>JARQOD010000008.1:27927898-27989144 GCA_033576555.1 Oophaga sylvatica | reverse complement strand
ACGAGCGAGGGCATCCTTTTGGCGTCACTGTAACCTCCGACCGCTGCGCTTGACCCGCGAGGTCTGCGTGTCAAACGCGAGACTGATCCTGTAGCGGATCTGGGAGACGGTCCGCTTCTTGGACCCTGATCCCGACATCCCTCACACAAATATATGGCAGGTAAAAACCTGTCAGCAACCAAAAGTGTGGTTTTTCAAAGGCAAAATGAACGCTGAAAGGGTTAAAGCTCTTAAATAGAGAGCTACACCAGCTTTTGTCTCCCAATAAAGAGTTAACCGCCAAAGAAGGGGTTAAAAGTCGCAGACTCTCCACAACCCTTGTTTAATGAAAAGGGTGTGCGAGCCGCAGTGCCTCTTATGAGGTAACAGCTGCAGACAGTGTTCAAAAGTATCCACATTAAACAAGAACGCAACGAGATTGCTAACTAATATTGCGCTGATTTGTATATCGCAATACCAAAGTCCTAAAGAGATCGCTAACCACTTATGCGTCGTCAATGAGATCGCGCACCGTGGAAGCTACTAGCGACATAAAAAACGATCACAAAAGAAAAACGATCGCAAAATTAATGCGTCGCTATTGTGATCGTAGCGGGAGCGTCCGTGTGACAAAACCTTGTCCTGCGCTGAGGGGTCAAGCTTCTGCCCTGACAGTAGAGGCGACTCCACCCAGCTGGCCGGGTTGTAGTGTCTCCTTTCCGTCGGTCGGGAGAGCGGAAGTGAGGAGCCCGAGGAGGCCGTCAGTAATGGCCGCCGCGCTAGAGGAGAGAACCGAAGGAAAAAGGCAGGATAAAGCGCGCCTCAGAGCGCTTCCTGCCTATGAAAAATGGGAGAGCGCGAAGCCACGCCCCCCGCCGGTTTCAAAAAAAGCGCGCGATTCACTCCGCCTCTCCGCTCCCATGTCTTGCAGGCATCCACCTGCGGACAAAAGTACACAATCACCACACTGAATACAGTAGCAGCGGCTGCCGCAGCGGCCGCTGAAGCACTCAAACACAATTAAAATGTGAGTACTCACCCACTGAGCGCCACAGGGACCCCTCAAGATTTGTGGCGCTGTGCCCATAGCTTCCCCCCAGGGCGGGAACGCAGTGACCCCAGAAGCGCGGTTTGCGTCCCCCGCCAGGGAAGCAATCCTCATCCCCCCAGGGCCGGCAGGTTCTGCAGGACCACCTTACAGGGTAATACAGATCCGCCAAGGGAGAGGTGGGAGTCCAGCAGCGCTGAGACCCCTGAGACCTCTAGACCATTGGCGGTCCAAGTCTCTGTCCGACTAAAAAAAAAAATCTTCTGAGGAGCTGCTTCCAGCAGCGACATCCTCTGTGAACCTCAAATTTTAGACTGGAGCTGGAGTAGGAGGAGCCCTATATAGCTGGAGGGGCCAGTCAACACATTTTTTAATCTGAGGTGTGTTTATCCTATGTGGGCTCCGCCTACCCACTAGTAATGACTGTGTCTCCCTTCCTTCATCTGCAGCTGAAAGGTGAATCTGTTGTGGCTCAGCCAGAAGAGACAGAACACAGAATCAAGGGTTTGAATCCAGAAGCATGACAGTACTCCCCCTTCCCTTCTGGACCCACCGAGATACCAAACTGCTGACGGCACAGATAGAACTCCCTCACTAGGTGATTGGCATGTAGGTCTTTAGCATCCACCCAGGAGTTATCCTGTTGACCGAAACCCTTCCACTTAACGAGAAATTGAAGTCACCGTCTGACACACTTTATTTCAATACTCGTTCCAACCTTTTACTCCTTGTCCTCTTCCAAGTCAAACCTCAATACTATCCTGAGGACCTGTCGTCCCTTCAAATTTTTTAAGAGGAGAGACATGGAAGGAATTATTAATCCTCCATGAAACCCGGGGAGTTGGAGCATCACTATCACAGGATTAATGACTGATTATTTTATACTGTCCAACAAATTTAGAAGCACATTTTCAGGATGGAACTTTAAGATGGTGAATTTTTAGATTATAACTAGACAAAATCTCCCCAAATTAAAGACAACAGCTGTCCTATGTCAGCGGTTGGCAGGTCTCTTGGTTCGATCACAATTTATAAAAAGACCTCTTTTAACTTCTCTCCAAACCTTAAACCAAACAAGAAGAAAATATTTCGTCCTCAGGAACCGCAGACTACAAACCAAAAAATCTCCAAAAACCAGATGAAAACCCTCACAACAAAAAAAGACGAGTACCGTAGCAGTAGAGGTGCGGTTATTGAGTGTGAACTCAGAAAATCCACCCAATCCTCTTGATTCAATGAGACAAAACATCTTAATATTGTTCCAATTCCAGGTTTATTCTCTCTACCTCAATACTGTACTGAGACCCTGGCGTCCCTTCAAACTTTTTAAGAAGAGAGAAAATGAAGGAATTATTAATCCTCCATGCAATCGGGATTGGAGCTTCACCATCACCGAATTAATGATCCTGATTATTTTACACGGACCAATAAATTTAAGAATAAATTTTCCAGATGGAACTTTAAGATGGAGAATCCAGAAGCATGACATGGACATAGAAAAAAAAATCTGGTCCTTAGAAGATCTTAAAATTGGGTAAATACAACCTCAGATGAACAACAGGACATGACAAATTACACCATGCCATTATTTATTTACCAAAAACTAGGCCAAAATGCAGACGCATCCTGTGAACAATTAAGTAAAAACGCTTACTGCTTCCATAGGAAATAAGAGGGTACATATTAGCCATTTGCTGTTAATCAAAAGTCCTTGATTAATTGTTCATCAGCAAGTGTGACTAGCTTTAAAAAGGCAGAAGTTTTGACAGTTTGCTCATCTGGAGCCTTTAGGCATGTGTTAGTACAATGACAAGGAGGGAAGACATCAGCTATGATCTAGACGAGCACTTGTTGCTATCTGTTTATTTGGGAAGGGTTATAAGGCTATTTCTCTAGTCCATCATTCTACAAAGAGAAAGATTATTCACAAATGGAAAACATTCAAGACAATTTACAATCTCCCAGTAGTAACATTTATTAAACAATTTTTAAAAAAACACGTATGATAGACAGAATGACAGTGTAACCAGAAATGGAGTGAACCACACAGGTACTCAAGTACAATAACAATATAAAACTAGTAAAGCTATGATGCACATAAAGTAAGAACGACCATACTAATACTAGCCAAAAAGTCCGTATCAAGAGACTATATGTAAGTCTTTCTGCCAATGACCAGCAAATAGTGACACAAGTCTAAACACAGGCTGAACGCCGCTTTAAAGACATGCAGTCCAGTTAGAAATAGAGGTCGAACACATACCTAAGACCCAGTGGTGCCACTCTCCCCAACGCGCGTTTCGCGCTGTGCCTTCTTCCGGGGGAGAAGAAGGCACAGCGCCGAAACCGCTTGGGGAGAGGCACCACTGGTCTTAGGTATGTGTTCGACCTCTATTTCTAACTGTGACTGCATGTCTTTAAAAGCGGCGTACAGCCTGTGTTTAGACTTGTGTCACTATTTGCCTGGTCATTGGCAGAAAGACTTACATATATCCTCTTGATACGGACTTTTTGGCATAGTAATTAGTATGGTCGTTCTTACTTTATGTGCATCATAGCATACTAGTTTTATATTGTTATTGTACTTGAGTACCTGTGTGGTTCCACTCCATTTCTGGTTACCACTGTCATTCGTCTATCATACCGTGTTTTTTTAAAAAAATTGTTTAATAAAATGTTTCTACTTTTATAATATATTCTCTGTGTGCAATTTTCCTTTATTTGAGCTGAGATTCATTTTTGCACTGAGTTCTTCTATCTAGGCACTGTGATACTACTATCTGTATCTTCACAAAAAAGGTGCTAGCCTTGTATAGGTTATATAATCTCCCAGTAGTATACGGCCTAGCAAATTCAGTCCAACTAAATGCTCAGAGAAATTTCAAAAACCCAAGAACTACAGCTCAGACTCAAAAGGTCTCAGATGGGATGCTAAATCTTAAAATTAATGACAGTACAATTAGAAAAAGATTGAACAATTTTGTTTTATTGGAAGGGTTATTGGGAAAAAGCCTCTTTTAAAAAAAAAAAGCAAAAAACAACTTGACGACATCATAACCATCGGTATAAAGAGAAGTAGGACAAAATTGCTGTAGAATGATGTGAGAAATTAATAAAGTCATCCAGAAAACAATTACTTCAACTTATTGCTGCTAAAGGTGGATCTACAAGCTATAGATTCATGGGTTGTATTTCATTTTTTCACACAAAGTTTTTGTAGTTTGGCCCAGCTTTTGGTAAATAAGTAATGACACTGTAATTTTGTGTGTTGTTATGGCGGTTGTAGTGTTGCGGTTGTATTTAACTAATTTTTAAAACTTTCTAATCAGCATATTTAATTTTTATTATGTCCTGATACTTAAAACCATAATTTTCAAAGAGGGTATACTAAAATTTTTTTGTCATGACTTTATATAAAATGTAGTAACTTTTACAGCCTGTATTTATATTTCAGTGCTGAATTCACAACTTTGATGGCTGCAGAGCTGACATTTCCCAGCATTCCTTTCTGGTTCAGTCTCTGAACAGTGCTCTAGTTATTTGCTTTCTGAAAGGTGTAGTTTTTACAACATGTACTGTACAACATTTTATCCCATTGTATGACGGGAGCTTGCTGTGTCCTTTAACAAACTTATTGACTGTTTCCAATAACAACCTGCAGAATTGTAAATGTTGCTCTGGAGTATAAAAGTGTAATTCCAGATCAGTGATACAGTGGGTACGGAAAGTATTCAGACCGCTTTAAATTTTTCACTCTTTGTTTCATTGCAGCCATTTGGTAAATTCAAAAAAGTTCATTTTTTTCTCATTAATGTACACTCTGCACCCCATCTTGACTGAAAAAAAGACAGAAATGTAGAAATTTTTGCAAATTTATTAAAAAGAAAAACTGAAATATCACATGGTCATAAGTATTCAGCCCTTTGCTCAGTATTGAGTAAAGCACCTTTTGAGCTAGTACAGCCATGAGTCTTCTTGGGAATGATGCAACAAGTTTTTCACACCTGGATTTGGGATCCTCTGCCATTCTTCCTTGCAGATCCTCTCCAGTTCCGTCAGGTTGGATGGTGAACGTTGGTGGACAGCCATTTTCAGGTCTCTCCAGAGATGCTCAATTGGGTTTAGGTCAGGGCTTTGGCTGGGCCAGTCAAGAATGGTCACAGAGTTGTTCTGAAGCCGCTCCTTTGTTATTTTAGCTGTGTGCTTAGGGTCATTGTCTTGTTGGAAGGTGAACCTTCGGCAAGTCTGAGGTCCAGAGCACTCTGGAAGTGGTTTTCATCCAGGATATCTCTGTACTTGTCCGCATTCATGTTTTCCTTCAATTTCAACCAGTCATCCTGTCCTTGAGGCTGAAAAACACCCCCATATTATTATTATTATTATTTATTTCTATAGCACCATTGATTCCATGGTGCTGTACATGAGAAGGGTTACATACAAATTACAGGTATCACTTACAGTAAACAAACTAACAATGACAGACTGATACAGAGGGGAGAGGACCCTGCCCTTTCGGGCTTACATTCTACAGGATGGTGGGGAAGGAGACAGCAGGTTAGAGGGTTGCAGCAGTTCCGGTGTTGGTTGAGGCAACTTACTGTAAGAGCATGAGACTATGGAACTCTCTGCCGTCTAATGTTGTAATGAGTGATTCCTTACTAAAATTTAAGAAGGACTGGATGCCTTTCTTGAAAAGTATAATATTACAGGCTATATTCACTAGTTTCCTAGATATTGCGTTGATCCAGGGAGCTAGTCTGATTGCCGTATTGGAGTCGGAAGGAATTTTTTTCCCCAATGTGAAGCTTACTGTTTGCCACTTGGGTTTTTTTTGCCTTCCTCTGGATCAACATGTTAGGGCAGGTTAGGATAGGATATGGGTTGAACTAGATGGACTTAAAGTCTTCCTTCAACCTTAATAACTATGTTACTATGTTAATATCTCCGGTAATGGTGAGGAGGTAGCAGGGTCATTGCAGGCTGTAAGCTTTCCTGAAGAGGTGGGTTTTCAGGTTCCATCTGAAGGATCCGACTGTGGTTGATAGTCTGACGTGTTGGGCAAAGAATTCCAGAGGATGGGGGATATTCGGGAGAAGTCTTGAAGGTGGTTGGGTGAGGAGCGAATAAGTGTGGAGGAGAGAAGGAGGTCTTGGGAGGATCGGAGATTACGTGAGGGAAGATATCGGGAGATTAGTTCAGAGATTTATGGAGGAGACAGGTCATAGATGGCTTTGTAGGTCAGTATTAGTAATTTGAACTGGATGCGCTGAGGGAATGGAGCCAGTGAAGAGATTTGCAGAGGGGAGAAAGCGGAGGAGTAGCGAGGAGAGAGATGAATTAGTCGGGCAGCAGAGTTAAGGATGGACTGGAGAGGTGCGAGGGTGTTAGCAGGGAGGTCAGAGAAAAGGATGTTGCAGTATTTGAGGCGGGAGATGATGAGGGCGTGCACAATCATTTTAGTAGATTGAGGGTTGAGGAAAGGACGGATTCTGGAAATATTTTTGAGCTGAAGGCGACAGGAGGTAGAAAGAGCTTGGATGTGCGGTTTGAAGGACAGGGCAGAGTCAGGGTTACTCCGAGCAGCGGACTTCCGGTATGGGGGAAAGCGTGATGTCATTAATTGTGATGGATAGGTCAGGTAAGGAAGATCTATGAGATGGGGGAAAGATGATGAGTTTCAGATTTGTCCACATTGAGTTTGAGGAAGCGGGAGGAGAAGAAGGAGGATATGGCTGATAGACAATCCGGGATTCTGGACAGCAGAGAGGTGACGTCTGGGCCAGAGAGGTTTATCTGATTGTCATCAGGATAAAGGTGGTACTGGAATCCGTGGGACCTTATGAGTTGCCCCAGGCCAAGTGTATAGATTGAGAAGAGTAGGGGTCCTATAACAGAGCCTTGGGAGACTCCAAGAGAGAGAGTGTGGGATGAGGAGGTAGTGTGTGAGTGGGAGACGCTGAATGTGCAGCTGGAAAGGTATGAGGGGATCCAGGATAGGGCGAGGTCCTTGACGCTAAAGGAGGAGAGAATCTGTAGTAGAAGGCAGTGGTCAACTGTGTCAAAAGCAGAGGACAGGTCAAGAAGCAGGAGTATAGAGTATTGTCTGTTCGCTTTGGCTGTAAGTAGGTCATTAGTAATTTGGTCAGGGCTGTCCTCAGTGGAGTGATGGGGTGGAAACCAGATTGTAGAGTGTCAAAGAGCAAGTTAGATGATAGGTGGTAGGAAAGCTCAGGGTAGACGTGCAGCTCCAGGAGTTTGGAAGCGAATTTGAGCAGCGATATTGGGCGATAGCTGGACATAGCGGTTGGGTCGAGGGTTGGCTTTTTAAGGATAGGCGTGATTGTGGCATGTTTGAAAGCAGAAGGGAAGTTATCGGAAGTAGTGATAGGTTAGAAGAGGTGGGTTAGAGATGGGATAATAGTGGTGGTGAGGTTGGGGAGGAGTGGTTGGGATGGGGTCAAGTGCACAGGTTTTGAGGTGCGATTTGGAGAGGAGACAATTAAGCTCCCCTTCAGTGATGTTGGAGAGGGAGGTTATGGGGTTTGGGCATTGGTCTGGTATACAAAGGGGTTGTGGTGGTTGAACAATGAAGACTTGCCTTGTTTGGTCAATCTTATTTTTGAAGTGTGTGGCAAAGTCCTCAGCAGATATGAGGGAGGTAGGAGGGGGCAGTAGTGGGCGGAGGAGGGAGTTAAAAGTTTTGAATAACTGTTTGGGGTTGTAGATAGGGAAGATACGAGGCTTGTGAAGTAAGCCTGTTTAGTAGAGGTGAGGGCAGATTTGAAAGAGAGTGTTGCTTATTTGAATGCAGTGAAGTCGTCTTGCGAATTTGTTTTCTTCCAACGCCGCTCTGCAATCCTGGACACAATCCTGGAGGTTTTTAGTGGTGTTATTGTGCCAGGGTTGTCTGCCATGAACAGAGGGGCGACCGTGTCAATAGCCGATGTGAGAGTGGCATTGTAGAAAGCAGTGGCACTGTCTGTGTCGTGGAGTCAGGATATGGATGCCAGTGGTAAATAAGTCAAAGAGTGTGTGGATGTCTAGGTGTGCAAGTTTCTGCGGGAGTGCGCATAGCATGATGCTACCGCCACCATGTTTCACTGTTGGGACTGTATTGGGCAGGTGATGAAGAGTGCCTGGCCTGATTTTCTCCACACATACCGCTTAGAATTATCACCAAAAAGTTCTATCTTCATCTCATCAGACTAGAGAATCTTACTTCTCATAGTCTGAGAGTCCTTCATGTGTTTTTTAGCAAACGCTGTGTGGGCTTTCATATGTCTTGTACTGAGGAGAGGTGTCAGGAGTCGAACCCAGTACCTCTTGTCCACTGGCCAGCAGCTCTACCACTGAGCTATTCTGCTGGGTGGGGAAAGTTCCTTCTGAACCCAGATACCATTGACTTGTTCATCCTGATTGGCTACACCTAGTGCTCTCTTGATTGGGCCTCTGATTGCCAATTACACACCCTATAAAAAACCTGGCCCTTGGGTGTGTCATTGCGAGATTATTGAGCTCCAAGCCTTAGTCAAGCGTTTTCCTGCTTGATCCATTGCTACAAACACTGCTCTCCTGTGAACCGACCTCGCCGCCTTCGACTACGCTCTCCGCCTGATCCATTGCTACAAACACTGCTCTCCTGTGAACCGACCTCGGCCTGCCTTCTGACTAAAGCTCTCCCCCTATCCATTGCTACAAACACTGCTCTCCTGTGAACCGACCTCGCCTGCCTTCTGACTACGCTCTCCGCCTGATCCATTGCTACAAACACTGCTCTCCTGTGAACCGACCTCCGGCTGCCACCTGACTACTTAAACCGCCTGATCCATGCTACAAACACTGCTTTCCTGTGTACCGACCTCCGGCTGCCATCTGACTACCTACCTGCCTCTGCTTCCCCCTAGTGTTTGCAGAAACATCGCTCCAACCCAACGGGATCTTGACAGAATAATCTCGCGCCAAAATGGAGTCCGCTGTGAACACCCTGAGACGGCAAGTTACGGAGCTTCAAAGTTTTGTACGGACTCTCAAGGAAAATATGCCCCAAGTTACAAACTGATTTCAAAGGCGATACAACAGGAAGTAATTGAGCTACAAAAACAACTACTGGACGTGCGCAATTCAAAGGGGCCGAATCAAATGCGCGCTGCCGCTGCCTGCAAAGTTCAGTGGGGATCGCAAGCAGTACCGAGGATTCCTCAATCAATGCCGCATATACTTCCAGATGCAACCTGCTCCCTTTACCAGTGAAAGGAAGAAAGTTTTTTTCATGATAAATCTCCTGACGGAATGAAGCTCTTGCTTGGGCTTCACCTTATTAGAAAAGGACTATGCCCCCCTTAATGACCTGGAAGCTTTCATCGCAGCTATGAATCAAGTTTTTGATGACCCAAACCGCTGTGCCACAGCAGAAACCAAATTACATAATTTGCGCCAAGGACGTCGCTCTGTTGCGGAATATACATCGGAGTTCCGTCGCTGGGTGGCCGACACCACCTGGAATCCAGCGGCCAGAGAAGTCAATTTCGACGAGGGTTTCAGAACCATGAAAGACGAGCTTGCCAGGTTGAGACCCCTGACCAGTTGGAGGACTTTATTCAACTATGTATCCGATTGACCAGAGACTACTGAAAGGAGAAAGGAAGACTGCGAGCACTTGGGAATACCCTGGCTTCTCTATTTTCAGCATCAGACCCACCAAGAAAAGACGCAAGTTGTGTCTGAACCGATGCAGATCGACGTCATCCGAAGACCACCTCTGCACAGGAGAAGGAGAGGCGACGTGCAGAACATCTCTGCCTCTATTTGTGGGACCCTGACACTATGCCATCAACTGTCCTAACAAAAGGACTATAGCCTTTACCAATAACAGGTCTGCCAGCAATACGGACCTTTCTCAGCAGTCGGATTCCATCTTGCAGACTATCTCATCATAACGCCAGAAATAGACAAAATACATACCACATCATCTCATTTTGTAATCCCCATTCAGGTTGTAATGGGCACCCAAAAAATACAATGCTCTGCCCTGTTGGATTCGGGAGCAGGAGGAAATTTTAATGGACTTAAAATTTACAACGTGATAATGATAATTTCCAGTAGGACCAAATCCACACCAATTGAAATGGAAACTGTGGATGGATCACCTTTGTCTTCTGGACCTGTCACGCATGAACAATCGAACTGGAGATTTGTATCGACCCGGATCATCATGAAGCTGTCAGTTTCCACCTTATTTCATCTCCAAATTTCCGGTTATTCTAGGGATCCCCTGGTTTTTCAGTCCATAACCCTTCTATCAACTGGGCATCAAGGACCATCACCTTTCCATCTGACTACTGTAAGAATAATTGTCATAAGGAACCCCCTTTCTCCAACAAGTCCAAATCTCTTGAGATTTCGCATGAGAAGGAAGAGAAACTACCACCTCAATATCACAGTTCTCTGATGTCTGCAGTAAGAAGAAAGCAGATCAATTACCTCCTCACCATCCTTATGACTGTCCCATTGAATTGCTGCCCAGGAGCAACCATTCCATTTGGACGGATTTACAATCTTTCCGAACCTGAATTGAAGTATTAAGAAAGTTCCTGATGAAAATTTAGAGAAAGGCTTTATTCGACCTTCCACATCTCCACTGGGCACCCCTGTTCTTTGTTGAAAAGAAAGACTCCCACTCTGCGGCCATGTATTGACTACAGAGAGATGAATAATATCACTGTCAGAATCGCTACCCGCTACCCTTGATTCCTGAACTATTTGAGAGACTCCGTTCTGCGAAAATCTTTACGAAGCTGGATCTTAGAGGGGCTTACAACCTCATACGGATTCGCCCAGGAGATGAGTGGAAGACCGCCTTCAGAACGAGATATGGACATTTTGAATCTCTTGTTATGACCTTTGGCCTTAGCAATGCCCCAGCCACCTTTCAACATTTTATTAATGATGTATTTCGAGATTTCTTGGACCAATTCGTTGTGGCTTATCTCGATGACATTCTATATTTTTCAGACACCTTGGAAGAGCATCGCAGGCACGTCCAGTTACTCTTGGAACGACTACAGGAGAACCATCTCTACATTAAACTTGAAAAAGTGAGTTTGAACAAACCAGTATCCAATTTCTGGGATATATCATCTCCCCAGAAGGTCTGAGCATGATCCCGGCAAAATCAATGCTGTAGTGGACTGGCCTGTTTCCAAGAAATTTAAAAGACGTCCAGCGTTTCATAGGATTTGCGAATTTTTACCGAAAATTTATAAAGAACTTTTCACGGATCATACTACCAATTACTACACTAACAAAAAAGACAAAAGCATTTTTCTGTCTCCAGAGGCACAGGAGCTTTTGACAAGTTGAAAACTCTTTTACGTCTGCTCCATTGTTAGTACACCCAAATCCTGAATTGCCATTTACTGTCGAAGTGACGCCTCGGACTCTGCAGTGGGAGCTATTCTGTCTCAGCGAGTTGGGGACAAATGCAACTTCACCCATGTGCGTTTCTTTCCCACACCATGTCATCTGCAGAAAAGAACTACGACATTGGTAATAAAGAACTGTTAGCCATTAAAGTTGCCTTCTCCGAGTGGAGACATCTCTGGAAGGTGCCAATCACCCTGTGACTGTCCTCACGGACCACAAAAAATCTTGAATTCCTCCGTACAGCAAAAAGATTGTCTGCAAGACAAGCACGATGGGCCTTATTTTTCCAAGATTCAATTTTAAATCTCTTACCGGCCTGGTTCAATGAATGGCAAGGCTGACGCCCTGTCTAGGATGTGTTCGGAACCTCAGGAGAGGTCTAGTAATGATGATACAATTCTAGGCCCTAAAAATTTTTTGGGAATATTGCACTCTAGAGGACTAGGTAATAGAATTAAAGATGGATATCAAGAGGACTCTTTCCTTAACCATCCTTCGGAGACGTCGATCTTTCATTCAAAGAGGGTTTTTGGATGCAGAAACACCAAATATATGTACCTGAATCTTCTCGCCTTGAAGTCCTCAAAAGTGTCCATGATTCTAAACTGGCAGACATCCTGGAGTTGCAAAAACACAAGACTTACTACTTCGTTTCTTTTGGTGCCTAATTGTAGGAAGGACGTGAGGAAATATGTTTCAACCTGTTTAACATGCGCACGAAACAAGACCCCACGATCGCTCCTCTAGGACTCTTGCAACCACTCCCAGTTCCATCCAGGCCTTGGGGATCTATTTCCATGGATTTTATTGTGGAACTACCCCTTCCAAACAGATGACCGTCATCCTTGTCATAGTGGACCGACTCACAAAAATGGCCCACTTTATTCCAACTGAAGGAATTCCACTGCTGAAAAAACTGCAGAACTAATGATCAAAGAAGTATTCAGGTTACATGGAATTCCTGACGCGTGGTGTCTGACAGAGGCGTTCATTTACGTCAAAATTTTGGAAGAGTTTCTGTACAGCCTTGGGAGTCACGGTGAATCTTTCTACCCGTTTCCATCCTCAGTCCAATGGCCAACGGAGAGAACGAACCAGACTTTGGAGCAATACCTCCGTTGCTTCATTTCCTATCTTCAGGATGACTGGGTGGACTATTTACCAACAGCAGAGTTTGCCTACAACAACTCCATACATAGCGCTACATCTCAAACCCCATTTTTTGCTAATTATGGAGTACATCCAGTATTTATCCCTAATCTGCCAGTGAACACTCCCATTCCTGCTGTTAATGACAGGCTTACAAAATTACAGGAATCCCAGAAGGAATTATCAGAGATATTGCTCAAGACCCAGGAAAATATAAGGAAGCAGCAGATAAACATCGGAGAGTGCCCCCTGCTCTTCAGTTGGAGACAAAGTTTGGCTGTCCACTAAAAACCTTAAGACACATGTGCCATCCTCCAAATGGGTCAGAAATTCATTGGACCTTTTCAAATTTCTGCAAAAATTAACCAGGTTGCTTTTCGTTTGGAACTTCCCAACAATCTAAAGATTCATCCAGTGTTTCACATATCCTTGCTCAAACCCTTCTGTGAAAACCCTTTCCAGGAAGAATTCAGCCACCTCCTCCACCAGAAAGGATCCGTGGTGAAGAAGAATACATTGTGGATAAGATTCTGGACTCCCGAAAATTCAGAGGTAAACTGCAGTATCTGGTGCAGTGGAAGGTTACAGGCCAGAGGAAAATTCATGGGAACCAAGGGACAACGTCCATGCTCCTAGACTAACAAGAGCCTTTCATCAAAGGTACCCGGATAAAGCCAGCTCCTGAGATGTCCAGAGGCCATCCTGGAAGGAGGGGAGTACTGTCAGGAGTCAAACCCAGTACCTCTTGTCCACTGGCCACAGCTCTACCATCTGAGCTATTCTGCTGGCTGCAAAGTTCCTTGCTGAACCCAGATACCATTGACTGTTCTTTCCTGATTGGCTACACCTAGTGCTCTCTTGATTGGGCCTCTGATTGCCAATTACACACCCTATATAAACCTGGCCCTGTGGGTGTGTCATTGCGAGATTATTGAGCTCCAAGCCTTTAGTCAAGCGTTTCCTGCTGATCCATTGCTACAAACACTGCTCTCCTGTGAACCGACCTCGGCCTGCCTTCTGACTACGCTCTCCGCCGATCCATTGCTACAAACACTGCTCTCCTGTGAACCGACCTCGGCCTGCCTTCTGACTACGCTCTCCGCCTGATCCATTGCAACAAACACTGCTCTCCTGTGTACCGACCTCCGGCTGCCACCTGACTACGTTATCCGCCTGATCCATTGCTACAAACACTGCTTTCCTGTAACCGACCTCCGGCTGCCATCTGACTACGCTACCTGCCTCTGCTTCCCCTAGTGTTTGCAGTAACATCGGCTCCAACCCAGACGGGATCTTGACAAGAGGCTTCCGTCTGGCCACTCTGCCATAAAGGCCCGACTGGTGGAGGGCTGCAGTGATAGTTGACTTTGTGTAACTTTCTACCAGCTCCCTACTGCATCTGTGGAGCTCAGCCACAGTGATCTTGGGGTTCTTTACCTCTCTCACCAAGGCTCTTCTCCCACAATTGCTCAGTTTGGCTGGACGGCAAGGTCTAGGAAGACTTCTGTGGTCCCAAACTTCTTCCATTTAAGGATTATGTAGCCACTGTGCTCTTAAGAACCTTGAGTACTGCAGAAATTATTTTGTAACCTTGGCCAGATGTGTGCCTTGCCACAATTCTGTCTCTGAGCTCCTTCGACAGTTCCTTTGATCTCATGATTCCATCTCAAGAGGATCACAAGAAATGGACAGCATGTGACTTAAATATGAGTGTCTGAGCTAAGGGTGTGAATACTTTTGACCATATGATATTTCAGTTGTTTTTTTTAATAAATTTGCAAAACTTTCTACATTTCTGTTTTTTTCAGTCAAGATGGGGTGCAGAGTGTACATTAATGAGAAAAAATTAACTTTTTTGAATTTACCAATGGCTGCAATGAACCAAAGAGTGAAAAATTTAAAGGGCTCTGAATACTTTCCGTACACACTGTATATAAGCAATGTCAGAAAGTTGCTATTGAGTTACTCATTTTTCATGTAGATTGTATCTCTGTATGAATAGTAATAAATGTAATCTTACCCTTTAAAGGGGACCTGTCACTTACCATAAATATTATTATTTTTTACCTGGTGTGAACGCCACTGTTCTCCTGAATCCGTGATGTTTTTTCTTTTGTTCCTGCACATCTCGGTTCCTGAGATATGCCTTCTCTTCCCTATAAGCAAATCGAGTCTTTGTTGTCAACTAGGCGTGGTCTGTAAGAACACTCCCATAGAGAAAGTTAAAAACAACGCCCACTTGGCTAACAAGACTAGATTTATATCCAGGGAAGAGGAGGCCATATCTCAGGAACGGAGAGGAGCAGGAAAAAGAAAAACATCGCCTGATTCAGGAGAACAGCGGCATTTACACCAGTGAAAACATACATGTGTATGACAAATGAGGGGATTCAACATCTCAAAACATGAAGAATGTGTAATTACGACCCCTGAAACCACCAATCTTGGGAACACGACAGCGTTGGTAATATGTATAATAGTTTGTAGGAAGGAAATGCAGTATCAAGTTATGAAATACGTTAAAAGGAGGTGGTTAGAAAGGCTTAATTTTTATATGGTAAGTGTTAATAGGTAAGGATTTTAGAGTCTGTGTTACAATAACCAGACATCTCGTGGCTTTAGTGAACCAAAATCATCATTTAGTGTTCATGCACCCCATTCTTCTGATATATGGGATTCTATATACCGTGCCCCCATAATACTTACCGGCCCTTCTCCTGTGCCACTAGCCACATACAGACAAGCATTTCTGTCCCCACATAGTTGGGGCTGCACATTGGTTGTGCCCCCTCTGCTATAGGGGGTATAGAAGTAGCAGGCCTTCCAGGCTCAGATATCTAAGGAGGCTTCATACACACATACTTGCCAACAGTCCCGGATTTGCCGGCATTGTACTGATTATTTGGAAAGAACAGCAAATTTGGAAATGCTCCCCGGGCCAGGTCCAATGTTGAGTCCCCGCCTCTGCTTCCAGTGCCGCCAATCAGTGGCTTTGCCCATGTGGATGGAATGCCCCGCTCAGCGCTCTGGAGCTCACCGATTGGCTGCCATTATGTTGCCGCCATTACCAGACACCGGGAGCAGCAGTTTAGACTCAGCACTGGACCCAGGGAGGTTGAGTAAAGCATTTGCTTTTTACAACCAAACCAAGATTTTCTGAAAGGAGACAACCCCTTTAACCATTACTCCATTATGCCTCTTACTAGCTTCCTCCACCCTCTCAGTGTGACCAGTCGCTCTGGTGTAGTGTCTCTCGTCCGTAGATATAATACCCTCATTATATTCCGCCGATCAGGGTTTTGGTGTTAGCAGTCACGAGAAATTTTTTCTCAAAATGGCAAACTCTCCGGGTGAGATAAAATCGGCTTCAGTTTCATAATTGTTCCTGGGAAAATGAACACAGAGATAGTGTGCTTGTTAATCCTGTACCAATAACAGCCACGTGCTCTTTAATTACATGGCCGCCGAGCTCCGCAGCCCCCTTCCCTCCATCCACCTTAATTAGAATGCACAAGGGGATTTAAGCGCCCCCTCCGTGCACCAGGCATTTCATCTGCAGTCCTTCCCTCCTCATTAGGCAAATGGAGGGAGAGAGACACAGTGTAAGTCCTCTTAATTAGAAATCCCTTGTCTGGAATACGAGAGAGATTAAATGCCATATTATTTCTACAAGTTGCGGCTGATAAACAGACGCTCAGTCGCTCGGACGGCTTCCTACCCCAACACACCTGTTACTGGTGCACGCTCCCGTCCGCTCCTTATGAATCTGTCATTATAAAACATTATACTTGCTATAATAAATGCAGAATTTACAGCACCATAGAGTGGTACTATAGAAATACAGTGGTTTGCTAAAGTATTCACCCCTTTTGGCATTTTTCATGTTTTACTACCTGCTAGCCTGGAATTTCACTGTTTTCTTTGAGGATTTGCATCAGTTCCTGTAAAGAACATACCTACAACTGGGAACATTTGTTTTTTCTTTTACTGTGACGCAAACAACAAATAGGACAAAATAGCTGAAAACTTCAGTGTGCATAACTATTCACCTCCCTAAAGTTACAGCTACAAGTCACTTTGGATAAGTCTTTATGCGCTTTCCACATTTTGCCACTGGGATTTTTGCTCATTCCTCAAGGCAAAACTGCTCCAGCTCCTTCAAGTTAGACGGTTTCCTCTGGTGAACAAAAATCTTCACGTCTGACCACAGATTCTCCTAGTCTGGGCTGTGACTAAGTCACTCCAAAACACACATTTCCCTTTAAACCACTTGAGTGTTGTATTAGCAGTAGAGTTGAGCGATACTTTCCGATATCCAAAAGTATCGGAATCGGAATGGTATCGCCGATAACATTAAAATATCGGCGATACCCGATACCGATACCGGAAGTCCCATGTAAGTCTATGGAACAAAATATCGAAATTAAAAAAAAACCATTCTTGCCTTGTTGGTTAATTGTACATGAAGGAAAACAAGAAAGAGTAATGTAGAATGTATTGGGGAAGGTTGAGGAGACATTAAAGGCATAGATGTTTAACCCAATCAAATGGAATAGCATAAATATTTTTTTTTTTAAAGATGTTCGGATTGACGAAGAAATTGACAATGTTGTTAACGTTTTTTCTATTTTGGCAAATATGTATATTACACAACTTCCATGCTCTTCATCTTCACCTTTTTAACTTTTCACACACTTTCTCCTTCATAATCTTCTGCAGCATCATCTTTTTCATCAAATTATTCTTCATCTTCACCTTCTTTATCTTCTTCTTAAACTTCTTGCTATTCATCTTTGTTAACATTACTCATATTCTTCTTATTAAACTATTATTCTTATTCATATTCTGCTTCATCTTCTTCATCATATTCTTATTTGTGACAGAGAATCCTGTACTTGTAATCTGTCAAAGTATGAATTTTTCATCCTTCCGTTCTTGCTGTCACAAAAGATTTAAATTACAACAGTATTTGTCCGTGTTCAGTTTAGCCTGCAGCAGCAGGCATTTTCCAGGGCACCACGAGGAGGAACGGACTCACCCCCATACACTGCTTAGTCTTCTTCTGCTTAGAATTTAGAGCATATATTTTGCTCTTCATTTTGGTCTTATACTTCATGTTCTTCTGCTTTTAGATCTTCTGCTTATTGTTCTTGTGTCTCTTGTTCCGTATCTTGTATTTGTAGCACAATCTTGTACCAGCTGATGTTACTGGGACAACGGTTACTAAGCAGGAGGTACCTGTGCTCCAAAGCACTACCAAGGACCAGCAGACGTTGCTGGAACTCGGATACCGACATGGAGGCACCTAGGCCAAAGGCACTGCGGAGAACCAGCTGACGGTACTGGAACCCGGACGGGTAGAAGAAGGTACAAGAGCCAATGCAAGTGACGAGGACCAGCTGACTGTGCTGGAACACGGAGGGTCAGCAGAAGGAAAAGAGCCAATGGCACAACCGAGGACCAGCTGACGTTACTGGGACACGGTTTACTAAGCAGGAGGTACCTGTGCTCCAAAGCACTACCAAGGACCAGCAGACGTTGCTGGAACTCGGATACCGAGATGGAGGCACCTAGGCCAAAGGCACTGCGGAGAACCAGCTGACGGTACTGGAACCCGGAGGGGCAGCAGAAGGAAAAGAGCCAATGGCACAACCGAGGACCAGCTGACGTTACTGAACCCCAGTAACACAGGAGCAAGTGTTGACTGTGCTAACAGCACTTCCGAGCAACAACTGGCGGTGTTGGAGCCCAGGGTCAAGGAGGATGTTTAAATACTAGATCAAGTAATTTCCTTGTTACCTGTCAATTTTAAATGTCTATACTTCAAACAAGAGAAAGATAACCTTTACTACCATAAGATGATGATTTCATTTAAACTAATATCTAGATAAATAAAGAATTGACAAACATAAACACATACATTAACATGTTGAACAGCAATGCAAACCACAAAATAAATTAGTTAAGGAATCTGCTATAACGGTTGTACATAAAAGCATACAAGTACATATCTGAATCCATTAATGATGGATAAGTAACAGTATGTACACCATTTTTATTGTATAGACAATGAATGTCTGACTTCAAAACATCATCAGCATTACAAGTTATCTGTGATATTACTAAAATGTTCCATTTGCTGAATAATGTCACTAAATATTTTATACAAAATTATACAATTTCCATCATGTAATACTCATAATATGTGGCAATAATCATTTTTATTAACAAACATAACCTTTAAAAAGTGCATAGTGCATAGTGAAAATTGCTATTTATGGCTGACTGTCGACTTGGAAGCATGACAACAGATAGATAAGGTATATATAGATGAGACTGCATAGCCACAGATGGTGAATGGCGATGTAATACTGTACCTCAATAAAGTGTGCGTCACTACTACATAATTTTTTTTATATAGCTTTATAAACAGGGTACATGGATGTATGCTTGTGCCTTTGTTTTGACGCACAGACTGCCTTCCTGCTGAGACGCATTGGGTAGTGAACAGTTGTGTGCAGTGTTCACTGCAGTCTCTGCGGAATAACCACACTTAGACCTTATAACTTTTCAGACTTTCTTTATCAATCTACCAAGATGAAGAAGGCAGGGAGTAAGGCACGTGGTCGTGGAGTTTCTTCAGGGAGAGGACGTGGGGATTCTGTGGCTGCTGCGGCCCCCAGTGACACAGCATCCACCAGTTTTCCCCGTGAGCGTTCCTTTATGCGCACTTTTGTAGGAGCTCGGAGTACCCCCCTGCTGCGGGAAGAACAAATTGAAGCCGTTGTTGTTTGGATGTCAGCCAATGCATCGACTTCAATTGCTTCCACCTCCTCTCAGGACCACAGCACTGTTGGGCAACCATCTGTCTCTTCACCGCCTGGCAAATTGCCCAGGCAGTCAGAGAGTTCTGTACAGGAGCCAGCTGAGTGTCTGCTTCTGTTCTCAGAATCTATTGGCTTGCAAACAGGGGCCCAGCCAAGCAGCATTCTGTAATGTGAAGAGGGAGTATGCAGTGATGCGCAACAGCTGTGTCTCTCTGAATCTGAAGAGGCGGGTGAGACAGTGCCGATGGTCAGCACACCGCAGAACGCATCTGATGATGATGAGACCCAGGTGCCAGTTTCTGTTGAGCATGGTGCTGGCCAGACCACCCAACAGCAGGTGTTGGAAGAGGGTAGTGGAGATGATGAGGTCCAAGACCCAACATGGCATGAGGAACAGGAAGGTGGTGGGAGCAGCTCAGAGGAATAATAATAATATTTATTTATATAGCGCCATCATATTCCGCAGCGCTTTACAGTTTAGCAGTTTCAGAACACAAGTCATAAGTAACAACGTTAACAATACAATAATTTAAGCTAAATAAGTCGCCCCTGCTCGTGACAGCTTACAATGTACAATGAGATGGGGGAGATACAAAGTATAGGTGTTTATATACAATGGTGCATTTACAATGATGTTCCAGCCATCTTAAGGGACTGAGGGATGGAGATAGTGAATGGGCTAGAGACACACACACACTTACACAGAATACATAGAATGACTTTGATTAGTGAATGTGATAGGCCGCTCTGAACAAATGTGTTTTGAGGGAGCGCCTGAAACCATGCAAATTGTGGATAGTCCTAATTTCGTGGGGTACAGCATTCCAGAGGATTGGCGTAGAGCAGGAGAAGTCTTGGAGTCGGGAGTGGGAGGTACGTATTAGTGCAGAGGTTAGTCGAAAGTCGTTTGCAGAGCGCAGCAGTCGGTTAGGCCGATAGATAGAAATGAGGGAGGAGATGTAGGAGGGTGCTGCACTGTGGATAGCTTTGTGGCTGAGAACCAGTACTTTGGTTGAAAGCTGGGAGAGGCCTAGAGAAATGGTTAGTGATAGAAGGAAGATAGAGGAAGACATTGCCCCAACGGTACAAACAGGAGGGAGAGTTAGGCTGCAGACTCGGTTGCCTGTAGCCTCCAGTTTGGCACCTGTTCGGAGCAGTTGTCTTCCACAAGTCAAAACGTGCGCTCCCAGGACTTGCACTGCGTGGTCCTTTTTTCACACACTTGCACATGATATTTGCTATGTGAAATGCAAGCTGTGTAATCAAAAATTAAAAATAGCTAAAAGTGTCAGTCACCTCAATACCACAAATATGTGGAAACATGTGCGGACAAAGCACGTAGTTGAGTTACAAAGACACACTGGAGATGTAGGCCAACCTACAGCAGCACCTACATCTTCAGGTTGTGTTGAAGCCTCTTCATCGAGCTCACACACAGCTGGTTCTGCTTCCTCACAGGATCGCCATGGAAGAACCTCGGCCACTGTTGTCCAGAGACAAACTGTTATTCCACACACAGCAGCAAGTTCCCTGTCATCCTCACACTCCCAGGCCACAAAACAGCCATCGGTAGCACAGGCATGGGATAAAAGACGGCCATACTCCGCAAACCATGCACGAGCACAGGCTCTGAATGCTGGCATTGCAAAACTCCTGTCCCTTGAAATGCTGTGATTCAGGCTGGTGGAGACAGACAGTTTCCGTAACTGAATATCATTGTCAGTCCCACAATACAATGTGCCAAGCCGATTTCATTTCAGCAGGCAAGCCGTCCCTGGTCTGCAAAAGCATGTTGAGGGAAAAATTAAACATGCGCTACTAAAAGCCCTCAGTAGCAAGGTCCACCTGACCACCGATGCGTGGACCAGTACCCATTGTTATGATCTGCTACAACCAGTAAGGAAAGAAGGGAATTCTGTCCCTACAATACAACTAAGCTGAATCCCTACGATGTAACGGGGAACCTGATTCTGCGACCAGACCCGCTAAAGTCCTCATCTAGTGTGAACGAAGACCTATAGTTGCGAGGGAGTAATCCCTACAAGATCTAGGGACTGGGAGAAAAGGTGGACACCTCCTAACATAAATTGTAGCATGGATAATTAAACAGAAAAATAAATACTTTGTGATCCTAACATCAAGCAAAACTGACAGATTAAGGCACCTAAGCACCCGGCTAGCTTAACAGTAGATAATACAATGAAGTCAAGCAAAGCCAGAAGGCGGAGCCAGACTAAATAGGGAAAAAAGGTCATGTGACCAGCAAACTGAAACAAAACCTAACAAGAGGGTTCTAACACCCATGGCCAGGGACAATACCTTTCCCTCACTGCCCATTGGGTCAATGTTGTGTAGCCGGGTACTGATCTTGCGAGTGGCGCTGTACGTGTTCTGCCAACTCCAAGGATTGCAGGAATCAAGTCTGTACACATTGATTCCTCCTCCTACTCCAGTTCCTCAGAATCATCGCTGCAGGAGCCGTCACGGTCTACCTCCACATGGACCCGTGAACGTTTACCTGTTGCGACCGATATGAGCACAGCCGTGTCCAAATGTCAACAGGCCATCCTGAAATTAATTTCCATGGGGAATCTTAGCCACACAGCGCAGGAGCTCTGTAATGCCATAAAGCAGGAGAGCGACGTGTGGTTTTTGGAAGAGAATCTACAGGCAGGCTTGGTAGTGTGTGACAATGGCCGAAATCTGGTGTCAGCTCTGGCCTTGGCAACCTCACTCACATACCATGTCTGTCATATGTGCTCAACTTGGTCGTGCAGAGTTTTTTGAGGGACTATCCGGATCTTGATGCACTGCTGCACAAGGTCCGCCTAGAGTGCGCTCACTTGCGACGTTCCAGCATGGCCAGATCGCTGATTTCAGCTCTGCAACGCAGATTTCACCTTCATGAACATCGCATCATATGTGACGTACCCACCAGGTGGAATTCCTCGTTACATATGTTGGAGCGGTTGTGTGAGCAGCAGCCAACAGTAATGGAGTATCAGCTGCATCAGGCGCAGTCAACTCGCAATTTGCGCCGTTCACACTTCACCACTACTGAGTGGGCCTCTATAATAAGAATAATAATATTATTTATTTATATAGCGCCATAATATTCCGCAGTGCTTTACAGTTTAACAGTTTCAAAACACAAGTCATAAGTAACAACGTTAACAATACAATAATTAAAGCAAAATCAGCCGCCCCTGCTGGTGAAAGCTTACAATCTACAATGAGGTGGGGAGATACAAAGTACAGGTGTTTATATACAATGGTGTTTTTACAATGATGGTCCAGCCATTTTAAGGGAGTGAGGGATGCATGGAGATAGTGAATGGGCTACACACACAGAATTACACATAGAATGACTTTGATTAGTGAATGTGATAGGCCACTGTGAACAAATGTGTTTTGAGGGAGCGCCTGAAACCATCCAAATTGCGGATAGTCCTAATTTCTTGGGGTAGAGCATTCCAGAGGATTGGCGCAGCGCGGGAGAAGTCTTGGACTTGGGAGTGGGAGGTACGGATTAGTGCAGAGGTTAGTCGAAGGTCGTTTGCAGAGTGCAGCAGTCGGTTAGGCCGATAAATATAAATAAGGGAGGAGATGTAGGGGGGTGCTGCGCTGTGGAGAGCTTTGTTGGTGAGAACCAGTAATTAGAATTGGATCCTATAATTAATGGGCAGCCACTGCCAGTGTAATGAGTGGTGAATAACTCTATGAAGGATATCTGCCACGTTTTGCGTGCGTTTGATGAGTCAACGCGGATGGCGAGTGCAGATGATGCACTAGTCAGCCTGACTGTCCCCCTTATCTGCCTGCTTCAAAAAACACTGCAAGCACTAAGGCATGAGGTTTTGGAAGAGGTGGAGGATGAGGAGTCACAAATTCCATCACCTTCTGGACAGTCAGCGCAACGTGGTTCCTCACAAAGGGCTGGAGGACTTTCAAAGTACCATGCTGTATCAACAATTGAACCTCCAGAGTCACTGTCTATATTTTCATAACCATTCCAAACTTTTAATGTATTTACAAAGCACATAATGTACAGTTTTTGTCTATCCTTTTGTAATGCTATTGTGTTTCCATAAACTGATGTTACAGAATTATGATACAAAGTTTTTAAATTTTGAGTTTTAAATTTTGTAAATTTATATGTATTTGAAGGACTTTGTGAGGAGGATGAGGAGGAGTCAATGGAGGAGGAAGACATCGCTCCAGAGGGAGGTAGACAATGCTCTAGTCAGTATGTAGACCAAGGGTGGGGTGATGCACAGCAGGCAGAGATGACGCCTCTTGCAGGGGACAACGTTTCTTGGCCAGTTGGGAGTCTGCAGCACATGGTTGATTTCATGCTGCAGTGGCTGAGAAACGACCGCCGCATCGAACACATTCACACGACGTCTGATTATTGGGTGTACACCCTCCTAGACCCTCGCTACCGGGACAACTTACAAAGCCTCATCACACCGTTGAACCGGGAGCGTAAAATGCGGAAGTACCAAGACACACTGGTGCAATCCATAATGTTCTCCATTCCAGCCGAGAGCGCTGCTGCTACTGCTTTACAAAGCAGCTCTGTGCATCGAGGCAGTGGAGACAGCTCTGCAACAAGAGGGAGCACAAGCAGCGCCTCTGCACAGGGCAAGAACAGTATGTTCCAAATGTGTCGAAGTTTTGTGGCAGCGCCACCAATGTCTACACCATCCGAGACGGCTCCAGTCAGCAGGAGGCAACATTTCCGTAAGATGGTGACAGACTACATGTCTTGCCCTCTCAGTGTACTCCCAGATGGCTCTTCCCCATTCAAGTTTTGTGTCTCTAAGCTGGATACATGGCCAGAGCTTAGCCAGTATGCATTGGAGGTGCTGGCTTGCCCTGCTGCCAGTGTATTATCGGAGCGCGTCTTTACTGCTGCAGGTGGTGTACTAACAGACCGTTGCATGCGACTATCCTCCGATAATGTAGAACGGCTTACTTTTCTGAAAATGAACTAGGCATGGATCTCGCCTGAATTTGCCTGTCCGGTTTCAGATTAACTAACTGGTTGGCAACGTTTTCCATGTCTCCTGTTATGTTCATCTTTCTACCACCTGAGCTATACTCCCTGGGCTACAACACTGCCAGTTGCTGCTCAGAAGTGTTGTGTCCACAGACCAATACACAAGCTATAGTGATAGTGGGGTTCAGTAACGCCTGCTGTTCCCCTGCTGCGTGTCTGACAAAAATTAATGCTGCTAACTCCAAATTAAAGTTCAAATTAAAGTTCAAACATCTCATACTAGGCCTCAGGCTACACCCTCCTTGACCCTGGGCTCAGAAGTGTTGGATGCACAGATCAAAACAATCGATGATGTGTTTGTGGGTTCAGTAACGCCTGCTGTTCCCCTGCTGTGTGTCTGGCAAAAATTACTGCTACCTAGCTACACATGTTGAAAAAAACATGACATGTTAAAGTGGCTAGTGCTACACATAGATATCAGGCTACACCCTTATTTCTAAGCTGTAAACAAGTGAAACGTCAAATTTAAAACCATTCAATGATTAGTGTTGGTAACAAATCTGTAACTAAATAATTGTGACATATTATGGCAGATATCCACATGTCTAACACAAATGCTAACACAAAAGCATACTTATGCTATAGGGTACTGATGGTGAACCTTCTCACTCCATAACTTTGACAAATCCAACTCACATCATGCCTCAAATGCTGCAATGTTGGAAGTGCATAATGTGGGTTGAACTTTGACAACAGCTGCAGTGCGAAGGTTATCCTTCTGTGTTCTTGGCTTTTAAATAAAAGCATACAAGTAAATATAATAATACATTGTTGATTAAGGGACATGATGTACACCTGTAATATTGTGCAAACAATGGATGTAGGACTATTCCTCTTCAACATTACTTATATTTGTGTCATTTGAAAAAATACATATTTTAGTTAAAAATTAAAAACCCATGTTCAGTAGCTGTGAAAGGCCCGTTTGTGTACTTCTATATTGTTTGCAACCAATGTATTGTATACGGATGGAAGCACGTCACTGTAATAGATTTGAATTATTTTAAATAGAATAAAGCAGCACCAATTTTAGAAAAATGACAAGGATGAGCCAGTGACAGACACTCAGCAGAGTACACGCAGCGGTGGTTGAAGAAGTAAATGGAGCGTGATCTGCATTTAAAAAAAAAAAAAAAATACCTCACAGACTGCAGTGAACACTGAAACACAACTATTCACAATCTGTGAAAGGCTACTCCTTTGTCTACTTCTATAGTGTTTGCAACCAATGTATTGTATACGGATGGAAGCGCGTCACACTAATAGATTAGATTTATTTTAAATGGAATGTAGCAGAACCAATTGGAGATAAATGAAAAGGATGAGCCACTGAGACACGCTCAGCAGAGTACAAGCAGCAGTGCTTGAACAAGTAACTGGAGCGTGATGTGCACTCAAAAAAAAAACAACACAGACTGCAGTGAACACTGAAACACAACTGTCCACAATCTGGGAAAGGCTACTCCTTTGTCTACTTCTATAGTGTTTGCAACCAATGTATGTATACGGATGGAAGCGCGTCACACTAATAGATTAGATTTATTTTAAATGGAATGTAGCAGAACCAATTGGAGATAAATGAAAAGGATGAGCCACTGAGACACGCTCAGCAGAGTACAAGCAGCAGTGCTTGAACAAGTAACTGGAGCGTGATGTGCACTCAAAAAAAAAAAAAACAGACTGCAGTGAACACTGAAACACAACTGTCCACAATCTGGGAAAGGCTACTCCTTTGTCTACTTCTATAGTGTTTGCAACCAATGTATTGTATACATATGGAAGCGCATCACACTATAATTTCTATTGAATGGAGCAGCTAGAATTACACTAAAGAAAAAAAAAAAGAGTCTGTGAGTGACACGTGCAGATGCCTACAGACAGCGTTGGATGCAGAGCAAACTGCAGCGTCACCTACACTCACACACACCTTGCAGAGCTGTTAAAACAACACTGCAGGCAAAAGGAAGCTTTACACAGCGGTTGGTGATAGCCTGCCTACAGCACAGTACACTAAATCGCAATCTCTAACTGTCCCTCAGAGTCAGCACAGCAGCGTTCTGTCCCTATCTGAATTCACAGCACAGTGACGCTAAAATGGCAATGTGTAGCCCTGGTACACAATACCAGGAGGATGAGTGGAGAGGTAACAGTTAAGGGCTCTTCATAACATCACGTACACTTCTGACACACCCAGCAGGGTGTGGAAGGGAGTGATTTAGTCAGTCAGTTTCCTGTCCTTGGACAGAGTAGACGTGTCCAGTCTGAGCCTGTTAGCAGTTCAGAAAGTGGAGGCTAGTACAGGTGGTTTAGTTCACCTCAGCCTAGTCAGAGCTGTGCCCCACTGGAAGACAGACTGAGATATCTATTAAGAGTCGAGCAAATCGAAGGGCAAAGTGGAAGGAATATTTAAAAAGTGCTTTTGGCTTGGAGAAGTCCTGCACATTGCTACCGGTCACTGGGGACCGAAGGATCACTATTAGCTTCAAGCATAGTGGTAAGAAAACCAGAGATTTACCGGACCTTAGGTCGCGGCAAACAGCCCCAAATAGTCAGTACGTAACTGGGGTCAGGGGAGTGAAGACTTTGAGCCTGATCAGCAAGATAGGAATTCAACTCTCTCACAGGAAGGCTCCGACCACAAAACTGACTGGGCAGAACAGCTTTGGAATAGCTGGAATTATAGAGGGAACTACGCTGCAGGCTGGTTGTACTCATCGTGTTGAAAGTAAAGGAGGCCCCTAACTTGCTTAAACCGTTGCCTCAAAGCTCATCCTCCATCAACCCCATCAGCCTCCCTGGGACCTGCCTTACCATCTTACAAGTAAAGGTATGGAAAGACGCTGACGGTGTGAGACTGAGTTATTTACTTGCATGCCTGCACAACCCTGCTTTAACTATCGACCTGAGGGAAGAGTCCTACCTGTAGGGGACCCGACATCTAGCTGCCTCACCATCCCCTCAGAGCTCTACAGCAGCGCTGGTATAAATTACCAGAAGACTACAGGTGGCGTCACGAACTGTATATAAATCTATCCCCTGTAAATATTCCCCCCAACATACGCCTGACCGCCAGGGCCACAGACCGAGCCACCGCTACCTGTGACAATCCCATAGACTTCTACGGGCTCGGCTCTGAGTACCCCATTGCCCTGGAAACCCACAATTGTGGTGCGTGGTCGAGACAAATTGGCGTCACGAACAGGATACGAAACTTGCAGCATTGCGAGCCCTGTGTGCCTGTGGAGTGTTTTGGCGAAAAAGACTGTTGCTGTTGTTTGGCGCCAAAACCGCCATATTTGCCGCCAGATTCGCGCCCTAAGGCGCTGGAGAAGAAGGTGGGCGTACCTGAAAGAGCGCGCAAAGTCTTGGACACGCCCCCCGGCTCTGACTCAGCGGCAGGTCCTGCAACAGGAAGTGAACGCTCTGACATCAGAGCGCCTGCGACGAAGGTCCTGTTCCCACTGCGGTGCCTGTGAAATAGCAGCGTCTGAAACCGG
The DNA here is from genome assembly GCA_033576555.1 of Oophaga sylvatica. Lineage (NCBI taxonomy): Eukaryota > Metazoa > Chordata > Amphibia > Anura > Dendrobatidae > Oophaga > Oophaga sylvatica. The sequence continues at coordinate 27,961,160 of JARQOD010000008.1, read as the reverse complement.
TAGGCTCCGTTTAACCAAGGGGGCGCTAAGATGTCACAACAACCGGCTGACAGTGCGGCCCCGGCCGGAGGCCCCAATCCCGCACCGCTTGGTATTGTAGCGCCAGATGGGGGCGCAGGCCCTGCACCCAGTCCGGTAGTCCCGATCATGCCACTAACGCTCCCATATATGCCTGGGGCGAAATGGCTTCCCCAGTACAGTGGTGAGCCAGGCACATTAGCAGGCTTCAAGCGGAAGTTATGCAGCATCCTAGAAATGTACTCCATGCCTGAGAGACAAAAAGCTGCTGTGCTAATAGGGCAGCTAACTGGCGCTGCTGAGAGGGAAGTGGAGACTTGGGATACCGTTGATCAGGAGTCGGTACCTGCGATCTTCCTTAAGCTGCATGCCATATTTGAAGACCGCACAGAAACGGATCTCCGGATGGCCTTCTATCACTGTTCACAACAGCCAGGTGACAGCATCCGGGACTACGCTTGCCGACTACAAGGAGCCCTGAGAGCCCTCAAGCAAATTAACAATTTAAATGCTATCGACGAGAATAAAATGCTGAAAGAACAATTTATACAGGGATTGAGATCCCAAGAGGAACGCAGAACTGTAAACTGGTGGTCCTTAGACCATCCGGATGCTACCTTTGATGCCCTAAAGGACATGGCAATAAAAGGGCTGCGGCCCCTGGGCAAACCCGAGGTGGCAACCCAACATCATCAGGCTGAAGTCACTCTGGAACCGGCAGTACCCCCTTTTCCCCGCTAGTGGCTGAAGCCAAAGCGCAGGTGACACCTCCTAGTGAATTGGACTGTCTGCGCTCAGAGGTGCGCCAGCTGACTAAAAATCTGGCTGCTGTAATGAGTGCCCTGCAGCTGCGGAAAGAGGAGGAAGGAAAGATCTTGTTAGCTGACTGCCCAGAAGACGTTCCGTGGATGCACCGGAGAAGAAAGAAGACGTCGCCCCCCCCGGAGGAGGACAACGCCACCCCCAGGAGCGACCTCTGATCAACACCCTCCTCGTCGAGAGATCATCTGTTACCGATGCAACCGGAAAGGTCATATGTCTCCACAGTGTCCTTTAAACGGGCAGAACCTGGGTCCAAGGGCCAACACCCAGGAGAATACCCGTCAGGCCCCCTAGACTGGAGCCGCAGGTATGTGGGCGGGCGACCCTACCTGTCTATTATTCTAGATGGTATTGCTGTTCCAGCATTGTTAGACACTGGGTCGCAGGTGACCCTAATACCTGATGCCCTATATACCAAGTACTGGTCAATGGACAGTCTTAAACCTCCGAGCCTTGACTTTACCGTGTATGCTTCTAATGGTCTTCCTGTAGAAGTACTCGGAACAAAATGTGTAGATGTAAAGGTGGGCAGAGAGGAGTTGAAAGACCAGGGGCTTCTGGTAGTAAAGACTGTAAATGAGGAGAACGGTTTAAATATAATTTTGGGTACTAACATTATCGGTAATTGTTTGGGAGAAGTTGTGTTCTTGCTCCAACAGCTCGCTGAGATTGCCCGACCAAGGCAGAAAGGAGTAATCCAAAGAGAGATCCGGGCCCTGGTGTGTCAGCAGCAAGCGAAGCTTACAGACGGCGAAATTGGTAATGTACGGGTCACTGACTCGGATCCTATTGTGATACCCCCAATGAGTGAAATGATCATTTGGTGCAGGGCAGCCATAGGTCTGAGAGGACAGAATTACCAAGCTGTAGTAGAACCCCACCATTCAGAACATAGACCTACACTTATGACTGCTAGAGGAGTAGTAGAAGTGGTGAATGGAAGAGTACCGGTACGGCTTCTCAATTGGGGAGATGATGAGGTAAACTTACCCCGTTATGCAACCATTGCTAAACTACATGCTGTTGATAATAATTCTATTCTCCCGGCTGAGTCCTTAGACTCCTGTCAAATAGCGGAGGACAATGACCCAGCAACTCAGGTGGCAGAGTGGTGTCAGCAACTCCATGTTGGGACGGACACCACTCCCGCTCACCAGAAGCAAGGGGTATTACGGGTGGTGCAAGAGTACGCCCAAGTGTTTAGCAAAAATCCACTTGATTTTGGGATAATTAAGGGAGTACAACATCATATCCCTACAGGCAGTCATCCTCCCATCAAAGAGCGGTATAGGCCCATACCTCCAGCTCATTATCAGAAGGCTAAAGAAATGTTGAATGATATGAAGAAAGCCGGGGTGATAAGGGATAGTTATAGCCCCTGGGCAGCCCCTCTAGTTCTGGTTAAAAGAAAGATGGTAGTATGAGAATGTGTGTGGATTACAGGCAGGTGAACCGCATAACACACAAGGATGCATACCCGTTACCACGTATAGAGGAATCATTAGCTGCTCTGAAAACGGCTAACTACTTTTCTACCCTTGATCTGACTAGTGGTTACTGGCAAGTGGCTGTGGCTGAGGAGGATCGTGAGAAAACGGCTTTCACCACCCCAATGGGGCTCTGTGAGTTCGATAGAATGCCGTTTGGGCTCAGCAGTGCCCCAGGAACATTTCAGAGAGTGATGGAAAATTGTCTGGGACATCTCAATTTTGAAACCGTGCTGCTATACCTAGACGACGTTATCGTGTATTCCAAGACATATGAGGACCATCTGAAACACCTGGCAGAAGTGTTTGAGTCCCTGTCCAGGTACGGGATGAAATTAAAACCCTCAAAATGCCATCTACTCAAACAGAAGGTACAATACTTGGGGCACATCGTCAGTTCGGAAGGAGTAGCGCCGGACCCAGAGAAAGTCACTGCCATCCAGAAGTGGCCGGAGCCGAAGAACCTTAAGGAAGTGCGACAGTTCCTGGGACTAACGGGTTACTACAGGAGATTCGTGAAAGATTACACGAAGAAGGCAGCTCCTTTACAGGACCTCCTAGTAGGACAATCCCTGAAGAGCAGAAACCCTCCCTTTAATTGGGGTAAAGAACAGGCTGAAGCATTCCAAAAGATGAAAGAGATCCTTACAGGTGATGAGATCTTAACCTATCCTGATTACAGCCAACCGTTCCTGTTGTACACCGACGCCAGTAATGAAGGGTTGGGAGCAGTTCTCAGTCAGAAGCAGAATGGCCAAGAAAAAGTCATCGCATATGCTAGCAGAAAACTCAGGCCAACTGAGAGGAATCCGGAAAATTATAGCAGCTTCAAGCTGGAGTTTCTGGCGCTGGTCTGGGCCATTACTGAAAGATTTAAGCATTATCTGGCCTCTAATAAGTTCACGGCGTACACAGACAACAACCCGTTAACGCACCTGGAAACCGCCAAGCTGGGCGCCATGGAGCAGCGTTGGATGGCTCGGTTGTCCAATTACCAGTTTACTATCAAGTACCGGCAGGTCGAAAGAATGCTAATGCTGACGCATTGTCCCGAATGCCGCATGACTCTGACACGGAAGAAGAATCGGACGACCTGGAAGAAATTGAGCTACCTGCGTTCCATCGAAATGGGGTAGTCCACGAGCATCGAGTCAACAGAAAGCAGTATGGTGCAACATTAAATCCTTTACCCCATCACAGCTGGAAAGAGACTCAGGACAGTGATCCAGTGGTCAGCCGCATCAAGGAGTTGTTAAGACAGGAAGGCTCCTCTTTGGAAAAGGATGCACCTATGTCAGCCAAGCTCCTGTGGAACGAGAAAAGCAGGTTGTTCCTATACCGTGAGAAGTTGTGCAGGAGATACGTCAACCCCAGAACCCATGAGATGGTCTGGCAAATAGTGGTCCCCAAGGCAGACGTCCCAATGGTGTTGGAAGCATACCACGATCAAGCAGGACACTTTGGCTGGAGAAAGCTGGAGACCCTGTTGAGATGCCGGTTCTACTGGGTAGGGATGCGCAGCTCCATCGAGAGGTGGTGTCGGAACTGTGGACCCTGTGGTCTCAGAAGAAAGGACTACGGTAGTCAGAAGGCACCCCTGCAACCTATCCGGACGACTCGTCCTCTGGAGATTGTGGCCCTGGACCACGTCAAATTGTCGCCAAGTAGATCTGGATACTCATACGCCTTGACCATGGTGGACCATTACTCCAGATTTCTGGTGGTTGTTCCAGTTAAGGACCAGACCGCAGTGACGGCCGCGAAAACCTTTCAAGCAAGCTTCTGCAGACCGCATGGGTATCCGGAGCAAGTATTAACCGATCAAGGACCTGCTTTCGAAGCTGATTTATTCAAGGAATTCTGTCACATGTACGGGTGCAAGAAAATTAGAACAACGCCATACCACCCTCAAACCAAAGGTCTTTGCGAAAAAATGAACCATATTGTCCTTGACTTGTTGAGATCCATACCGTTGGAAGACAGAAATCGATGGCCGGATTTACTACCTGATTTGGTTGATTTGTATAACCATATACCTGTCAGTTCCACTAACTGCACTCCAGCCTATCTTATGAGAGCAAGGCCCGGAAGACTACCAATGGATCTAGAACTTGGAGTGGTAGAACCGGAGGCAGACGACGCCGTTGAAAACTGGGACATCAATCGGCAAGAGCAATACAGAAGAGTACAAATCTGTGTAGAGGAAAGTCTCAACAAGGCACGGGAGAAACAGGAAGATGTTTACAACCGAAATGCTCCTGCCAAGCCTTTGATGCCTGGAGAGGTAGTATTAAAAAGAAAAAGGAAGATGCACAAATTGGATAACCAGTGGGAGCAAGAACCCTACGTTGTACAAGATTCTAAATATGACAACAGAAAAGTTTGTATCATCAGTAAGGACGGAGGAAGAACAATAACCACTGTGTCCAGAGACCATTTGAAATTGTGTCCAGAACCCTTGAAATGTTGTGAAAAGAACCCTGTCATCAATCAAAAAGAAAGGAAAGAAGAGGTCATACACACCGATCTGGGAGATTTTCCTGCGGATTGGCCTAGACTGGGAGATGCTGTAATAGTTCCGGTGTTGCAGTTTTATCAGCCACAAGAGAAAGTTTTACCTCCAGTTGTGCCCGTGGTGCCAGTCGAGCCCGTTCAGGAGTTACCCATTCCAGCAACACCTCAACCTATGGAATCTCAAGAAGGATCTTCTGAAGCAGCGCCCCATACTATGGGATCCCCTGGTGAAGCTGACTCACACCGCCCAGCCATCAGTACGCTTGCCAGATCCATAGAAAGATTGAGGCAGTTCTATAGTTTGCCGTTACGCAGTGCAGACAGATCGCAACTTAATATACCTGAGGCTACTCCACGTAGATCAGAGCGAATCACAAAAGGAAAGTTACCCTTCGATACCAGCAGTAATTATAACGAATTAATGTGAATACTGTAAAAAGTCTATATATATATATATGTGTTTTTTCCCTATTATGTCTTATAATGGACTCAGAGGCTGAGGACTGAGCCAGCCCAAAAACTGTATCCTGTAAATAGTTGCACTAAGGTGCCTTTTTAATGGTTTCACATGAAACCTTGACTTACCTCTGAACAGAAAACCCGTGTGGTGTGGCACTGAGTGAGGTCTGCATTCGGATGTCCTGCAGCCCACCCAGGACCCACGTTGAAGGTTTGGTGCGGGTCCTTCACAAGTATATTGTCTATTTTTATGAACATGTTTATTTAATATTTGTATTTCTCTATAATGTTATTGTTCGCAACGTTTAAGACATCCTTACCTCCCGGATGGGACGAATTAATGTTTAATGTTAAATGCATAAACAAAAATGTCTCTTTATATTTTACAGCCTGGAGTGCTGTCGTTTACCATGGGGGAATGTGTAGCCCTGGTACACAATACCAGGAGGATGAGTGGAGAGGTAACAGTTAAGGGCTCTTCATAACATCACGTACACTTCTGACACACCCAGCAGGGGTGTGGAAGGGAGTGATTTAGTCAGTCAGTTTCCTGTCCTTGGACAGAGTAGACGTGTCCAGTCTGAGCCTGTTAGCAGTTCAGAAAGTGGAGGCTAGTACAGGTGGTTTAGTTCACCTCAGCCTAGTCAGAGCTGTGCCCCACTGGAAGACAGACTGAGATATCTATTAAGAGTCGAGCAAATCGAAGGGCAAAGTGGAAGGAATATTTAAAAAGTGCTTTTGGCTTGGAGAAGTCCTGCACATTGCTACCGGTCACTGGGGACCGAAGGATCACTATTAGCTTCAAGCATAGTGGTAAGAAAACCAGAGATTTACCGGACCTTAGGTCGCGGCAAACAGCCCCAAATAGTCAGTACGTAACTGGGGTCAGGGGGAGTGAAGACTTTGAGCCTGATCAGCAAGATAGGAATTCAACTCTCTCACAGGAAGGCTCCGACCACAAAACTGACTGGGCAGTACAGCTTTGGAATAGCTGGAATTATAGAGGGAACTACGCTGCAGGCTGGTTGTACTCATCGTGTTGAAAGTAAAGGAGGCCCCTAACTTGCTTAACCGTTGCCTCAAAGCTCATCCTCCATCAACCCCATCAGCCTCCCTGGGACCTGCCTTACCATCTTACAAGTAAAGGTATGGAAAGACGCTGACGGTGTGAGACTGAGTTATTTACTTGCATGCCTGCACAACCCTGCTTTAACTATCGACCTGAGGGAAGAGTCCTACCTGTAGGGGACCCGACATCTAGCTGCCTCACCATCCCTCAGAGCTCTACAGCAGCGCTGGTATAAATTACCAGAAGACTACAGGTGGCGTCACGAACTGTATATAAATCTATCCCCTGTAAATATTCCCCCCAACATACGCCTGACCGCCAGGGCCACAGACCGAGCCACCGCTACCTGTGACAATCCCATAGACTTCTACGGGCTCGGCTCTGAGTACCCCATTGCCCTGGAAACCCACAATTGTGGTGCGTGGTCGAGACAGCGGCGGCGCCTTTTATAGTGCATTCTGACATCATTTCAGCAGCCAATCACAGCCATGCCATTAGTTAAGATGACCGCAGCATTACAGGATGTGCCCACACTTCGTAGGATTCCTCATTGGCTGACTAAAATCACATTGCCTCTCAAAGAATTATGGGAACTTCCGATTCCGGTATACGATATTGAAAAAGTATCGGAATTAAGTATCGGAATTCCGATAACGCGAATATCGGCCGATACCCGATACTTGCGGTATCGGAATGCTCAACACTAATTAGCAGTATGCTTTGCTTCATTTTCTTGTTGGAAGATGAACCTCCGTCCCAGTCTCAAATCACTGACAGACTGACACAGGTTTTGCTCAAGAATATCCCTGTATTTCATATCATGCATCTTCCCCTCGACTCGAACCATTTTCCCTGTCCCTATTGCCGAAAAAACATCCATACAGCATGATACTGCCACCACCATGTTTTACTGTGTGGATGGTGTTCTTGGGGTGATGAACTGTGTTAGTTTGGCGCCAGATATGGAGCTTACCTTGGTGGGCAAAAAGTTAAATTTTGGTCTCATCTAACCACAGCATCTTCCTACATATTCTTGCTTGTTAATGGTGCTGCAGCCTCTGTGGCGTATCAGAGAAGGTAAAGTGTATATACTGACGGACACGTGACATTAGATTGTACACAGGTGGACGTCCTCTGTCACTGAGCATGTGACTTATGAATTGAATTTCTTGCACCAGAAATGTTTAGGGGCTTCATAGCAAAATGAGTGAATACATATGCTCATGCCAATTTTTATTTATTTTATCCCATTAATTTAATTGATGCCTATATTTTTATCACTAAACTTCACCAACTAAGACTATTTAGTGTTGATGCTTAACCCACAAATCAGATTACCAAAATATTTAAACACCGGTTGTAATGTAACAAATAGGTAAAAAGCCAAGGAAGGGGAATACTTTCGCAAGCCACTGTATATACAGAGGTGGCTAAAAAATAAATACGCCAAACCAACCACAATGGTGAAACATGGAGGATTCCATTCCGTAAGTACAATACAATTTGCACAAACCGAACTGACGTGTAGTGGATTTGCAGATTTGAGGGCATGCTGCCAGTGGTGAGATATGAGAATATGATGGAAACATATCCATTTTGCAAAGGATTAATATTCCGTCAAAATCTATACCAAATCCAGAAAAGAATAGATCTGAGCGTTGCGCTCAGCAGAGCTTGGGAATGATGCCTAAGGCCCCATACACATTAGACTAATGTCGGCTGAACCTGCCAATATCAACGCGATCAGCCAAAGGTCTAATGTGTATGGAGGAGCTGGACGACTGATAGTCTAGAGAGGTGTTTGATTTCGGATTGCCGGTGGCAATGTCCTCCCGGATATAAGCCGCTGGCCGATGTGTCTTTCAGCAGCTTTCTCATAGAGAACATAGGAGCGCCCGACACCAGTGTACGGGAGTGTCGGCTTAGATGGTTGTCGGCTGAATGACTGGCCCAAGCATCGTTTGTCCTATAGGCGCCTCGTGTGTACGGCCAGCCCTAATCATGAGATTTGTGCGTCTGATTACATGTTACATCTAATCCGTCCTTGACAGCCTTATGTGTGTTGGAGTTTTACTGAGAATCCATGTCTGGGGAAAAAGAAGGATCGGACATGTTGGATTTCAACATGCCTCATCCTCAAGATAAGTTGTTGCCAGAAAACTATCTTCTGTACTGATCAAAATGACTCAGTTGAGTTGAGTGTCCATGTTTATGTGGGAGCCGGGAGAAATAGAAGAGTTTGACCAACAAATATCTTGTGTGTATGTCTTAGTGAGGTTTAAGGCAAAAATGTTATTTCACGTTTCCTTCCCCAAAGTTACACCTCATAGGAGGCTTACAGTATGGTATAGTAAAATGCATAAATGTACTGTACAACAAATAGGTAATCCCTGCATATGTTGTGGCTGTCGAACAGCCACGAGACATGCAGCCGAAGGGACTTGAACATATTTTTCAAGCGCGCCGAGGACACTCGGTTATCACCGGAGCATGCTCGAATAACACCTTATTAAAGCACGTTCGCTCATCACTATCCAATTTCTCTCCATATGGCTAAGCAAATGCTGTGGGCCGCTCAGGCGCCACAATTTTAAGGAGGATTAGGTAGTTCCATCCGGTGCAGAGAGCAATTATCGCCCCTCATACAGGTGCGTTGAGCGCAGGCCGTGCTTCAGGATGACATATATGCGGAAATAGCGTTTGTTGAACGCAAACTGCTCTCCAGGTTGACGTAAGGCCGGAAGTGACGTCCATGGAGCGCATATATGGAGGTCAGATAGTGTCACTCCAAGCCTACACACTTCAAAGGTAAGTATCAATCAATATACAACACTATTTTGTTGATCTTGGTGTATGTACAACCAAAATACAACCAAACTTCTAGAATGAAAGAGTCATAATTCAACAATAAAGTGACCATAATAAGTGATTTAGATATACAAAAAAAATGGCCCCTCAAGAGCCAATACAGATGGCTGGTCCTAAACGGCAAAGGCTAAAGTGGATTCAGATAAAGCTTGAGAAACTCAACTGCTTTCATCACCTGAAAAGAGGTACATCACACATCTGCCCCATGCTTAAGATTCACATGTTGTGCCAGTGGTGTAACTCTGCCATGCCCAACGTCCCTAAGGTGCTCACTAATACGTACACGTAGTTCACGTTTAGTTTTTCCAGCGTAGTCCATGAGGCACATGCAGGTGGTGGTCTTACAGTTTGCTATGCACTTGATGCTATACGAGCTACGGTATTTGTAACAGCACTTGTAACTCTCTTTGAGGGGGAGACATATTGGCAGAAACTGCAGCGGCCACACCTGAAGGTACCTAGAGATCTATTTTGTAGCCAGGTCCTTTCCTTCTTAGGTTGGTTAAAGTGACTATGAACTACATAGTCCTTAATCGATTTACCCCTTCTATAGGTGACTGACAGCTTAGGGGAAATAAAGTTCCAAATATCTGGGTCACCTCTTAATATATCCCAATGCCTTTTTAGGACACCCATGACTTTATGCGATTGATCGTCAAACGTCCCTTTTAAAATCAGAGACAGATTTCACATGATTTATCCACTCCCACTGCATGCTCATATGCTCACTTGATCATCCCTGCAGGGTATCCACTGTCCAAAAATCTTCTTCTTAGGTCTCTTGACTAAGCATGAAAGTCACTCCAGGAAGAACAGTTCCTCCTAACCCTGAGGAACTGTCACTTGGGAATACCCCTCTTCAGTTGGGGCAAATGATAACTTGCCAAATTTGGTAGGCTATTAGTAGCAGTCAGCTTCCGAAACAATAGGGTTTTTAAAGACCCATCCTTCTCCTTGGATATATTCACATCCAGGAATGCAGTTCTCTCTTCACCGACCTCATAGTTAAAAAAGAGGCTCATCTCATTAAAGTTGAGGTAGCCAATGAAGTACTGAAAAGATGTTCGATCACCTGACCACAGAACGAGGAAGTCATCAATGTATCTACCCCAGAATAATATCCGGAGGCACCAGACGACATCCTCATCCCTGAAAGACTACCGTGTCTTCCCACCAACTCAGGAGCAACATGGCATATGTGGGGGCACAAAGTCTCCCCATCGCTGTGCCCCTGAGTTGGTGGTAATACTTTCCATCAAAAAAAAATGGTTGTGTAGTACAAATTCCATTAGTTCCAAAAGGAAGTTATTGTGAGGCTCCAGGTGTGTCCCCCCAATTTTGAATTAATGATCAATTGCCTCCAGGCCTACATTATGCCAGATGCTGCTATATAGGGCTTCCATATCTATTGAGGCCAAGATTGTATCGGAATTGTAATTCCCTCCAGTTTGTTTAGGAGGTCCATTGTATCCCTCAAGTGTGAGGATAGGGCCATCATAAACGGTCTAAGGAGCTTCTTTAAATAGATGCTGGAGTTTTGTCAAAAGTGAATCACCTGCCCAGACAATCGGTCATCCTTGATTGATGTCCTTATGAATTTTGAGAAGTGCATAAAATGTTGCCATAACTGGCCATTTGGGTAGTAAAAAATCAAACTCATTCTTTGTCAGCAAACCTACATGTAAGGCTTCACGGATAATTTTAGACAGTTTTGAAGCATACTCCTTAGTGGGATCCCTATGCGGGATTACATACTGTATGTGGATGGTTTGATAAAATTCTCTGGCACATCTCCACATAATTCACATTGTCCATCACAACCGTATTTCCTCCTTTGTCTGGTGGTTTCAGCACTATGCTGTTATTGGTATTTAGACCATCCAACCCTCTCTTTTCAGTGAGTAATAAATTGTATTAAATAGGTTAGTATCTAAGATTAATGGTACATATACCCTCCGTGACTAGTTTGAGAAATATGTCAGTACTTCCCATGTCACCAGAAGAAGGCATTCTTATGCTCTTGGGTTTTAGATCTGAAAACAGATCTTGTCGCCCCAGGAAAAAGCGAAAGCAAAACGGCGTTGGGTTGTTGAGACACAGCACTTCCATTTTCTCCTCTGGTGGCCTCTGATTTTAGGTAATATATCTTCTACCCTTTACTACCTTAGATATACTACCTATGTTTTTCTATCTTCAATTTGGTATTTAAGTATTAGTATTGCGTAAATATGAGGGCATCTTCTGTTTTGGACAATAGCTGCACTTGCACTTTATGAATGTTATTGCACTTGCACTTTGAACACATGACTGTCATTGTGGCACTAGTAGTCTATGAATTGAAATGTTACCTCGATTTTGTTACTACTAATTTGCACTATGCATTTTGATTTAATATATTAATAGACCTTATTACATTAATTGGATTTATATTATGCTTGTGTCTGCCCCCATTTTTGGGAGTTTTTTTCTGCTGTTTTTTATATTGTTCTCTGTTTTTATCTATGGATTAAATAAACAAACTTTATTAAGATGGAATCTCTTTATATTCTTCAGAATATCGATGTGTTGGTATGGATATTGGTTTGTTAATTGATTGGTAAAGTGTCTAGCACTATACAATTTTTGGGACATACCGTACCATAAGTGATTTTCTCATAAAGTGCAATTAATCCATGTGGATCATATTCAAGTTTCAGAAAATATCTTGTCGATATGGTATAAAGGAGAACATGTTCTGATTGGTATGAATATAGGTTCATACATTGTATGTCTATCTTTAAAGGGCTGATAAACCTGGTTTTAGAAGTTTGGGTAAAGTAGTGATGTCTAGAGGAAAAAGTTAGAAACTGAAGAACTGAGTAAAGGTGCCCATACATCGTAGAGGGCTACCGGACAAACATTTGTTAGGTTGACAGTAGAGATTATCAGATCGCTAGGTCGAGTTCTAGCCAATTTTCCTGAAATTTACACTTTCAAGTGAATTCGAAGATTTTTCGGTTTGCAAAAAAAACCCTTTACTTGGCACCATTTAACAAACTGCTGAAGCATCAGAGAGCGAGATAACATCATTTTGCGTTGCTGTGTGGGCCTCCCCATAATGCACTGCTGCTATGACATCTAGCGGATTATCATACCTTATATAGTGGTGGTCATTACTGGGGCCATCACATATCAGCGGTTCCCAGTGAAGCACAGTTTGTACGGCAGAGTCATTTTACATTTCCAGAGTCTCTAGGTAACTCTCTCTTTATTCAGAGTATAAGTTCTTATGGTCAGCAAGGTCCTCTCTCTCCTGTAGAGTGTAAGATCTAATGGTCAGCGTGGTCCTCTCTCTCTCCTGTGGAGTGTAACCACTTATGGTCATCGGGGACCTCTCTATCTCCTGTAGATGTAAGCTCTTATGGTCAGTGAGGTCCTCTCTCTCTCCTGTAGAGTGTAAGCTCTTATGGTCAGTGGGGTCCTCTCTCTCTCCTGTGGAGTGTAAGCTCTTATGGTCAGTGGGGTCCTCTCTCTCTCCTGTGGAGTGTAACCTCTTATGGTCAGTGAAGTCCTCCTCTCTCTCCTGTAGAGTGTAACCTCTTATGGTCAGTGAGGTCCTCTCTCTCTCCTGTAGAGTGTAAGCTCTTATGGTCAGGGAGTCCTCTCTCTCCTGTGAGTGTAACTCTTATGTCAGTGGTCTCTCTCTCCTGTAGAGTGTAAGCTCTTATGGTCAGTGGGTCCTCTCTCTCTCCTGTGAGTGTAAGCTCTTATGGTCAGTGGGGTCCTCTCTCTCTCCTGTAGAGTGTAAGCTCTTATGGTCAGCAGGGTCCTCTCTCTCCTGTAGAGTGCAAGTCTTATGGTCAGTGGGTCCTCTCTCTCCTGTAGAGTGTAAGATCTTATGGTCAGCAGGATCCTCTCTCTCCTGTAGAGTGTAAGTTCTTATGGTCAGCAGGGCCCTCTCTCTCTCCTGTAGAGTGTAAGCTCTTATGGTCAGTGGGCCTCTCTCTCTCTCCTGTAGAGTGTAACTCTTATGGTCAGCAGGGTCTTCTCTCTCTCCTGTAGAGTGTAAGCTCTTATGGTCAGCAGGGTCTCTCTCTCTACTGTAGAGTGTAAGATCTTATGGTCAGGGGTCCTCTCTCTCTCCTGTACAGTGTAAGCTCTTATGGTCAGTGGGGTCCTCTCTCTCTCCTGTAGAGTGTAAGCTCTTATGGTCAGTGGGTCCTCTCTCTCTCCTGTAGAGTGTAAGCTCTTAGGTCGTGGGTCCTCTCCTCCTGTGGAGTGTAGCTCTATGGTCATGGTCCTCTCTCTCTCCTGTAGAGTGTAACCTCTTATGGTCAGCAGGGTCTTCTCTCTCTCCTGTACAGTGTAAGCTCTTATGGTCAGTGGGGTCCTCTCTCTCTCCTGTAGAGTGTAAGCTCTTATGGTCAGCAGGGTCCTCTCTCTCCTGTAGAGTGCAAGCTCTTATGGTCAGTGGGGTCCTCTCTCTCCTGTAGAGTGCAAGATCTTATGGTCAGCAGGATCCTCTCTCTCCTGTAGAGTGTAAGTTCTTATGGTCAGCAGGGCCCTCTCTCTCTCCTGTAGAGTGTAAGCTCTTATGGTCAGTGGGGTCCTCTCTCTCTCCTGTAGAGTGTAACCTCTTATGGTCAGCAGGTCTTCTCTCTCTCCTGTAGAGTGTAAGCTCTTATGGTCAGCAGGATACTCTCTCTACTGTAGAGTGTAAGATCTTATGGTCAGCAGGGTCTTCTCTCTCTCCTGTACAGTGTAAGCTCTTATGGTCAGTGGGGTCCTCTCTCTCTCCTGTAGAGTGTAAGCTCTTATGGTCAGCAGGGTCCTCTCTCTCCTGTAGAGTGCAAGCTCTTATGGTCAGCGGGGTCCTCTCTCTCCTGTAGAGTGCAAGATCTTATGGTCAGCAGGATCCTCTCTCTTCTGTAGAGTGTAAGTTCTTATGGTCAGCAGGGCCCTCTCTCTCTCCTGTAGAGTGTAAGCTCTTATGGTCAGTGGGGTCCTCTCTCTCTCCTGTAGAGTGTAAGCTCTTATGGTCAGCAGGGTCCTCTCTCTCCTGTAGAGTGCAAGCTCTTATGGTCATTGGGGTCCTCTCTCTCCTGTAGAGTCTAATTTCTTATGGTCAGTGGGATCCTCGCTCTCCTGTAGAGTGCAAGCTCTTATGGTCAGCAGGGTCCTCTCTCTCTCCTGTAGAGTGTAAGCTCTTATGGTCGGTGGGGTCCTCTCTCTCCTGTAGAGTGTGAGCTCTTATGGTCAGCAGGGTCCTCTCTCTCTCCTGTAGAGTGTAAGCTCTTATGGTCAGTGGGTCCTCTTTCTCCTGTACACTGTGTGCAGAATTATTAGGCAAGTTGTATTTGAGAGGATTCTTTTTATTATTGAACAACAACTATGTTCTCAATCAACCCAAAAGACTCATAAATATCAAAGCTTAATATTTTTGGAAGTTGTAGTGTTTTTTTTTAGATTTGGCTATCTTAGGGGGATATCTGTTTGTGCAGGTAACTATTACAGTGCAGAGTTATTAGGCAACTTAATAAAAACCAAATATATACCCATCTCACTTGTTTATTTTCACCAGGTAAACCAATATAACAACACAAAATTTAGAAATAAACATTTCTGACATTCAAAAAAAAAAATCAGTGACCAACATAGCCACCTTTCTTTACGATGACACTCAGACGCCTCCATCCATAGATTCTGTCAGTTGCTTGATCTGTTTACGATCCACATTGCGTGCAGCAGCCACCACAGCCTCCAGACACTGCTCCGAGAGGTGGACTGTTCTCCCTCCCTGTAGATCTCACATTTTATGAGGGACCACAGGTTCTCTATGGGGTTCAGATCAGGTGAACAAGGGGCCATGTCATTATTTTTCTTCTTTTAGACCTTTACTGGGCAGCTGCGCTGTGGAGTATTTGGATGCATGTGATGGAGCATTGTCCTGCATGAAAATCATGTTTTTCTTGAACGATACCGACATCTTCCTGTACCACTGCTTGAAGAAGGTGTCTTCCAGAAACTGGCAGTAGGTCTGGGAGTTGAGCTTCATTCCATCCTCAACCCGAAAGTTCATCTTTGATGATACCAGCCCATACCAGTACCCCACCTCCACCTTGCTGGCGTCTGAGTCGGAGTGGAGCTCTCTGCCCTTTACTGGTCCAGCCTCGGGCCCATCCATCTGGCCCATCAAGAGTCACTCTCATTTCATCAGTCCATAAAACCTTACAAAAATCTGTCTTAACATATTTCTTGGCCCAGTCTTGACGTTTTATCTTATGTTTCTTGTTCAAAGGTGGTGTTTTTCAGCCTTCCTTACCTTGGCCATGTCCCTGAGTATGGCACACCTTGTGCTTTTTGATACTCCAGTAAAGTTGCAGCAGTGAAATATTGGAAAACTGTGGCAAATGGCATCTTGGCAGCTTCAAGCTTGATTTTCCTCAATTCTGGGCAGTTATTTTGTGCCTTTTTTATCAACACGCTTCTTGCGACCCTGTTGGCTATTTGCCATGAAACGCTTGATTGTTCGGTGATCACGCTTCAAAAGTTTGGCAATTTCAAGACTGCTGCATCCCTCTGCAAGACATCTCACAATTTTTGACTTTTCAGAGTCCGTCAAATCTCTCTTCTGACCCATTTTGCCAAATGAAAGGAATTTGCCTAATAATTAAGCACACCTTATATAGGGTGTTGATGTCATTAGACCACACCCCTCCTCATTACAGAGATGCAAATCACCTGATTTACATAATTTGCAGTTGGCTTTCAAGCCTATACAGCTTGGAGTAGGACAACATGTACAAAAAGGATGATGTGATCAAAATACTCATTTGCCTAATAATTCTGCACAGTGTAGAGTGTAAGCTCTTATGGTCAGTGGGGCCCTCTCTCTCTCCTGTAGAGTGTAAGCTCTTATGGTCAGCGGGGTCCTCTCTCTCCCCTGTAGAGTGTAAGCTCTTATGGTCAGTGGGGTCCTCTCTCTCCCCTGTAGAGTGTAAGCTCTTATGGTCAGTGGGGTCCTCTCTCTCCCCTGTAGAGTGTAAGCTCTTATGGTCAGTGGGGTCCTCTCTCTCCCCTGTAGAGTGTAAGCTCTTATGGTCAGTGGGGTCCTCTCTCTCCCCTGTAGAGTGTAAGCTCTTATGGTCAGTGGGGTCCTCTCTCTCCCCTGTAGAGTGTAGGCTCTTATGGTCAGTGGGGCCCTTTCTCTACTGTAGAGTGCAAGCTCTTATGGTCAGTGGGGTCCTCTCTCTCACCTATAGAGTGTAAGCTCTTATGGTCAGTGGGGTCCTCTCTCTCCTGTAGAGTGTAAGCTCTTATGGTCAGCAGGGTCCTCTCCCTACTGTAGAGTGCAAGCTCTTATGGTCAGTGGGGTCCTCTCTCTCACCTATAGAGTGTAAGCTCTTATGGTCAGTGGGTCCTCTCTCTCTCTGTACAGTGAAGCTCTTTAGGTCAGTGGGCCCCTCTCCTGTAGAGTGTAAGCTCTATGTCATGGGTCCTCTCTCTCTCCTGTAGAGTGTAAGCTCTTATGGTCAGCAGGGTCCTCTCCCTACTGTAGAGTGCAAGCTCTTATGGTCAGTGGGTCCTCTCTTCTCACTATAGAGTGTAAGCTCTTATGGTCAGTGGGGTCCTCTCTCTCCTGTACAGTGTAAGCTCTTATGGTCAGTGGGTCCCTCTCTCTCTCCTGTAGAGTGTAAGCTCTTATGGTCAGTGGGGTCCTCTCTCTCCTGTACAGTGTAAGCTCTTATGGTCAGTGGGGTCCTCTCTCTCTCCTGTAGAGTGTAAGCTCTTATGGTCAGTGGGGTCCTCTCTCTCCTGTAGAGTGTAAGCTCTTATGGTCAGCAGGGTCCTCTCCTACTGTAGAGTGTAAGCTCTTATGGTCAGTGGGGTCCTCTCTCTCACCTATAGAGTGTAAGCTCTTATGGTCAGTGGGGTCCTCTCTCTCCTGTACAGTGTAAGCTCTTATGGTCAGTGGGGCCCTCTCTCTCTCCTGTAGAGTGTAAGCTCTTATGGTCAGGGGGTCCCTCTCTCTCACCTGTAAGTGTAAGCTCTTATGGTCAGGGGGTCCCCTCTCTCTCACTGTAGAATGTAAGCTCTTATGGTCAGCGGGTCCCTCTCTCTCATCCTTAGAGTGTAAGCTCTTATGGTCAGGGGGTCCTCTCTCTCCTGTAGAGTGTAAGCTCTTATGGTCAGCAGGGTCCCTCTCTCTCACCTGTAGAGTGTAAGCTCTTATGGTCAGCAGGGTCCTCTCTCTCTCCTTAGAGTGTAAGCTCTTATGGTCAGTGGGGTCCTCTCTCTCCTGTAGAGTGTAAGCTCTTATGGTCAGCAGGGTCCTCTCTCTCACCTGTAGAGTGTAAGCTCTTATGGTCAGCAGGGTCCTCTCTCTCTTCTGTAGAGTGTAAGCTCTTATTGACAGTAGGGTCCTCTCTTTTCTGTAGAGTGTAAGATCTTATGGTAAGTAGGGTCCTCTCTCTCACCTGTAGAGTGTAAGCTCTTATGGTCAGCAAAGTCCTCTCTCTCTCTTTTCTGTAGAGTGTAAGCTCTTATGGTAAGTAGGGTTCTCTCCCTCTCTCCTCCTTTCCCCTTCATGTATTTTCCAAGAAATTACAAGCTTGGGAGAATTGAGATTCGCTCAAATGTATTCATTGCAAATTGAATTTTTTAGGAAAATTCAGTGAAGTCGGTGAATTCGGATTTGAAAATATCTCGTCATCTGTAGTCGACAGCTATTCTTCCCAACCCTCTAATACACATACGTTCTTGGCCTAGACCAAAAAAAAACAAACATATCTGGCTTTAAATTCAAAGTGATTGATTTTTCTCTACCTTGACATCTTCTGTCAGGGAAGAATCCTGCACGTTATACGGTTGACCTCTCTTGGACTTAGCACAACTTTTCTTTGGAGTGTATGGGTGCCCTTAGCCTCTCCCTAGGATCTGTGCAACGGGGAAGTTGTAGAGACTAGAGTTGATGAGAATGGATTCTCAGGACCCAGTCCAGCGGTCAGGTCAGTAATCTGTGGTCATTGGACAAGAGCTTTGAGAAACCCCTCCTACCTCGCAGCATCCGCATCTGGTGCAATGTCACACATGCATCACGTCTCAATGATGACGGAATAAATATAATTCCCAATACAGTGTTCAAATAACCGCGCCATGTAGATTGGTGAAGATCAGGAGACGGCTGCAGAGCTCTCTCTCTCTTGATGGGCCACTGCTCAGTGTGAAGGGTCGCTCCGCAGACTACTGCAGAATTGGCTTTCACTGTGCCCAGTTTGCCAATCCCCAAGACCAGCCAAGATATTATGGAGAATTAGAGTAGTTTGTAGATTTACTTTGGATGACATTGCCATGTACCCATGGGATCCCTTTGAGGTGGAGCAGCTCTTGATGTATGGTTCGAACTTGCTATGAATATCCCTTGTGTTCTTCCGGACATTCTTCCTTTCTTGCACGGTCACTTAGCTCAAGTCTAGGAAATCCTTTAACCTGCCCTCCTGTTCTTCTACTGCCCTGAATAAGAGGATTTACCAGTGAAATCAATTAGGGATAAGAAATTTCACCTGGAGTCGCCTGAAAAGTCAAGGAAAGAGTAGGTAACACCTAGTAAGAATCCTGACAGATCTCATCGATGGGATCTGCTAAGACAAGTTACAAAATGCATCAACACACATCCACTTTATTAAGTGAAGACACAACAAAGATAGGATCCTGATAGAATGTGTCATAATTAGCCTGTAAAGAATAATTCAGGGGAAAAAATCTTTAAAAACTTGTTTTTTTGTATGTCTCAAAAAATTCAATGTGAGCATATTCTAAGGCAGGGGTGCACAAACTTTTATGCTCCAAGAGTGACTTGGCCAAATGTAAACGTTCCCAAGGGCTGCAATTAGACTTTACTGAGGTCTACCCCTGGATATACAGTACAGACCAAAAGTTTGGACACACCTTCTCATTCAAAGATTTTTTCTGTATTTTCCTGACTATGAAAATTGTAGAATCACACTGAAGGCATCAAAACTATGAATTATCACATGTGGAATTATACATTATACTTTACAAAAAAAGTGTGAAACAACTGAAAATATGTCTTATATTCTAGGTTCTTCAAAGTAGCCACCTTTTGCTTTGATTACTGCTTTGCACGCAGAAAAGGTGAACGGATGGACTCTACATGCCTGGTTCCCACCGTGAAGCATGGAGGAGGAGGTGTGATGGTGTGGGGGTGCTTTGCTGGTGACACTGTTGGGGATTTATTCAAAATTGAAGCGGTGAGCGGTCCAGCTCTCCCCAAAACCACCTCGATTGGGTTCAGGTCTGGTGACTGTGGAGGCCAGGTCATCTGGCGTAGCACCCCAACACTCTCCTTCTTGGTCATATAGCCCTTACACAGCCTGGAGGTGTGTTTGGGGTCATTGTCCTGTTGAAAAATAAATGATGGTCCAACTAAACGCAAACCGGAAGGAATAGCATGCTGCTGCAAGATGCTGTGGTAGCCATGCTGGTTCAGTATGCCTTCAATTTTGAATAAATCCCCAACAGTGTCACCAGCAAAGCACCCCACACCATCACACCACCTCCTCCATGCTTCACGGTGGGAACCAGGCATGTAGAGTCCATCCGTTCACCTTTTCTGCGTGCAAAGCAGTAATCAAAGCAAAAGGTGGCTACTTTGAAGAACCTAGAATATAAGACATATTTTCAGTTGTTTCACACTTTTTTGTAAAGTGTAATGTATAATTCCACATGTGTTAATTCATAGTTTTGATGCCTTCAGTGTGAATGTACAATTTTCATAGTCAGGAAAATACAGAAAAAATCTTTGAATGAGAAGGTGTGTCCAAACTTTTGGTCTGTACTATATATATGTTGGTGTGTATCATAATGTCTGATAGGTGTCATTTGCACGTTCAGGACTTCTATCTATTGAGAGAATGGGGGGCTTTTCTGTCTTCTCATACTACAGAAGGAACAGACTGCGCAAGAATGCGGATCACTAATGGAGTTTATATGAGTTGCAGAAACAATCGAGTTTCGCTTCCCTAATAAACTACAACGTAGATCACTGCACACATATATGGACACCACTCCTACCTGGAATGCCGCACAGGGGTCAGGAGGTCCCTAGTCTGACAATATATGGGCGATTCAAAAGATGATTACACTGTGTATATTATTTTAAATTATTTATTAGTTTATATTAGTATTATTGCATTTATTTATTTTTTATTATTACAATTTTATTCATCTTTTTTTCACCCCAGCCTTAGAGAAATTTTTATCTACGGAAGTCATGATGGAGATCCTTAGAGAAGATCTGCTATCATCAGAAAATGACCTATTGTTTAACCACTTATTGACCGAACCAATTTTGACCTTAATGACCAGGCCAAATTTTTTAAATCTGAGCAGTGTCACTTTATGCGGTAATAACTCTGAAACAATTCAACGGATGCCACTGACTCTGAGACTGTTTTCTTGTGGCCTATTGTACTTCATAATAATAGTAACATTTGTTAGATATGACTTGTGTTTATTTGTGAAAATATCGGAAATTTGGCAAAGATTTAAAAAAATTTGCAATTTTCAAGCTTTTAATTCTTATGCCCTTAAATCAGAAAGTTATGTCACACAAAATAGTTAATAAACATTTCCCACATGTCTACTTTACATCTGCATCATTTTTTAAACTTTTTTATTATTATTATGAGGTTAGAAGGGTTAAAAGTTGATCAGCAATTTCTAATTTTTCCAACAAAATTTACAAAACCAGGGAGCACATAAGATTTGAAGTGGCTTTCCTGGGTTTATATGACAGAAAATACCCCAAAGTGACACCATTCCAAAAACTGTACCCTTCAAAGTACTCAAAACCGCATTTAAGAAGTTTATTAACCCTTCCAGTGCTTCACAGGAACTAAAGCAATGTGGAAGGAAAAAAAATATATTTAACTTTTTTCACAAAAATGTTACTTTAGCTCCAAATTTGTTATTTTTACAGGGGTAAAAGAAGAAACTGGACCCTAAAATTTGTTGTGCAATTTTTCATGAGTATGCCGATACCCCATATATGGGGAAATCCACTGTTTGGTTGCACGGCAGGGCTCGGAAAGAAAGTAGCACTGTTTGACTTTTTGAACACAAAAATGTCTATAATTGAGAGCAGGCGCGATGTCACATTTGGAGAGCCCCTGATGTGCCTAAACAGTATGACCCCATTTTGGAAAATAGCCCCTTAATGAATGTATCTAGATGTGTTGTGAGCCCTTTGAACCCCCAGACGCTTCACAGAAGTTTATAACGTAGAGTTGTGAAAACATAAAAATCACATTTTACCCACAAAAATGTACATTTAGCCCATGGGCGTACCCACCGTGGGGCGAGCCCGTCGGCCCCGCCGGCATTGAACTGACAGTTCAGTGCCGGCGGGCCCTTTAATCGCGGGCGCAATGTGCTGAGTGAGGAAGGCCTTGCGGCCTTCCATATGCAGCACAGGCGACGTGTTTCGTCATCACGCCGTGCCGCCTGCGCGCCCTGATGACGTCACGCCGCCTGTGCCAGGAGAAGACGGAGACGAGCGCATGCATCTTCAGAGCAGTGGGGGAGATAGGTGAGTACTGGCATTTTTTTTTTTGACACCGGGCCCGGCCTATTGGGGACTATGCTGCCTATGGGGGATTATGCTGCCTATTGGGGACTGTGCTGGCTATGGGGGATTATGCTGCCTATTGGGGACTATGCTGGCTATGGGGGATTATGCTGGCTATGGGGGATTATTCTGCCTATTGGGGACTATGCTTGCTATGGGGGATAATGTTGCCTTTGGGGGACTATGCTGGCTATGGGGGATTATGCTGCCTATGGGGGACTATGCTGGCTATTGGGGGATTATGCTGGTTTTTGGGGGATTATGCTGGCTATTGGGGGATTATGCTGGCTATTGGGGGATAATGCTGGCTATGGGGGACTATGCTGGCTATGGGGGATTATGCTGGCTATTGGGGGATTATGCTGGCTATTGGGGGATTATGCTGGCTATTGGGGGATTATGCTGCCTATTGGGGACTATATCAACAATTGCAGCCGCATAATATTAGAAAAAAAGGAATCGCACATGAAGTGCTTGATCCCATGAAAACAGAAAAAAACACCAACTCATATAAATATATGAAAATCAGGAGGACAAAGGAGTAAATGGTGAAAGTAGTAAAAAAATATTTATTATATAATTAAACACTGTCACATAAGTCACCCATAATATACATAAAAAAGTGCAAATCAAAAATGGAAACAGACGGAAGGGACCACAACACCTCCAAACAGTATATTACAAATGCACATAGCAAATGCACTATGGTAAGCACTGTCACAGGAAATGCCTCTACAGGTAACCATTGCAGAGATGAGGTTCTCTGAAAAATCGTAACTCCATATATGATGAGGGGCTTACCAGGGTAGTGGTAGGAGGCAGGAGGGGACCCGTCCCTGCCTCCTACCACTACCCTGGTAAGCCCCTCATCATATATGGAGTTACGATTTTTCAGAGAACCTCATCTCTGCAATGGTTACCTGTAGAGGCATTTCCTGTGACAGTGCTTACCATAGTGCATTTGCTATGTGCATTTGTAATATACTGTTTGGAGGTGTTGTGGTCCCTTCCGTCTGTTTCCATTTTTGATTTGCACTTTTTTATGTATATTATGGGTGACTTATGTGACAGTGTTTAATTATATAATAAATATTTTTTTACTACTTTCACCATTTACTCCTATTGGGAACTATGCTGGCTATGGGGGATTATGCTGCCTATGGGAGACTATGCTGGCTATGGGGGATTATGCTACCTATGGGGGACTATGCTGGCTATTGGGGGATTATGCTGGCTATTGGGGGATTATGCTGGCTATTGGGGGATTATGCTGGCTATGGGGGACTATGCTGGCTATGGGGGATTATGCTGGCTATTGGGGGATTATGCTGGCTATTGGGGGATTATGCTGGCTATTGGGGGATTATGCTGGCTATGGGGGACTATGCTGGCTATGGGGGATTATGCTGGCTTTTGGGGGATTATGCTGGCTTTTGGGGGATTATGCTGGCTATGGGGGATTATGCTGGCTATGGGGGATTATGATGGCTATTGGGGGACTATGCTGGCTATTGGGGGATTATGCTGGCTATTGGGGGATTATGCTGGCTATTGGGGGATTATGCTGGCTATTGGGGGATTATGCTGGCTATGGGGGATTATGCTGGCTATTGGGGGACTACGCTGGCTATTGGGGGATTATGCTGGCTATGGGGGATTATGCTGGCTATTGGGGGATTATGCTGGCTATGGGGGATTATGCAGGCTATTGGGGTATTATGCTGGCTATTGTGGGATTATGCTGCCTATGGGGGATTATGCTGGCTATTGGGAGATTATGCTGGCTATGGGGGATTATGCTGGCTATTGGGGGATTATGCTGGCTATTGAGGGATTATGCTGGCTATTGGGACTATGCTGCTTATGGGGATTATGCTGCCTACTGGGGACTACTATGCTGCCTATTGGGGACTGTGCTGCCTATTGAGGACCTATGCTGCGTATTGGGGACCTATGCTGCCTATTGGGACATTTACCTGCCTATTGGGGACCTATGCTGCCTATTGGGGACCTATGCTGCATATTCGGGACCTATGCTGCCTATTGGGGACCTATGCTGTCTATTGAGGACATATGCTGCCTATTGGGACCTATGCTGCCTATTGAGGACATATGCTGCCTATTGGGACCTATGCTGCCTATTGGGGACCTATGCTGCCTATTGGGGACCTATGCTGCCTATTGAGGACATATGCTGTCTATTGAGGACATATGCTGCCTATTGAGGACATATGCTGTCTATTGAGGACCTATGCTGCCTATTGAGGACATATGCTGCCTATTGAGGACATATGCTGTCTATTGAGGACATATGCTGCCTATTGGGGACTATGCTGCCTATTGGGACCTATGCTGCCTATTGAGGACATATGCTGTCTATTGAGGACCTATGCTGCCTATTGGGGACCTATGCTGCCTATTGGGGACTATGCTGCCTATTGAGGACATATGCTGCCTATTGGGGACCTATGCTGCCTATTGGGACATTTACCTGCCTATTGGGGACATATGCTGCCTATTGAGGACATATGCTGTCTATATGAGGACCTATGCTGCCTATTGAGGACATATGCTGTCTATTGAGGACATATGCTGCCTATTGGGGACTATGCTGCCTATTGGGACCTATGCTGCCTATTGAGGACATATGCTGCCTATTGGGGACCTATGCTGTCTATTGAGGACATATGCTGCCTATTGGGACCTATGCTGCCTATTGGGGACCTATGCTGCCTATTGGGGACCTATGCTGCCTATTGAGGACATATGCTGTCTATTGAGGACATATGCTGCCTATTGAGGACATATGCTGTCTATTGAGGACCTATGCTGCCTATTGAGGACATATGCTGCCTATTGAGGACATATGCTGTCTATTGAGGACATATGCTGTCTATTGAGGACATATGCTGCCTATTGGGGACTATGCTGCCTATTGGGACCTATGCTGCCTATTGAGGACATATGCTGTCTATTGAGGACCTATGCTGCCTATTGGGGACCTATGCTGCCTATTGGGGACTATGCTGCCTATTGAGGACATATGCTGCCTATTGGGGATCAATGCTGCCTATTGGGGACATATACCTGCCTATTAGGGACTCTCGCACCACACCAGTCTGAGCCTGAGCTAAAAGCGGAGTTGCGCCAATATGTGCACTGATGAGGATGAAATGATATGGATTGGCAAGGCTGCAGTGATGGGCAGTGCAGGCTGTATGTCTGTGTGGGCAGTTTTATTGCTGGTATATTGTTTTTGTAGCGCTGTATATATATTGGTATTTTACTAATAGCAATTTGGAATCCCTAGGAAATAATGATATCAAGAAAGAGAAAAATTGCTTCACTTGTGACAAATATGGAACCGAACATTGACCATCTCATTAGCCAAAAGCAGGCCCATAGTTCCCACTGAAATACCAGTAAGTTTGTTGATTTTTAACTTTACTTGTTCTTTATTTTAAGTATTGTTTTTGTTCCTGTTTATTTTTATTTTTTTTTACTTCAAAATAAGAGTGTAGTATATGGTGTATACAGGGTCATACACATCGTGTGCGGTATATAGAGTGTAGTATATGGTGTATACAGGTCATACACATCGTGTGCGGTATATAGAGTGTAGTATATGGTGTATACAGGGTCATACACATCGTATGCAGTATATAGAGTGTAGTATATGGTGTATACAGGGTCATACACATCGTGTGCGGTATATAGAGTGTATATACACTGCTGTATTATACTTTTCATATACAGGTTATAATGCCTCTTATTCTTTGTATAGAGGTTAGTGTGCCATGTATAATATATGGTATATACAGCGTAGTGTCGCATACACTGCTGTATTATGCAATATACAACAGTTCTAATGCTCCATACCTAATATGCAGTATAATGTACAGTGTATATGATATTTAGAGTTGAGAGTCCTCAGTGGTTGATACCTTTTAACCCCTCTCTGCCATCGGACGTACTATCCCGTCCATAAAACCCGTGCCATTCTGACCATGGACGGGATAGTACGTCATAGGCGATTAGCTGCGCTCCCTCCGGGAGCGCAGCTAATCGCCGCCGGGTGTCAGCTGATTATCACAGCTGACACCCGTGACTGTGTGTCAGGAGCGGTCACGGACCGCTCCCGGCACATTAACCCCTTGCACACCGCGATCAAACATGATCGCGGTGTACTGGGGGCACAGGGGAGGATCGCGCAGGCAGGGGGCTCCCTGCGCGCCCCCCTGAGACCCTCAGACCAGCGCGATGTGATCGCGCTGCTCTGAGGGCTTCCTCCCTCCCAGGACCCGGATCCAAGATGGCGCCGGGGTCCTGGAGGGAGGCGGCTACCTCAGTGCCTGCCGAGAGCAGGCATGAGGAAGCGTCCTGCACTGCCTGTCACATCGCTGGTGTGACAGAGTGCTGTGCACACTGTCACACCAGCGATCTGATGAAATACAGTGATGTCCCACCCTGGGACAAAGTAAAAAAGTAAAAAAAAGTAAAAATAAACATGTGTAAAAAAAAATCCAAAAAAAAAAAAAAAAAAAAATATTCCCCAATAAATTCATTACTTATTGTAAATAAAAAAAATAAAACAATAAAAGTACACATATATGGTATCGCCGCGTCCGTAACGACCCCCCCTATAAAACTGTCCCACTAGTTAACCCCTTTTGTGAACCCCTTAAAAAATAAAAAATAAAAACGAAGCAAAAAATCAGTGCTTTATCATCATACCGCTGAACAAAAAGTGGAATAACACGCGATCAAAAAGACGGATATAAATAAACATGGTACCGCTGAAAACGTCATCTTGTCCCGCAAAAAACGAGCCATCACACAGCATCATCAGCAAAAAAATAAAAAAGTTATAGCTCGCAGAATAAAGCGATGCAAAAATAATTATTTTTTATATAAAATTGTTTTTATTCTATAAAAGCGCCAAAACATAAAAAAATTATATAAATGAGGTATCGCCATAATCGTACTGACCCGAAGAATAAAACTGCTTTATCGATTTTACCACACGTGGAACAATAAAAACGCCTCACCCAAAAGAAATTCATGAATTGCTGATTTTTGTTCATTCTAACCTCCCAAAAATCGAAATAAAAAGCGATCAAAAAATGTCACGTGCTCAAAAATGGTACCAATAAAGCGTCACCTCGTCCCGCAAAAATTAAGACCTCACATGACATTGTGGGCCAAAATATGCAAAAATTATAGCTCTCAAAATGTGGCGATGCAAAAAACTACTTTTTGCAATAAAAAGCGTCTTTTAGCGTGACAGCTGCCAATCATAAAAACCGCTATAAATAGTAAATCAAACCCCCCTTTATCACCCCCTTAGTTAGGGAAAAATAATAAAATAAAAAAAATGTATTTATTTCCATTTTCCCATTAGGGTTAGGGTTAGGGTTTCGGCTAAAGTTAGGGTTAGGGTTGGCGCTAAAGTTAGGATTAGGGTTAGAGTTAGGATTAGGGTTAGGGTTGGGATTAGGGTTGGGACTAGGGTTAGGGGTGTGTTGGGGTTAGAGTTGGAGTTAGAATTGGGGGTTTCCGCTGTTTAGGCACATCAGGGGCTCTCCAAATGTGACATGGCGTCTGATCTCCATTCCAGCCAATTCTGCGTTGAAAAAGTCAAACGGTGTTCCTTCACTTCTGAGCTCTGCCATGCGTCCAAACAGTAGTTTATCCACACATATGGGGTATCAGCGTACTCTGGACCCCAAGAGTTATTGTGAAATTTGTCCTATTTCTTCTGTTACCCTTGGGAAAATAAAAAACTGGGGGCGAAAATATTATTTTTGTAAAAAAATAAGATTTTTTTGTTTTTTACGGCTGTACATTATAAACTTCTGTGAAGCACTTGGGGCTTCATAGCGCTCACCACACATCTAAATAAGTTCCTTGTGGGGTCTATTTTCCAAAATGGGGTCACTTGTTGGGGATTTCCACTGTTTAGGCGCATCAGGGGCTCTCCAAATGCGACATGACGCCCCCAGACCATTCCATCAAAGTCTGCAATCCAAAACGTCACTACTTCCCTTTCCGAGCCCTGACATGCGCCCATACAGTAGTTTTCTCCCACATATTGGGTATCAGCGTACTCAGGACAAATTGGACAACAACTTTTGGGGTCCAATTTCTCCTGTTGCCCTTGTGAAAATAAAATATTGGGGGCGAAAAAATCATTTTTGTAAAAAAAAAAAAGGATTTTTTATTTTTACGGCTGTGCGTTATAAACTTCTGTGAAGCACTTCGGGGTTCAAAGTGCTCACCACACATCTAGGTAAGTTCCTTGTGAGGTCTATTTTCCAAAATGGGGTCACTTGTGGGGGGTTTCCACTGTTTAGGCGCATCAGGGGCTCTCCAAATGCGACATGACGCCCCCAGACCATTCCATCAAAGTCTGCAATCCAAAACGTCACTACTTCCCTTTCCGAGCCCTGACATGCGCCCATACAGTAGTTTTCTCCCACATATTGGGTATCAGCGTACTCAGGACAAATTGGACAACAACTTTTGGGGTCCAATTTCTCCTGTTACCCTTGTGAAAATAAAATATTGGGGGCGAAAAAATAATTTTTGTAAAAAAAAAAAGGATTTTTTATTTTTACGGCTGTGCGTTATAAACTTCTGTGAAGCACTTCGGGGTTCAAAGTGCTCACCACACATCTAGATAAGTTCCTTGTGGGGTCTATTTTCCAAAATGGGGTCACTTGTGGGGGGTTTCCACTGTTTAGGCGTATCAGGGGCTCTCCAAATGCGACATGACGCCCCCAGACCATTCCATCAAAGTCTGCAATCCAAAAAGTCACTACTTCCCTTCCGAGCCCTGACGTGCACCCATACAGTAGTTTTCTCCTACATATTGGGTATCAGCGTACTCAGGACAAATTGGACAACAACTTTTGGGTTCCAATTTCTTCTGTTACCCTTGTGAAAATAAAATATTGGGGGCGAAAAAAATCATTTTTGTAAAAAAAAAAAAAGGATTTTTTATTTTAAGGCTGTACGTTATAAACTTTAGTGAAACACCTGGGGGTTCAAAGTTCTCACCACACATCTAGATAAGTTCCTTGAGGGGTCTAGTTTCCAAAATGGTGTCATTTGTGGGGGGTTTCCACTGTTTAGGCAGATCAGGAGCTCTCCAAACACGACATGGCGTCCAGCCAATTCTGCGTTGAAAAAGTGAGATGGCGCTCCTTCCCTTCCAAACTCTGCCATGCACCCAAACAGTGGTATACCCCCACATATGGGGTATCAGTGTACTCAGGACAAATTGCACAATAACTTTTGGAGTCTTGTTACCCTTGGAAAAATAAAAATTCGGGTGAAAAGATCATTTTTGTGGAAAAAATATGATTTTTAAATTTTACGGCTCTACGTTATAAACTTGTGTGAAGCACTTGAGGGTTCAAATTGCTCACCAAAGATCTAGATAAGTTCCTTAGGGGGTCTAGTTTCCCAAATGGGGTCATTTGTGGGGGGTTTCCACTGTTTAGGCACATCAGGGGCTCTCCAAATGCAACATGGCATCCAATCTCAATTCCAGCCAATTTTGGTTGGAAAAAGTCAAATGGTGCTCCTTCCCTTCCGAGCTCTGCCGTGCGCCCAAACAGTGGTTCCCCCCCACATATGGGGCATCAGCGTACTCAGGACAAATTGGACAACAACTTATGTGGTCCAATTTCTCCTGATACCCTTGGGAAAATAAAAAATTAGTGACTAAAAGATAATTTTTGTGGGAAAAAAATAGGATTTTTTATTTTCATGCCCGGGCATTATAAACTTGTGTGAAGCACTTGAGGGTTCAAAGTGCTCACCAAAGATCTAGATAAGTTCCTTAGGGGGTCTAGTTTCCAAAATGGGGTCACTTGTGGGGGATTTCCACTGTTTAGGCTCATCTGGGGCACTGCAAACGGAACATGACCCCATCAACGTCTGCATTCCAAAACGTTACTACTTCCTTTCCAAGCCCTGCCGTGCGCCCAAACAGTTTTCCACCCCCACATATGGGGTATCAGCGTACTCAGAACAAATTGGACAATAACTTTTGGGGTCCAATTTCCTTGGGAAAATTCAAAAATTTAGGACTAAAAAATCATTTTTGTGGAATTTTTTTTTTTTTTTTTCACACCCAGGCATTATAAACTTTTGTGAAACACTTGGGGGTTCAAAGTGCTCACAACAGATCTAGATAAGTACCTTAGGGGGTCTAGTTTCCAAATGGTGTCACTTGTGGGGGGTTTCCACTGTTTAGGCGCATCAGAGGTTCTCCAAGCGCGACATGGCGTCCAATCTCAACTCCAGCCAATTTTAGTTTGAAAAAGTCAAACGGCGCTCCTTCCCTTACGAGCTCTGCCGTGTGCCCAAACAGTGGTTTTCCCCCACATATGGGGTATTGGCGTACTCAGGAGAAATTGCATAACAACCTTATCTGTCCATTTTCTCCTTTTACCCTTGTGAAAATAAAAAAAAAGTTTGTAAAAGATTATTTTTGTGGCTAAAAAGTTAAATATTCATTTTTTCCTTCCACGTTGCTTTAGTTCCTGTGAAGCACCTGAAGGGTTAATAAACTTCTTGAATGTGGTTTTGAGTACCTTGAGGGGTGCAGTTTTTAGAATGGTGTCACTTTTGGGTATTTTCTGTCATGTAGACCCCTCAAAGTGACTTCAAATGTGAGGTGGTCCCTAAAAAAAATGGCTTTGTAAATTTTGTTGTAAAAATGA
This sequence comes from Oophaga sylvatica, assembly GCA_033576555.1. Classification (NCBI taxonomy): domain Eukaryota; kingdom Metazoa; phylum Chordata; class Amphibia; order Anura; family Dendrobatidae; genus Oophaga; species Oophaga sylvatica. The sequence goes on along the minus strand of JARQOD010000008.1, from coordinate 27,930,563 downwards.
GAAATCGCTGGTCAACTTTTAACCCTTATAACTTCCTAACAAAAAAAAATTTTGATTCCAAAATTGTGCTGATGTAAAGTAGACATGTGGGAAATGTTATTTCTTAACTATTTTGTGTTACATATTTCTCTGTTTTAAGGGAATAAAAATTCAAAGTTTGAAAATTGCTAAATTTTCAAAATTTTCGCCATATTTGCGTATTTTTCAAAAATAAACGCAAGTTATATGGAAGAAATTTTACCACTAACATGAAGTACGATATGTCACGAGAAAACAATCTCAGAATCGCGAAGATCCGTTGAAGCGTTCCGGAGTTATAACCTCATAAAGAGACAGTGGTCAGAATTGTAAAAATTGTCCCGGTCATTAACGTGCAAACCACCCTTGGGGGTGAAGGGGTTAATGGCTAACTGAAAAGATGGTAACAAATTGCAAGCTTTCGAGACTACTCAGGTCTCTTCATCAGGCATAGACTAATACAACATCTGAAGAATCACATATTTATACACAAAATAGCACAGAAAAAATGCAATAGGTAGGACAAGTGACATGAAGCAGAACTGTCATTATGGCAGAAGGATTAACATAAATATGACTAGTTCATAGATAAGGAGTGAAGGTTTTATTACCCTCTGATTGGGGTCTGGTATTGTGTTGTGATGACCCTAAAAGGTCAGGGAGGCAGATTCCTTAATTGTTGTAGAACGACATAAAACTCTGGGATATATTCATCCCAGCACTAAGAGTGTCAAAGGTCATCATAAGTTTATATTCCCAGACTTTTCTATCCTTCTCAGATTTGAAGTTAGATTTGTATATGATGTAACCTGTATAAGATGCGACATTGGCTTGCCCCCCCTAGTTTTGATCCTGGGTACGCCCATGATTTAGCCCCATTTTTTTTAATTTTCACAAGGATAAAATTTGTTGTGCAATTTCTCTTGAGTACGCAGATAGCTCATATGTGGGGGAATACTACTATTTGGGTACAAAGCAAGGCTGGGAAGGAAAGGAGCACCATTTGACTTTTTGAATGCAAAAATGGCTGGAATTGAGAGAAGATGGCATGTTGCAATTGCAGAGCCCCTGATGTGCCTAAACAGTAGAAACCCCCCTACAAGTGACCCCACTTTGGAAACTAAACCCCTTAAGGAATGTATCTAGATATGTGTTGAGCACCTTGAAGCCCCCAGATGCTTCACAGAAGTTCATAACACAGAGCTGTGAAAACAAAAAAAAATCACATTTTACTCACAAACAAAAATGTTATTTTAGCCCCAATTTTTTAATTTTCACAAGGGTAACAGGAGAAAATGGCCCCCAAAATTTGTTGTGCAATTTCTCCTGAGTACGACGATACCCCATATGTGGAGGAAAACTACTGTTTTGGTGCACAGCAGGGCTCGGAAATGAGGGAGTAACGTTTTGGAACTCAGACTTTGATGGAATGGTCTGCGGGCGTCATGTCACATTTGGAGAGCCACTGATGTGCCTGAACAGTGAAAAAAAAACAAGTTACCCCATTTTGGAAACTATATCCCTCAAGAATTTTATCCTGGGGTACAATGAGCGTTTTGAACCCACACGTACGACACATAATGGGATGACATTAGATGTTCATATCGAAAAAGTTCATTTTTGTTTTCGAAAATGTTTTTGCCAAAATTTGTAATTTTCACAATGGATAATAGGAGAAGACGGACCGCATCATTTGTTGTGCAATTTGTCCCGAATGCAACTATACCCCATATGTAGTCAAACACTTCTGCATGGGCACATGGCATGGCTAGGAAAGGAAAAAACGCTATTTGCCTGGAGTAGATTGTAAATGACGTGTCGCATTTGAAGAGCCCCTGACATGTGAAAACAGCAAAAAGAAAAACCACAAGTGACCCCATTTTGGAAACAAGACCACTCAGAGAATTCATCTAGTGGTGTAGTGAGTATTTTGAACCCATGGGTGCCTCACAGAATTTTATAACATTGAGACGTGGAAATATGACATTCTAGTGGTAAAAAAATGTAATTTTTGTATTTGTTGCAAATTTGTCAGGTAGACAAGGGTTAATAGGTGAAGCTAGACCCCACAATTTATTGCGCAATTTCTCTGACCCATATATTGACAGAAATTACTGTTAGGCCACATGTCAGGGCTGAGAAGGAAGGAGCGCTATTCAGCTTTTGGAGCACAGATTTTGCTACAACAGTTTGCGGGCGACATTTGCAGAGCCCCGAAGGTGCCATAACAGCAGAAAGAAAACAAAAGTGAACCCATTGTAGAAACTGCACCTCTAAATTAATTCATCTACAGCTGCTGTGACTATTTTATAACATCCATTCCAGGCTTTATTCTGGAAAATTGCAAATCTGCCAGTCTAGTACCCATACATTGTGCCCCCATATAGTGTAGATCCCTCATATATTGTAGTGCTCCATACATTGTGCCCAGCTTGTGCTTCTGGCGATACACACCCGTAAATTAAGTGCCTTCTCTCCGTTACAATAATTCCAAAAATGTGGCCGTTTACTATGGTTTAGGCACAGTGGGGCTCAGTAGGGAGTATTTGGATTTGGGAGTGAAGAATTTACTGGATTTTATTTGAGGGGGCGTAAGCTATGTCGTTTTTTCCAGAGTCTTTGTTCTACCAGTAATGTGGGAACCCCC
>JARQOD010000008.1:27875746-27927798 GCA_033576555.1 Oophaga sylvatica | reverse complement strand
ACAGTGTCACCTACAGTCCTGAATCGGACAGGCATGATTAGCATCTCTCCCAACCATGATTTGGCCGATGCAATCATACACCGTAGAACTTCAGCCAAACCCGTTGGCGGGTTCAGACAACATTAGTCTAATTTGTATGAGGTCACTTAGACTGGCACAAGATTGTCTTTGTCCAAAGAAACCAAAATCTTAGTTGACCCATGACTAGTCATACATGAGGACCCTTTGACTGGCACACCATTGTACTTGTGCAAGGAATCCAAGTCAATTGATGATGCTTGCCCAATTACGCATGCCATGATTTTGGCACAACTTTCTATACATTATTGTAATGTGTTTTTTTTGCATTTCTTTCTGAAGGTGTGGTTTAAGAACAGAAGAGCCAAATGTCGCCAGCAACAGCAGCAGAGCAGTGGACAGGCCAAACCACGTCCTGCCAAGAAGAAGACTTCTCCAGCAAGAGAGACTAACTCGGAAGCCAGCACCAATGGACAGTATAGTCCTCCGCCACCTGGTACAGCAGTGACCCCAAGCTCTTCAGCTAGTGCCACAGTCTCCATATGGAGTCCGGCTTCAATATCTCCCATTCCAGATCCCTTATCTGCTGCCACCACTCCCTGTATGCAAAGATCAGCTGGATATCCAATGACCTACAGTCAAGCTCCAGCCTACACCCAGAGCTATGGAGGATCCTCATCTTACTTCACTGGCCTGGACTGTAGCTCCTACCTATCACCCATGCACCCACAGCTATCCGCTCCAGGAGCCACACTGAGCCCCATTTCCACTCCAACAATGGGTAGCCACCTCAGCCAGTCACCCGCATCTCTCTCTGCCCAGGGATATGGAGCTTCCAGCCTTGGGTTCACCTCAGTGGATTGCTTAGACTACAAGGACCAAACTGCTTCTTGGAAGCTTAATTTCAATGCCACTGACTGCCTTGATTATAAGGACCAAAGTTCATGGAAATTTCAGGTATTGTAAAGCAGGTTGAGGACTTTACCAGCCCTAAGTCTAAAAGTACAATCGTGGGAAGAAACTAGAATGCACAAACTTTGAAAAAGTCGAAGTCTCATCGCTGGCGAAGAAAAAACAAATAAACTACGGACTGAGAGTTTGCACCTAGAAATGGACTTGTAACGCTCTCCTCTCTGGTTGCAGATCATGTTCTTCGGTAATAGACTATGATCGGAGATATAAAAGCACTTTGAATTAGGGTAATCATAGCTTCTGGTTATTGTCTACTAAGTTTTTTTTTGCTTTGTTTTTGACTAATGAGCGTCATGACATACAAGAGCAGAACGGGGCTACCTTAATTTCACTCCCAGAGAATAAATTTCACCAAACTTGGTTCTGCAAAGAGTTTAAAGCAAACTTTCTCTAAAATCCCATTAATTCTATTTCAGCAAACTAGAAAATGTCTAAAGCTGCAGTTACTATACCTATTACGACATTTGGATTACCAAACCTTAGCTAGGCTCAGTTTGCCATCCTAGCCTTGTATCTAACCAAGGCCGAATGGTATGTTGGTGTCAACCCAAGCACTCAGTACATGGACCACATGCCTTGGCACCTCCCTGTCCATGGTTGGTAATTATGGCAATAATTTTGGCAAACCGATTACTTCATATTGCCACGATCCATAAACTGAAACTGCCCTGTGTTCATCCATCTTTACACCCTTTCCCCTTAGTCTAAAATGCCAGACTTGCTGTGGTCATGATAAAAGAGCCAAGTCGCGTGAACATAAGCCTAACGCGTTTTATTACCGTACAATATTTTTAATTGAACATTAATTTATTTTATTAAAAAAATAAATAAAAATTACCACGGCCCATTCGAAAACGTTCCACTGGAAGAAACGTGTCTGTGTATCCAGCTTTCTTTCTTTTTTTTTTTTGTAATTGTTCTTTATTATCCTAGTGCTATGTAATAGCTTGTGTGTCTACTGCCACCCATTTTTCCTGAGAAGAGTTCCCCTTTCCCCCATAGATCTGTTATATTAATATTAATTATTGTTATTTGGAAAGGACAAAAAAAAACAGAAAAACAAAAACCTGTGTGCGATGTTATTAAAATATGTCAAACCAGTCCGTGTGTGTTCTTGTCTACTGGAAATGACCAAGGTCATAAAAGTCACTAATAGGCTGTAAGCCAGCGTGGTGCACTATACAAATGTGTGTGACTGGCGCCCAAGACAAGTTTTATTCATGTCCATTTTTAATACTAGGTGACCGCCATGGATGGTCAGTGTCTGAATGGTCATTTTTATTAGGATTTTGCCATCACCTTACGGCGCCACCATAGGAAAAACAAAGAATTACACAGTGACCTTTCAAAAAATTAGGCTGTCTGTGTAAAGTAGGACAAGAAGGACCCTCCAGAACTAGAGACGCTGTTTGTGACCACTGTACACTTTGGCCAAGAGATGACAATCCTAAAAAGAGGGCTTTAACAGAGGAACCCTTCAGAATTTCCTAAAAGTGAGTTTTCCAAATAAGACATTCCCTTTAAGGGTCATTTCCCTTTGCAAAGTCACTGTGACAAGCCATTCACATGTTCATCAGGCATGACTGTTAAACAAAACAATAGTTATAACACCCACACGTGGCAAATAGGGTTGAGCATTCCGATACCGAAACCCGGTTCCGATACCTGAAATCCAATGTAAGTCTATGGGAACAAAATATCGGAATTAAAAATATTCCGATATTTTGTTCCCATAGACTTACATTGGATTTCAGGTATCGGAACCGGGTTTCGGTATCGGAATGCTCAACCCTAGTGGCAAAGATTACTTGCTAATTTTGAAAAACATGACATGATGGGACATGAGTTCTTTAAATGTAGCAGCCAGTGTCAGGCAGCTGCTGCCAAGGCAAATAATATCATGGGGTGAATCATAGAATGTTAGAGTTGGAAGGGACCTCCAGGGTCATCATCTCTAACCCCCTGCTCAACGAACGAGTCACTAAACCATCTCAGACACATGTCTGTCCAGCCTGTGTTTGAAGACTTCCATTGAAGGAGAACTCACCACCTCTCGTGGCAGCCTGTTCCACTCATTGATCACCCTCACTGTCAAAATGTTTTTCTAATATCTAATCTGTATCTTCTCCCATTCAGTTTAATCCCATTGTTTCTCGTGTTTCCATGTGAAATGAGAATAATGATGATCCATCCATCTACACTGTGACATCCCTTCAGATATTTGTATCCAGCTGTTAAGTCTCCTCTTAGCTTTCTTTTTTGTAAGCTAAACATTCCCAGATCCTTTAACCATTCCTCGCAGGACATACTTTGCAGTTTTCTCACCATCCTGGTCGCTGAACTGAACTCGCTCCAGTTTTTCAATGTCTTTTTTAAAGTGTGGTGCTCAGAACTGGACACAGTATTCCAGATGAGGCCTGACCAAGGAGGAGTAGAGGAGGATAATTACTTCACGTCATCTAGACTGTATGCTTCTCTGAATGTATCCTAAAACGGTGTTTTGCCCCTTTTTGCTGCTGCATCACACTGTTGACTCTTGTACAGCCTGTGATCTATTAGTATACCCAAGTCTTTTTCACACGTGCTGTTGCTTAGCCCTATTCCTCCCATTCTGTATATGATGTTTTCATTTTTTTGCCCAGATGTAGGACTTTGCATTTCTCCGTGTTAAAAACCATTCTGTTAGTTGCTGCCCCAGGTTGTTTAGATTTTTTTGAATCCCATCTCTCTCTTCTCTAGTATTAGCTATCCCTCCTAGCTTTGTGTCACCAGCAAATTTAATCAGTTTACCCTCAATTCCATCATCTAAATCATTGATAAAGATGTTGAACAATACAAGGCCCAGGACAGAGCCCTGTGGTACCCTATGGTAATCGAATGGGCACACTACAGCGCCAAGAAAGATGATCAAAATGAGTGTTTTTTTTTTAACTTAGGAAAAAATATGGCTCAGGGTTCATCTAGTAATCTTGTTTAAATACATAAAATGTGAATACAGAGGTCTCCATTATTTATATCTAGGGCAGGGGGACATCTTCTTCACCCTTAGGAATGACGTTTTCTAAATAATTATAGATTGGATTCTTTACTGTTAAAGCAGTAGCAGAAAAATTTGTCATGGTGAATTCACAAAAAAGAGGTAAGGAGCTGCCAGGATCTGTTTATTGGGTGTAGATTTCCAGAGATCGGTCATTGATCCCGTAATTTGGAGTCATGATGATATTTTTAAGGAAAATGTCTCTTGTTTTATGGATGTTTTTGCCTTTTTCTGGATCAACATTGCAGGAGTTTCTTTTTTCTTTCAAGCGTTAAATACTATATTACTATTTTATCTGTTTTAACTGTCTGTAAATAGATTAAATCCTGCACTGACTTCAGTGATAAATAAAAGGGCAGGGTTTTTGCGATTCTGGGGAGCATGGGTGACTCTGTGACTCAATGATACCTTCATCTCTTATAAAATGGCTGCTGTACCTTCTTCCTGCACCTACTAAAGCTAGAAGAGAAGAAAAGATTCACAGCAGGCTGACCTAGCAAATATCTATAAATATATAACATGTGGATGCACAGATTTTGCTCAGGATCCATTTATACCCAGGATTGTAAGTATAAAAAGGGGACATCTTCTACATCTAGAGGGAAAAAGGTTTCTATGTAGGTGGGATTCTTTACTGTAAAAGTATTAAGACTAGGGCTTCTGTGCCAGATGAACATGTCATGGTACATTCATGTCATGGCTTCCTAGATGTGTTTCTTGGGTGTAATAAAAAAGGATAATAATAAAGTTGGGTCTAGTAGATTTCTGGAGATCAGTCGTTGAACCAAGGAATGTTTTTTTATCTCAAGAAAAGGAAGGTTTAGCTTTCTTCTGTAATCCTATATTACATTTTTATCTTTTTTTAATATCCGCAAATGATTCTATTTATCCAAGGCTATGTTTCCGAAATCCATCATAAGTCTACACGCTCAGCGCATGTTATTGCCCGTTCCTTCCATATATGAGCGTTAATTGACTATATGAAACTGGATCCGTGTTCGTTTATGGCCCTGTTCACCCTAGCTGCCAGAAATGTATAGGTGAGACTGATCGATAATGTGACTGTTCTGTCCCCATACAGAAGTAGTCTCCAGCTTGTAGATTTCCAGCTGTTGGCTGTCAAGACATGAAGTGCCACAGGTTGAAGATCGCTGCCATACGTGCCTACAAAAAATGATTAAATAGCCCTGACCGGCTGACGATGAGTGCATTGCTCATTTGTCAGTTGATTGACAGCATGGGCTGACCATCACGAACAAGCGTTCTTGTGAATACTCGTTTGCCAATTATCGTCAGGATATCTGGACCAAGAGGGATAAGCTGCTGCCAAACATTTATCGTTGGGAACAAAAGATTAGATGTTTGAACTCCCATTTCCCAGAAGGGGGAAAGTCAGGAAGCTCCAATATACATGAGTCTAATTTTCATATCCTTCTATTTATCCATCTATGTATCGATCTATTTATCTATTTCATATCTATGTAGTTCATATTTATCTATTCACCCATCCACTCACCCACACACAGACCCATCCATCCACTCACCCACCCATCCACCCGCTCACCTACATACTGACCCATCTATCCACTCACCCACCCATCCCCCTACTCACCTACATACTGACCCATCCATCCACTCACCCACCCATCCACCCGCTCACGTACATACTGACCCATCCATCCACTCACCCACCCATCCACTCACTCACCTACATACTGACCCATCCATCCACTCACCCACCCATCCACCCGCTCACGTACATACTGACCCATCCATCCACTCACCCACCCATCCACTCACTCACCTACATACTGACCCATCCATCCACTCATCCACCCACTCACCTACATACTGACCCATCCATCCACTCACTCACCCATACACCCATCCACCCGCTCACCTTCATACTGACCCACCCATCCCCCCACTCACCTACATACTGACCCATCCATCCACTCACCCACCCATCCACCCACTCACCTACATACTGACCCATCCATCCACTCCGCCACCCATCCACCCGCTCACCTACATACTGACCCATCCATCCACTCACCCATCCATCCACTCACTCACCTACATACTGACCCATCCATCCACTCATCCACCCACTCACCTACATACTGACCCATACATCCACTCACTCACCCATACACCCATCCATCCGCTCACCTATATACTGACCCATCCACCCACTCACGTACCCATCTACCCACTCATCCATCTATCCACTCACCCACTCATCCACTAAACTACATCTAGACCTATCCATACATATATCTATCCATCCACTCAGCCACTCACCCACCTACAGACCCATCCGTCTACTCACTCATCCTTCTACTCGCGCACACACAGACACATCCATCCACTCACTCACTCACCCATACAATTACTCATCCATCCATCCACCCACCCTCCCATCCATCCACTCAAACACACACCAACCCATCCATACACTTACTCACGCACCCATCCATCGACTCATCCGTCCATCAACTCACCCAAACCAACCCATCCACTCACCCATACACCTACCCATCCATCCATCCATCCATACCCACACCAACCCATCCATACAATCACTCACCCATACACACATCCATCACCCACCTACATACCAGCCCATCCATCCACTCATACACCCATCCATCCACTCACTCACACACATCTATCCACTGATCCACTCATCCATCCTATAAGGGACGATGTCCTCAAATTTGATGGACTATTTGTGGAATGATGTGATGGTGCCGTCTGTGTCTCGCTTTACATATTATACACCATGCTGTCTATGGGTTTGTACATGGCCTGTCCTAGTCAGCGGCATGTGATCCCATAGGCAGTACGTACTGTACATGGCACAGGGCTCGGCTAAGCTACTATTCTGAGCAGCTCCTATCAACCGCTCCTAATTGAATGTCCTTTCCTCCAAAATTTGGTTGACTTCCAATTAACTGTGCAGATATTCATCAGATTCCTGGTCGGTGCAGTAAACACGGTTGTTTTTCGGAGGAAAATAAGAATTAGGGGAAATCAGCTGCTTAGGATTACCGGGTCTAAGATGATTGTGCAATTGCTGTGAAAACAAAGGTGAATGGGCCGGTCACATAAACTGACTAATAAACGGCGTCAACAGCCCTGGCCCTGATCGAACAGGGAAAACATTATATAACGCCACTACAGCATATGCCGACCTGCCATAACATTAAAACCAGTGATAAGAACATATTTAGGAGAAAATTAGTTGGAAGGAAAAATGAGCAGAGCTGGACTCTGATGTAGTGGCAGGGTGGTGTAGTGGCAGGGTTATGGCTCTGAATGTTGCACCGCGGCATAGTGAGGGACACATAGAAGGGCAGATGAGGTGGAAGGGATTGGTTGCATTGGACTGCAGGCACATTTGCAGACTTTGTAAGACAAAACATTGGGCTAAAGCGCCGATTCACCAGTTTGCTCCAGAAATCTGCTGGGAAAATTAAATTTTGCAGACGACAGCAGGAAAAATCGTCCTAGTTTCAAACAGAAAATTTGGACAATTTTCATCCATGTTTCTTTTTTACGTCCAAATGCGAACTGTCTCGTAAATCTGCATTAAAAAAAATATGTACGTGAACGAATACAGTTTTACAGATTAATAATCGCAATGTATCCGTAAAAATTGGTGTTCTTTTTGGATCTGATTTTTTTTTTTACTCACCCATAAACTTGAATGGGCGAGTCACAAAAATTCGTCATCCGAACAGTCCCATGGAATAAAATGGGTCACTTCTCTGTCCGTGTACTAACCTATCAAAAAATTGCACAGCGCATGTCCTATTTATAAGTCGTGCACCCTCTGCAGAAATGACCCTATTGGCATATATGGAATGGACATGGCACTACATAATAAGACCCCAGCCGGTCAGGGGGCTTGTGGGGGCTGCAATATAAAATGTCATAATTGCTATGTACGACATGACTTACGGCACGTGTGCTTTACTTGGCGACACAATGATAACACAACCAATGAAATATACCCCGCTGTCTTTTTCGACTTGTTGCCGGTCAGAATTACACGCTGGCGCTGCCCTCGACCCCCCTGAACCCCTCTGTCCCTATACGTTAGTTTGACTTATCTAATTTAGCAAATGTCTCAATCCTCTTACGCTCTGTGCTCCCCCAGCAGATTGGTAACTGAATTAGGAGGGATTACCTATCCCGGCAACATGACAAATAGGTTCTGCAATAAAGGATGACAGATGCCCGGGATATGCAGGGGATTCTGGGTAACCACTTTTAATTAAGGAACAAACTCTTGAAAATAGGAAAATAACAGTTTGTTTATGGCTTTTTTTTTTAAATCACGGAAAACCTTCAATTAATTAAATTCTTATTCTACATCCAAATTAGGGAGCAAAACAAAAGCTTTTTTTCCCCCCCTCTCAGATCATAAGCACATTCAATAGGAATTATTACAATGGATGACGATCATTAGTGAATGTCTAATAATTAACAAACCAGAGGCTTGGGGATATTGCTGGAAAGTAAGCTTAGTTTTTGCAACCAATGCCAGGCAGCTGCTGCAAAGGCAAATAAATCATGTGATGCAACAAAAGTGCACAGTTTTGCCACAATGCAAATCACGGCAGAATGTAGAATATTTTGGGCAGTTTTGGGCACATGTATACAGTTATGGCCAAAAGTGTTGCCACCCTCGAAATTGCACCAAAAATGAAATATTCCTCCCAGAAAATTATTGCAATTGCACATTTTTTGTTACTCTCATGTTTATTTCCTTTGTGTGTATTGCAACAAAACAAAAAAACTGAAAAAAAAGGCAAATTGGACATAATTTCAGACAAATCCTCATCCATTTCTGGGTGCTTCCTGAAGTATGTTTGGGGTCATTATCCTACTGGAAGACCCATGACCTAGGACGCAATCCCAGCTTTCTGAAACTGAGCACTACATTGCGACCCAAAATCCTTTGGTAATCTTCAGATTCCATGATGCCTTGCACACAGTCAAGGTACCCAGTGCCATACACAGAAAAAAACCTCAACACATCTCTGCACCTCCACCATATTTGACTGTAGGTACTGTTTTCTTTTCTTTGTAGGCCTCATTCCATTTTCGGTAAACAGTAGAATGATGTGCTTTACCAAAAAGCTCTACCTTGGTCTCATCTGTCTACAAGACACTTTCCCAGAAAGATTTTGACAGACTCACGTACATTTTGGCAGTCTAGCTTTTTTATGTCTGTGTGTCAGCAGTGGGGTCCTCCTGGGTCTCCTGCCATAGCAATTAGTTTCATTTAATTGTCGATGGATAATTTGCGCTGACACTGATGCAACCTGAGCCTGCAGGACAGCTTGAATTTCTTTGGAACTTGATTGGGGCTGTTTATCCACCATCCAGACTATCCTGCGTTGCAATCTTTCATCAATTTTTCTCTGCCATCCACGTCCAGGGAGATTAGCTACAGTGCCATGGATTGTAAACTTCTTGATTATGTTGCACACCATGGACAAAGGAACATTAAGATCTCTGGAGATGGACTTGCAACCTTGAGATCGTTGATATTTTTCAAAAGTTTTGGTTCTCAAGTCCTCAAACAGTTCTCTTCTCCTCTTTCTGTTCTTCATGCTTAGTGTGGCACACATATACACACAATGCAAAGATTGAGTCATGTTCTCCTCTTTTTATCTGGCTTCAGGTGTAATTTTCATCTTGTCCACACCTGTTACTTGCCACAGGTGAGTTTGAATGAGCTTCACATGCTTTAAATATGTTTTTTGTCCATATTTTGGAAAGGTGTCAACAATTTTGTCTGGCCCATTTTTGGGGGTTTGTATGAAATTATGTCCAATTTTCTTTCTTTTCTATGTTTTTTTGTGTTGTTCCAACACACACAAACAAAATAAACATGTGTGCAACAAAACTTGTTTAATTGCAAGCATTTTTAAGAGAAATACTTCATTTTCTGAACCAATTTCAAGGAAACCAACATTTTTGACCAGGACTGTATCACAAGGATGCAACTGAACTGGAATGGGAGCAAAGGAGGGTGACCAATGTAATTAGTAGAATGGGTGGACTGCAGTAGCGACAAGCTAATTGAACTTGCATCTTAAAAGACGGCTTAAGGGTATGCCACACTGAACAATATCGCTAACGGGATCGCTAAAAAACGTCACTATTTAGCGATCCCGTTAGCGATGTTGTTCAGTGCGGCAGCTGCCAGCGACGAGCTTCCTGCTGTGATCTCGCTCGTCGCTGGAATCGTTCCGGACCCTTTTTTCTCGTCGGCGCTCCCGCTGGGTAAGTATATATCGCTAGTGTGGCACCTTTTCTTAGCGATTTAGCGGTACTTTTGTACCGCTAAAGTCGTTAAGAAGATCGCTAACGGCGATAGCGTCGTTAACTATATCGCTAAATGTGGCAGCACTTAGCGATATAGAAACAATCCCGCTAGCGATCGCATTAGTATGCGTCGTTATTGTGATCGCTAGCGGGATTGTTTAGTGTGGCAGTACCTTTAGGGTCTATAAAATCACAGCACACCACATTATAGCTTTTGAAGCCTGTGAAAATAACATTGCTGCGCATAGGTACCGGTACATTGTTTTTGTTTTTTTCAGCACTTTTTTTTCAGCCAGATTACAAGTGGAATCCACCTGAATTTAATTTTTTTTTTTTTAATTTGCACATTCCCATAAAGTTGAGTATCACCTATGGGGCCACATGCATTAATACAGTGATGATTGCACTATTAGCATTTCCCTAATCTTAAAAACAGAGGCCCTTATTCATCATTTGCATTTTTTGTTACTTTTCTTTTTGGTTTTGTGATCTCAGTTGCTGTTTTTATGTCAAAATCTTCAAAATTATAGATGTCGAACAATGCACTCAGCTCCCAGGACCGAAGGTCAAAAACGAAAGAACAATCCCACTTGTTCAGACGAGGATATGAAGAAGATATGGGAAACTAGGAAAAACAGAGCGCAAACTGATAAAACAATAAGGTGCAGAGAAAAAATGAATCTTCTCACCTGATGAAGTTGCACCTAAGTAACATGTTTAGCACACATCAGCCACTGCAAGACACAGGTCCGTAAGGAAAGCGTGGCACAGGATCCAGGTGAAAGGTCAGTGGATGCGCTGCTGATGAATATATTCAGATAGTCGATATCTGAATATATTAATGAAGGTCCTGATAAAGAGATCCTGTGTATGACTTCGAAACACATTGACCTGAAACCTGTCCAATAAAGCTTTTGAAAATATTATCAACTATCTAAAAAAGTCGCAATTGATGAATCAGGAGAAACATCTAGAAACCTTAAACTCCCACCCATAGTGGAGAAAAGAAAAATAAAACAGGTGAACACCTATAAAATAGACTTAAAAAAAGGTGCAAATAAAAAGATGATTATGATAGAATAACAAAAAATGGTGCAAAGCACTAAAATCTTGTGCAAAATAAAAGTCTAAATGCAATAATTAATCAAAGTACTTCTTTATATAAGCAGAACAGAAGAATAGCCAAGAAGTAAAACCAAATATTTCATGACTTCTCTCCTGGTGGAAGAGAACATAGGAAAGCTGTGATGAGAAGCTCCTGGTTGGACAAAAATAAGTCCAATATTGCCCCCTTTAGCAATACTAAAAGAGGAGACAGGTCATCTTTAAACTATGGCATTTTGTATGGCAATGTAATATGTCATTCTTCCTCCATTGGCCACTTCAGGAAAAAAAGCTCCAAAAGAACTTCTCGTAGTCATTCACTGGAATTAGACAAGCCAAACTCTCTCACTGGACTGAACGCCGCAATATGGGGCTGTAAGGAAGAAGACCGGGCTGCGAGCACCTGTACTGCGCCGCGTCCGAAACTGTCGAGGCTGCGCCCAATGTTGTCCGGGGGAAAGAAAATGGAGCTGGACAGACCTGGTCACCCAGAAGCAGGGGGCGTGAGAAAGAGCAACGGTCACTGGTAAGGTGAAGGAATACAGGGCAGCTCCATCATGGAGGCAGTCAGCTATGTAGGAAGACGCCTGAATGTCTGGGGCGAAACGGACATGGAACTCCTAAAGATAGCCAGACTGATAGTCAGTTCATATGAGGCCAGGATCCAGCATGGGAGTTTATATGGGTCCATGATCTAGGATGGGAGTTCATAAGGGGCCAGGAACTAGGATGGGAGTTCATATGGGTCCAGGATCCAGGATAGGAGATCATATGGGGTCAGGATCCAGGATGAGAGTTCATATGAGGCCAGGATCCAGGATGGGAGTTTATATGGGTCCAGGTTCCAGAAAGAGAGTTCTAAGGATCCAGGATAGGAGTTCATATGAGCACAGGATCCAGGATGAGAGTTCATAAGGGGCCAGGATCCAGGATGGGAGTTCACAAGGGGGTAGGATCCCGGATGAGAGATCATATGGGTCCAGGATCCAGGATGGGAGTTTATATGGGAACACAATCCAGAATGGGAGGACACATGAGGTCAGGATGGGATGACACATGATGCCAGCATCCAAGATGGGATAACACATGGGCCAGAATGGGAGGGCACATGTGGTCAGGATGGGAGGACACATGGGACCAGGAATGAGACACATGGGGCCCAGGAATGAGACACATGGGGGCCAGGATATGGAATGTTATTACAGGAAGGAGCCAGGATGTGAGACATTATTACTGTAGGAACTAATTAAGGGATATTATAACTGCTGTGATGTATTGTTACTGAGTAGGGTGAAACTATGCTCCTTTTTTCTTTAACTGACATAGTATAGAAGTTGGGGAAAATGGGGAATGTGCTCTGGAAGCTGTGTTCTAGATAACTGTGTGTTAGTTTCTGCAGAGACGAGTCATGGCTGGAAGAAGTGATGGTGGTCTGCACTGGATGAAGAAGATAAGCGAAGATGAAGGACTTCAACTAGAGACGTCACTGGTAAGTCAGTGTGTTACCTGTCACTTACACTATGCACTGTATACAAGACTCCTGTGTATAATGGCACTTATGGTAATATTAGTATTGTGTGTTAGTAATAATCAGTATTGTAGTATTCAGTCACTATGTGGTGGTAATATGTGGTCTGTTCATGGTGTGACAACATTTGTCCCTTGTATGTGGTGTTATTCGGTCACTATGTGGAGGTAATATGCGGTCTGGAATATGCGGTATAGTCATAATGGGGTGCTATTTGTTATTTGTATGTGGTAGTGTGTGGTCACCATGTGCTGGTATTATGTGGTCTGGTCATGGTGTGGTGGTATTTTTCTCTTATATATGTGTCATTCGGCCGCTATGTGGTGGTAATGTGATTTGGTCATGGTGTGACGGTATTCATCCCTTGTATGTGGTATTATTTGGTCACTATGTGGTGGTAATATGTGGCCTGGTCATGGTGTTGCATTTTTTCTCCCTAGTATTTGGTATTATTCAGTCACTATATGGTGGTAGTATGTGAGATCTGGTCATGAAGTGTTGGTATTTATTCCTTGTATGTGGTATTATTATATGTGATATTATTCAGTTTATGTGGTATTATTCGGTTCATAAGGGGCCAATAAGTGGTGTTAATATGTGGTCTGGTCATGATGTGGTGGTATTTGTTCCATGTATGTCGTATTATTCGGTTACTATGTGGTGGTAATATGTGGTCTGGTCATGGTGTGGCGGTATTTGTTCCTTGTATGTGGTATTATTCAGTCACTATGAGGTGGTAATATGTGGTCTGGTCATAGAGTGGCTGTAGTTGTTCCTTGTATGTGGTATTATTCGGTCACTATGTGGTGGTAATATGTGACCTGGTCATGGTGTCTTGGTATTTCTTCCTTATATGTGGTATTATTCAATCACTCTGTGGTGGTAATATGTGATCTGGTCATGGTGATGGTGTGTCCTTTGTCTTATTGGTCATTTTAAAATATGTACAGTACAGACCAAAAGTTTGGACACACCTTCTCTTTCAAAGATTTTTCTGTATTTTCATGACTATGAAAACTGTAGAATCACACTGAAGGCATCAAAACTATGAATTAACACATGTGGAATTATACATTACACTTTACAAAAAAGTGTGAAACAACTGAAAATATGTCTTATATTCTAGATTCTTCAAAGTAGCCACCTTTTGCTTTGATTACTGCTTTGCACGCAGAAAAGGTGAACGGATGGACTCTACATGCCTGGTTCCCACCGTGAAGCATGGAGGAGGTGGTGTGATGGTGTGGGGTGCTTTGCTGGTGACACTGTTGGGGATTTATTCAAAATTGAAGCGGTGAGCGGTCCAGCTCACCTCAAACCATCTCATTGGGTTCAGGTTGGTGACTGTGGAGGCCAGGTCATCTGGCGTAGCACCCCAACACTCTCCTTCTTGGTCAAATAGCCCTTACACAGCCTGGAGGTGTGTTTGGGGTCATTGTCCTGTTGAAAAATAAATGATGGTTCAACTAAACGTAAAGCGGATGGAATAGCATGCCGCTGCAAGATGCTGTGGTAGCCATGCTGGTTCAGTATGCCTTCAATGTTGAATAAATCCCCAACAGTGTCACCAGCAAAGCACCCCCACACCATCACACCACCTCCTCCTCCATGCTTCACGGTGGGGGCCAGGCATGTAGAGTCCATCCGTTCACCTTTTCTGCGTGCAAAGCAGTAATCAAAGCAAAAGGTGGCTACTTTGAAGAACCTAGAATATAAGACATATTTTCAGTTGTTTCACACTTTTTTGTAAAGTGTAATGTATAATTCCACATGTGTTAATTCATAGTTTTGATGCCTTCAGTGTGATTCTACAATTTTCACAGTCATGAAAATACAGAAAAATCTTTGAATTAGAAGGTGTGTCCAAACTTTTGGTCTATACTGTAGATGGACTCATTCCCTTAACGAAAAATAAATAAAACTATATCTAAAAAGAGTATTGGATGTTTTAAGAAATGTTTAATGGGTTAGAGTAGAGTGAGGCCCTGCCAAAAGAGTTAACTTTGTCATGATGATGGCGGCTTAAAAAATCTTTTGGCCAAAACAAAAGCTGATGGCTATATATTGGACCTGGTGTTCGATGGGAACGGTTAATATGTGATTGATGAGGATGAGGTGCAGAAGTGGAGCTTTTTCCAAGAGTGGGCGATGAGACTGTGGAAGGTTCGAGAGGTGGAGGCCGAGCTTGGGTGGAGCCTGGGTGGAGACTCAAGGAGGTCCAAAAATGTTGCCAGAATGGGGCCCTGAAATTCCTGCTGGCAGCCCTGTCATAAATAATTGGACAAATTAACTTCAACATAAATAAAATATTTATTTTTAATACTTTGTAAAGAATTCTTCGCAAGCAATGGCTGTCTGAATTTTGGAAACCATGGACGACATCAAACACTTTCCACCTTTGTGATGCATTGCTGGCCTTTACTGCAGCTTACTTTAGTTATTGCATGTTTATATGTCTTTCTGCCTTAAGTTTTGCTTAAGCATATGAAATGCTCGATGGGGAAGAGATTTGGTGATTGACTCGGCCATTGCAGAATATTCCACTTCTTTACCTTCAAAAACTCCTCAGCTGCTTTTGCAGAAGTATCGCCCTGTACACTCCAGAATTCATCTAGCTGCTTCTGTCTTCGGTCACATCATCATCAAACACTAGTGACCCAGTGCCATTGGAAGCCATGCATGCCAATGCCATCACACTGCCTCCACCATGGTTTACCTAGGATGTGGTGTGCTTTGGATCATGAGCCGTTCCAAACTTTCTCCATACTTTCTTCTTCCCATCATTTTGGTACAGGTTGACCATAGTTTCATATGTCCAAAGAATGCTTTTCCAGAATTGGGTGGCTCCTTCAGATGTCTTTTTGCAAAGTCCAATGTAACGCCGGCATCCCTGCATGCCTCCACTCCTCCCTCCAGGCAGAGACTTCGAATGACTCGCCGCCAGGCCACCCTGCCAAGCTCCCAGCTCCGGCTTCTGTGCCCCAGGGCCTGCACACGCCTCGTAGGTCCCCAGGCAACGCGCTTAGCTTCTCTTAAAGAGACAGCGTGCTCACTCCTAATGCGTCCCCAGCCAATGACTGGGAGGCACTTAGTACCTATTGGAAGGTGCCTGCGCTACAATAGTGCTTTGTTAGTCTGCAATATGCTATCCCGTTAACAGGTCGCTGTACCTGTCCAGTTAAACCTGTACCAGTCCTATGTACCTGAGCCAGCCTAGTCAGAATCTGTACCTTGAGCCTGAAACCTATGGTACCTGAACCTAAAAGCTCCAGCGGTACCTAATCCAAGAAACCTGTGCTGTCCTTGTTACTTCTGAACCAGCTCTAATTTCTGCTCTACCAGAATCCAGTCCCGCCTAGGACTCAATGTCCATATCTGTTGACCTGACCCTTCGGGTCAGTTGCTGCGGGCTCTGTCCTGGCGTAGCACCTGGCGTACACCTGTGGCTGAAATCTAACAACATCATCGGGCTCTAGTAAAAACCCATGTGGTCGCTTAGTTACGCCCCTACTGGCTCTCCCCGATCAGTGGCGCAGTAGGCACACAATCCACTATAGTGACATCTAATCTGGCCTTTCTATTTTAAGGCTGATTAATGGTTTGTGGTGAACCCTCTGTATTTGCTCTCTTGAAGTCTCCTCTTTATGGTAGACTTATATACTGAAAGATATACTCCAAGATTTCTCCCGAATATCCCCCATCCTCTGGAATTCTACGCCTCAACATGTACAATTATCCACCACCCTTGGATCCTTCAGACGGAACCTGAAAACCCATCTCTTCAGGAAAGCCTACAGCCTGCAATAACCATTCCGCCTCGCCGCCACCACCCGAGCTTCCGCCTCGCCGCCACCACCAGAGCTGCCGCCACCACCAGAGCTGCCTCACTTCCAACCTTCTGTTTCTTCTCCATTATCCTGTAGAATGTAAGTCCGCAAGGACAGGGTCCTCTCCCCTCTGTACCAGTCTGTCATTGTAAATTTGTTTACTGTAAATAATATTTATAACTTTGTATGTAACCCCTTCTCATGTACAGCACCATGGAATTAATGACGCTATATAAATAAATAAATAATAATAATAATAATAATAAAGACCGATTTCCTGGAGAGAGTACATCACTTGGATGTTATAAAGGGGTTTTTCTTCACCATGGAAAGGAATCTGCGATCATCAACCACTGTTGTCTTCTTTAGAAGTCCAGGCCATTTTTAGTTTGAAGCTCACCAGTGCACTCTTCTTTTGCAGAATGTACCAAACTGCTGATTTGGTCACTCCTAACATTTCTGCTATCTCTCCGATGGATTTCTTTTTTTTTCCCAACCTAATGATGACCTATTTCTCTTCCATTGAAAACTCCTTTGCTCGCATGTTGTGCGTTCACAGCAACTGCTTCCAAATGCAAATGCCACACCTGGAATCAGCTCCAGACCTTTTACCTGCTTAACTTGAAGATGGATTATATGAGGAAATAGCCTATTAAAGAGCTTTCCAGATAATTGTTCAAATACTTTTAGTCCCTTTAAAAAGAGGAAGCTCAATATAAAAGAGCTGTAATTACTAAACCCTTACTCCAATTAGGATGTGAATACCCTCAAATTAAAGCTGAGAGTCTGCACTTTAAACCCAAATTGATTATATAACAGTATCTCAAATATTAACGGCTAAAATGCCAAAACTTGTGTCACTGTCCAAATATTTCTGGACCTAACTGTATGTGCAAAACCAAAGCTGATTTATGGTAACAACTGTACGTCCGCGCATATTGCTGCCTAGTAATGGAGGATTTTACGGGGCTATGGTGTCACCACGGTAGTGTCATGAAGGCTCTTTGAGTTCATTGCACTTTATTATATAATCCCAGTGAGATAGTTATATTGATGGATAAAAGTTCTCTCCCCATTGGTTTCAATATAACAGAAATTGTACCCCTCTACACCCGGGGTCAGCGGGTGGTCTTCAATAATACACACATGATACAATATATATGATCTTTTCTGCCACATGTCAGGAAAATTATTATAAACAAGGATGTATTATTGCATTGTTTTACCCGACATGGCGGTGAGGACAGGAAGCTGGCGGTGGACAGGTGGGGAGGAGGTAGAACTAATCTTTGAACCTGTCAGCAAGTTTAAAACTGGTGCAGGGCAGGAGGACAGATTGGGATATGTAATCTTTTATTATCCCCGGGGACAGATGGAGCCATGAACAGGGAAACCTTGAGGAGGTGTAGCAAGACGCCGGCTTTATAATCCCCAGGGGAGGGGTGCCGGGGCAGCAGGGCTAAGCCTGGTTTACAGTGTGTTATTGGAAGGAAGCTCATGAGCGGTGCTCACAGGCAGATCGGTGGAATGGAAAAGTTACCGCAGTCATTTATCACAACTTCGGTCTATGAGATTTAACAGAAGCATGCATTATTTTGCATTCTTTAGTTCTTTTCTGTAGAGAAGTTGATGATCCTCTCTTATCTCCAGAGGAAATATTTCCCAGGCTAGGGCTAGCGTCATTATCCGGGATGACGACACATGGCTTCAACTTTCGACATCCGCCATACATGTATGTCCTATGTAGCAGAGGAGTTCAGAGCTGTGTTACACAGCCGGCACCCGAGTCTACCTGCTGCAAACTGAGCAAGCTCTGATCGCAGCCGTTAGACGCCGCGGTCAATCGCGACACCGGCATTTAAGAGGGTGGAAATAAGGGGACATGATCCTTCAAGTTCTTACATCCATCAACTCTTCTCCATCCCGTGGGTTGGCGATAGCATTGTCTTTTAGCCAGGAGCCTACTGAAAGCCCCAAATGTAGGCAATATTGTTACCCTATGAAGTCCTGCCTGCAATATATATATATATATATATATATATATATATATATATATACACACATACAACAGTTGCTTCAAATAGAACCTAAAAAGTGAACATATTCGATATCACTGCATGCGTAGCTATTCAAAATAAATTATCATGAGATTTATGCCATTGGGTAAATGCTGAAATGCAATAAAAAAGGCAGAATTGCTGTTTTTTTTTTTTTTTTAAATCATTTTTCCTCCCAAAAAGAACAGAAAGTCGCATGGATCCAAAAATAAAAACAATACTAAAACTACAGTTTGTAACTCGAAATAGACTCTATTGAACACTAAACAAAGCTATAGCTCTTGGAAGGTGAGGAGGAAAAATTGAACGCAAAAAGGGGCCCAATGGGACACTGTTGTCCAAGGGCCCGCGTAAACCTGGAGTCGGTAGCACCACATCGAGGGCAGTACGCAGGAGAACATTGCTTCACCCAATAGAAGTTGCCGATTAGTTTGGGTCCTGATTCATGGGCCCTCATATACATAACAGAGGGGAGTCAAATGCAAAAGATGAACCCGAGCCTCGTAAATGGAAATCAGTGCCGGCTTTTTGCCACTCAGGAAAGAAGGTCCGGTTGTTTGTTTCACCCTTGGTCCCTTTTTCATGACCGTTTCCCATGTATCTTCTCCCAATTACCTTCGCTATAAGGAGATCGAAGGTCTACAATGTGAGGACCTCACCAAACAGCTCACAGTCCACACCTCTGCTTCCAGGACTCATCAGTGCATGTTTTCATTACCATAACACGTGGGGGAAGCGATGCCGATGCCACCCTCCCTCTATAAACTGATGACAGGATCCGAGTCCAGATGTAGGATGAATGCGGGCCGTGTTATTGATCCTATAAAAAATCAATAGAAAGCTGGGAACTAAAGCCGGGCCTGGCGTCATCTTGCCTATGTGGCTACTCAGGCTACAAAGAGATACACTGAGGGCACGGTGCATCTGCAGAGACGAGTGTGCAGGCAAACTGCAACCGGATTGTGTCCCCCAGATCGTTACCATATGTCCCTGTAGACTTGTGCTACATGTCCTCACCACAGAACTGTATCACAGATAGCCCTGTCACATGTGATCTATACTATATACGCGCTCCACATCTAGCGCCTTACACTTTTTCACTTATACAACACGCGTTTCGCAGATTAAGAAATTCTGCAGTAAATTACATAAAATGAAGCCATGTGGCCTGGCGCTTTTTTTTTGTCAACCTGGAAATGCATCGCCATCTAGTGTCACCACTGATATACTGCACTTTATAATTTGGTTTAACCAGTTCAATACCGGGCCAGATACACCCATTCCTGACCAAGCGTATTTTCCCAGTTTTTCATACATACGGGCAGCATGGTGGCTCAGTGGTTAGCACTGCAGCCTTGCAGCGCTGGAGTCCTAGGTTCAAATCCCACCAAGGTCAACATCTGCAAGGAGTTTGTATGTTCTCCCCCGTGTTTGCGTGGGTTTCCTCCCACATTCCAAAAAACATATGTGTAGCCCTGGTGTTAGGCACACGCAGTACCCTGGAGAGTGTGTGGCGAGACAGCAGTTTAATGCTAAATATTCATTCACTCGACATATACTAGACACACCCTTTGGGTAGTGGAGTATACTCTAGAGGGAGTGGTCAAGGTAGTATGTGTTGGAGTGATTTTTAGTCAGTCTAGTTCCTGTCTTCGGACAGTGAGGACATGTGGAGTCAGTGTCTAGACTTCGTAGAGAGAAGACGTCTGGAGGGAGGAAGGAGTCTAGCCAGCTCTATCATCAGTTCATATCGTGGAGTCTGGTACAGGTGTTTGAATTCACCTTAGTCTAGTCAGAGCTGCACCTCATCAGCATACATTTGAAGGAAAGAAGAAGTTTAGTACAGAAAGTCTTCAGCATCCCTGTCTAAAGGACGGTATAAGGTTCAGAGACGTGCTCCTGCCTTTTGATAACTGAGCATCTGTAGCTAACTTCAAAGGAAGGAAAAGAAAGAAGTGACTGCTCGACCCTTGGCTAGTGTGAGTGCTTATGTTACCAGCGTGGACAAGGCGAAAGGCACAGTGGTTTTATTGGAATAGTGCTTACGGATTGCAGAAGTCCTGCACATTGCTACCGGTCACTGGGGACCGAAGGATCACTGTTGTTTCAAGCACGGTGATAAGAAAACCAGGAATCTACCGGACCCTAGGTCGCGGCAGACAGCCCCTTATAGTCAGTACGTAACTGGGGTCAGGGGGAGTGAAGACTTTGGAGTCTCTGCAGGACAAAATAAGAATTCAGCTCCTTCACAGGAAGGCCCCTACCACTAAGCTGACTGGGTGGTACAGCTATAGATTAGCTGGAGATTTTGAGGGAACTACGCTTCAGGCTGGTTGTACTCGTTGTATTGGAAGTAAAGGAGGCCCCTAACTTGTCCAGCTGCCGTCTCAAGATACACTCTCCTTGGATCAGCCTCCCTGGGACCTGCCTGAACATCTTACAAGTAAAGGTATGGAAAGACGCTGACCGTGTGAGACTGTGTTCTTTATCTGCACCCGACTTCACAAATCCCATAGACTTTGAGGGACCAGTCCCACCTGTAGGGGACCCGACATCTAGCTGCATCACCATCCCCTCAGAGATCTACAGCAGCGCTGGTACATATTACCAGAAGACTACAGGTGGCGTCACGAACTGTATATAAACCTATCCCCTGTAAATATATCCCCAACATACGCCAGACCGCCCGGGCCACAGACCGAGCCACAGCTACCTGTGACAGAATCCCCATAGACTTCTACGGGCTCGGCTCTGAGTACCCCATTGCCCTGGTAACCCACAATTGTGGTGGCGGGTCGACACAAAAACTTGGCGTCACGAACAGGATGCGAAACTCGCAGAATTGCGAGCCCTGCGTGCCTATGGAATTGTTTTTGTGAAAAAGGACTGTTTGCACTTTTGGCGCCAAAATCGCCATTTTTGTCGCCATATTCGCGCCCTCAGGCGCTGGAGAAGAAGGTGGGCGTACCTTCGTGGGCGTCTACCCCCCAGTGGCGCGAAGAAAATGCCTGCCCTCTCAAAGTGCTATTACAACATGCGGTCCTGCCCTACAGCAAAGGAGGTCCGCCTTCTCTTCACCTTCCCTGCGAGGAGGAGGAGACGCAAATCCCACCTCCACGGAAGAGACCGGATGTCTCCGCAGGAAGAAGAGAGAATCTTCTGGAACATCATGGAGGCAGGACGTGTGCAGCCGAGCGGGGAAGCGGAGGAAGGCAGGCCCCGTGCCCCAGCCAAGCTGCCACCATCACAGGAGTCTTCTGTGGTCCTGCACCTGCAGCAGGCGTTGCTAGAGATAAGAGAAGAAAATGCACGCCTGAAGAAGATGGTCCAGCACCAAACTGGACTGGAGGAGATTGAGAGACGCCGATGTAACCTGATGCAGTGGCGACTGTGGAACACAGCGTCCTCTCCCCTCAACGAACCCCCACGATTCCAGATACCGAAGAGTCTGCTGCCCAAGGCGAAGGAGCAACCGGAGGCTGCCCCCGAAAGTACCGATCCCGATCCCACCGGTGAAGCGGTGGAAGCGAAGGAGGTTGAGGAGGTACAGCCAATCCCGGAACGCCCGCCCGGCCAAGAGGCCGCAGCAGATGATCGGTCCCCGGCAGGGACACCGGAGGGGTCCTGTCCGTCACTACCAGATGTGGACTGGGACGAAATGGCGCGCCTGGATGACGTCGCCTACACCGCCCAGTGGGAACAGGAATGGCAGAGTCGTGAGGAGAAGAAGAGGCGCCAGCAGGAGGAAGAGCGGGAAACTCAGAGGAACCGTCAGCGACAATATGCCGAGCTGATCGCGGACAAAGAGAGTGTCCGGAGAGATAAAGGTACCCTGAGGGAACCGCGGCGGCAGGGGTGTGTGACTGAGTTCCAGCTCCGGAAGGGCTGGGGCTTTATCCGTGAACCGGGCCTCTACCCAGCGGTCTTTGTCAGCAGGCGTGACGTAGAATCCCACCTGCCGCAAGGCCATCCCGGGAGGGACTTAGCAAATGGAGATATCGTCACATATACGCGGCACTGGGGAATGAAGGGGTGGTATGCCCTTAACGTCACCATCGTCCGTGACCCCGTCCCAGACGCAGGTACCGTCACCATTACCGCAGCGTCCCCGTCTCCAGCTCAAGCAGCATCCGGCCGTGCCCCAGCATCGCCCCCTGCAAATTCATCGCAACAAGCGACCCAGATTTCATCGCAAATTAAAGCCACCGCTACATCGCAACATGCGACCCAGTCTCAATCGCAATCCCTGACGCGGTCCATATCGCTAACTGTGATTGAAACGCAATCGGTGTCACGTGAAGAAAATGTACCCGTTGCGCCCCTAGAGGTTCGCACCAGAACTGTGGCGACCCAGACCCTAATCGCAGCACATGATTTGCTAGTCCTGGGATCTAGGGCCCATTGCATTGTTCCAGCCCCCGGGGTGGAAAGTGTATTTGAGAATGAATAGATAGTAAAGAAAAAGTGGTGAGATCCCTATCGGGTCTACCAAAAGTAAACAAGTTTGAAATGTTTTATAAAGTTTTGCACAAAATTATATAGTGAATATATATATTTCTACTGTAGAATGCCCGGCTGGGTAAATGGTAAATAGTAACCAGAAAAAGTTTTTGCACTTTAGTATTATGTGATATTTTATAATATGTCTTTGGTTTTACATTGGACTTGGAGGTTAAGGACTATGCTAACCCAGAACTTACTTGTAAATAGTTTGCGCTTCGGTGCCCTATCTTGGTTTTACATAAACAATTACAACTACCTCTGAAAACAAAACCCGTGTGGTGTGGCACTGAGTGAGGTCTGCAATTGGATGTCCTGCAGCCCACCCAGGACCCACGTTGAAGGTTTGGTGCGGGTCCTTCACAAGTATACTGTATATTTATTAAATGCTATTTAATATTTTTGTATTTCTATATATAATGTTAATGTTTGCAACGTTCAAGATATCCTCACCTCCCGGATGGGACGAATTAATGTTATTGTTAATATTTTCATGCATAAACAAAACTGTCTCTTTATATTTTACAGCCCGGGAGTGCTGTCGTTTACCATGGGGGAATGTGTAGCCCTGGTGTTAGGCACACGCAGTACCCTGGAGAGTGTGTGGCGAGACAGCAGTTTAATGCTAAATATTCATTCACTCGACATATACTAGACACACCCTTTGGGTAGTGGAGTATACTCTAGAGGGAGTGGTCAAGGTAGTATGTGTTGGAGTGATTTTTAGTCAGTCTAGTTCCTGTCTTCGGACAGTGAGGACATGTGGAGTCAGTGTCTAGACTTCGTAGAGAGAAGACGTCTGGAGGGAGGAAGGAGTCTAGCCAGCTCTATCATCAGTTCATATCGTGGAGTCTGGTACAGGTGTTTGAATTCACCTTAGTCTAGTCAGAGCTGCACCTCATCAGCATACATTTGAAGGAAAGAAGAAGTTTAGTACAGAAAGTCTTCAGCATCCCTGTCTAAAGGACGGTAAAAGGTTCAGAGACGTGCTCCTGCCTTTTGATAACTGAGCATCTGTAGCTAACTTCAAAGGAAGGAAAAGAAAGAAGTGACTGCTCGACCCTTGGCTAGTGTGAGTGCTTATGTTACCAGCGTGGACAAGGCGAAAGGCACAGTGGTTTTATTGGAATAGTGCTTACGGATTGCAGAAGTCCTGCACATTGCTACCGGTCACTGGGGACCGAAGGATCACTGTTGTTTCAAGCACGGTGATAAGAAAACCAGGAATCTACCGGACCCTAGGTCGCGGCAGACAGCCCCTTATAGTCAGTACGTAACTGGGGTCAGGGGGAGTGAAGACTTTGGAGTCTCTGCAGGACAAAATAAGAATTCAGCTCCTTCACAGGAAGGCCCCTACCACTAAGCTGACTGGGTGGTACAGCTATAGATTAGCTGGAGATTTTGAGGGAACTACGCTTCAGGCTGGTTGTACTCGTTGTATTGGAAGTAAAGGAGGCCCCTAACTTGTCCAGCTGCCGTCTCAAGATACACTCTCCTTGGATCAGCCTCCCTGGGACCTGCCTGAACATCTTACAAGTAAAGGTATGGAAAGACGCTGACCGTGTGAGACTGTGTTCTTTATCTGCACCCGACTTCACAAATCCCATAGACTTTGAGGGACCAGTCCCACCTGTAGGGGACCCGACATCTAGCTGCATCACCATCCCCTCAGAGATCTACAGCAGCGCTGGTACATATTACCAGAAGACTACAGGTGGCGTCACGAACTGTATATAAACCTATCCCCTGTAAATATATCCCCAACATACGCCAGACCGCCCGGGCCACAGACCGAGCCACAGCTACCTGTGACAGAATCCCCATAGACTTCTACGGGCTCGGCTCTGAGTACCCCATTGCCCTGGTAACCCACAATTGTGGTGGCGGGTCGACACACATACAGATAGGGAATCTAGATTGTGAGCCCCTTCAGGGACAGCAACGATAATGTGTGCAAACTGTAAAGCGCTGCGGAATATGTTAGCGCTATATAAAGATTTAAAGAGCTGTAAAATGTTTCGCACTCAGATAATCCCAGTAATTTTTGCGGCTTTTTTTTCCCATGATACACGGTATCTTCTTCTTTTGTTACTGCCATATTCTATTTTTTTTTTTATATCAAGTAACCTCGATAAAAAAAATAAAGAAAATAAGTGTCGGTTTTTAATTTTTTTTTTTTAAGACCACAAAGAATAACTAAAATACAATTAAAAATTTGCTCCCAATTCTGTAACTATTATTTTGATATACTGGACACGCTTTTATCTAACAGATTACAACAAATGACAGCAAGTTCTAGCTTCAAAACAGTGCTTACAATCTCAATAGAAAAGATCTTGCAAGCGCTGCGCAGGTTCTGCTGTTTAGCTGCGGTGGTCGGTCTTCAAGGCAACGAGAAGTAAACAAAAGTGTTAATAGCTCAAGAACAGCTGAAAATTTTATAAAGCAGTAAATTGCAAAATTGCTTATACTTGTATATACAAGCTCTATCCAATAGCACCCATTTATGAAGATGGAAATAAACCATTAAGTTAATACCCGATTTCTGCATATCATGCTTTCATATTTGCATGTTTAAAGGGCTTTATCTACATTGACCAATGCAGAGCACCGAAAGATGAAAATGGGTGAGGAGACTTAATTCTAAGAGGAAAATTAACAATACAGTAAATGAAAATGTTTCACTGCAAACACATTTTCGGAAGTGAGTGCCACAGCCCGTTCTAGGCACTGGTTTGCAGGGATACTAAATGTATCACTGGCGGGGGCCTAATTTTGGTATTTCTGGATTAGGGTAGGTTAACAATGTTAAAGACATGGAGAAAACCTTTAGATAATTCCAAGATGCCATTGCTCATTTTTTTTGTAGAACACAGACTTATTTTGCATCGCCATCTAGTGGATACTATGTGTAATTTCACCACAATGGATGAATAGTAGATTCGTATATATATACAGTATACACAGGTGCTTCTCACAAAATTAGAATATCATCACAAAGTTAATTTATTTCAGTTCTTCAATACAAAAAGTGAAACTCCTATCTTATATAGAGTCATTACACACAGAGTGATGATCTATTTCACGTGTTTATTTCTGTTAATGTTGATGATTATGGCTTACAGCCAATGAAAACCCAAAAGTCATTATCTCAGTAAATTAGAATACTTTATAACACCACCTTGAAAATGATTTTAAAATCAGAAATGTCGTCCTACTGAAATGTATGATCAGTAAATGCCCTCAATACTTGGTCGGGCTCCTTTTACATCAATTACTGCATCAATGTGGTGTGGCATGGAGGTGATCAGCCTGTAGCACTGCTGAGGGGTTATGGCAGCCCAGGTTGCTTTGATAGCAGCCTTCAGCTCGTCTGCATTGTTGGGTCTGGTGTCTCATCTTCCTCTTGACAATACCCCATAGATTCTCTATGGGGTTAAGGTCAGGCGAGTTTGCTGCCAATCAAGCACAGTGATACTGTTGTGTGTACACTAGGTATTGGTCCTTTTTGGTAGTGTGGACAGGGGCCAAGTTCTGCTGGAGAATGAAGTTTCCATCTCCAAAAAGCTTGTCGGCAGAGGGAAGCATGAAGTGCTCTAAAATTTCCTGGTAGACGGCTGCACTGACTTTGGTCTTGATAAAACACAGTGGACCTACACCAGCAGATGACATGGCTCCCCAAACCATCACTGATTGTGGAAACTTCACACTAGACCTTGGAAATCAAGGTCCCAGAGTCTGGAGGAAGAGTGAAGAGGCCACAATCCAAGCTGCTTGAGGTCTAGTGTGAAGTTTCCACAATCAGTGATGTTTGTGGAGCTATGAAATGCTCAATTAATTGGCCTCCCAGTTACTCGACTTTCCCCTCTCGAGTCCATCCTTCATGCAGCAGCCAGGGTCATCTATCTGGTAAATGGTTCCTTAGACGCTTCCGGTCTGTGCCAGTCATTGCACTGGCTGCCCATATGGATCGCCCGCCAGGGCAGTGGGGATACTCGGTACCGGGCCACTTTTAAAAGGGGCAGTGTCACGGCAGCAGTGACCCGGTCCGTGACTCTGGGCGTCCAATAAAAGGGGAAGAAGATGAAAAAGGGGAAAGATAAAGAGTTTGAAATAAAGTGTTCCTGACGCCACCTGTAGTACTTGGCAATAAAGATGTTAGCCGAAGCTGCAGATTCAGTCCACTGGTACAGTTGTTGAGGCAGCAGAGTTGTGTTCAGCCCTCCACAGGCAGGGCTATGTCCCAGGGCAGATGTAGTATGTTCAAGATAGTAATGATGTAGTATTTGGCAAGGGATGTAGCAGTGCTGAGTGGGTGTTGCAGGAAGAACTTGAAAGGACACAGTCAGGTGTAACCACAAAAGTGCAGGCCCCAACCACAGATCTCTGTGCTGACGATCTGGCCAATTATTTCAAAGACAAAATTGACCACATCCGACAGGAAATTATCTCCCAATCCCCTCATACCATGCACAGTCCTCCCTCCCCCACTGCATCTAGCTCACTCTCTGATTTTGAACCAGTCACAGAAGAAGAAGTAATCAGGCTCCTTGCATCTTCTCTCCCTACTACTTGCCACAGTGACCACATTCCATCACATCTCCTCCAGTCCCTTTCCCCTGCTGTCACCTCTCACCTAACAAAAATATTCAACCTCTCTCTTCTGGTATCTTTCCCTCCTCATTCAAACACGCCATTATACATCCATTACTTAAAAAACAGTCCCTCGACCAAAACTGTGCCGCTAACTATAGACCTGTCTCTAATCTTCCCTTCATCTCTAAACTCCTGGAACGCCTGGTCCACACCCGTCTTATTCGCTATCTCTAAGATAACTCTCTTCTCGACCCTCTTCAATCTGGTTTCTGCTCTTTACACTCTACTGAAACTGCCCTCACTAAAGTCTCTAATGATCTTCTAACAGCTAAATCTAATGCTCACTACTCCATGCTAATTCTCTTGGATCTCTCCGCAGCATTCGACACTGTGGACCATCAGCTTCTCCTCACTATGCTCCACTCCATCGGCCTCAAGGACACCGTTCTCTCCTGGTTCTCCTCCTATCTCTCTGACCGTTCCTTCACTGTATCTTTTGCTGGTTCCTTCTACTCTCATCTTCCCCTTAGGGCCCTGTCTCACATAGCGAGATCGCTAGCGATATTGCTGCTAAACAGCGATCTCAGCAGTGATCTCGCTATGTCTGACACGTACCAGCGATCAGGCCTCTGCTGTGAATCGCTGGTCATGTCAGAAATGCCTGGACTTTTTTTTGATCGCTGGTCTCCCGCTGGCCAGCACGCATCGCTGCATGTGGCAGGCAGGAGACCAGCGATCAGCTGGTAACCAAGGTACACATCAGGTTTCCAGGCGCGGGGCTGTGCCTGGAAACCTGATGTGTACGTTGGATACCAGCGCGCTGCTGCAGGGGAGCTGGTAACCAAGGTACACATCGGGTTTCCAGGCACCGTGCAGCGCCTGGAAACCTGATGTGTACCTTGGTTACCAGCTCCCTGCATCAGCGGGCTGGTATCCAACTTACATTGCGGGTAACTAGGCAACGTTACCCGCAGTGTCGCTGTCCTGATCGCTGCCTGAGTTGCCTGTTTGGCAGCTCAGCAGCGATCATGTAGCTACACACCAGCGATCCTGATAGTTGTCGGGATCGCTGGTGTGTCGCTATGTGAGACGGGGGCCTTACTGTTGGGGTTCCTCAAGGATCAGTCCTAGGCCCCCTTCTCTTCTTTGTATACTGCCCCTATTGGACAAACAATCAGTAGATTTGGATTCCAGTACCATCTCTATGCTGATGACACCCAATAATATACTTCTTCTCCTGATATCACACCTGCCTTTTTAGAAAAGACCAGTGATTGTCTTCCTGCTGTCTCTAACATCATGTCATCCCTCTATCTCAAACTGAAACTGTCAAAAACGGAACTCCTCATGTTTCCTCCCTCTACTAACCTACCTTAGCCCGACATCGCTATCTCCGTGTGTGGTTCCACCATTACTCCCCAGCAACATGCCCGCTGTCTTGGGGTCATACTAGATTCCAAGCTTTCATTCGCCCCCCACATCCGATCACTGGCTCGCTCTTGTTATCTGCACCTCATAAACATCTCTAGAATTCGACCTTTTCTTACTTTCGACTCTGCAAAAACTCTTACTGTTTCTCTTATTCATTCTCATCTGGACTATTGTAACTCTCTACTAATCGGTCTCCCTCTTACCAAACTCTCCCCTCTCCAATCTGTCTTGAATGCTGCCTCCAGGATCATATTTCTCACCAATCGTTATACCGATGCCTCTACCTTGTGCCAATCATTACACTGGTTACCCATCCACTCCAGAATCCAGTACAGACTTATTACCCTCACCCACATAGCACTACATGGCTCAGCACCACCCTACATCTCCTCCCTTGTCTCAGCCTACCATCCTACCCGTGCCCTCCGTTCTGCTAATGACCTGAGGTTAGCATCCTCAATAATCAGAACCTCCCACTCCCGTCTCCAAGACTTTTCACGTGCTGCGCCAATTCTTTGGAATGCGCTACCCAGGTTAATACGATTAATCCCCAATCCCCACAGTTTTAAGCGTGCAGTAAAAACGCATTTGTTCAGACTGGCCTACCGCCTCAATGCATTAACCTAACTATCACTCTTGGCCCATTCAAAATGTTTTTTTTACCATAATCAGGTACCTCATATTATGTTCTCACCCGCTTTATGCATTTAATAGCCCTCTGTGTCTGTACTGTTACATACTTTGGCTGTTAACTGGTTCATGCAGAATTACATGAACACCCGATTCTTACACTATGGCTGGTCCGAACAATGAAAGCAATTGTTACCATCCACCTTTCGTGTCTCCCCTTTTTCCTCATAGATAGTAATCTTGCGAGCAGGGCCCTCATTCCTCTTGGTATCTACTTTGATCTGTGTTTATTGTTATGCTGTAATGTCTATTGTCTGTAGAAGTCCCATCTATAATGTAAAGTGCTGTGGAATATGTTGGCGCTATAGAAGTAAAATTATTATGGGCAGCACGGTGGCTCAGTGGTTAGCACTACAGCCTTGCAGCGCTGGAGTCCTGGGTTCAAATCCCACCTAGGACAACATCTGCAAGGAGTTTGTATGTTCTCCCCGTGTTTGTGTGGGTTTCCTCTGGGTACTCTGGTTTCCTCCCACACTCCAAAAAGATACTGATAGGGAATCTAGATTGTGAGCCCCATTGGGGACAGAAACGATAATGTGTGTAAACTGTAAAGTGCTGTGGAATATGTTAGCGCTATATAAAAATAAAGATTATTATTATTAATTTCCAAAGCTTTACTCACAGTTCTGCAGGTAAAGTGTCCAGTGCACTGGCTACAGATGGTGCTGGATATCCGATTGCCTGGAAACAATTTGGATTCCACCTTGCCAGGAGGATTTAGAGGCCTTCCTGCTGCGCGCTCTGTTCCTGGCCTCTGCTGCTTATAGCTAAGCTGTGGCCCTCTTCTCTGTGTTGTTTTTCCAACCTGTGTAGCAGGCAGAGTGAGCCTATCAAGGGTCCCGTCTCTTCTCACTGGCAACCCTGACTCTTGTGTTACTGCTGTGCTGACAGGTGTCAGTGTGAACAGAGAACTTGCAATTCTCTGTTCTCCAGATGCGGCAGTCGGGCTTGGAGTCCCCAACTGGTCCAGGACTCAGGCGTCCTCTTTTATCAGAGCTCTGCTCTGGGTGAGCTGTAGCATACAGCTCCTTTCCCATGAGCTTCTCCCCACACGTCCTCTCTCGTCCCTGTCTACAGACAGACTCCCCTTAGGCCTCTTTCACACATCCGGCGGGCGCCTGGCGGCGCCCCCGGCATTTTAACCGCAGCGCCGCATGTGAAAAGCTTTCACACTTCCGGCGCCCAAAATGCGTTTTTTTTGCCGGATGATTTCTGATGCTTGGAGAGATAAGAAATCATCCGGCAAAAAAAAAAAACGTTACATGCAGCGTTTTTTTCCGGACGCCGCAATGTACATTTGCGCCGCATCCGGACAAAACCGCATGCAACGCATTGACATGCGGCGCCATCCGGCGCTAATGCATGTCAATGCGAAAAAAGCCGCATGCGGCGCATCAGATTTTCAGATGCGGCGCTGCGGGAAAATGCCGGGGGCGCCGCAAGGCGCCCGTCGGATGTGTGAAGCCAGCCTAACTCCTCCCCCAGCCAGAATGTTCCAAGGAAGCTCCCCTGAAATCAGGTGTTAGAGCTCCCCCTTCTGGTCTGGAGTAGGAAAAGTGTTGCATGCTGTGTGTTACCTGGCAAGGGGTTTCCTCTTTGTTTCCAGGCATGGCATCATCCCCTATGAAGGAAGCAACGCCACTGTGGCAACCGGACTCCTGGGTGCCACACATACATTATAGGATCCAATTTAAACTGGTTATTCTCACCCACAAAGCTCTCCACAGTGCGGCACCACCCGACATCTCTTCCCTCATTTCTGTTTATCGGTCTAGTACCCACTTGTTACGCTCCTCAAGCGACTTTCGACTAACCTCTGCACTAATCCATACCTCCCACTCCCGGCTCCTAGACTTCTCATGAGCTTCACCAATCCTCTGGAATGCTCTACCCCAAGAAATCAGGACTAACCACAACTTATACAGTTTTAGGTGCTCCCAAAAAATAGTGCGGTCTATCACGATCCTTTATCAAAGACTAATATATATATATATATATTTATATCCCATTCACTGTTTATCTGAAAATAACTCCCCATCAAACTCCACCTCACCCAAAAGCACCACACCTACTGGCTGGTGACAACATCATGCAGCTTTTATCTACCCCCCATTCCCTCAAGATGGCTGGACCATCACTGTAAATAAGCCCCTGTACTTTGCGTCTCCCCCACCTCATTGTAGTGTGTAAGCTCTTACAAGCAGGGTCATCATTATCCTTGTTTTAATTATTGCATTATCTTTAACGTGGTTACTTATGTATGAACTGTTGAATTGTAAAGCGCTGCGGAATATGTTGGCGCTATAAATAAAGATTATTATTATTATGATCCGAAACACACAGCCAGGGCAACTAAGGAGTGGCTCTGTAAGAAGCATTTCAAGGTCTTGGAGTAGCCTGGCTAGTCTCCAGACCTGAACCCAATATAAATCTTTGGAGGAGCTGAAATTCAATGTTGCCCAGTGACAGCCACAAAACCTGAAAGATTTGGAGAAGATCTGTATGGAGGAGTGGGCCAAAATCCCTGCTGCAGTGTGTGCAAACTTGATCAAGAGCTACAGGAAACGTCTGACCTCTGTAATGGAAAACAAAGGTTTCTGTACCAATTATTAAAGAGGTTGTCCACTACATTCTATAATGCCCCCACCAATTTAAACCTTGTATACAAGTATTTTTGTAAATATTTCTTGTTGTCATCTGTGCCTGTGTGCGGCGCTATTGCTGACCGCTCACTCGGCATCACCCCGCCGCTGACATCCTCTAATGTCACGTCAAGTTCCAGAATCCCTTGCATGACCCGGGCTTAACCCAGTCGCGTGCACCCCTTCTGATCAACTGTCCTGTGGGCGGAGTTTCACCGCACGTCACAGCCCAGTATCCAGGGAGCTTTCCATCACTCCTCAACTTTCATTAGCCGCAAGCAAGCGCAAAATCGGCTGTGTATCAAATACTTATTTTCCCCACTGTATATATAAATAAATATTTTTTTTGTATTCATTTGTTAGGTATTACTGCAGACATAGTGATCTGAGGTTAATCTGATATACTGCATGTTACTATGAAATACTGCACGGTAAACGGAGTAAGAAAAATAAAAGCGCAGCGCAATATTATTTACATGACTTGCTAATACCTGAAGGTGCACGTAGGGGGCGACACATGACGTTTCACTGGTATTTCACAGTCGCTATATCTGCGTAATGAGAACCTATAATGTTCCACTCACACAGTATAGTTGCTGGAAGATTGGCGTGCGCTCGCTCAAAGTGTCGAGGTGCAGGTGGAATGGGGCCCGAGACCCCACGACCAAGGCTAGCGAGATTCACCGCACACTCTGTTTTTTTGATGATGCAAGTTTCTTTATTTCGTGCGAGCAAACAAAATTAATTGTGACTTTGAAGTATGCGACAAAGTAAAGATGTTTTGACCCCACTGGGGTCTTTATCACAATGTCGTTTGGTACTTGAAATGGAAGGGATATATTTGAAGGGGAAGAGTTGCAGTTACTGCTGTGTTGTTGTCATGTGTGCATCGCCACGAAGATCGTCGCGGTTGCACATTCTGACTTCTCACAGCTGAGTTGCTGTTTCTTTGTGTTTGGCAGTTAGGGAGTTAATTCTGTCTGTGCTCAGTTCTGGGACTGGGTGCAGTTTCTTCCGGCTGCAATTAATTATTTGTTGATTGGTTTCCTTTAAATCTCTGGTTGTCTGTGTTGGGAGTTGCCAGTGAAATTCTTCATGCAGACCACAGATAGGATTGTATCTGTATAGACTTAAGTTAAAGAGCTCCTTAGTTGTTTTAAGCTCACCTTGCTTAGAGTTTAATATCCCAGATCATTTATGTTCCTTCTGTGTTTGAGTGTGTATGCAAGTCTGTGTTTTCTCCAGTCTGTCTTATATGTCTAATCTGTGTATTTAGCAGAGATCAGCCCATATCCCTTTGGTGGTAATCAGAATCCTTCTTAGGACTGATTACAGGGTTCAGGGACTGATAGGAGACAGGGTTAGGCTGGAGACTTGGACCTCTGAACCATTATCAGTACCTCCAAGGTGAGGGATTAGTTAGGACCCCAGTTTAGGGTCAGGTTAGACCCCCGGTCCTCCTCTTTCCTGTGACAGTGTATCAAGTCCTCAAGATTAACCCTGAGTTCAACGGATATCGTGTCAGGTAAATCTATTCTATATTTACATGCTGATGTTGCTAATCTATATGTTGTATAGAGTGTTGTTCTTTTAAGAATAGTTTACTGACATCGTACACATATCATAAGACCGCGTGACATTTTCACTGGCCCATAAAATTATTCCCAGTTGCCATGGATCCAGTAGCCCAGCTGGCTCTGCAGTTGCAGGGATTATCCATGGAGCTGACGGACATTAAGTCCAAAGTTTTGTCTCCCTCGGAGCAAACCAGATTTGAACCTAAAGTAGCTCTCCCGGACAGGTTCACTGGTGGGCGAGACAAATTTTTTACCTTCAGGGAAGCATGTAAATTGTATTTTCGGCTTCGGCCTCGATCATCAGGGAGTGAAGAGCAGAGAGTGGGAATTGTTATCTCGCTCCTACAAGGGGACCCTCAATCCTGGGCCTTCTCCCTTCCTCCGGGATCCCCGGCTCTACAGTCAGTAGATCGATTTTTTACTGCCCTGGGTTTGGTATATGATGACCCAGATCGGGTCTCTCTTGCTGAGACAAAATTACGTAAGATACAGCAGGGAGATCGTCCGGCGGAGGAATTTGCTTCTGAGTTCCGTAGATGGGCCACAGATACTCAGTGGAATGACCCAGCTCTTAGGAGCCAGTTTTGTCATGGGCTTTCTGACAAATTAAAGGACGTTTTGGCTCAGTATGATTCTCCTCCATCACTGGAGGCTGCTATGGCCCTAGCTATCCGTACTGATAGACGGCTCCGGGAGAGGTGCGAGGTAACTCCGCCCCCTGTTGTTACTCCACCTACTACTAAAGTCCCTTATGTTGAGGTTCCCCTTGTCTGTTCGGAGGAGCCTATGCAGTTGGGAGGGACATCATTTCGTAGGAGGGGATTGGCGGTACGCCGCAGGACTAGAAGGTGTTTCTTCTGCGGGAAAGAGGGACATTTTGTTGGGGCATGTCCATCCCGTGCCTTGTTGAGCAAAAAGTCGCCGGAAAACTGTTAATCCCAGGTTGTGTGGTGGACGACAACCTGGGAGTATGTATTTCGTCCGCTAGTTCTTCTCAGTTCCTTGTACCAGTGGAGGTGGTGGTTGGTACGAGAGTGGAGAGATTTTCTGTTCTTCTTGATAGTGGGTCCGGGGCTAATCTGGTTGACGCTCAGTTTGCTCAGGCTCAAGGTATGCATCTGAGTGTATTGGTCAAACCGATCCCTATATTCTCCATTGACGCCAGGCCTCTCGGCCAAGGTAGCTTTGTTCATGAGGTTCATAACATTGACCTTCGGGTAGGGGCAATACATAGGGAACTATTATCTTGTTATGTGTTGGAGGGTCTACCTACTCCTATTGTGTTGGGACTTCCTTGGTTGGTTAAACATAACCCTGTGATTAATTGGCAGTCCAGAGATATAAGCCAATGGGGGGAGTTTTGCAAAAGTAACTGCATGAACACAGTCATCAGTGCGGTCGTGCCTAGTACTTTGCCTCCTTTTTTGGAGGACTTTGGGGATGTGTTCTCTGAGGAGGGGTGTCAGGAGTTGCCTCCTCATCGCGTGTATGACTGCTCTATTAATTTACTTCCTGATGCTAAGTTACCTAAAGCTAGGTTATATAACCTTTCTGGTCCTGAGAGGCAGGCTATGAAAGATTATATTTCGGAAAGTCTGGCCAAAGGGCATATTAGACCTTCATCTTCCCCAGTGGCCGCGGGGTTCTTCTTTGTGAAGAAAAAAGATGGAGGCCTATGCCCTTGCTTGGATTTCCGCGAACTTAATCGGATTACTGTTCGAGATCCGTATCCTCTCCCTCTTATTCCTGATCTCTTCAATCAAATTGTTGGCGCCAAATGGTTCTCTAAATTGGATCTCAGGGGGGCGTATAATTTGATTAGGATAAAAGAGGGGGATGAGTGGAAAACGGCGTTTAACACGCCGGAGGGACATTATGAGAACCTAGTCATGCCTTTTGGTCTGACTACTGCACCAGCAGTATTCCAACATTTTGTTAATGACATTTTTCGTCATCTGGTGGGGCTGTTTGTGGTCGTATATTTGGATGACATTTTAATTTACTCACCAGATCTTGTGTCTCACCAGGAGCATGTGAGACAGGTGTTGCAGATCTTGCGAGACAATAAACTATACGCCAAACTGGAAAAGTGTGTATTCGCCGTACAGGAACTTCAGTTTTTGGGTTTCTTGGTGTCAGCCTCCGGTTTCCGTATGGACCCTGAAAAGGTGAGAGCAGTGCTTGAATGGGATCAGCCAGAGGATCTTAAGGCTCTGCAGCGTTTTCTGGGGTTTGCTAACTACTACCGGAAATTTATTTGTAATTTCTCATCTGTTGTCAAACCTCTCACTGACATGACAAGAAAAGGGACGGATTTTTCTAAATGGTCGGACAAAGCTTGCCAAGCTTTTTCCTCTTTGAAAAAATGTTTTGCTTCGGCACCCGTTCTCATCCAACCAGATGCATCACAGCCGTTCGTTGTGGAGGTGGACGCGTCTGACGTAGGGGTGGGTGCAATATTGTCCCAGGGTCCATCCCCTGGTAAATGGCATCCGTGCGCTTTCTTTTCTAAAAAATTGTCGTCCGCCGAAAGGAATTATGATATCGGCAATAGGGAACTTTTGGCCATTAAGTTGGCTTTTGAAGAATGGCGTCACTTTTTGGAGGGGGCAGTCCACCCGGTCACCATCATTACTGATCACAAGAACCTGCTGTATTTGGAATCTGCTAAGCGTCTGAATTCCAGACAAGCTCGATGGTCGTTGTTTTTTACCAGGTTTAATTTTGTTGTCACTTATCGCCCTGGATCTAAGAATGTTAAGGCGGATGCCTTGTCTCGCAGTTTCCCAGGGGCCGGGAAAATGGATGACCCGATTCCTATCCTTCAGGAGGGGGTGGTAGTGTCGGCTGTATGTTCTGAGCTTGAGGAGGAGGTGTTAGAGGCTCAGGGGACGCCCCTGCAGGACCTCCAGGGAGACTGTTTGTCCCAAATCAGTTGAGACAAAAGGTTATTGAGGCACATCATAATTCTGCTTTAGCAGGACATCCAGGGAGTAAGGCTACTTTAGATCTCCTTTCTCGCCGGTTTTGGTGGCCTAACGTTAATAAAGATGTTTTAACTTTTGTCGCGTCCTGTGGGGTTTGTGCTCGCTCTAAGACCCCTCATACCCGTCCGTCTGGGACCCTCTTACCCTTGAAACTTCCGGAGCGTCCATGGACTCATTTGTCTATGGACTTCATCACGGACCTTCCTCAGTCGTCAGGGAAGACTGTCATACTGGTGGTTGTTGACAGGTTCAGTAAGATGGCACATTTCATTGCTCTTCCTGCCCTCCCTAATGCTAAAACTCTGGCGCAGGTGTTCATTGGGGAGATTGTGAGACTTCATGGGTTGCCTTCTGATGTGGTGTCAGATAGGGGGTCTCAGTTTGTGTCCAAGTTTTGGAGGGCATTTTGTTTACGTCGGGGGATGCAATTGTCATTTTCCTCGGCTTTTCATCCGCAGACCAATGGTCAGACAGAGCGCCTGAATCAAAGCCTAGAGACTTATCTTCGGTGTTTTGTTTCAGAGAACCAGGAGGACTGGTCTTCTTTCTTGCCTCTGGCAGAGTTCGCTCTTAACAACAGGCGGAGCGAGTCCACTGGTAAGTCCCCGTTTTTTGGGGCATATGGTTTTCATCCCCAGTTTTGTACATTCAATGGGGGGGCCCTTCTGGGGTTCCTGAGGAGGAGCGTTTCTCGTCGTCACTTGCTTCAGTGTGGAGAGGTGTATTGAATAATCTGAGTGCTATGGGGAACCGTTATAAACGTATGGCTGATAGGAGGAGAGTTTCTGGTCCAGATCTTAATGTGAACGATCTGGTATGGTTGTCTACCAGGAATATAAAACTTAAAGTTCCCTCCTGGAAGCTGGGCCCCAGATTCATCGGGCCGTACAGGATCAGTTCCATAATTAATCCTGTGGCATTTCGTCTGGACCTCCCTCCTACGTTTAAAATTCATAATGTGTTCCACAAGTCATTACTTAAGAGGTACGTGGCACCAGTCATACCATCACCTCTACCTCCTCCTCCAGTGGTGGTCAATGGTAACTTGGAGTTTCAAGTGTCAAAGATCATTGACTCACGTCTGAATCGCCGGTCCCTTCAGTACTTGGTGCATTGGAAGGGGTATGGTCCAGAGGAGAGGACGTGGGTTCCTGCGTCTGACATTAACGCAGATCGTTTGGTGCGGACCTTCCACAGAACTCACCCGGGCAAACCTGGCCCTGAGGGTCCGGAGGCCCCTCGTAGAAGGGGGGTACTGTCATGTGTGCATCGCCACGAAGATCGTCGCGGTTGCACATTCTGACTTCTCACAGCTGAGTTGCTGTTTCTTTGTGTTTGGCAGTTAGGGAGTTAATTCTGTCTGTGCTCAGTTCTGGGACTGGGTGCAGTTTCTTCCGGCTGCAATTAATTATTTGTTGATTGGTTTCCTTTAAATCTCTGGTTGTCTGTGTTGGGAGTTGCCAGTGAAATTCTTCATGCAGACCACAGATAGGATTGTATCTGTATAGACTTAAGTTAAAGAGCTCCTTAGTTGTTTTAAGCTCACCTTGCTTAGAGTTTAATATCCCAGATCATTTATGTTCCTTCTGTGTTTGAGTGTGTATGCAAGTCTGTGTTTTCTCCAGTCTGTCTTATATGTCTAATCTGTGTATTTAGCAGAGATCAGCCCATATCCCTTTGGTGGTAATCAGAATCCTTCTTAGGACTGATTACAGGGTTCAGGGACTGATAGGAGACAGGGTTAGGCTGGAGACTTGGACCTCTGAACCATTATCAGTACCTCCAAGGTGAGGGATTAGTTAGGACCCCAGTTTAGGGTCAGGTTAGACCCCCGGTCCTCCTCTTTCCTGTGACAGTGTATCAAGTCCTCAAGATTAACCCTGAGTTCAACGGATATCGTGTCAGGTAAATCTATTCTATATTTACATGCTGATGTTGCTAATCTATATGTTGTATAGAGTGTTGTTCTTTTAAGAATAGTTTACTGACATCGTACACATATCATAAGACCGCGTGACAGTTGTCTTGGTTTTCTTGACGTTCTCGTGCCCACGTTTGCTGATGTTTCGACCTCACTGGGGTCTTTACCACA
Organism: Oophaga sylvatica; assembly: GCA_033576555.1. Taxonomy (NCBI): domain Eukaryota; kingdom Metazoa; phylum Chordata; class Amphibia; order Anura; family Dendrobatidae; genus Oophaga; species Oophaga sylvatica. The sequence continues at coordinate 27,888,395 of JARQOD010000008.1, read as the reverse complement.
ATGTTGCAGTTACTGCTGTGTTGTCTTGGTTTCCTTGACGCTCCCGTGCCTATGTTTGCTGACGTTTCGACCCCACTGGGGTCTTTATCAAAATGTTGGAGTTACAGCTGTGTTGTCTTGGTTTCCGTGACACCCCCGCACCCATGTTTGCCGACGTTTCGACCCCACTGGGGTTTTTATCACAGTGTTGCAGTTACTGCTGTGTTGTCTTGTTTCCTTGATGCTCCCGTGCCTATGTTTGCTGACGTTTCGATCCCACTGGGGTCTTTATCACAATGTCGTTTGGTACTTGAAATGGAAGGGATATATTTGAAGGGGAAGAGTTGCAGTTACTGCTGTGTTGTCTTGGTTTCCTTGACGCTCACGCGCCCATGTTTGCTGACGTTTCGACCCCACTGGGGTCTTTACCACAATGTTGCAGTTACTGCTGTGTTGTCTTGGTTTCCTTGACGCTCCCGCACCTATGTTTGCTGACGTTTCAATCCCACTGGGGTCTTTATCACAATGTCGTTTGGTACTTGAAATGGAAGTGATACATTTAAAGGGGAAGAGTTGCAGTTACTGCTGTGCTGTCTTGGTTTCCTTGACGCTCCCGCGCCCATGTTTGCTGACATTTCGACCCCACTGGGGTCTTTATCACAGTGTTGCAGTTACTGCTGTGTTGTCTTGGTTTCCTTGACGCTCCCGTGCCTATGTTTGCTGACGTTTCAATCCCACTGGGGTCTTTATCAAAATGTTGGAGTTACAGCTGTGTTGTCTTGGTTTCCGTGACACCCCCGCACCCATGTTTGCCGACGTTTCGACCCCACTGGGGTTTTTTATCACAGTTTTTTGTGCAGTTACTGCTGTTGAATTGTCTTGGTTTTCCTTGATGCTCCGTTGCTTGTTCCTGACGTCGCCCTATGTTTGCTGACGTTTCGATCCCACTGGGGTCTTTATCACAATGTCGTTTGGTACTTGAAATGGAAGTGATACATTTAAAGGGGAAGAGTTGCAGTTACTGCTGTCTTGTCTTGGTTTCCTTGACGCTCCCGTGCCTATGTTTGCTGACGTTTCGATCCCACTGGGATCTTTATCACAATGTCGTTTGGTACTTGAAATGGAAGGGATACATTTGAAGGGGAAGAGTTGCAGTTTACTGCTGTGTTGTCTTGATTTCCTTGGTGCTCTTGACGCGCACCACATTGGTGGTACCAGGGCTATGGGGTACTCGGAACCGAGCCCATGGAAGTCTATGGGAGTTGTCACTGGCAGCAGAGCTCGGTCCGTGGCCCTGGCGGTCATGCAATGGGGATATTTACAGGGGATTATAAAGATAGTTCGTGACGCCACTTGTGGTTTCTGATCTGATTGACCAGCGCTGCAGGGTAGATCTCTGAGGGGATGTTATGGCAGCTAGGTGTTAAGTCTCCTTCAGTGCTCACTGACCTGTTCCCAGTTGACTCGTTGGTATAACTGCTGTAATTCCTTTCCTTCTTTCCTTCACAGAACTCTGTCCAGAGCAGCTCACAGGACGCTTCGTCAGACTGTATTTATGCTGTAGCTCTGAGAGTCACCTTCCACTTTCTTAGAAACACAGGCAGCTTGTTCTGAGTAGCAGGTTAAGGGGTAGCTCTGACTAGGCTAGGATGATTCACTTCACCCGTACTAGCCTCCACTTTCTTATCAGATGAGCTACACAAGCTCTGTCAGGATTCAGACTTCTCTCCTCTCCCTCCGTCTGTCTGACTGGAATGAATCTCAACTATTGCTACGTCACACTACTAAATAGTCTGATATGCCTCTAGTGGCAATGCTGAGAAGTGTGCGTGAATGAATATCAAGCTTTACAGTTACCTTCCTGTGCATTTTCCAGGAGACAGGTGTGCCTTGCGAAGCTGGGCCACACATCCCCCCCTAGTTAAACTCAGCACTCCCGGGCTGAAATAGAAAAGAAAAACATTTTTGTTTTGCATATAACATAAACATAATAACTCATCCCTTGCGGGAGGTACGGACTCTTAAACGTTACAATTTGTACATAGATCAGTAGAAAATTATCAAAATACTTTTCAATAAATACATACAGTATAAGACAAGATTCTTGTGGAGGACCCGCACCAAAAACCTCCCACGTGGGTCCTGGTGGGCTGCAGGACTTCATTGCTGCAGACCTCACTCTAGGCCACACCATACGGGTTTTTCTTCAGAGGTAGTAAGGCTTTATGTAAAACCAAAATGGGGCACCGAAGTGCGAACTATTTACAATATAAGTTTTTGGGCTGGCAAAGTCCACAGCCACGCAGTCCTTTGCATGAGAAAACACATTTCAAGTAAAATCACATTAATACTTTAACTCTTCTTTACCCAGCCGGGTATTCTACTTTAAATAAGCATAGTAATAAACATTATTCAACATTTCTATAAAGTGCAAATTTTTCATAAAACTTCTTCAAACTTTGTACATGTTCAGTTGCAGTAAACCCCTGTCTGGGTCCTACTGTGTTTCATCTTTCTTGCTTGTGACCATTACTTTTTCCATTCCTGGGGCCAGAAGTATACAATGACCTCGGGAACCCATTACAAGAAGATCATGTCCTGCAATGTACGTTTGTGTAGCGACATCTTTTGGTCGAACTGGGGACCCAACGGGTGTCTCCCTGGCGTAGAACGCAGGTTGCGTTGTAAAAGGTGCCGCAGTGTACAATTCAAATTGTGCTTCAGAACTGGTCGCAGGTTGCGATGCTGGAATGGTCGCAGATTGCGATGCAGAGCAAGACCTGGGTGTAGAGGAGTATGCAGGGGGTGATGCTGGTGCACGGCCTGGTGCGGACGCCAAAGATGACGCTGCTGGGGTTTGCGGTGCTGTGGCACGGGAGACCTCACTGGCTCCAGGGACGGGGTAGCTGACACGGGTGACGTTTAAGGCGTACCACCCTTTTAACCCCCAGTGCCGCGTGTAGCTGACAATGTCCCCGTTTACAAGATCCCTCCCAGGGTGCCCGATGGTTAGATGGGACTCCACATCTCTCCGACTCACAAAGATCTCTTGGTATAGGCCCGGCTCATGTATGAAGCCCCAGCCTTTGCGGAGTTGGAACCCAGTTATGCACCCCTGGCGCCGCGGTTCCCGTCGCGTACCTTTATTCTTCCGGACGGCCTCCTTATCAGCAAGGAACTTTTCATGGTACCGCTGCTGCGCCTCTCTCTGCTCCTGTTGACGTTGTTTATCCAGATCACGGCGTTGCTGCTCATTCTCCACTTTTACAGCATAAGTGACGTCATCCAGATACTGCATTGCGTCCCAATCGATTTCTGGCAATGATGGCTGGGACCCCTCCGGTGTTCCTACCGGGGAACTGTAATCTGCTGCGGCCTCCTGGCCTAGCTGGCACTCCGGAACAGGCAGGACTCCTCAGCCTCCTTCTCTTCCACCTCTCCATCAGTGGGATCAGGTACAGCTCTTTTGGGGGCGGCCTCCGGTTTTCCTTCAGCTTTCTTCAGCAAGGACTTAGGAAAGTCAGGTGATGGCGTTATGTCTGTGGGAGAGAGCACTGCGTCCCACAGCAGCCGCTGTGTCTGGGCACGCCAGCGTCTCTCGGTCTCCTCCATGTCGGCCTGGCTCTGGATCAAATTTTTAAGCGCCGCATTCTCCTCCTTGCACTCCAGCAAGGTTTGCTGAAGTTTCTGTATTAGGGATGGCTCCGGTTCAAACAACAGCTTTTCTGGGGAGCAGGGCCTGCGCTCCACCGCTCCACTGCATAGCTGCTCTTGTCCTTCTGCCATCTCTCCCCAGGCCAGACTGTGTTCTCCATCAGGAACAATCTGGTCTCCTCCGTGGAGGTGGGATTTGCGCTTCCTCTTTTTTGCATAGAAGATTAAGAGGAGGCGGATCTCCCTTGCAGTGGGGTAGGATCTCACATTATAGTAGCATTTTGAGAGGGCGGCCATAACTTTCGTGCCACAGGGGGGTACGCCCACGAAGGCACTCCCACCTTCTTCACCAGCGCCTCAGGGCGAGAATATGGCGGCAAAATGGCGGTAAATGGCGCCAAAAATGACAAAACAGCAAACAGTCTTTTCTGCACAAAACAGTCTGACGCGCACCACACTGAGGTGGTACCAGGGCTATGGGGTACTCGGCACCGAGCCCATTGATTTCTATGGGAGATGTCACTGGCAGCGGGACTCGGTCCGTGGCCCTGGCGGTCATGCAATGGGGGATATTTACAGGGGAATTGTAGTAATAGATAGTTCGTGACGCCACCTGTGGTTTCTGATCAATTTGACCAGCGCTGCTATATGGATCTTCCTAGGGGATGTTATGAGGCAGCTGGATGGTAAGTCTCCCACAGGCGAGACTGGTCCCTGGAAGTCTATGGTGGTGCAGGGTGTAGTAAATGAAACAGTCTCACACAAGGCAATCTCTTTCCATACCTTTACTTGCAGATGTTTCAGGCAGGTCCCGGGAAGCTGGTCGGGGTGGAGAATGCACATTCAGATAAACCGCTGAGCAGGTTAGAGGCCTCCTTTAACCTTGTATATGTGTGAGTACAAACTTGCATGAAGTCAAGTTAACTCTGTCAGTCTCCAGCTCGTTCAATAGCTACAACGCCCGGCCGACATTGTGGTAGAGCCTTCTAGTTGGTGAGAACAGAGTCCCTACTTTTGTAGCGTCCCACTCAAGGTCCTTGTTCTACCTGACTCCGTTTACGTATCAGCGCTTAGGGCTACCTTCTGTGACTTGAAGTCCAGGAAGGCCTCCGGTGTTTCTTATTACTAGGCGTAAAGCACTAGCAACGCTTCGGACCCCGGTGTCCGGTGAATTAGTGCGGGTAATCCGGTACCTGATGCACTTGTCTCTATCTTTCTCCACTGTGCCTCTCGTCCTACTCTTGCTCTTAACATAAGCACTAGTAGCAATGATGTAAAATGTCAGCTTTTCTCCAGAGCTCACTGAACAGTTCTCAGTACACTCACTGTCGCAGCTCCTGTGATTACCTTCCTTCTTTCCTTCCTTTCTCAGACCCTGTCCAGAGCAGCGCACAGGAACTCTGTCAAACTGTGTACACGCTGTAGCTCCGAGAGTCACCTTCCACTTTCCAAGGAATACAGGTAGCTTGTGCTGAGGTACTGGCTTTGTAGTTCTGACTGGGCTAGAGCGACTCCTTACACTCAAACCAGACTCCACTTCATGAACTTGCTCTGCCAGAATCTAGTCTGCACTCCTCTTCCTCCAAGACTAGACTGAAGTGATACTGAACGGTGTGTCTTGTCCTGAGACAGGAACTAGACTGAACTCTGACTGAACTCCTCTCCCTCCAAGTCCAGACTGACTTGCACTGTCCTAAGACAGGAAGCTTGAATGACCCTGACTGCTACGTGTCACTACCTTTTATACCCCTAGTGGGTGTGTTGGGAAATGTAAGTGACGTGAATGAATATCAAGCTTCACGGTTACCTTCTTGTGCATTTTCCTGGAATATGTGTGCCTGGCGTAGCTGGGCCACACATCCTCCCTTGGTTAAACACAGCACTCCCGGGCTGTAAAAGAGAAAAGAAAACATTTTGTTTTGCATATAACATCAAACAGTTTTTTTAACTCATCCCTTGCGGGAGGTAAGAATTCTTGAACGTTACACTGTATACATAGAAAAATATAAAAGTATCAAAAACACTTTCATAAATACAAGACAAGATTCTTGTGGAGGACCCGCACCAAAAACCTCCCACGTGAGTCCTGGGTGGGCTGCAGGACTTCTGACTGCAGACCTCACTCTAGGCCACACCATACGGGTTTTTCTTCAGAGGTAGTTAGGTTTTATGTAAAACCAATATGAGGCACCGAAGTGCGAACTATTTACATTTACAGTTTCTGGGCTGGCACAGTCCACAGCCACGCAGTCCTGCATGATAAAACATTTCACATATAACATTTCAAGAGATATTAACTTTTTAACTCTTAGCTCAACTCCTTAGCTTAACTCTTTACCCGTCCGGGTATGCTACATAAATATGTAAACATCATCATACATATTATTAAACATTAATAAAGTGCAAATCTTGTAAAACTTCTTCATCAACTTCTTTTTCAAAAACTTTTTACACTTTCCGTTGCAGTAAACCCCTGTCTGGGTCCTACTGTGTTTCATCTTTGCTTGGGGTGACGTTTACTTTTTCCATCCCTGGGGCCAGAAGTATACAATGACCTCGGAAACCCATTACAAGAAGATCATGTCCTGCAATGTACGTTTGTGTAGCGACATCTTTTGTTTGATCTGGGGACCTAACAGGTATCTCCCTCGAGTGGAACGCAGGTTGCGTTGTAGAAGGTGCCGCAGTGTACAATTCAAATTGCGCTTCAGAACTGGTCGCAGGTTGCGATGCTGAAATGGTCGCAGATGGCGATGCCGAAATAGTCGCAGGTTGCGTTATGGGTGCACGGCCTGGTGCGGACGCCAAAGATGACGCTGCTGGGACTTGCGATTCCGAGTAGGACGCAGGTGCGCGCAGTGGCTCAGTTGGGAATGCACTAACCTGCTGCTGTCGCTGCTCCCAGTCGTTTTCTATCGCTGACAGTTGGGTCTCCTCCGGTGTCCCTACCGGGGAACTGCATTCTGCTGCGGCCTCCAGGCCTAGCTGGCACTCCGGAACAGGCAGGACCTCCTCAGCCTCCTTCTCTTCCACCTCTCCATCGGTGGGATCAGGTACAGCTCTTTTGGGGGCGGCCTCCGGTTTTTCTTCAGCTTTCTTCAGCAGGGACTTAGGAAAGTCAGGTGATGGCGTTATGTCTGTCGGAGAGAGCACTGCGTCCCACAGCAGCCGCTGTGTCTGGGCACGCCAGCGTCTCTCGGTCTCCTCCATGTCTGCCTGGCGCTGGATCAACTTTTTAAGCGCCGCATTCTCCTCCTTGCACTCCAGCAAGGTTTGCTGAAGTTTCTGTATTAGGGATGGCTCCGGTTCAAACAACAGCTTTTCTGGGGAGCAGGGCCTGCGCTCCACCGCTCCACTGCATAGCTGCTCTTGTCCTTCTGCCAACTCTCTCCAGGCCAGACTGTGCTTTCCATCAGGAACAATCTGGTCCTTTTCGTGGAGGCGGGATTTGCGCTTCCTCTTCTTTGCATAGAAGATGAAGAGGAGGCGGATCTCCCTTGCAGTGGGGCCATTGCGGATATTATAATAACACTTTGAGAGGGCGGCCATAACTTTCGCGCCACAGGGGGGTACACGCCCACGAATGCACGCCCACCTTCTTCACCAGCGCCTCAGGGCGCGAACATGGTGGCAAAATGGCGGAAAAATGGCGCCAAAAGTGACAAGCAGCAATACAGTCTTTTTGCACAAAACAGTCAATATAGGCAACACAGGACTCACAATTTGCAAGTTTTCGGATCCTGTTCGTGACGCCAAAAGATGACGCGCACCACACTGAGGTGGTACCAGGGCTATGGGGTACTCGGCACCGAGCCCATTGATTTCTATGGGAGATGTCACTGGCAGCGGGACTCGGTCCGTGGCCCTGGCGGTCATGCAATGGGGGATATTTACAGAGGAATTGTAGTAATAGATAGTTCGTGACGCCACCTGTGGTTTCTGATCAATTTGACCAGCGCTGCTATATGGATCTTCCTAGGGGATGTTATGAGGCAGCTGGATGGTAAGTCTCCCACAGGCGAGACTGGTCCCTGGAAGTCTATGTGGTGCAGGGTGTAGTAAATGAAACAGTCTCACACAAGGCAATCTCTTTCCATACCTTTACTTGCAGATGTTTCAGGCAGGTCCCGGGAAGCTGGTCGGGGTGGAGAATGCACATTCAGATAAACCGCTGAGCAGGTTAGAGGCCTCCTTTAACCTTGTATATGTGTGAGTACAAACTTGCATGAAGTCAAGTTAACTCTGTCAGTCTCCAGCTCGTTCAATAGCTGCAACGCCCGGCCGACATTGTGGTAGAGCCTTCTAGTTGGTGAGAACAGAGTCCCTACTTTTGTAGCGTCCCACTAAAGGTCCTTGTTCTACCTGACTCCGTTTACGTATCAGCGCTTAGGGCTACCTTCTGTGACTTGAAGTCCAGGAAGGCCTCCGGTGTTTCTTATTACTAGGCGTAAAGCACTAGCAACGCTTCGGACCCCGGTGTCCGGTGAATTAGTGCGGGTAATCCGGTACCTGATGCACTTGTCTCTATCTTTCTCCACTGTGCCTCTCGTCCTACTCTTGCTCTTAACATAAGCACTAGTAGCAATGATGTAAAATGTCAGCTTTTCTCCAGAGCTCACTGAACAGTTCTCAGTACACTCACTGTCGCAGCTCCTGTGATTACCTTCCTTCATTCCTTCCTTTCTCAGACCCTGTCCAGAGCAGCGCACAGGAACTCTGTCAAACTGTGTACACGCTGTAGCTCCGAGAGTCACCTTCCACTTTCCAAGGAATACAGGTAGCTTGTGCTGAGGTACTGGCTTTGTAGTTCTGACTGGGCTAGAGCGACTCCTTACACTCAAACCAGACTCCACTTCATGAACTTGCTCTGCCAGAATCTAGTCTGCACTCCTCTTCCTCCAAGACTAGACTGAAGTGATACTGAACGGTGTGTCTTGTCCTGAGACAGAAACTAGACTGAACTCTGACTGAACTCCTCTCCCTCCAAGTCCAGACTGACTTGCACTGTCCTAAGACAGGAAGCTTGAATGACCCTGACTGCTACGTGTCACTACCTTTTATACCCCTAGTGGGTGTGTTGGGAAATGTAAGTGACGTGAATGAATATCAAGCTTCACGGTTACCTTCTTGTGCATTTTCCTGGAATATGTGTGCCTGGCGTAGCTGGGCCACACATCCCCCCTTGGTTAAACACAGCACTCCCGGGCTGTAAAAGAGAAAAGAAAACATTTTGTTTTGCATATAACATCAAACAGTTTTTTTAACTCATCCCTTGCGGGAGGTAAGAATTCTTGAACGTTACACTGTATACATAGAAAAATATAAAAGTATCAAAAACACTTTCATAAATACAAGACAAGATTCTTGTGGAGGACCCGCACCAAAAACCTCCCACGTGGGTCCTGGGTGGGCTGCAGGACTTCTGACTGCAGACCTCACTCTAGGCCACACCATACGGGTTTTTCTTCAGAGGTAGTTAGGTTTTATGTAAAACCAATATGAGGCACCGAAGTGCGAACTATTTACATTTACAGTTTCTGGGCTGGCACAGTCCACAGCCACGCAGTCCTGCATGATAAAACATTTCACATATAACATTTCAAGAGATATTAACTTTTTAACTCTTAGCTCAACTCCTTAGCTTAACTCTTTACCCGTCCGGGTATGCTACATAAATATGTAAACATCATCATACATATTATTAAACATTAATAAAGTGCAAATCTTGTAAAACTTCTTCATCAACTTCTTTTTCAAAAACTTTTTACACTTTCCGTTGCAGTAAACCCCTGTCTGGGTCCTACTGTGTTTCATCTTTGCTTGGGGTGACGTTTACTTTTTCCATCCCTGGGGCCAGAAGTATACAATGACCTCGGGAACCCATTACAAGAAGATCATGTCCTGCAATGTACGTTTGTGTAGCGACATCTTTTGTTTGATCTGGGGACCTAACAGGTATCTCCCTCGAGTGGAACGCAGGTTGCGTTGTAGAAGGTGCCGCAGTGTACAATTCAAATTGCGCTTCAGAACTGGTCGCAGGTTGCGATGCTGAAATGGTCGCAGATGGCGATGCTGAAATAGTCGCAGGTTGCGTTATGGGTGCACGGCCTGGTGCGGACGCCAAAGATGACGCTGCTGGGACTTGCGATTCCGAGTAGGACGCAGGTGCGCGCAGTGGCTCAGTTGGGAACGCACTAACCTGCTGCTGTCGCTGCTCCCAGTCGTTTTCTATCGCTGACAGTTGGGTCTCCTCCGGTGTCCCTACCGGGGAACTGCATTCTGCTGCGGCCTCCAGGCCTAGCTGGCACTCCGGAATAGGCAGGACCTCCTCAGCCTCCTTCTCTTCCACCTCTCCATCGGTGGGATCAGGTACAGCTCTTTTGGGGGCGGCCTCCGGTTTTTCTTCAGCTTTCTTCAGCAGGGACTTAGGAAAGTCAGGTGATGGCGTTATGTCTGTCGGAGAGAGCACTGCGTCCCACAGCAGCCGCTGTGTCTGGGCACGCCAGCGTCTCTCGGTCTCCTCCATGTCTGCCTGGCGCTGGATCAACTTTTTAAGCGCCGCATTCTCCTCCTTGCACTCCAGCAAGGTTTGCTGAAGTTTCTGTATTAGGGATGGCTCCGGTTCAAACAACAGCTTTTCTGGGGAGCAGGGACTGCGCTCCACCGCTCCACTGCATAGCTGCTCTTGTCCTTCTGCCAACTCTCTCCAGGCCAGACTGTGCTTTCCATCAGGAACAATCTGGTCCTTTTCGTGGAGGCGGGATTTGCGCTTCCTCTTCTTTGCATAGAAGATGAAGAGGAGGCGGATCTCCCTTGCAGTGGGGTCATTGCGGATATTATAATAACACTTTGAGAGGGCGGCCATAACTTTCGCGCCACAGGGGGGGTACACGCCCACGAATGCACGCCCACCTTCTTCACCAGCGCCTCAGGGCGCGAACATGGCGGCAAAATGGCGGAAAAATGGCGCCAAAAGTGACAAGCAGCAATACAGTCTTTTTGCACAAAACAGTCAATATAGGCAACACAGGACTCACAATTTGCAAGTTTTCGGATCCTGTTCGTGACGCCAAAAGATGACGCGCACCACACTGAGGTGGTACCAGGGCTATGGGGTACTCGGCACCGAGCCCATTGATTTCTATGGGAGATGTCACTGGCAGTGGGACTCGGTCCGTGGCCCTGGCGGTCATGCAATGGGGGATATTTACAGGGGAATTGTAGTAATAGATAGTTCGTGACGCCACCTGTGGTTTCTGATCAATTTGACCAGCGCTGCTATATGGATCTTCCTAGGGGATGTTATGAGGCAGCTGGATGGTAAGTCTCCCACAGGCGAGACTGGTCCCTGGAAGTCTATGGTGGTGCAGGGTGTAGTAAATGAAACAGTCTCACACAAGGCAATCTCTTTCCATACCTTTACTTGCAGATGTTTCAGGCAGGTCCCGGGAAGCTGGTCGGGGTGGAGAATGCACATTCAGATAAACCGCTGAGCAGGTTAGAGGCCTCCTTTAACCTTGTATATGTGTGAGTACAAACTTGCATGAAGTCAAGTTAACTCTATCAGTCTCCAGCTCGTTCAATAGCTGCAACGCCCGGCCGACATTGTGGTAGAGCCTTCTAGTTGGTGAGAACAGAGTCCCTACTTTTGTAGCGTCCCAATAAAGGTCCTTGTTCTACCTGACTCCGTTTACGTATCAGCGCTTAGGGCTACCTTCTGTGACTTGAAGTCCAGGAAGGCCTCCGGTGTTTCTTATTACTAGGCGTAAAGCACTAGCAACGCTTCGGACCCCGGTGTCCGGTGAATTAGTGCGGGTAATCCGGTACCTGATGCACTTGTCTCTATCTTTCTCCACTGTGCCTCTCGTCCTACTCTTGCTCTTAACATAAGCACTAGTAGCAATGATGTAAAATGTCAGCTTTTCTCCAGAGCTCACTGAACAGTTCTCAGTACACTCACTGTCGCAGCTCCTGTGATTACCTTCCTTCATTCCTTCCTTTCTCAGACCCTGTCCAGAGCAGCGCACAGGAACTCTGTCAAACTGTGTACACGCTGTAGCTCCGAGAGTCACCTTCCACTTTCCAAGGAATACAGGTAGCTTGTGCTGAGGTACTGGCTTTGTAGTTCTGACTGGGCTAGAGCGACTCCTTACACTCAAACCAGACTCCACTTCATGAACTTGCTCTGCCAGAATCTAGTCTGCACTCCTCTTCCTCCAAGACTAGACTGAAGTGATACTGAACGGTGTGTCTTGTCCTGAGACAGGAACTAGACTGAACTCTGACTGAACTCCTCTCCCTCCAAGTCCAGACTGACTTGCACTGTCCTAAGACAGGAAGCTTGAATGACCCTGACTGCTAGGTGTCACTACCTTTTATACCCCTAGTGGGTGTGTTGGGAAATGTAAGTGACGTGAATGAATATCAAGCTTCACGGTTACCTTCTTGTGCATTTTCCTGGAATATGTGTGCCTGGCGTAGCTGGGCCACACAAGTCAATATAGGCAACACAGGACTCACAATTTGCAAGCTTCGTATCCTGTTCGTGACGCCAAAGATGACGCGCACCACATTGGTGGTACCAGGGCTATGGGGTACTCGGAACCGAGCCCATGGAAGTCTATGGGAGATGTCACTGGCAGCAGAGCTCGGTCCGTGGCCCTGGCGGTCATGCAATGGGGGATATTTACAGGGATTATAAAGATAGTTCGTGACGCCACCTGTGGTTTCTGATCTGATTGACCAGCGCTGCAGGGTAGATCTCTGAGGGGATGTTATGGCAGCTAGGTGTTAAGTCCCCCACAGGTGGGACTGGTCCCTCAAAGTCTATGGTGGTGATGCAGGGTGCAGATAAGAATTCAGTCACACACAATGCAATCTCTTTCCATACCTTTACTTGTAGATGTTGCAGGTATGTCCCGGGAAGCTGGTTAGGTTGGAGAATGCACATTCAGGAAAACTGTTGAGCAGGTTAGAGGCCTCCTTTATCCTTTTAATGTGTGTGAGTACAACTTGC
>JARQOD010000008.1:27730898-27875646 GCA_033576555.1 Oophaga sylvatica | reverse complement strand
AGTGGAAAGCTTAATTGATTGATTTACAACTTTCAATTAAGTGTACAGCCTGGAATTATCTGTGAAGTCAAGGGAACTTGTAACGAAAAATAGGGATCCCACAAAAAAAATAGCGTGGGGATCCCCCTATTTTTGTTTAACCAGCCAGAATAGCAGACCGCTGAGGCCTGGATTTTCAGCTGTTAAGGAGCCAAGATCAATGGACCTTGCCAGCTTATAATACCAGGCACAGCAGCTGCATATCTTTGCTATTAACAAAAATTGGATACCAGCTCCCTGCATCAGGGCGCTGGTATCCAAGGTACACAGCGGGTTTCTAGGCACAGCCCCGCGCCTGGAAACCCGCTGTGTACCTTGGTTACCAGCGGATCGCTGGTCTCCCGCCTGTCACACGCAGCGATGTGTGCCTGTCAGCGGGAAACCAGCGATCAAAAAAATGTCCTGACATTTCAGCGACGATCAGCGATACCCGGCAGGGGGGCTGATCGTCGCTGAATGTCACACACAGCGATATCGCTGGTGAGCTCGCTGCTGCGTCACAAAACTAGTGACTCAGCAGCGATCTCGGTAGCGATATCGCTATGTGAGACGGGCCCTTAAGTGGAAAGCTTAATTGATTGCTTTCCACTTTCACTTCAGGTCAGCCAGGGACACAATCAGTGACGTCAGAGGGAACTGATTAACAAAAATAGGGGTTCCCTTCGAAAAAAAAATGGCGTGGGGTCCCCCCTATTTTTGTTAACCAGCCAGATGAAGCAGACCGCTGAGGCCTGGATTTTCAGGCTGTTAAGGAGCCAAGATCCATGGACCTTGCCAGCCTGATAATACCAGGCCACAGCAGTCTGCATATCTTGGCTGATTAATAAAAATAGGGGATCCCCTCGAAAAAAATTGGCGTGGGGTCCCCCCTATTTTTGTTAACCAGCCAGATGAAGCAGACCGCTGAGGCCTGGATTTTCAGGCTGTTAAGGAGCCAAGATCCATGGACCTTGCCAGCCTGATAATACCAGGCCACAGCAGTCTGCATATCTTGGCTGATTAACAAAAATAGGGGATCCCCTTGAAAAAAAATTGGCGTGGGGTCCCCCCTTTTTTTGTTAACCAGCCAGATGAAGCAGACCGCTGAGGCCTGGTTTTTCAGGCTGGTAAGGATCCAATATCCATGGACCTTGCCAGCCTGATAATACCAGGCCACAGCAGTCTGCTTAGCTTGGCTGGTTAACAAAAATAGGGGATCCCCTCGAAAAAAAAAACGGCGTAGGGGTCCCCCTATTTTTGTTAACCAGCCAAGTAAAATGCAGACTGCTGCGGCCTGGTATTAAAAGACTGTCAAGGCCCATGGATTTTGGCCCTCAACAGCCTGATAATACCAGGCTACAGCAGCCCCACATTTGGCGCATCAAAAGATGTGCCAATTGTGGCACTTTACCCGGCTCTTCCCACTTGCCCTGTAGCGGTGGCAAGCGGGGTAATAAGGGGTTAATGTCACCGTTGATTGCACGGTGACAATAAGCCCGGTTAATAATGGAGAGGTGTCAATAAGACACCGATCCATTATTAATCCCAAAGTTATTAAATGTGTAAAAAAAAAACACAGCAAGAAAAAAGTATTTTAATGAAATAAGAGACAACACAGTTTTCATTAATTTTATTGTACTCTCATTCCTGCGACGCCATCGATCTCCTGTAAAAAAAGAAAAAAAAAAACCAACAGTATACCACCTGTCCGACGCAGTCCATAACGACAGTCCCACGACGATCCAACTCTGCTACATCAGAATGACAGGCAGAGCCTGTCATCGCAACACAGCACAGCTGATTACCTGCTTCCCCGGCGGTGACGTCATCGGACTGACTGCTTTACGGCCGGGATTACCCAGCAGTCACTGCAGTTATCGCGAGAAACTGCATGTGACCGCCGGGGAAAGAAGATTGCGGCCATCAAGCAGTCCAGGACGTGACCGCCGGAGATCTTCTGCCAGGTAAGTGCCGCTGACTCCTGACAGACCCGACCGACGGACACTGACAGTGACAATCCCGATTCCGGTATCCGATAAGACGACAATATCGGAACTCGGAATCGGAATTCCGATACAGCCAATATCGGCCATACCCGATATTGCAGTATCGGAATGCTCAACCCTAGTCGTGAGACGTTTTTTCCGAAAGGTCCCACTCCCGTTCTATCATGTCCGATATGCTTTTATGCACTGGAAACCCCGCTGACCTCTCCGCCTGGGACCCGCCAAAGAATTCATCCTGTATTGAGTGAGAAATTGGTTGGTCCTCTAACCCCATGGTACTCCACACAGCACTTACGAGCTCCTCAGTATATTCAGAGGAAAACAGGAATTTCCTGATTTCCGCCATATTGTGAAGTAAGGGATTCTCCCATTTGGATGAGGATGATCCTTGGGAAATGTCGGATTCTGAGTCCGAATGCTCTGGCTGGAATTTCCTCTTTTTTGAGGGAGGCGGACCAGATGAGGGTGGGTTAGGCGGGGGAGGGGGTGATGGTGCAGCTATGGAGGTCTGTACTTCCTGTTTAATTAGGACGCGCATCTCCTCTAGCAGCGAGGGATGCTCTGTTCTGATCACTTTATCGGTACACTTTTGGCAGAGCTTTTTATCCCAGATCGGTGGCAATTTTAGTGAACACATCACACTTATTTCTTTTTACTGAGGGTCTCTGGACGGAACCTTCTCCCTAAAATAGAGGGAGAGGGGTATAAGGGACTGAAGTGCCAGGAGCCTCTAAAGGGGGACCCATCCCAATACATACAGTAGCTGGGGTAGCGCTGGGCTCTGCAGCTGCAGGGCTGGACGTCTCCATAGCAGGTTTTCAGCCACATGGGCGCTTACCTGCTGACGTCTTTTGGCAGCTTTATATACCTTAGTATCGCGGCTGCCCAGCGTTCGTTCAATTTCCTCCCCCTCCCCCTCCAGTCCCAGCACAGGCTGAAGCGAGTGCCTGCGTCCTTTGGTGCCGGAAATCACCAGCGCTTTGGAAAGCGTGACCCGGAAGTGATCAGGAGCCTCTGCCTCCACCTCCGGGTCAGCGACGCGAGGAGGGGGAGACGCCGGAGGGCTGCGGGAGGCCTCCGGCGGGGGGAGCCGGCCCGCTTTGTCCCCGGAAGGGGTGCAGGGAAGTCGGCTCGGCGTGGTCCCGACTCGAAGAGACGGGAGCAGGACTGGAGGAGGGAGGCGCGAGGCCCCGACCACCGCTGCCCGGCAAAAGGATCTTGAAAAACCAGGTACAACTGCAGAAAGCCGGCCACGCAGTGTACAAGGATCTCTCCGTGCCCCAAGGGGACAGGAATACACTGACAAATGGGAGGTGGAAGGGGTTTTTAACCTCTCTGTGTTCCTGTCCCCCAATAGGGCAAGGAGACATCCTCCTATGCTGTCGTGGAAGGCTACTGGAGAAATCAGCAATTCATGAGTTTCTTTTGGGGGGAGGCGTTTATAGCGTTCCGCGTGTGGTAAAATTGATAATGGAGTTTTATTCTTCGGGTCAGTACGATTACGGTGATACCTCATTTATATCATTATTTTATGTTTTGCCACTTTTATACAATAACTATAACTTTTTTATTTTTTCGCTGATGATTATGTATGGCGGCTCGTTTTTTGCGGGACAAGATGACATTTTCAGCGGTACCATGTTTATTTATATCCGTCTTTTTGATCACGTGTTATTCCACTTTTTGTTCAGCGGTATGATAAAAAAAAAAAAAACAAAGCAAAAAATCAATGCTTTAAGGGGTTCACTAGTGGGACAGGTTTATAGGGCAGGTAGTTACGGACGCGGCGATACCAAATATGTGTACTTTTATGGTTCTTTTTTTTTTTTATTTACAGGAAGAAATGAATTTATTGGGGAATATTTTCTTTTTCTCCTTTATTTTGGATTTTTTTTTTTTTTACACTTGTTATTTACTTTGTCCCAGGATGGGACATTACAGTATAGGGTCAGATCGCTGGTCTGACAGTGTGCACAGCACTTTGTGAGACCAGCGATCTCACAGGCACTGCTGCAGGCTCTCAGCACCTGCTCTCAGCAGGTACGGAGGAAGCTGGCTCCCTGCAGCCATCTCGGATCCAGGGCCTTGCAGGAAGGCCTCCGAACAGCACGATCACATCGCGTTGTTCTGAGGGCCTCAGGGGAGCACGCAGGGAGCCCCATCCCTGCGCGATGCTCCCCTGTGCCCCCAGTACACCGCGATCATGTTTGATCACGGTGTGCCAGGGGTTAATGTGCCCGCTCCTGGCACATAGTGCCGGGTGTCAGCTGTGATTATCAGCTGACACCCAGCCGCGATCCCCCCCAGGAGCGCATCCGACGTACTATCCCGTCCTTAGTCATATGGGCCCAGGTACCATGGACGGGATAGTACGTTGCATGGCAGAAAGGGGTTAAGAGAGAATCTGTCAGGACACTTCCTTAAATTATAATTTCTTAAACACAAAGCATTTCAGAGAAAAATGTACACGCGGGTGGAGCGCTGCAGGAAGGTTCTGAGTCATGGCGCCAGGATTGAGGCAGCATAAAGCACGTGACAATTTCCCCTTTAAAGGGTAAACAAGAGTTTTGGGAAGAGTTTGAGATCCTACGTGTATGTGGAAGACAAAACAAACTTTATAGGCATAAACTTTATTAGTCAAAAAAAAAAAAAAATTAGAAGTGTGAAAGCAAACACTGGAAGCCGGTCATTGGATTCATCTTGGTATACTGCACAGATTTATCAGGGAGCAGCCCCGCTCACAGGCGTTTTAGCGTTTCCCATCATTGAGTGCTTGGCTAAGATGAAAGGAACAAGCGTTCATCCTGTCTGCGGAAAGAAAGCAAAAGATCAGTTCATATGGAATGATCGTGACTCAGGAACACAAAGAAGCCTAGATGAACAGCTCTATGCACCACTCAGACCCTCCGCACCCCCCCCCCCCCGAGGGCAGCACTCGGACCCTCCGCACCCCAACCCGAGGGCAGCATTCTGACTGCACCTTTATTACTACAAGTTTCAGTGTCACCGCTCACCTTTACTATTCACTCTGTAAACTTTTGCATTCCCAGTTTCATTATCCCTTCAAAGCCGACTCAATGGCCGACACAACCTTCTCTAGTTTCTTGTTGTCCATGAAACCGTCCCCATTCTAACAAATACAAGTGAGGGTTAGTGATCTACGCAGAGATACATGGTGTACACAGTACTATGCAAAAGGTTTAGGCATGTGCAGCAGTGCTACAAAGTAAAAATGCTTTAAAAAATTATTCAAAATTAACACTAACAGAATGAAGAGCTATCCAAAGGCAATCAATACTTGTTCTGAGCATCCTTTGAGACTGCATCAATTCTTCCAGGTTCAGTTGCACACAGTCAAAGGACTTTGTTGGATTATAGCCTGGTGTAACCATCTACTCATCCACCTGACAGGTGATAATCATCACTATGTATATTACCTGAAACAGCCATGTAGGAGGTTTAAAAACCAGGTGAGGAACAGCCACCCTCTCCTATAAAGTGCTCTCAGGTCATACACCATGGCAAGTCTGAGCACAGCAACAAGACACAAGGTAGTTATACCGCATCAGCAAGGTCTCTTCCAGGCAGAGACTTCAAAGCAGACAACTGTTAAGATGAGCTGTTCACAACCTTCTGAAAAAGCACCAAGAATGGCCAATATCGAGGACCGTACACAGTGGTCTGGCAAGGAATCTTCGTGTAGAAAATGAACACGCCATGCTTACTTCTCTTTCAAACTGGAAGATGTCCAGCAGTGCCATCAGTTCAGAACTCGCAACATCCGCAGCAGGTGGCAGTTTGTTCCAGAAAGGATTGAGACTCATACAATGAATGTCTGCAGACATCGGTCAAGCATGGTGGAAGTTCATTGCAGTCTTGTTAGTGGGAATTTGTACAAATTATGTAATATCAGGTAGGATGGATTGGCTTTAAATTTATTTTTTGAAGCATGACAATGATCCCGAACATCTAGTTAGCATCATTAGGATGCATCTTCAGAGTAAAGAATGAGGAGTGTTGAAGTGATGATCCGGCCCCACAGAGCACTTCTATCATTCCCTACCTGGGATTACAAGAGAAGGATTTGCACAAGAGACATCCACAGAAGATCAATAGTTAGTTCTCCAGGATGTTTGGAACAGTCTCCCTGCCAAATTCCTCTATGTATACAAAAAAATTTAATAAAGGCAAAAGGATGGACTTGCTGTAGTTCTGAAAATCCCTGTTTTAGTTGCTGGAGATGAGCAAAACTACAGCTAGCAGCCCAGTAAGTGGCATGTTGCTAGAATCAGGAAATGCTAATAAGTTGTAAGTGCAGCAGGCAGAAGCACTGCACTTGGAACTTTCCTGCCAGTCATCTCCCCACCCACTGCCTGCAAGTTACCCATCACAAGAGGAAGGCAGGAGAGCCGTTATCCAAATCAGATCTACCGCTTTGCACCGATGAAGAGCAAACACTCCGAAACAGGCGTCTGCAAATAGAAGCATCTGGTTCGGCTTCTTATCCCAAGGCCCAGGGTTGATATTGATTTTTAGTATTGCTACTTCCAATAGGTGGCGCTAGAGCTCAAGTACACTACCCTCTGAAAAGGTTATTTGAGCTCATGAATCAAGAGTGCCAATTCTTGACTTTCCCTTCTCTGTCCTCCCTGAGACTATAGATACTGCATCCCCTCTGAGGCACATTTTCACTGCTGCCATCTTTAACAGAGGGATGGAGAGCCAAAAGGTGTACACAGCCTTTAAGCACGCTCTCAAAGGTCAACATTACCCAACTTGTCTTGTTAGAGTTTAAAGGCAATTTATATGTGGGTCCTCCATAGTCACTGAACTTGGCAAGTAGCAAAAGCTATTTCACAGGAAATAAGCGAGTGGTAACCACCAGTGATGAGCGAAAGTTCTTGGATCAGGGGTTATCCACGTACGCTCAGGTGCTAATAGTCACTCAGCACCCACGTGTGCTCAGGTAACACCTTATCACTGCACGCACACTCATCACTAGTAGCAACTCCTCAGGGGCGGGACTTTTTACCAAGCCAGTTCTTTAAGGATTACAGGCTGGTCAGTAGTGCCAGCCATTTTACAGACCAGTTACCTTCTTTGAATGGATAAGCTTCCCGTTAACGGACACTTCAAACCACCCAGTGGATGTCAGAGTACCTTCCCCATCCTGTAAGAAAAAGTTAAAACATCGAGATCTTAAGCCATTCTGAAGTCACACAACCACAAAATGAAGAGTTAAACTTACAATTTTCAGCAGGCCAGGGAACAAGTTTTCTAGGTCATCCTCCATCTGCTGAAACTAAAGACATTATACATTTACTTATTTTTCACTTTATATAGTCACAAAAAAAAAAAAATAAAATAAAAAAAGTCATTTGAAGACATCCTTCTCCCCATACCGTATCCTATTTCCCACACAGGCACCACCCTTTTAGTAAATGATACTGAATATTATCACAACATGCTGTACAGCAAGATCTTCTACCAGTGTATGAAACACTGACATCTAGTGGCCAATATGAAGATAGCATCAAGTCATGGTAAAGTCCACAACTACACTTTCCCATCAGTGGGCAATTAGTAATGATTATTGTGACAGTAACCAGATACATTTAAGGAAGAGAGGAAATCACAGTCCAAATGGCTTAACCACGATGATCAAGACCTTATTTTGTAACCACAAGAGGAACCTTACCTTGGGGAGGTACCCTCATGCACCACTAGAAGGGACAAAATAAATAAAATGTTGAAGTTTGTCATTTAATTATGAATAATATTATGTGAAAACTAGAACTACATGCAGCTAGTTACGAGACAATGCATACTATGTAAACACCCCTCCTGTGAAAAGAACCCCACTGCTTATTTTATGGACTCTGAACAGAGCCCAGTGTGGGCAGGGTCAGCTTTCTCAGCTCTGCTTCGTAAAAAAAAAAAAAAAAAAAAAAAAAAGTCAATGGGAGGATGGACTAAAAAGAATGAGGAAAAGGAATAAATAAAAAGAATGAACATAGTAACTTAAAGGTCCAAAGACCGAGAGGTATTATAGATTTCTAGTGCATCTTGGATATGAAATGAGCATGAATTATATGTAGACAGTTAGGAAATCAACACAGATCCCATATAAACAGGAGTATATTCTATTCCCTGAGCTTTATAGGTGGGGAAAGAACATGAAATATATGTAGAAAATAGAGGAATGAACACATATCCCATATAAACAGGAGTATATTATATTCCCCGAGCTTTATAGGTGGGGAATGAACATGGCGGGCAGGGAGGGTCTGTGGATATTTGTCCCTTCCCAGCCTAAAAAGACCAGCCCTCATCTGCCCCAGAAATGGCTCATTCATTAGATGCGCCAATTCTGGTGCTTCGCCTCGGCTCTTCAATGAGGTTTAGCGGGGTAGGATGTGAGCTCCTCTCCACCACAAGGTGGCCAATCCCAAGAAGCAAATAGAAATGGAAAAACCACGGATTAGGTAACTGCTAGTGCTGTATCTTAGAAGGGCTAGGTGCTATTAGTTTGGCCATTAGACACATAGGATAATTGACATGTGGTATTGTGTTATCTTGCCAAACCTGTTAGATTTGAAGAGTTATCAAGCTCAGGGAATATAATATACACCTGTTTATATGGGATATGTGTTCATTCCACTATTATCTACATATATTACATGTTCATTCCCCACCTATAAAGCTCAGGGAATATAATATACACCTGTTTATATGGGATATGTGTTCATTCCACTATTATCTACATATATTACATGTTCATTCCCCACCTATAAAGCTCAGGGAATATAATATACTCCTGTTTATATGGGATGTGTTCATTCTCTTATTATCTACATATATTTCATGTTCATTCCCTACCTATAAAGCTCAGGGAATATAATATACTCCTGTTTATATGGGATATGTGTTCATTCCTCTATTATCTACATATATTACATGTTCATTCCCCACCTATAAAGCTCAGGGAATATAATATACCCTGTTTATATGGGATATGTGTTCATTCCTCTATTATCTACATATATTACATGTTCATTCCCACCTATAAAGCTCAGGGAATATAATATACACCTGTTTATATGGGATAGTGTTCATTCCTCTATTATCTACATATATTTACATGTTCATTCCCCACCTATAAAGCTCAGGGAATATAATATACTCCTGTTTATATGGGATTGTGTTCATTCCTCTATTATCTACATATATTACATCTTCATTCCCCACCTATAAAGCTCAGGGAATATAATATACTCACTGTTTATATGGGATGTGTTCATTCTCTTATTATCTACATATATTTCATGTTCATTCCCCACCTATAAAGCTCAGGGAATATAATATACTCCTGTTTATATGGGATGCGTTCATTCTCTTATTATCTACATATATTTCATGTTCATTCCCCACCTATAAAGCTCAGGGAATATAATATACACCTGTTTATATGGGATATGTGTTCATTCCTCTATTATCTACATATATTACATGTTCATTCCCCACCTATAAAGCTCAGGGAATATAATATACTCCTGTTTATATGGGATATGTGTTCATTCCTTATTATCTACATATATTACATGTTCATTCCCCACCTATAAAGCTCAGGGAATATAATATACTCCTGTTTATATGGGATGCGTTCATTCTCTTATTATCTACATATATTTCATGTTCATTCCCCACCTATAAAGCTCAGGGAATATAATATACACCTGTTTATATGGGATATGTGTTCATTCCTCTATTATCTACATATATTACATGTTCATTCCCCACTATAAAGCTCAGGGAATATAATATACACCTGTTTATATGTGATGTGTTCATTCTCTTATTATCTACATATATTACATGTTCATTCCCCACCTATAAAGCTCAGGGAATATAATATACACCTCTTTATATGGGATGTGTTCATTCCTCTATTATCTACATATATTACATGTTCATTCCCCACATATAAAGCTCAGAGAATATACCATATTTTTTGGACCATAAGACGCACTTTTTTCCCCCAAAATTTTGGGAGAAAATGGGGGTGCGTCTTATGGTCACAACATACCGGAAAGTCCAGTGGCGGCGGCGCTCCCAATGCAGCTTCGAGATCTCGTTGCCGAGATATGAACGAGAGTATGTGGCGGCCATCTTGCTGGAGGCCCCAGGCGGCCATTCCTCATGCCGGCACCGCATCGCAGCTGCGGGGGTGGGGGTTTCCAGCTGGGACGCGATGCCGGCGGAGCCCCCCACGCAGCCCAGAGGCCCGCTTGCTGCCCGAACACCACCACCGCACCACACTCTGCATCGGGAGCTGCGGGGGGGGGGGGGGGCTTTCCGGCTGGGACGAGATGCCGGCGGAGCCCCCCACGCAACCCAGAGGCCCGCTGCTGCCCGGACACCACCACCGTATCGCAGCGAAGCTGCATTGGGAGCGCCGCCGCCACCGGATTTGTGAGTATATAGCCACCCCACAAACACAGCCACCCACAAACACAGCCACCCCACATAACACAGCAACACCACACAGTGGTAAGCTAAATTCGGACTGTAAGACAGACCCCCATTTGACACATTTTTTTTTTCCCAATTTTCCTTCTGAAAATTTGGGGTGCGTCTTATAGTCTGAAAATACGGTAATATACACCTGTTTATATGGGATATGTGTTCACTCCCCTTTTAGCTACATATATTTCGTGTTCATTCCCCACCTATAAAGCTCAGGGAATATAATATACACCTGTTTATATGGGATATATGTTCACTCCTCTTATCTGCATATATTACATGTTCATTCCCCACCTATAAAGCTCAGGGAATATAATATACTCCTGTTTATATGGGATATGTGTTCATTCTCCTATTATCTACATATATTACATGGTCATTCCCTACCTATAAAGCTCAGGGAATATAAATACACCTGTTTATATGGGATGTGTGTTCATTCTCCTATTATCTACATATATTACATGGTCATTCCCCACCTATAAAGCTCAGGGAATATAATATACTCCTGTTTATATGGAATATATGTTCACTCCCCTATTATCTACATATATTACATGTTCATTCCCCACCTATAAAGCTCAGGGAATATAATATACTCCTGTTTATATGGGATGTGTGTTCATTCTCCTATTATCTACATATATTACATGTTCATTCCCCACCTATAAAGCTCAGGGAATATAATATACTCCTGTTTATATGGGATATATGTTCACTCCTCTTATCTACATATATTACATGTTCATTCCCCACCTATAAAGCTCAGGGAATATAATATACACCTGTTTATATGGGATATGTGTTCATTCCGCTATTATCTACATATATTTCATCTTCATTCCCCACCTATAAAGCTCAGGGAATATAATATACACCTGTTTATATGGGATATGTGTTCATTCCCCTATTATCTACATATATTACATGTTCATTCTCCACCTATAAAGCTCAGGGAATATAATATACACCTGTTTATATGGATATGTGTTCATTCCACTATTATCTACATATATTACATGTTCATTCCCCACCTATAAAGCTCAGGGAATATAATATACACCTGTATATATGGGATGTGATCATTCCTCTATTATCTACATATATTACATCTTCATTCCCCACCTATAAAGCTCAGGGAATATAATATACACCTGTTTATATGGGATATGTGTTCATTCCGCTATTATCTACATATATTTCATCTTCATTCCCCACCTATAAAGCTCAGGGAATATAATATACACCTGTTTATATGGGATATGTGTTCATTCCGCTATTATCTACATATATTTCATCTTCATTCCCCACCTATAAAGCTCAGGGAATATAATATACACCTGTTTATATGGGATATGTGTTCATTCCCCTATTATCTACATATATTACATGTTCATTCTCCACCTATAAAGCTCAGGGAATATAATATACACCTGTTTATATGGGATATGTGTTCATTCCACTATTATCTACATATATTACATGTTCATTCTCCACCTATAAAGCTCAGGGAATATAATATACACCTGTTTATATGGGATATGTGTTCATTCCTCTATCTACATATATCTCATGTTCATTCCCCTATTATCTACATATATTACATGTTCATTCTCCACCTATAAAGCTCAGGGAATATAATATACACCTGTTTATATGGGATATTGTTTCATTCCACTATTATCTACATATATTACATGTTCATTCCCCACCTATAAAGCTCAGGGAATATAATATACACCTGTTTATATGGGATATGTGTTCATTTCACTATTATCTACATATATTTCATGTTCATTCCCACCTATAAAGCTCAGGGAATATAATATACACCTGTTTATATGGGATATGTGTTCATTCCTCTATTATCTACATATATCTCATGTTCATTCCCCACCTATAAAGCTCAGGGAATATAATATACACTTGTTTATATGGGATATGTGTTCATTCCACTATTATCTACATATATTACATGTTCATTCCCCACCTATAAAGCTCAGGGAATATAATATACACCTGTTTATATGGGATATGTGTTCAATCCTCTATTATCTACATATATTACATGTTCATTCCTCACCTATAAAGCTCAGGGAATATAATATACACTTGTTTATATGGGATATGTGTTCATTCCTCTATTATCTACATATATTTCATCTTTATTCCCCACCTATAAAGCTCAGGGAATATAATATACACTTGTTTATATGGGATATGTGTTCATTCTCTCTATTATCTACATATATCTCATGTTCATTCCCCACCTATAAAGCTCAGGGAGTATAATATACACCTGTTTATATGGGATATGTGTTCATTCCACTATTATCTACATATATTACATGTTCATTCCCCACCTATAAAGCTCAGGGAATATAATATACACCTGTTTATATGGGATATGTGTTCATTTCACCATTATCTACATATATCTCATGTTCATTCCCCACCTATAAAGCTCAGGGAATATAATATACTCCTGTTTATATGGGATATGTGATCATTCCTCTATTATCTACATATATCTCATGTTCATTCCCCACCTATAAAGCTCAGGGAATATAATATACACCTGTTTATATGGGATATGTGTTCATTTCCACTATTATCTACATATATTACATGTTCATTCCCCACCTATAAAGCTCAGGGAATATAATATACACCTGTTTATATGGGATATGTGTTCAATTCCTCTATTATCTACATATATTACATGTTCATTCCTCACCTATAAAGCTCAGGGAATATAATATACACTGTTTATATGGGATATGTGTTCATTCCTCTATTATCTACATATATTCATCTTTATCCCCACCTATAAAGCTCAGGGAATATAATATACACCTGTTTATATGGGATATGTGTTCAATTCCTCTATTATCTACATATATTTCATCTTTATTCCCACCTATAAAGCTCAGGGAATATAATATACTACTTGTTTATATGGGATATGTGTTCATTCCCTATTATCTACATATATTTCATGTTCATTCCCCACCTATAAAGCTCAGGGAATATAATATACACCCTGTTTATATGGGATATGTGTTCATTCCTCTATTATCTACATATATCTCATGTTCATTCCCCACCTATAAAGCTCAGGGAATATAATATACCCCTGTTTATATGGGATATTTGTTGATTTCTTAATTGTCTACATATAATTTATGCTCATATCGTATCCAAGATACATAATCTATAATACCTCTCCATGTCTTTGGACCTATAAGTTACTATGCTCATTCTCTCTTCATTCCTCTTAGTCTGTCCTGTCCATGAGATTTCTCAGGTCTCATAGCTTTTGCAGTTACTGTAAAACACCAGACATGTGAACATGGCCCAACAAGCCAAAAACTGTTTAAACAAAACTCATTAAAAAAAGGAAACGTTGTAACACTTCTCTGGCACTGAACTTATGCATTTCCAGGAGGAACAACAGAGGAACAGAACATAAAGCCAGCATTACAGTAAGAGACGTGGGGGGAGGGGACAGGTCTATGGAGAAAGCGCAGCAGGTCAGTGTAAACAGGCTCTGCTCTCAGGAGAGGTCAAAGGTGACGAAAGCTCAGGAGCAAAGGTCAAAACACACAATGTGCAGCCGGAGCGGGACGCTCAGCCTCGGGAGGCTCCATGCAGACCCTGCGGCCGTCACTAACGCCATGGCCGCGCTGCTCTCACCAGTACACGACGTGGACCTCGACCCTCTGCGCTCCAGACATGACGCCTCCGCTCTTGTGTCTCTCCGCAGCTGTCACCGACACCCAGAGACGGGACACAACGCATAAATACCTGCCGGCCACGCCCACAGCGCTGGACTGCACCACGCAGCAGAAGAGGTGGGAGACTAGGACTGTACCATTCCACACTCGCGCTAACAACACCTCGGAGAAACAAAAAAGGTTGAAAATGTAATGACTCTGTGTGTCCTATAAGTACATTGTATTCCACAGTAACGCGACTTATTCTCAACCGTTTTTAATAAGCAATGCACAGAGCTGATGAATGGATCGTTCCACGTGTAACCCCCACGTTTAAGAATGAAACATTCCAGTTGAAAGTCGAGACCACTGCCTTGTGCGCACGCGCAGCTTCTTTTGCATGACCAAAGGTGTAATGTGCAAATTGCCTCTTCAAACAAAGAGGACTTGTACTCTATAGCGCCACCTATTGGAAGTAGCGATCCTACAAGTCACAATCAACCCTTTAACGAGTCTTGTAATATGACTTAGGATAAAAGCCAAATCAGAATCTCCATTTGCAGACACGGTGTTTCGGACTGTTGGTCCTCGTCAGTGCAAAGTAGGAGAGATCTGATTTGGCTAGATGAGAGGCTCTGGACTGGGGTCTGGGGGGTAAGGTTCTCCTTGTGGAGAGTGACATACCAGCTCTGGCGTGTCGAGGTAAGGAGGCTTATTCGCCGTGCAATGCTCCACTGGGAAATTTTAACCCCTTCCCAACCTTTGACACAGCGTATGCGTCATGTAAGTCGGTGCCAATCGACCTATGACGCATACCCTGCGTCATGAAAGGATTGCGTTTCCTGCGGGCCGGGAGACCGGGGTCACTCAAAGGTCACCCACCCGCAGTTACAGGACCCTTTGTGCTTCACCACAGGGGGGTTGGCTTAACCCCCCCGTGGCCACGATCGCTCTGATTGGCTGTTAAAAGTGAAACAGCCAATCAGAGCAATCTGTAATATTTCACCAATTTAATTGGTGAAATATTACAATCCAGCCATGGCCGATGCTGCAATAGCATCTGCCATGGCTGGACACCGAGCCCTGACCCCCCCACACGTAGTCACGGCAGCGATCGGCCGCCGCCACCGAAAGATGGCAGCGATCGGTCACCACCGTCACTAACAGCTCCCCTCCTCCTTTGCTCCGGTGCCCCCACCTTCCGATCCCCTCCCCTAACCTTCCGACCACCCTACTCACCTCTCCCGATCCACCGATGTCCCTGGATCGGTCCCGGCGTCCGCCCGGGCCTCTTCATGGGCGCCGCCATCTTGGAAAATGGCGGGCGCATGCGCAGTGCGCCCGCCGGCCGGCACATGCGCAGTGCGCCCCCCAGTGTCCAAAAATTTATTTTGATCACTGTGATAAACTGTCACAGTGATCAAAATAAAAAAAAGTAAATGAACCCCCCCTTTATCATAGGTAGGGACAAATAAAAAAAATAAAGATTTTTTTTTTTTTTTTTTTTTTTTTCCTATTAGGCCCTGTGCACACGTTGCGGATTTTGCTGCGTATTTTGCTGCGGATCCGCGGCGGATTTTGCTGCTGATCCGCGGCGGATCAGCAGCGAAATCAGCCGCGGATGCGCAGCGATATCCGCCGCAGATCAGCAGCGAAATCCGCCGCGGATCCGCAGCAAAATACGCCGCGGATCCGCAGCAAAATCCGCAATGTGTGGCGGATTTCGTGCGATCCGCGGCGATTCGCGCAGATCCGCGGCGGATTTCGCTGCTGATCCGCGGCTGATTTCGCTGCTAATCCGCAGCTGATTTCGCTGCTGATCCGCAGCGGATTTCGCTGCGGATCCGCGGCGGATTTCGCTGCTGATCCGCGGCGGATTTCGCTGCTGATCCACGGCTGATTTCGCTGCTGAATCGCGGCGGATTTTGCTGCTGATCCGCGGCGGATTTCGCTGCTGATCCGCGGCGGATTTCGCTGCAGATCCGCGGCGGATTTCGCTGCTGATCCGCGGCTGATTTCGCTGCGCATCCGCAGCGGATTTTGCTGCTGATCCGCGGCGGATTTCGCTGCTGATCCGCGGCTGATTTCGCTGCTGAATCGCGGCGGATTTCGCTGCTGATCCGCGGCGGATTTCGCTGCTGATCCGCTGCGGATTTCGCTGCGCGATCCGTGGCGGATTCGTTGCTGATCCCGACTGATTTTGCTGCTGATTCGCTGCGGATCCGCGGCTGATTTTGCTGCTGATTCGCTGCGGATCCGCAGCGGATTTCGCTGCTGATCCGCGGATGATTTCGCTGCTGATCCGCGGCTGATTTCGCTGCTGATCCGCGGCTGATTTCGCTGCTGATCCGCGGCTGATTTCGCTGCTGATCCGCGGCGATCGCGCTGATTTCGCTGCTGATTCGCGGCGGATGTCGCTGCTGATCCGCGGCGGATCCGCGCTGATTTCGCTGCTGATTCGCGGCGGATTTCGCTGCTGATTCGCGGCGGATTTCGCTGCTGATCCCCGACTGATTTTGCTGCTGATTCGCTGCGAATCCGCAGCGATTTCGCTGTGATCGCGTGATTTCGCTGCTGATCCGCGGCTGATTTCGCTGCTGATCCGCGGCTGATTTCGCTGCTGATCCGCGGCGGATTTCGCTGCGGATTCGCGGCGGATTTCGCTGCTGATCCGCGGCGGATCCGCGGCTGATTTCGCTGCTGATTCGCGGCGGATGTCGCTGCTGATCCCGGCGGATCCGCGGCTGATTTCGCTGCTGATTCGCGGCGGATTTCGCTGCTGATTCGCGGCGGATTTCGCTGCTGATCCCCGACTGATTTTGCTGCTGATTCGCTGCGAATCCGCAGCGGATTTCGCTGCTGATCCGCGGCTGATTTCGCTGCTGATCCGCAGCGGATTTCGCTGCTGATCCGCGGCGGATTTCGCTGCGGATTCGCGGCGGATTTCGCTGCGGATTCGCGCGATTTCGCTGCTGATCCGCGCGATCCGCGGCTGATTTCGCTGCTGATCGCGGCGGATTTCGCTGCTGATCCGCGGCGGATCCGGTTTTCGCTGCTGATTCGCGGCGGATTTCGCTGCTGATTCGCGGCGGATTTCGCTGCTGATCCCCGACTGATTTTGCTGCTGATTCGCTGCGAATCCGCAGCGGATTTCGCTGCTGATCCGCGGCTGATTTCGCTGCTGATCCGCTGCTGATTTCGCTGCTGATCCGCGGCGGATTTCGCTGCTGATTCGCGGCGGATTTCGCTGCTGAACCCGACTGATTTTGCTGCTGATTCGCTGCGAATCCGCAGCGGATTTCGCTGCTGATCCGCGGCTGATTTCGCTGCTGATCCGCTGCGGATCCGCAGCGGATTTCGCTGCTGATCCGCGGCTGATTTCGCTGCTGATCCGCGGCTGATTTCGCTGCTGATCCGCGGCTGATTTCGCTGCTGATCCGCGGCGATTTCGCTGCTGATCCGCGGCGGATTTCGCTGCTGATTCGCTGCGGATCCGCGGCTGATTTTGCTGCTGATCCCGGCGGATTTCGCTGTTTGATCCGCGACTGATTTTGCTGCTGATCGCAGCGGATTTCGCTGCTGTATCCGCGGCTGATTTCGCTACTGATCCGCGGCTGATTTCGCTGCTGATCCCCGGCTGATTTCGCTGCTGATCCGCGGCTGATTTCGCTGCTGATCCGCGGCGGATTTCGCTGCTGATTCGCTGCAGATCCGCGGCGGATTTTGCTGCGGATCCGCGGCTGATTATCTGCTGATTCATCTGCGCTAGCGGGTATAGCATAACGCGATCGCGTTATGCTATACCGTTACCATCCGGTCACCGCTACGTGTTGAACGGGCTGGTAAAACGCAATATGAACCCAGCCTTAGGGTTAGAACTAGGGTTAGGGTTAGCATTAGGGTTAAGGTTAGAATTACGGTTAGGGTTGGAATTTGGGTTAGGGTTGGAATTAGGGTTAGGGTTGGAATTAGGGTTAGGGTTGGAATTAGGGTTAGGCTTGTAGTTAGGTTTATGGTTAGAGTTGGGATTAGGGTTAGGGGTGTGTTGTGGTTAGGGTTATGATTAGGGTTTGTATTAGGGTTAGGTGTGTGTAGGGGTTAGGGTTGGGGTTAGGGGTGTGTTGGGGTTAGGGTTGGAGTTAGAATTGAGGGGTTTCCACTATTTAGGCACATCAGGGGGTCTCCATACGCGACATGGAGCCACCATTGATTCCTGCAAATTTTGCGTTCAAAAAGTCAAACAGTGCTCCCTTTATTCCAAGCCCCGACGTATGCCCAAACAGTGGTTTATCCCCACATATGGGGTATCAGCGTACTCGGGAAAAATTGCACAACAACTTTGGGGGTTCTAATTTCTCCTGTTAACATTGGGAAAAAAAATTGGGGACTAAAAATTATTTTTGTGGAAAAAAAATGATTTTATATTTTCACGGCTCTGCGTTATAAACTTCTGTGAAGGACTTGGAGATTCAAAGTGCTTATCACACATCTATAGGAGTTCCTTGGGGGATCTAGTTTCCAAAATGGGGTCACTTGTGGGGAGTTTCTACTGTTTAGGCACATTAGGGACTCTGCAAACGTAACATGACGCCCGAAGACCATTCCATCAAGTGGGCATTTCAAAACGTCGCTACTTCCCATCCGAGCCCCGACGTGTGCCCATACAGTAGTTTTCTCCCACATATGGGATATCAGCATACTCAGGACAAATTGGACAACAACTTTTGGGTCTAATTTCTCATGTTACCCTTGGGAAAATAAAAAAATTGGGGACTAAAAGATCCTGATTGTGGAAAAAATATGATTTTTTTATTTTCATGCCCGGACGTTATAAACTTCTGTGTAGCCCTTGGGGGTTCAAAGTGCTCACCACACATCTAGATAAGTTCTTTGCCGGGTCTAGTTTCCAAAATGGGGTCACTTGTGGGGAGTTTCTACTGTTTAGGCACATCAGGGGCTCTGCAAACGTAACAAGACGCCCGCAGACCATTCCATCAAGTCGGCATTTCAAAGCGTCACTACATCCCTTCCGAGCCCTGACGTGTGCCCAAACAGTGGTTCCCCCTCACATATGGGGTACTAGCTACTCAGGAGAAACTGGACAACAACTTTTGAGGTCCAATTTCTCCTGTAACCATTGTGAAAATAAAAAACAGTGGGCTTAAAAATCATTTTTTGAGAAAAAAAAATGATTTTTTATTTTCGTGGCTCTGCGTTATAAACTTCTGTGAAGCACCTGGGGGTTCAAAGTCTCACTATGCATCTAGATAAGTTCCTTAGGGCGTCTAGTTTCCAAAATGGGGTCACTTGTGGGGGAGCTCCAATGTTTAGGCACACAGGAACTCTCCAAATGCGACATGGCAACGCTAAATATTCCAGCATATTTTCCATTCAAAAAGTCAAATGGCGCTCCTTCCCTTCTGATCCCTGCAGTGCGCCCAAACAGTGGTTTATGACCACATATGAGGTATCTGTGTACTCAGGAGAAATTGCCCAACAAATTTTAGGATCCAATTTATACTGTTGCCCATGTGAAAATGAAAAAAACTGAGGCTAAAAGAAAATTTTTGTGAAAAAAAAGTACTTTCTTTTTTTTACGGATCAATTTGTGAAGCACCTGGGGTTCAAAGTGCTCACTATGCATCTAGATAAGTTCCTTAGGGGGTCTAGTTTCCAAAATGGGGTCACTTGTGGGGGAGCTCCAATGTTTAGGCACACAGGGACTCTCCAAATGCGACATGCAACCGCTAAATATTCCAGCATATTTTCATTCAAAAAGTCAAATGGCGCTCCTTCCCTTCTGAGCCCTGCCGTGCGCCCAAACAGTGGTTTATGACCACATATGAGGTATCTGTGTACTCAGGAGAAATTGCCCAACAAATTTTAGGATCCAATTTATACTGTTGCCCATGTGAAAATGAAAAAACTGAGGCTAAAAGAAAATTTTTGTGAAAAAAAAGTACTTTCTTTTATTTACGGATCAATTTGTGAAGCACCTGGGGTTCAAAGTGATCACTATGCATCTAGATAAGTTCCTTAGGGGGTCTAGTTTCCAAAATGGGGTCACTTGTGGGGGAGCTCCAATGTTTAGGCACACAGGGACTCTCCAAATGCGACATGGCAACCGCTAAATATTCCAGCATATTTTCTATTCAAAAAGTCAAATGGCGCTCCTTCCCTTCTGAGCCCTGCCGTGCGCCCAAGCAGTGGTTTATGACCACATATGAGGTATCTGTGTACTCAGGAGAAATTGCCCAACAAATTTTAGGATCCAATTTATACTGTTGCCCATGTGAAAATGAAAAAACTGAGGCTAAAAGAAAATTTTTGTGAAAAAAAAAGTACTTTCTTTTTTTACGGATCAATTTGTGAAGCACCTGGGGTTCAAAGTGCTCACTATGCATCTAGATAAGTTCCTTAGGGGGTCTAGTTTCCAAAATGGGGTCACTTGTGGGGGAGCTCCAATGTTTAGGCACACAGGGACTCTCCAAATGCGATATGGCAACCGCTAAATATTCCAGCATATTTTCCGTTCAAAAAGTCAAATGGCGCTCCTTCCCTTCTGAGCCCTGCCGTGCGCCCAAACAGTGGTTTATGACCACATATGAGGTATCTGTGTACTCAGGAGAAATTGCCCAACAAATTTTAGGATCCAATTTATACTGTTGCCCATGTGAAAATGAAAAAACTGAGGCTAAAAGAAAATTTTTGTGAAAAAAAAGTACTTTCTTTTTTTTACAGATCAATTTGTGAAGCACCTGGGGTTCAAAGTGATCACTATGCATCTAGATAAGTTCCTTAGGGGGTCTAGTTTCCAAAATGGGGTCACTTGTGGGGGAGCTCCAATGTTTAGGCACACAGGAACTCTCCAAATGCGACATGGCAACCGCTAAATATTCCAGCATATTTTCCATTCAAAAAGTCAAATGGCGCTCCTTCCCTTCTGAGCCCTGCCGTGCGCCCAAACAGTGGTTTATGACCACATATGAGGTATCTGTGTACTCAGGAGAAATTGCCCAACAAATTTTAGGATCCATTTTATCCTGATGCCCATGTAAAAATGAAAAAATTGATGCTAAAAGAAAATTTTTGTTGGAAAAATTAAAATGTCCATTTTTTCCTTCCACGTTGCTTTAGTTCCTGTGTCGCACCTGAAGGGTTAATAATCTTCTTGAATGTGGTTTTGAGTAGCTTGAGGGGTGCAGTTTTTATAAAGGTGTCACTTTTTGGTATTTTCTGCCATATAGACCCCTCAAAGTGACTTCAAATGTGAGGTGGTCCCTAAAAAAAATGGTTTTGTAAATTTTGCTGTAAAAATGAGAAATCGCTGGTCAACTTTTAACCCTTATAACTTCCTAACAAAAAAAAATGTTGTTCCCAAAATTGTGCTGATGTAAAGTAGACATGTGGGAAATGTTATTTATTAACTATTTTGTGCCACATAACTCTCTGGTTTAACAGAATAAAAATTAAAAATTTGAAAATTACAAAATTTTCAGAATTTTCGCCAAATTTCCATTTTTTTCACAAATAAACGCAAAAATTATCGACCTAAATTTACCACTAACATGAAGCCCAATATGTCACGAAAAAACAATCTCAGAATCGCTAGGATCCGTTGAAGCGTTCCTGAGTTATTACCTCATAAAGGGACACTGGTCAGAATTGCAAAAAATGGCAAGGTCTTTGAGGTCAAAATAGGCTGGGTCTTGAAGGGGTTAATATGCAAATTGCCTCTTCAAACAAAGAGGACTTGTACTCTATAGCGCCACCTATTGGAAGTAGCGATCCTACAAGTCACAATCAACCCTTTAACGAGTCTTGTAATATGACTTAGGATAAAAGCCAAATCAGAATTCTCCATTTGCAGACACGGTGTTTCGGACTGTTGGTCCTCGTCAGTGCAAAGTAGGAGAGATCTGATTTGGCTAGATGAGAGGCTCTGGACTGGGGTCTGGGGGGTAAGGTTACTCCTTGTGGAGAGTGACATACCAGCTCTGGCGTGTCGAGGTAAGGAGGCTTATTCGCCGTGCAATGCTCCTCGAGGTGTAATGTTCATTAGGATAAGTTCTCACTGGGCTTTTTTGACTTTTTTAATGCTAATTTTTAGCTGTTTTTCAGTTCTATGAGTTTTCAGAAATCTCACGCACACACATTGTTTTTTTTGTCATCATTAGAGGATGTGACTTTTTTCAGCGTTTTTCACCCATTGACTTGAATGGGTGGTGAAAAAATGCTGCAAAAACGCAGGTATCATTATTTTTTCCAACTTTTTTTGCTGCAGAAAAGTCAAGGACATGAGGATGTGACCTCACACCCAGCTCTGCTACATCTAGATGGCAGGCTCCATGGTTGTATGATGCGACCATACAGCCTGTCATTCAACAGAGACACTGAGCACCGTGCGCTACCGCTTCCCAGTGTCTCGCAGTGACGTCAGACAGGTCCTACCGGTTCACTGCGAGACACTGAGCAGCGGTAGCATACAGTGCTCAGTGTCTGCTGGATGGCAGGCTGTATGGTCGCATCATGCAACCATGCAGCCTGTAGCAGAGATAGACCTGTTCTGGGACAAATGGATTAGCAGCATCTCTGTGGAAAGGTGAGGAATATTGTTTGTTTTATTTAACTCTTTTGCAGATGACGAGGGCGTCGAGGGAATGGGCGAGGTCGTAAGTATGGTTGAATTAAGATTTAATAAAGGAGTCTGTGTCATTCTTTTCATTACAGGACTTTATTCTGGGTGTCTGTTTTCTTACAGTGTGACTATGGGGTTAGTAATGGGGGCGTCTTATTGACGCCTCTCCATTACTAACCTCTGGGCTTGATGTCACCAGACAATACAAAGGTGACATAAACCCCCCCCAACTACTCACCCCACTGGCGACCGCTACAGGGCAAGTGGGAAGAGCGAGGCTAAGTGCCAGAATTGGCACATCTTATAGATGCGCCTTTTTTGGGGTGGCTCAGAGCTGATGTTTTTAGCCTGGGGGGCTGCATCCATGGCGCCTTCCTAGGCTATTAATATCCGCCCGCAGCTGTCTGCATAGCCTTTGCTGGTTATTAATTATAGGGGGGACTCTACATCATTTTTTTTAGGGTCCCCCATTGTAATAGTAAAGTCTAAGTATACAGTTGTGAGCTGATATTAATAGCCTGGGAAGCTCCATGGGTATTACCCTCTTCCCAGGCTATAAACATCGGCCCCCAGCCGTTGGCTTTACCTCTGCTGCTTAAGAAAATTATGTGGGAGCCCACGCCATTTTTTCTGCAAAATAATCTTTTAATAATTAAATACATGTACAGTAAGCTGCGCACACACCATACTAATTGTATTTGTCCTGGGTTTATCGGTCCTTATAAGATCGTAGCCATAGTCAAACCCATAGCATTCCACCACCTTTGCCATCTACCTTTAGGTATCATAATGTGTTTCTGTCACGCTGTCTAATGATATGTATACAATGTCAGTAAACTATTAATACAGGAACAACACTCTATACAACAACTAGTATAGCAACATCAGCATGTAAGTATAGAATAGATTTACCTGACACGATATCTGCTGAACTCAGGGTTAATCTTGAGGACTTGATGAGCTGAAACAGGAAAGAGGTGGACCGGGATCTAACCTGACCCTAAACTGGGGTCCTAACTAATCCCTCACCTTGGAGGTACTGATAATGGTTCAGAGGTCCAAGTCTCCAACCTAACCCTGTCTCCTATCAGACCCTGAACCCTGTAATCAGTCCTAAGAAGGATCCTGACTACCACCAAAGGGATATGGGCTGATCTTAGCTAAATACACAGATTAGACATATAAGACAGACAGGATAACACACGCTTGCATACACACTCAAACACCAAAGGAACATAAATGGTCTGGGAAATAAACTCTAACCAAGTTGAGCTTAGAACAACTAAGGAGCTCACAACCAGGGCCGGATTAACTAGGGGCTGATGGAGCTGCAGCTCCAGGCCCCTTGTTAGAGATAGGCCCAGTAGCGTAGCTACCGGGGGGGCAGAGGGGACCAACCCGGAGCTACGCTACTGTAACTGTATCGGCATGCACAGCACGCCGACACAGTTACTTTCTGCGGCATGGCAGGGAGAATCAATCTCCCTGCTCTGCCGCCCGGCTGCTATGGGGCCCCTGAGCAGGCGGTGGGGGGCCCTGTGCCAGCAGTGGGCCCCCCGCCCGTCATCGCAGGGTCAGCTGTATCGGCATCCAGCCAATACAGCTGACCGCATTGAGAGAGAAGGAGCGAGCGCTCCTTCTCCCATAATCCCCCTCTCAGCGTCTGACGTCACTGCCCGGCGTCGGCAGTCAGACCTGAGAGGGAGAGCAGTGAGCAGTGCAGGAGCCTGGAGCAAGAGAGGTGAGTACAGGATTTATTATTTTTGTAAAGGGGGTACATTATAGTACAGAGGCTGCCTATGGGGTGCATTATAAGTAAGGCTGCATATGGGGTGAATTATAAGTACGGCTGGATATGGGGGTGCATTATAAGTAAGGCTGCCTATGGGGTGCATTATAAGTACGGCTGGATATGGGGGTGCATTATAAGTATGGCTGGATATGGGGGTGCATTATAAATACGGCTGGATATGAGGTGCATTATAAGTACGGCTGGATATGGGGTGCATTATAAGTACGGCTGCATATGGGGGAGTGCATTATAAGTACGTAAGTACAGCTGGATATGGGGGTGCATTATAAGTAAGGCTGCATATGGGGTGCATTATAAGTAAGGCTGCATATGGGGTGCATTATAAGTAAGGCTGCATATGGGGTGCATTATAAGTAAGGCTGCCTATGGGGTGCATTATAAATAAGACTGCCTATGGGGTGCATTATAAATAAGACTGCCTATGGGGTGCATTATAAATAAGACTGCCTATGGGGTGCATTATAAATAAGACTGCCTATGGGGTGCACTATAAATAAGACTGCCTATGGGAAGTGCATTACAATATAGAGGCTGCGCTATATTATGGGCCTCTGCCTCTCAATGCTGGCATGCTGCCCTATATACTATGGCCCCCATTCAATGCTACGCTACGGTATATACTATAATGGGCCTCTGAGAGGCCGATTATAGTATATAGCGTAGCATTGAATGGCCCATAGTAATATAGGGCAGCATTGAGAGGCCCATTCTAGTATATAGCGCAGCATTGAATGGCCCATAGTATATATAGGTCAGCATTGAGAGGCCCTCTCAATGCTGCCCTATATATACTATGGGCCATTCAATGCTGCGCTATATATACTATGGGCCATTCAATGCTGCGCTATATACTAGAATGGGCCTCTCAATGCTGCGCTATATATACTATGGGCCATTCAATGCTGCGCAACTATGGGCCATTCAATGCGGCGCTATATATACTATGGGCCATTCAATGCTGCGCTATATATACTATGGGCCATTCAATGCTGCCTATATATACTATGGGCCATTCATGCTGCCCTATATATACTATGGGCCATTCAATGCTGCGCTATATATACTATGGGCCATTCAATGCTGCCCTATATATACTATGGGCCATTCAATGCTGCCCTATATATACTATGGGCCATTCAATGCTGCGCTATATATACTATGGGCCATTCAATGCTGCCCTATATATACTATGGGCCATTCAATGCTGTGCTATATATACTATGGGCCATTCAATGCTGCGCTATATATACTATGGGCCATTCAATGCTGCGCTATATATACTATGGGCCATTCAATGCTGCGCTATATATACTATGGGCCATTCAATGCTGCGCTATATATACTATGGGCCATTCAATGCTGCGCTATATATACTATGGGCCATTCAATGCTGCCCTATATATACTATGGGCCATTCAATGCTGCGCTATATATACTATGGGCCATTCAATGCTGCCCTATATATACTATGGGCCATTCAATGCTGCCCTATATATACTATGGGCCATTCAATGCTGCCCTATATATACTATGGGCCATTCAATGCTGCCCTATATATACTATGGGCCTCTCAATGCTGCATTATATATACTATGGGCCATTCAATGCTGCCCTATATATACTATGGGCCATTCAATGCTGCGCTATATATACTATGGGCCTCTCAATGCTGCACTATATATACTAGAATGGGCCATTCAATGCTGCCCTATATATACTATGGGCCATTCAATGCTGCGCTATATACTAGAATGGCCCTCTCAATGCTGCCCTATATATACTAGAATGGGCCTCTCAATGTTGCCATATATCTGTGTATAGGGCCTCTCTGACGCAATATTACTAATGTGGCTATGTATGGCAGTATTATTGAGATGGCTATGTGTGGCAGTATTAAGGGGGCTGTGTGTGGCACTATAAGGGGGCTATGTGTGGCAGTATTAAGGGCCGTTTAGACTGTCCAAATTCTTGTCTGATCGGCCGGACTTTAATTTTTTCCCAGGGTGCCCTGAGGCTGAGAAGGTTGAGAAAAACTGCTATAGGAGGAGGTCAGACTGAGGTGTGAGTTGTGTGTTCCTGTGGAGCAGGTACTAATGTTATAATACATCTTGTGCTGCTGACATATATACAGACATGTTACTGCTATGTATAGCTGTGGTACTGGTATATAAGCAGGTACTAATGTTATACATAGATGGGCTGCTGACATATATACACACACAGTACTGGTATATATGGCTGTGATACTGGTATATAGGCAGGTACGTACTAATGTTATAGATGGGCTGCTGACATACATACAGACACAGAACTTGCCATGCGCCTTGACTGACATGGTTTAATTGCTTCTATATCCACTGTATTTATATTAGGCATGTATCATATATTTACTTTGTTTATATCTTTTACGTTACATTTTTGGCCTTTGTGAATTGCCGTGTTTGGCCCCACCCTTGCCCCGCCCCTTGCCCGCCCCTTCAGCTCCAGGCCCATCATGTTCTTAATCCGGCCCTGCTCACAACTAAAGTCTATACAGATTCATTCCTATCTGTGGTCTGCATGAAGGTTTCACTGGCAACTCCCCAAGCAGACAGCCAGGAATTTAAAGGAAACCAATCAACAAATAATCAATTGCAGCCGGGAGAAACTGCACCCAGTCCCAGCACGAGCACAGACAGAATTAACTCCCTAACTGCCAAACACAAAGAAACAGCAGCTCAGCTGTGAGAAGTCAAAATGTGCAACCGCGACGATCTTCGTGGCAATGCACACATGACAGTACCCCCCTTCTACGAGGGGCCTCCGGACCCTCAGGGCCAGGCCTGCCCGGGTGAGTTCTGTGGAAGGTCCGAACCAAACGATCTGCGTTAACACCAGACGCAGGGACCCACGTCCTCTCCTCCGGACCATACCCCTTCCAATGCACCAAGTACTGAAGGGACCGGCGATTCAGACGTGAGTCAATGATCTTTGATACTTGAAATTCCAAGTTACCATTGACCAACACAGGAGGAGGAGGTAGAGGTGACGGTATGACTGGTGCCACATACCTTTTAAGTAATGACTTGTGGAACACATTATGAATTTTAAACGTAGGAGGGAGGTCCAGACGAAATGCCACAGGATTAATTATGGAACTGATCCTGTACGGCCCGATGAATCTGGGACCCAGTTTCCAGGAGGGAACTTTAAGTTTTATATTCCTGGTAGACAACCACACCAGATCGTTCACATTCAGATCTGGACCAGAAACTCTCCTCCTATCAGCCATACGTTTGTAACGGTTCCCCATCGCACTCAGATTATTCAATACACCTCTCCACACAGAAGCAAGTGACGACGAGAAACGCTCCTCCTCAGGAACCCCAGAAGGCCCCCCCCCATTGAAAGTACAGTCATGGCCAAAAGTTTTGAGAATGACACAAATATTATATTTTCACATGATCTGCTGCCCTCTGGTTTTTATGTGTGTTTGACAGATGTTTTTATCACAGACAGAAATATAATTGCAAACATATGAGTAACAAAAGCTTATATTGACAGTTAGAATGAGTTAATGCAGCAAGTCAATATTTGCAGTGTTGACCCTTCTTCTTCAGGACCTCTGCAATTCTCCCTGGCATGCTCTCAATCAACTTCTGGACCAAATCCTGACTGATAGCAGTCCATTCTTGCACAATCAATGCTTTCATTTTGTCACAATTGTTAGGTTTTTGTTTGTCCACC
The DNA here is from genome assembly GCA_033576555.1 of Oophaga sylvatica. NCBI lineage: Eukaryota > Metazoa > Chordata > Amphibia > Anura > Dendrobatidae > Oophaga > Oophaga sylvatica. The sequence continues at coordinate 27,847,203 of JARQOD010000008.1, read as the reverse complement.
CGTCTCTTGATGATTGACCACAAGTTCTCAATGGGATTAAGATCTGGGGAGTTTCCAGGCCATGGACCCAAAATCTCTATGTTTTGTTCCCTGAGCCATTTAGTTATCACCTTTGCTTTATGGCAAGGTGCTCCATCATGCTGGAAAAGGCATTGTTGATCGCCAAACTGCTCTTGGAGGGTTGGGAGAAGTTGCTCTTGGAGGACATTCTGGTACCATTCTTTATTCATGGCTGTGTTTTTAGGCAAGACTGTGAGAGAGCCGATTCCCTTGGCTGAGAAGCAACCCCACACATGAATGGTTTCAGGATGCTTAACAGTTGGCATGAGACAAGACTGGTGGTAGCGCTCACCTTGTCTTTTCCGAATGAGGCGTTTTCCTGATGTCCCAGACAATCGAAAAGGGGATTCATCAGAGAAAATAACTTTATGCCAGTCCTCAGCAGTCCACTGCCTGTACCTTTTGCAGAATATCAGTCTGTCCATGATGTTTTTTCTGGAGAGAAGTGGCTTCTTTGCTGCCCTCCTTGAGACCAGGCCTTGCTCCAAGAGTCTCCGCCTCACACTGCGTGCAGGTGCACTCACACCTGCCTGCTGCCATTGTGTCGACCCGCCACCACAATTGTGGGTTACCAGGGCAATGGGGTACTCAGAGCCGAGCCCATGGAAGTCTATGGGGATTTTGTCACAGGTAGCTGTGGCTCGGTCTGTGGCCCTGGCGGTCTGGCGTATGTTGTTGGGGAATATTTACAGGGGATAACTATATACAGTTCGTGACGCCACCTGTAGTATTCTGGTAATTAGTACCAGCGCTGCTGTAGATCTCTGAGGGGATGGTGAGGCAGCTAGATGTCGGGTCCCTACAGGTGGGACTCTTCCCTCAGGTCGGTAGTTAGGTAGGGATTGTGCAGGCATGCAGTAATACTCAGTCTCACACAGTCAAAGTCTTTCCATACCTTTACTTGCAGAATGGTAAAGCAGGTCCCAGGGAGGCTGATGGGGTTGATGGAGGATGAGCTTTGAGGCAAACGGTTTAAGCAAGTTAGGGGCCTCCTTTAACTCCAATGAAGCTGAGTACGACCAGCTTGAAGCGTAGTCCTCTCTATAATTCCAGCTAATCTTTAGCTGTTCTGCCCGATCAGTGTTGTGGTTGGAGCCTTTTTGTGAGAAAGATGATTTCCTATATTGTCGTGCACTGACTCACGGTCCTCACTTCCCTCTGACCCCAGTTACGTACTGACTATTTGGGCTTATCCGCCGCGACCTAGGGTCCGGTAGATTTCTAGTTATCTTATCACCTTGCTTGAAACAAAGATGATCCTTCGGTCCCCAGTAACCGGTAGATTCGTGCAGGTATTCTTCACCTATAGCACTTCCTTGCTTTCTTCCACTTTTGCCCTTCGACTTGCTCAGTTCTCAGGAGATATTTCAGCCTGTTTCCAGTGGGGCACAGCTTTGACTAGGCTCGGGTACGTTAAAGTACCTATACTAGACTCCACAATTTGAAGCTGAAGATAGAGCAGAGTCCCTAAGACGTCTTGTCTCTCCTAAGTCTGGACACACTCTCTCCTACTGACACTCCCTTCCACACCCCTACTGGGCGTGTTCGAAGGTACATGATGACATGAAGAACACTTAACCTTTACCTCTCCACTCATCCTCCTGGTATTGTGTACCAGGGCTACACATTCCCCATGGTAAACGACAGCACTCCCGGGCTGTGGAATACAAAAGACATTTTGTTTATGCAATAACATTGGAACAATAACATCTTCCATCCGGGAGGTAAGAATACCTTAAACGTTACAAACTTGATAGAAATACCAAAAATACAAATAGTATCAAATGTCATTCAATAAATAAATTTACAAGATACTTGTGAAGGACCCGCACCAAACCTTCAACGTGGGTCCTGGGTGGGCTGCAGGACATCCAAATGCAGACCTCACTCAGTGCCACACCACACGGGTTTTTGGTTCAGAGGTGAGTCAAGGTTTCATGTGAAACCATTAAAAAGGCACAAAGTGCAACTATTTACAGGATACAGTTTTTGGGCTGGCTCAGTCCTCAGCCTCTGAGTCCATTGTAAACGAAGACATAATAGGGAAAAACACATTTATATATATAGACTTTTCACAATATATTTACATCAGTTCGTCATAACTATTGCTGATATCTAATGGGTAATTTCCCTTTTGTGATTCTCTCTGATCTACGTGGTGTAGTTTCAGGTAAATCAATTTGCGATCTGTCTGCACTATGAAACGGTAAACCATAGAACTGCCTTAATCTTTCCATGGATCTGGCAAGCGTACTGATGGCTGGGCGGTGTGAGTCAGCTTCACCAGGGGATCCCATAGTATGGGCGCTGCTTCCGATGATCCATCTTGAGGTTCTACAGGTTGAGGTGTTGCTGGAAGGGGTAACTCCTGAGCGGGTTCAACTGGCACTACAGGCACAACTGGAGATAGAACGTCCTCTTGTGGCTTATAAAACTGCAACACTGGAATTATCACAGCATCTCCCAGTCGGGGCCAATCCGCAGGAAAATCTCCCAGATCTGTGTGTATAACCTCTTCCTTTTTCTCTCTTTGATTGAAGACAGGGTTCTTGTCGCAACGTTTCAAGGGTTCCGGACATAGTTTCAAATGGTCTCTAGACACAGTGGTTGTTGTTTTTCCTCCGTCTTTACTGACGACACAAACTTTTCCGTTGTCGTACTTAGAATCTTGTATGACGTAGGGTTCTTGCTCCCACTGATTATCCAGTTTATGCATTTTTCTTTTTCTTTTTAATACTACCTCTCCAGGCATCAAAGGCTTGGCAGGAGCATTTCGGTTGTAAACATCTTCCTGTTTCTCCCGTGCCTTATTAAGACTTTCCTCTACACAGATTTGTACTCTTCTGTATTGCTCTTGCCGATTGACGTCCCAGTTTTCAACAGCGTCGTCTGCCTCCGGTTCTACCACTCCAAGTTCTAGGTCCATTGGTAGTTTTCCAGGCCTTGCTCTCATCAGATAGGCTGGAGTGCAGTTAGTTGAGCTTACAGGTATATGATTATACAAATCAACCAAATCAGGCAGTAAATCCGGCCATCGATTCCTGTCTTCCAACGGTATGGATCTCAACAAGTCAAGGACAATATGGTTCATTTTCTCGCAGAGACCATTGGTTTGAGGGTGATATGGTGTTGTTCTTATTTTCTTGCACCCGTACATATGACAGAATTCCTTGAATAAATCGGCTTCAAAAGCAGGTCCCTGATCGGTTAAGACTTGCTCGGGATACCCATGCGGTCTGCAGAAGCTTGCTTGAAAGGTCTTCGCTGCCGTCACTGCAGTCTGGTCTTTCACTGGAACGACTACCAGAAATCTGGAGTAATGGTCCACCATGGTCAAGGCGTATGAGTATCCAGATCTACTCGGCGACAATTTGACGTGGTCCAGGGCCACAATCTCCAGAGGACGAGTCGTCCGGATAGGTTGCAGGGGTGCCTTCTGACTACCGTAGTCCTTTCTTCTGAGACCACAGGGTCCACAGTTCCGACACCACCTCTCGATGGAGCTGCGCATCCCTACCCAGTAGAACCGGCATCTCAACAGGGTCTCCAGCTTCCTCCAGCCAAAGTGTCCTGCTTGATCGTGGTACGCTTCCAACACCATAGGGACGTCTGTCTTGGGGACCACGATTTGCCAGACCATTTCATGGGTTCTGGGGTTGACGTATCTCCTGCACAACTTCTCACGGTACAGGAACAACCTGCTTCTCTCGTTCCACAGGAGCTTGGCTGGCATAGGTGCATCCTTTTCCAAAGAGGAGCCTTCTTGCTTTAACAACTCCTTGATGTGGCTTACCACTGGATCACTGTCCTGAGTCTCTTTCCAGCTGTGATGGGGTAAAGGATTTAATGTTGCACCATTTTGCTTTCTGTGGACTTGATGCTCGTGGACTACCCCATTTCGATGGAACGCGGGTAGCTCAATTTCTTCCAGGTCGTCCGATTCTTCTTCCGTATCAGAGTCATGCGGCATTCGGGACAACGCATCAGCATTAGCATTCTTTCGACCTGCCCGGTACTTGATAGTAAACTGGTAATTGGACAACCGAGCCATCCATCGCTGCTCCATGGCACCCAGCTTGGCGGTTTCCAGGTGCGTTAATGGGTTGTTGTCTGTGTACGCCGTGAACTTATTGGAGGCCAGATAGTGCTTAAATCTTTCGGTAATGGCCCAGACCAGCGCCAGAAACTCTAGCTTGAAGCTGCTATAATTTTCCGGATTCCTTTCAGTTGGCCTGAGTTTTCTGCTAGCATAAGCGATGACTTTTTCTTGGCCATTCTGCTTCTGACTGAGAACTGCTCCCAGCCCTTCATTACTGGCGTCGGTGTACAACAGGAACGGTTGGCTGTAATCAGGATAGGTTAAGATCTCATCACCTGTAAGGATCTCTTTCATCTTTTGGAATGCTTCAGCCTGTTCTTTACCCCAATTAAAGGGAGGGTTTCTGCTCTTTAAGGATTGTCCTACCAGGAGGTCCTGTAAAGGAGCTGCCTTCTTCGTGTAATCTTTCACGAATCTCCTGTAGTAACCCGTTAGTCCCAGGAACTGTCGCACTTCCTTAAGGTTCTTCGGCTCCGGCCACTTCTGGATGGCAGTGACTTTCTCTGGGTCCGGCGCTACTCCTTCCGAACTGACGATGTGCCCCAAGTATTGTACCTTCTGCTTGAGTAGATGGCATTTTGAGGGTTTCAACTTCATCCCGTACCTGGACAGGGACTCAAACACTTCTGCCAGGTGCTTCAGATGGTCCTCATATGTCTTGGAATACACGATAACGTCGTCTAGGTATAGCAGCACGGTTTCAAAATTGAGATGTCCCAGACAGTTTTCCATCACTCTCTGAAATGTTCCTGGGGCACTACTGAGTCCAAACGGCATTCTGTCGAACTCACAGAGCCCATTGGGGTGGTGAAAGCCGTTTTCTCACGATCCTCCTCAGCCACAGCCACTTGCCAGTAACCACTAGTCAGATCAAGGGTAGAAAAGTAGTTAGCCGTTTTCAGAGCAGCTAATGATTCCTCTATACGTGGTAGCGGGTATGCATCCTTGTGTGTTATGCGGTTCACCTGCCTGTAATCCACACACATTCTCATACTACCATCTTTCTTTTTAACCAGAACTAGAGGGGCTGCCCAGGGACTACAACTATCCCTTATCACCCCAGCTTTCTTCATATCATTCAACATTTCTTTAGCTTTCTGATAATGAGCTGGAGGTATGGGCCTATACCGCTCTTTGATGGGAGGATGATTGCCAGTAGGGATATGATGTTGTACTCCCTTAATTGTCCCAAAATCAAGTGGATTTTTGCTAAACACTTGGGCGTACTCTTGCACCACCGTAATACCCCTTGCTTCTGGTGAGCGGGAGTGGTGTCCGTCCCAACATGGAGTTGCTGACACCATTCCGCCACCTGGGTTGCTGGGTCATTGTCCTCCTCTATTTGACAGGAGTCTAAGGACTCAGCCGGGAGAATGGAATTATTGTCGACAGCATGAAGTTTAGCAATGGTTGCATAACGGGGTAAATTTACCTCATCATCTCCCCAATTGAGAAGCCGTACAGGTACTCTCCCATTCACCACTTCTACTACTCCTCTAGCAGTCATAAGTGTAGGTCTATGTTCGGAATGGTGGGGTTCTACTACCGCTTGGTAATTCTGTCCTCTCAGACCTATGGCTGCCCTGCACCAAATGATCATTTCACTCATTGGGGGTATCACAATAGGATTCGAGTCAGTGACCCGTACATTACCAATTTCGCCGGCGGTAAGCTTCGCTTGCTGCTGACACACCAGGGCCCGGATCTCTCTTTGGATGACTCCTCTCTGCCTTGGTCGGGCAATCTCAGCGAGCTGTTGGAGCAAGAACACTACTTCTTCCAAACAATTACCAATAACATTAGTACCCAATATTATATTTAGACCATTCTCCTCATTTACAGTCTTCACTACCAGAAGTCCCTGGTCTTTCAACTCCTCTCTTCCCACCTTTACATCTACACATTTTGTTCCAAGTACTTCTACAGGAAGACCATTAGAAGCATACACGGTAAAGTCAAGGCTCGGGGGTTTAAGATCGTCCATTGACCAGTACTTGGTATATAGGGCATCAGGTATGAGGGTGACTTGAGACCCAGTGTCTAGCAATGCTGGAACAGCAATCCCATCTAAAATAATGGACAGGTAGGGTCGCCCGCCCACATACCTGCGGTTCCAGTCTAGGGGGCCTGGCGGGTATTCTCCTGGGTGTTGGCCCTTGGACCAGGTTCTGCCCGTTTAAAGGACACTGCGTAGACAGATGACCTTTCCGGTTGCAGCGAAAACAGACGATCTCTCGACGAGAAGGGTGTTGATCAGAGGTTGCTCCTGGGGGTGGCGTTGTCCTCCTCCGGGGGGGCGACGTCTTCTTTCTTCTCCGGTGCATCCACGGGACGTCTTCTGGGCAGTCCGCTAGCAAGATTTTTCCTTCCTCTTCTTTCCGCAGTTGCAGGGCACTCATAACAGCAGCCAGATTTTTAGTCAGCTGGCGCACCTCTGAGCGCAGACAGTCCAATTCACTAGGAGATGTCACCTGCGCTTTGGCTTCAGCCACTAGCGGGGAACAGGGGGTTACTGCCGGTTCCGGAGTGACTTCACCCTGATGATGTTGGGTGGCCACCTCAGGTTTGCCCAGGGGCCGCAGCCCTTTTATTGCCATGTCCTTTAGGGCATCAAAGGTAGCATCCGGATGATCTAAGGACCACCAATTTACAGTTCTGCGTTCCTCTGGGGATCTCAATCCCTGTATAAATTGTTCTTTCAGCATTCTATTCTCGTCGATAGCATTTAAATTGTTAATTTGCTTGAGGGCTCTCAGGGCTCCCTGTAGTCGGCAAGCGTAGTCCCGGATGCTGTCACCTGGCTGTTGTGAACAGTGATAGAAGGCCATCCGGAGATCCGTTTCTGTGCGGTCTTCAAATATGGCATGTAGCTTAAGGAAGATCGCAGATACCGACTCCTGATCAACGGTATCCCAAGTCTCCACTTCCCTCTCAGCAGCGCCAGTTAGCTGCCCTATTAGCACAGCAGCTTTTTGTCTCTCAGGCATGGAGTACATTTCTAATAGGCTGCTTAACTTCCGCTTGAAGCCTGATAATGTGCCTGGCTCACCGCTGTACTGGGGAAGCCATTTCGCCCCAGGCATATATGGAAGCGTTAGTGGCATGATCGGGACTACCGGACTAGGTGCTGGGCCTGCGCCTCCATCTGGCGCTACAATACCAGACGGTGCGGGATTAAGCCCTCCGGCCGGGGCCGCACTGTCAGCCTGTTGTTGTGACATCCTTGCTCCCCCTTGGTTAAACGGAGCCTACCGGTTTCAGATGCTGCTTCTTCACAGGCACCGCAGTGGGACTAGGACCTTCGTCGCAGGCGCTCTGATGTCAGAGCGTTCACTTCCTGTCGCAGGACCTTCCGATGAGTCAGAGCCGGGGGCGTGTCCAAGACTTTGCGCGCTCTTTCAGGTACGCCCTCCTTCTTCTCCAACGCTTTAGGCGCGAATCTGGCGGCAAATATGGCGGTATTTGGCGCCAAACAACAGCAACAGTCTTTTTCACTCAAACAGTTACATAGGCACGCAGGGCTCGCAATTCTGCGAGTTTCGCATCCTGTTCGTGACGCCAAAAAGTTGTGTCGACCCGCCACCACAATTGTGGGTTACCAGGGCAATGGGGTACTCAGAGCCGAGCCCATGGAAGTCTATGGGGATTTTGTCACAGGTAGCTGTGGCTCGGTCTGTGGCCCTGGCGGTCTGGCGTATGTTGTTGGGGAATATTTACAGGGGATAACTATATACAGTTCGTGACGCCACCTGTAGTATTCTGGTAATTAGTACCAGCGCTGCTGTAGATCTCTGAGGGGATGGTGAGGCAGCTAGATGTCGGGTCCCCTACAGGTGGGACTCTTCCCTCAGGTCGGTAGTTAGGTAGGGATTGTGCAGGCATGCAGTAATAACTCAGTCTCACACAGTCAAAGTCTTTCCATACCTTTACTTGCAGAATGGTAAAGCAGGTCCCAGGGAGGCTGATGGGGTTGATGGAGGATGAGCTTTGAGGCAAACGGTTAAGCAAGTTAGGGGCCTCCTTTAACTCCAATGAAGCTGAGTACGACCAGCTTGAAGCGTAGTCCTCTCTATAATTCCAGCTAATCTTTAGCTGTTCTGCCCGATCAGTGTTGTGGTTGGAGCCTTTTTGTGAGAAAGATGATTTCCTATATTGTCGTGCACTGACTCACGGTCCTCACTTCCCTCTGACCCCAGTTACGTACTGACTATTTGGGCTTATCCGCCGCGACCTAGGGTCCGGTAGATTTCTAGTTATCTTATCACCTTGCTTGAAACAAAGATGATCCTTCGGTCCCCAGTAACCGGTAGATTCGTGCAGGTATTCTTCACCTATAGCACTTCCTTGCTTTCTTCCACTTTTGCCTTCGACTTGCTCAGTTCTCAGGAGATATTTCAGCCTGTTTCCAGTGGGGCACAGCTTTGACTAGGCTCGGGTACGTTAAAGTACCTATACTAGACTCCACAATTTGAAGCTGAAGATAGAGCAGAGTCCCTAAGACGTCTTGTCTCTCCTAAGTCTGGACACACTCTCTCCTACTGACACTCCCTTCCACACCCCTACTGGGCGTGTTCGAAGGTACATGATGACATGAAGAACACTTAACCTTTACCTCTCCACTCATCCTCCTGGTATTGTGTACCAGGGCTACACACCATTCCTGAGCAAGCTCTGCACTGCTGATAGCCCGATCCCGCAGCTGAAACACTTTTAAGAGACGGTCCTGGCGCTTGCTGGTCTTTCTTGGGCGCCCTGGATCCTTTTTGGCAACAATGGAACCTCTCTCCTTGAAGTTCTTGATGATGCGATAGATTGTTGACTGAGGTGCAATCTTTCTAGCTGCGATACTCTTCCCTGTTAGGCCATTTTTGTGCATTGCAATGATGACTGCACGTGTTTCTTTAGAGATAACCATGGTTAACAGAGGAGAAACAATGATGCCAAGCACCAGCCTCCTTTTAAAGTGTCCAGTGGTGTCATTCTTACTTAATCATGACAGATTGATCTCCAGCCATGTCCTCATCAACACCCACACCTGTGTTAATGGAGCAATCACTGAAAAGAGGTTAGCTGGTCCTTTTAAGGCAGGGCTGCAATGATGTTGAAATGTGTTTTGGGGGATAAAGTTCATTTTCTAGCCAAATATTGACTTTGCAAGTAATTGCTGTTAAGCTGATCACTCTTTATAACATTCTGGAGTATATGCAAATTGCCATTAGAAAAAGTGAAGCAGTAGACTTTGTAAAAATTAATATTTGTGTCATTCTCAAAACTTTTGGCCATGACTGTACAAAACTGGGGATGGAAACCATATGCCACAAAAAACGGGGACTTACCAGTGGACTCGCTCCGCCTGTTGTTAAGAGCGAACTCTGCCAGAGGCAAGAAAGAAGACCAGTCCTCTTGGTTCTCTGAGACAAAACACCGGAGATATGTCTCTAAACTCTGATTCAGACGATCTGTCTGACCATTGGTCTGCGGATGAAAAGCCGAGGAAAATGACAATTGCATCCCCCGACGTAAACAAAATGCCCTCCAAAATTTGGACACAAACTGAGACCCCCTATCTGACACCACATCAGAAGGCAACCCATGAAGTCTAATGATCTCCCTAATGAACACCTGCGCCAGAGTTTTAGCATTAGGGAGGGCAGGAAGAGCAACGAAATGTGCCATCTTACTGAACCTGTCAACAACCACCAGTATGACAGTATTCCCTGACGACGGAGGAAGGTCCGTAATGAAGTCCATAGATAAATGAGTCCATGGACGCTCCGGAAGTTTCAAGGGTAAAAGGGTCCCAGACGGACGGGTATGAGGAGTTTTAGAGCGAGCACACACCCCACATGACGCGACAAAAGTTATAACATCTTTATTAGCATTAGGCCACCAAAACCGGCGAGAAAGGAGATCTAAAGTAGCCTTACTCCCTGGATGTCCTGCTAGAGCAGAATTATGATGTGCCTCAATAACCTTTTGTCTCAACAGATTTGGGACAAACAGTCTCCCTGGAGGTCCTGCAGGGGCGTCCCCTGAGCCTCTAACACCTCCTCCTCAAGCTCAGAAAATACAGCCGACACTACCACCCCTCCTGAAGGATAGGACTCGGGTCATCCGTTTTCCCGGCCCCTGGGAAACTGCGAGACAAGGCATCAGCCTTTACATTCTTAGACCCCGGGCGATAAGTGACGACAAAATTAAACCTGGTAAAAAACAACGACCATCGAGCTTGTCTGGAATTCAGACGCTTAGCGGATTCCAAATACAACAGGTTCTTGTGATCAGTAATAACGGTAACCGGGTGGACTGCCCCTCCAAAAAGTGACGCCATTCTTCAAAAGCTAACTTAATGGCCAAAAGTTCCCTATTGCCGATATCATAATTCCTTTCGGCGGACGACAATTTCTTAGAAAAGAAAGCGCACGGATGCCATTTACCAGGGGACGGACCCTGGGACAATATAGCACCCACCCCTACGTCAGACGCATCCACCTCCACAATGAACGGCTGAGATGCATCTGGTTGGATGAGAACGGGTGCCGAAGCAAAACATTTCTTCAAAGAGGAAAAGGCTTGGCAAGCTTTGTCCGACCATTTAGAAAAATCCGTCCCTTTTCTTGTCATGTCAGTGAGAGGTTTGACGACAGATGAGAAATTACAAATAAATTTCCGGTAGTAGTTAGCAAACCCCAAAAAACGCTGCAGAGCCTTAAGATCCCCTGGCTGATCCCATTCAAGCACTGCTCTCACCTTTTCAGGGTCCATACGGAAACCGGAGGCTGACACCAAAAAACCCAAAAACTGAAGTTCCTGTACGGCAAATACACACTTCTCCAGTTTGGCGTATAGTTTATTGTCTCGCAAGATCTGCAACACCTGTCTCACATGCTCCTGATGAGACACAAGATCTGGCGAGTAAATTAAAATGTCATCCAAATATACGACCACAAACACCCCCACAAGGTGATGAAAAATGTCATTAACAAAATGTTGGAATACTGCTGGTGCAGTAGTCAGACCAAAAGGCATGACTAGGTTCTCATAATGTCCCTCCGGCGTGTTAAACGCCGTTTTCCACTCATCCCCCTCTTTTATCCTAATCAGATTATACGCCCCCTGAGATCCAATTTAGAGAACCATTTGGCACCAACAATTTGATTGAAGAGATCAGGAATCAGAGGGAGTGGATACGGATCTCGAACAGTAATCCGATTAAGTTTGCGGAAATCCAAGCAAGGGCGTAGGCCTTCATCTTTCTTCTTCACAAAGAAGAACCCGCGGCTACTGGGGAAGATGAAGGTCTAATATGCCCTTTGGCCAGACTTTCAGAAATATAATCTTTCATAGCCTGCCTCTCAGGACCAGAAAGATTATACAACCTAGCTTTAGGCAACTTAGCATCAGGAAGGAGATTAATAGAGCAGTCATACACGCGATGAGGAGGCAACTCCTGACACCCCTCCTCAGAGAAAACATCCCCAAAATCCTCCAAAAAAGGAGGCAATGTACTAGGCACGACCGCATTGATGACTGTGTTCATGCAGTTGCTTTTGCAAAACTCACCCCATTGGCTTATTTCTCTGGACTGCCAATTAATCACAGGGTTATGTTTAACCAACCAAGGAAGTCCCAACACAATGGGAGTAGGTAGACCCTCCAACACATAACAAGATAATTGTTCCCTATGTATTGCCCCTACCCGAAGGTCAATGTTATGAACCTCATGAACAAAGCTACCTTGGCCGAGAGGCCTGGCGTCAATGGAGAATATAGGGATCGGTTTGACCAATACACTCAGATGCATACCTTGAGCCTGAGCAAACTGAGCGTCAACCAGGTTAGCCCCGGAACCACTATCAAGAAGAACAGACAATCTCTCCACTCTCGTACCAACTACCACCTCCACTGGTACAAGGAACTGAGAAGAACTGGCGGATGAAATACATACTCCCAGGTTGTCGTCCACCACACAACCTGGGATTAACAGTTTTCCGGCGACTTTTGGCTCAACAAGGCACGGATGGACATTCTCCAACAAAATGTCCCTTTTTCCCGCAGAAAAAACATCTTCTAGTCCTGCGGCGTACCGCCAATCCCCTCCTACGAAATGATGTCCCTCCCAACTGCATAGGCTCATCCGAACAGACAAGGGGAACCTCAACATAAGGGACTTTAGTGGTAGGTGGAGAAACAACAGGGAGTGGGGTTACCTCACCCCTCTCCCGAAGCCGTCTATCAGTACGGATAGCTAAGGCCATAGCAGCCTCCAGTGAATGAGGAGACTCATACTGAGCCAAAACGTCTTTTAATTTATCAGAAAGCCCATGACAAAACTGGCTCCTAAGAGCTGGGTCATTCCACTGAGTATCTGTGGCCCATCTACGAAACTCAGAAGCAAATTCCTCTGCCGGACGATCTCCCTGCTGTATCTTACGTAATTTTGTCTCAGCAAGAGAGACCCGATCTGGGTCATCATATACCAATCCCAGGGCAGTAAAAAATTGATCTACAGACTGTAGAGCCGGGGATCCCGGAGGAAGGGAAAATGCCCAGGATTGAGGGTCCCCTTGCAGAAGTGAGATAACAATTCCCACTCTCTGCTCATCACTCCCTGATGATCGAGGCTGAAAATACAATTTACATGCCTCCCGGAAGGTGAAAAATTTGTCTCGCCCACCAGTGAACCTGTCCGGGAGAGCTACTTTAGGTTCAACTCTGGTTTGCTCCAGGGGAGACAAAACTTTGGACTTAATGTCCGTCAGCTCCATGGATAATCCCTGCAACTGCAGAGCCAGCTGGGCTACTGGATCCATGGTAACTGGAGATAATTTTTATGGCCAGTGAAAATGTCACGCTGTCTAATGATATGTGTACGATGTCAGTAAACTATTAATACAGGAACAACACTCTATACAACAACTAGTATAGCAACATCAGCATGTAAGTATAGAATAGATTTACCTGACACGATATCTGCTGAACTCAGGGTTAATCTTGAGGACTTGATGAGCTGAAACAGGAAAGAGGTGGACCGGGATCTAACCTGACCCTAAACTGGGGTCCTAACTAATCCCTCACCTTGGAGGTACTGATAATGGTTCAGAGGTCCAAGTCTCCAACCTAACCCTGTCTCCTATCAGACCCTGAACCCTGTAATCAGTCCTAAGAAGGATCCTGACTACCACCAAAGGGATATGGGCTGATCTCAGCTAAATACACAGATTAGACATATAAGACAGACAGGATAACACACGCTTGCATACACACTCAAACACCAAAGGAACATAAATGGTCTGGGAAATAAACTCTAACCAAGTTGAGCTTAGAACAACTAAGGAGCTCACAACTAAAGTCTATACAGATTCATTCCTATCTGTGGTCTGCATGAAGGTTTCACTGGCAACTCCCCAAGCAGACAGCCAGGAATTTAAAGGAAACCAATCAACAAATAATCAATTGCAGCCGGGAGAAACTGCACCCAGTCCCAGCACCGAGCACAGACAGAATTAACTCCCTAGCTGCCAAACACAAGAAAACAGCAGCTCAGCTGTGAGAAGTCAAAATGTGCAACCGCGACGATCTTCGTGGCAATGCACACATGACAGTTTCATTGCTCTCTCCTTCAAAAAATACGTTGCGTCTTCTGTACCATCACCGCTACCACCATTTACTGTCATTGTGGATGGAAACTTAGAATATCAGATAGCAAAAATCGTGGATTCTCGCTTAGTTCGTCGGTTGCTTCAGTATCTGGTACATTGGAAGGGATTCCATCCTGAAGAGAGGATGTGGGTACCAGCATCTGATGTCTTTGCGCCCAGACTGATCAGGTCTTTTCACGTGGCACACCCTGATAAAGCCAGTTCCGAGGTTCCAGAGGTCCCTCATAGAAAGGGGGGTACTATCACGGGGTTACCGTGACAGAGAGGAGCCAGGACTCAGCGTCTGATTGCTCCTTCTCCTGCGCCGAAAAGAAGCACTTCACAATCTTTTTAAACGGTGTAAGTTTCTTTTGGCAATACAGGGGTTAATCGGCCATGTAAGCTCTGAGAGCTATGGCTCTTAGCTGAGCACGGTTAGCCACTCCTATCTGCTATATAATCTGGGTCCTGACTGACACACATTGTCAGAGCTAGTTTTTGCTGAATGACTGGGAGGATAGAAGTTAGTGGTTATATGAAAAGGCGTTTCGTGGGTTTATAGTGGGTCCGGAAAGTATTCAGACCCCTTTAAATTTTTCACACTTTGTTTCATTGTAGCCATTTGGTAAATTCAAAAAAGTTCATTTTTCCTCATTAATGTACACTCTGCACCCCATCTTGACTGAAAAAAAACAGAAATGTAGAAATTTTTGCAAATTTATTAAAAAAGGAAAACTGAAATATCACATGGTCATAAGTATTCACACCCTTTGCTCAGTATTGAGTAGAAGCACCTTTTGAGCTAGTACAGTACAGCCATGAGTCTTCTTGGAAAAGTTATTCACACCTGGATTTGGGGATCCTCTTCCATTCTTCCTTGCAGATCCTCTCCAGTTCCATCAGGTTGGATGGTGAACGTTGGTGGACAGCCATTTTCAGGTCTCTCCAGAGATGCTCAATTGGGTTTAGGTCAGGGCTCTGGCTGGGCCAGTCAAGAATGGTCACAGAGTTGTTCTGAAGCCGCTCCTTTGTTATTTTAGCTGTGTGCTTAGGGTCATTGTCTTGTTGGAAGGTGAACCTTTGGCCAAGTCTGAGGTCCAGAGCACTCTGGAAGAGGTTTTCATCCAGGATATCTCTGTATTTGGCGGCATTCATGTTTAATTCAATTGCAACTAGTCATCCTGTCCCTGCAGCTGAAAAACACCCCCATAGCATGATGCTGCCACCACCATGTTTCACTGTTGGGATTGTATTGGGCAGGTGATGAGCAGTGCCTGGTTTTCTCCACACATACCACTTAGGCTAGGTTCACATTAGCGTTCCTCAGAGCTGCGGAGGGCTGCGGACTTCCTCCATGAAGCTCCACCCACTGCCCCACCTCCTCGGTCAGCTCCGCCTATGTCTACATGCGGCCTGCTTACCTATCTTTAACATTAGTTACGCAGGCCGTGCAAATCTATGCGTATGCCTCTGCATGCATCGTTTTAACGATGCGGTGAACAAAACAAATTCCAAAACGGTTTGTTCGACGCTAGTCGCCGCATCGTCAAAACGACGCATGCGGAGGCATCCGCATATATCCGCACGCCTGCGTACCTAATGTTAAAGATAAGTACGCAGGCGGCATGCAGACATAGGCGGAGCTGACCGAAGGTTGTGCGGCAGTGGGCGGAGCTTCAGGAAGGAAGTCCGCTGCCCTCTCCAGCTCTGCCATCCGCAAATGTGAAACCGGCCTTAGAATTATCACCAAAAAGTTCTATCTTCGTCTCGTCAGACCAGAGAATCTTATTTCCAATAGGCTGGGAGTCCTTCATGTGTTTTTTAGCAAACTCTGTGAGGGCTTTCATATGTCTGGCACTGAGGGGAGGCTTTTGTCAGACCACTCGGCCATAAAATATGATTTTTGAGGAAAAAATGTGATTTTTAATTTTCACGGCTCTATGTTATAAGCTTCTGGGGGTTCAAGGTACTTACCATGCATCTAAATACATTCCTTGAGGGGTCTAGTTTCGAAAATTGGGTCACTTGTGGGGGGTTTCCACTGTGTAGGTACATCAGGGACTCTCCAAATGCGACATGGCGTCCATCTCAATTCCAACCAATTTTGCGTTGAAAAGTTCAAAAGGCGCTCCTTACATACTGAGCTCTGCCATGTGCCCAAACAGTGGTTTACCCCCATATATTGGGTGTCAGCGTACTCAGGACAAATTGCACAACTTTTGTGGTCCAATTTCCCCTGTTACCCTTGGGAAAATAAAAAATTGTGGGCAGAAAGATAATTTTTGTGGAAAAATATGATTTTTTATTTTTACGGCTTTACGTTATTAACTTCTGTGAAGCACTTGGGGGTTCAAAGTGCTCATGACACATCTAGATAAGTTCTTTGGGGGGTCTAGTTTCCAAAATGGGGTCACTTATGGGGGTTTCCACTGTTTAGGTACATCAGGGCCTCTCCAAATGCGACATGGCATCCAATCTCAATTCCAGCCAATTTTGTGTTGAAAAAGTCAAACGGTGCTCCTTCCCTTCCGAGCTCTGCCATGCGCCCAAACAGTTGTTTACCCCCACATATGGGGTATAACCAAACTCAGAACAAATTGCACAACAACTTTTGTGGTCCAATTTCTCCTGTTACCCTTGGGAAAATTAAAAATTGGGGGCAAAAAGATAATTTTTGTGGAAAAATATGATTTTTTATTTTTACGGCTCTACGTTATTAAGTTCTGTGAAGCACTTGGGGGTTCAAAGGGCTCACCACACATCTAGATAAGTTCCTTGGGGGGGTATAGTTTCCAAAGTTGGGTCACTTATGGTGGGTTTCCACTGTTTAGGTACATCATGGGCTCTCCAAATGTGACATGGCATCCGCTCTCGATTCTAGCCAATTTTACATTCAAAACCTCAAATGGTGCTCCTTCCCTTCTGAGCCATGCCCTAAATAGTGGTCTTCCTCCACATATGGGGTATCGGTGTACTCTGGAGAATTTGCACAACAAATATTGTTTTTCATTTTGTCCTGATACCCTTGACAAAATAAAAAAAATTGTGTCCAAAGAAATTTTTTATGAAAAAAAGTTAAATGTTCATTTTTTCCTTCCACATTTCTTCAATTCTTGTGAAGCACCTAAAGGATTAATAAACTTTTTGAATGTGGTTTTGAACACCTTGAGGGGTGCACTTTTTAGAATGGTGTTACTTTTGGGTATTTTCTGTCATATTGGCCCCCAAAGTGACTTCAAATGTGAAGTGGTCTCTAAAAAAATGGTTTTGTAAATTTTGTTGGAAAAATGAGAAATCACTGGTCAAGTTTTAACCCTTATAGCTTCCTAACAAAAAAATTCTATCTGTTTTTTTTTTGTGATTGACCTAGGCTGCT
Organism: Oophaga sylvatica; assembly: GCA_033576555.1. NCBI lineage: Eukaryota > Metazoa > Chordata > Amphibia > Anura > Dendrobatidae > Oophaga > Oophaga sylvatica. The sequence continues at coordinate 27,830,027 of JARQOD010000008.1, read as the reverse complement.
GTACACACATACAGCAGCCCTGCCCTGCCCTAGGCTCTATTTGATTGTGCACCCAGCGTCGGACTGGAACACCTTGGGCCCACCAGAGAAAATCATTCTTGGGGCCCACTATGTAGCTACATAGAAATAAATACAAGACCACAAATTGTGCAGTAAAACACACTAATATCAGGGTATAATAAAAGGTAGTACATGTCTTAATTATGTAGCAGGAGTTGGGGTAGCCTCCCTCATAGATTATAAAGCAGTCCCCCTCATAGGGGATAATGCTGCCCCCTCATAAGGATAATGCTGCCCCTCATAGGGTATAATGCTATATATATAATATATATATATATATAGATAGATAGATAGATAGATAGATAGATAGATAGATAGATAGATAGATATGATAGATGGATGATAGATACCATATATACTCAAGTATAAGCCGACCCCCCTAATTTTGCCACAAAAAACTGGGAAAACTTATCGACTCGAGTATAAGCCTAGGGTGGAAAATGAGATTATGCCCCATATGCTGCCCCATGTATTATGCCCCACAAGATGCTCCATAGATTGTGCCCCATATGCTGCCCATGTATTATGCCCCCATAGATAATCCATAGATTGTGCCCTCATAGATGCTCCATAGATTATGCCCCCATAGATGCTCCATATATTATGCCCCCATAGATTATGCCCCCATAGATGCTCCATAGATTATTCCCCCATAGATGCTCCTTAGATTATGCCCCATAGATGCTCCATAGATTATTCCCCATAGATGCTCCTTAGATTATGCTCCCATAGAAGCTCCATAGATTGTGCCCCCCATAGATTATGCCCCTATAGATGCTCCATAGATTATGTGTGTAGCCCTGGTATGTAAGGCACACAATACCAGGAGGATGCGTGGATAGGTAATGGTTTAATGCTTGATATCCATTCACTCTATCACACACCTTTAGACACACCCACAGGATATATAAGGAAGGGTTATTCAGTTGTTGAGGAGGAGTCTTTTAGTAGTTGTGGTTGGTGGTGGTTGTTGACCGGGAGTCAGTGTCTAGCCTGGACTTGGAGGGAGGAAGAAGTTCAGCCAGATTCTGTCAGCAGTTCAGAAAGTGGAGGCTAGTAAGGGTGAGCCAGTTCACCTTAGCCTAGTCAGAGCTGTGCCTAACCAGAAGACAGAGGCAATTAAGGAAGAAAGAAGATTTAGCAACAGAGACTTCAGTCGCCTGTTTCAAGGACAGTGAAGTTCAGTCGACGTGCTCCTGAACTAGGAGAATACTGAGAATCTGTTAGCGAGCTCTAAGGAAGAAGCAAGAAAGAACTGACTGGTATTACCATAGGAAGTGTGGAGTGCTTATGTTAAGAGTGCAAGCAGGGCGAAGGGCGCAGTGGAAAGGAATTCTAGAAGTGCCCAGGACATTGGATTGTCCGCACTGTTCACCGGTCACTGGGGACCGAAGTGTCGCTACAGCTTCAGGCGTAGTGATAGAAAAACCAGAGGTTCGCTGGACTTCAAGTCACAGGAACAAGCCTATTGTCGGTACGTAACAGGGGTCAGGTGGAATAGGGACTTTGAGTCAGTGCACGACAAAAGCAAGAACCTAGTTCCATCACTTGGAAGGCTCCGACCACTATGCTGACCGGGCAGTGCAGCTACCGAATTAGCTGGAGTTTTTGAGTGAACTTAGCTTTATGCTAGTTGGACTCGTTTCATGGAAAGTTAAGGAGGCCTCTAACCTGCTCAGCCATTACCTCGAAACGCATCCTCCATCCACCCCAACAGCTTCCGGGACCTGCCTAAACAACTTGAAAGTAAAAGGTATGGAAAGAAGCTTTATTGTCTGAGACTGTGTCATTTATCCACATCTCCTTACTACAATCACCATAGACTCAGAGGGACAGTCCCACCTGTGGGGGACCCAACACCTAGCTGCTATAACATCCCCTCAGAGTTCTGTTCAGCAGCGCTGGTCTCAGTGATCAGACAACTACAGGTGGCGTCACGAACTATTATATACTAATCCCCTGTAAATAATATTCCCCCCAACATACGCCGGACCGCCAGGGCCACAGACCGAGCCACCGCTATCCGTGACAACCCCATAGACTTCCATGGGCTCGGCTCTGGGTACCCCATTGCCCTGGTAACCCACAATTGTGGTGCGTGGTCGCGACATATGCCCCCATAGATTATGCCCCTATAGATGCTCCATAGATTATGCCCCCATAAATGCTCCTTAGATTATGCCCCCATAGATTATGCCCCATAGATGCTCCTTAGATTATGCCCCTGTGAGACAGTGAAGGGGTGCGTACTGGACGGGTGTATATCTCCCCCAGGTTTCTTAGCTGGGGCGCATAAAATGTAGGTTGTCAGTGCGGTGTTCACTCCATTCCCATCTGGGACAGGTTTGCAGTTCAGCCCAGAGTGAACACAGCTGCTTAATTAGACAGCCATAAGTACCTGCTTGGAAGTTCAGAGGAGGCTCTCTCTCTCAGTCTGGATCTGACTTCAGACGCCATTGGAGCCTCATGTGAGCTGCACGCTGGTAACTACTGAACATATGTGTTGTTTTGGGAACAGACTATTAGAGTCTGGACCCGGATAGAAAGGGAAATCTATCTAAGTGTAATTAGTGGCTGGACAAGCCCAGGCTTTATGTTTATTATTTGGTTTTGATTATGTTCTGTTTACCGTAGACTTTAATAAAACTGGTTGCGGCCAGTTTTTAACAGAACTACTGTCTGTGAATGGTCTCTTTATGCCACTCCGTCTCCCCAAGACGGCGATCCCAGAGCTATATCCCCTGAAAAGCTTACAATTGGTGCTTGAATGCTGGGGCAGCACAGTGGCTGAAGACTTTGAAAAAAAAAAAAAAAAAAAAGGTGTCTGCACCGCAAAACTGAACTTATTGTGGAGAAGACTGTGGAGTGTATATGTCTTGGGTGAAGGCTGTCAGCCAGCCAAGATGTCCGGCAGTATGGAGGAGCTCGTTAAGCAGCTGGCCCAGAACCAGCAGGCCATGCAGCAGCAACATCAGCAGGCCATGCAGCAACAACAGCAGGCCATGCAGCAACAACACCTAGAGGCCCAGCGGAGCCAGCAGCAACAGCAGGAAACCAACCGGTTGTTACTGGAGCAGGTTGCAGCACTAAAAAAAACTCCTAGCACCTCGTTCCCGAATGAAGACGCCGGGTTACCGGCATTATCCGCTGTAAAGTAGGCGGTAAAACAGACTCTGCAGAAGATGACGCCTCATGACGATGTGGAGGCATATCTGGCTATATTTGAGAGACTGGCAGAGAAGGAGAATCTGCCACAATCTGAATGGGCTATGGTGGTCGCGCCCTATTTGACTGGGGAACCCCAAAAAGCCTATTTTGACCTCAGCGAGCAGGACAGCAAAAACTATACTAAGTTGAAAGCGGAGATTCTTGCCCGCCTGGGTGTGACGAGGGCAGTCCGTGCCAGGAGAGTCCATAACTGGAGATACAGGCGAGACAAGCCTGCTCGCTCACAAATGTATGACTTGATTTCTTTGGTAAAGAAGTGGTTGGAACCTGACGTCAGCACCCCTGCCCAAGTGGTTGAAAAGGTGGTTCTGGACCGGTACATCTGGGCCCTTCCCCCTGAGGTCCAGCTCTGGGTCGGACAGGGAGACCCCAAAGATGCCGATCAACTGGTCAGCCTGATAGAAAGGTATTTCGCCACCAAAGACTATCTACGTGACCAGCCGTCCGAGCGATCATCAGTTCGGAATACCCGGCCTCCGTCATCTCCCTAGTAAGAGGGTTCCAGCTGTGGGGGCAAGGGGGGCTGTTGATAGTCCGGGTCAGCCCCGAGGGGACATGTATGAGCGAAAGGGTGATACTTACCTACCAGGAGACCCCAGGCCTAGGAAGGTCTCCCGTATGAACACCCTGACCTGAGACAGTGTTGGAGATGCCGTGAACAAGGTCATATTTCAGCCAATTGTCCACTAGTGGGGGAACCTATGGACTGTGACGCTGGACGGTCTCTCTCGTTCCTCGCCGAGCCCGTGTGCGTGGCCACCCTAGTCGAGGAGACTGGCCCACAGCTGTGTCAGGTCGTGATAAATGGGTGCCCAGTACAGGCCCTACTCGACTCAGGAAGTCGAGTGACTCTGATACATGCTAGTCTGGCTGATAGGGACTTCATCACAGGTAGGCACCTAAGCGTGGTGTGCATACATGGAGACATCAAAGTCTACCCAGTAACCTCCTCAGACTTCGTCACAAAACTCGGGGAGATCTCATATGAAGTGGGGGTAGTGAAGAACCTGATGCATCCCGCCATATTGGGTCGTGACTTTCCCCTGTTTTGGGGTCTTTGGAAAAAAAATGTTTCTGCTGGACAGTGTGATGAAGCTCCTACTGAGGGTGCACAGTCCCGAGGGGCGGAACACAATGCTAGTGGGCCGTTAAACTTATGTGATAATAATGATGATGATAATGATAATAATGGTGATGATGATGATCATGATAGTGATGATGACCATGATAATGATGATGACCATGATAATGATGATGATCATGATAATGATGATGACCATGATAATGATGCTGATGCTGATCGTAATCACGATAATGATATTGATAATGATGATGACTGTAAAAAAAATGAATTTCCATTTCAGGTGATGTTGGGGGAGGGGGAGGATGTTTCTCTAGAACAGAATGTCCCTGACCTACCGGTGTCCCGTGGCAATTTTGGGAGTGAGCAATTGCAAGACCCCACTCTTAAACATGCCAGGGAGAATATAACTGTTCTGAATGAGATCCCACAAGAGCCCGGCTCTGATGAAAAATTTCCCCATTTTGCCATGAACAATGACCTGCTATATAGGGTCACTAAAGTAAAGGGAGAGGCCGTGAGTCAGCTCCTAGTACCTAAGCCATATAGAAGTATGGTGTTAGGTTTGTCCCATAACCACGTGCTGGGTGGGCACCTGGGGATGGACAAAACCCAGGAAAGAATTCTTCAGAGGTTTTACTGGCCCGGGGTTTATCGAGATGTGGAGGATTATTGCAAAACCTGCCCCTCGTGTCAGATAAATGCTCCGGTGTCTCACTTCCGGAGTCCATTAATCCCGCTGCCGGTTATAGAAATACCCTTTGAAAGGGTAGCAATGGACTTGGTAGGTCCTATTGTAAAATCAGCCAGGGGACACCAATACATCTTAGTTGTACTTGATTATGCAACCGGTACCCGAGGCGGTCCCTTTAAGAAATATGGCATCTAAAAATATTGCACGGGAACTCTTTCATATGTTTTCCAGGACAGGAATTCCTAAAGAGATCCTCACGGACCAAGGCACACCTTTTATGTCCAAAGTGATGAAGGAACTGTGTAAGTTGCTTAAAATCTCGCACATTCGGACATCTGTGTATCACCCCCAGACGGATGGGTCAGTTGAACGTTTTAATAAAACATTAAAACATATGTTAAAGAAAGCAGTAGAGAAAGATGGGCGGGACTGGGACTACCTGTTACCCTACTTATTGTTTTCGGTCAGAGAGGTTCCCCAGGCCTCTACGGGATTTTCTCCCTTTGAGTTGGTGTATGGTCGGCATCCGCGGGGCTTGCTGGACATAGCCAAGGAGGTTTGGGAAACCGAGACAACTCCATACAAGAGTGTTATAGAGCATATTGCCCAGATGCAAGAGAGGATGGCTAAAATTATGCCATTGGTGAAGAATCATCTGCAGAGAGCCCAAGAAGCTCAAAGCAGAGTTTATAATCGGTCAGCAAAAATTAGGTCTTTCAACCCCGGGGATCGAGTCCTAATTCTAATTCCCACGGTGGAAAGTAAGTTTTTGGCCAAGTGGCATGGTCCATACGAGATCGTACAAAAAGTGAGCGAGGTTACTTACAAAGTACACCAACCCGGGAGACGGAAGCCCTACCAGGTGTATCATATCAATCTGATCAAGCCCTGGAGGGACAGAGAGGCATTGTTGCATTGTTACCTCCTGTGACCATGGGAGAGACGTTGTCCGTGCATCAAAAACAGGAAGTGCGGGAGTTTCTGCAGAAAAATCAGAAAAGATTTTCTGACTTGCCCGGCCGGACTTCTCTAATAAAACACCATGTCGAGACCGAGCCCGGTACTAAGGTCAAGATAAAACCGTACAGAATTCCAGAAGCCCGCAGAAAGATAGTCTCTACTGAAATTAAACGCATGTTAGACCTCGGGTCATTGAGGAGGCCCAAAGCGAGTGGTGTAGCCCGATTGTACTCATCCCAAAACCTAATGGAACCTGGAGGTTCTGTAATGATTTCAGAAGGTTGAACAAGGTGTCAAAGTTTGACGCATACCCAATGCCACGGGTAGACGAGCTAATCGAGAGGTTAGGGGGTGCCCGTTATATTACAACCCTCGATCTGACAAAAGGGTACTGGCAGATACCCCTGTCGGAGGAAGCGAAAGAAAAAAACGGCCTTTGCAACCCCGGAAGGTTTGTTTCAGTATCTGGTGATGCCCTTCGGGTTGCATGGAGCCCCAGCTACCTTTCAGCGGCTTATGGACCAGATACTGCGCCCGCATCGAGCCTATGCGGCTGCCTACCTGGATGATGTGGTAATTTTCAGTTCAGATTGGGAGAGCCACCTCGCTAGGGTGCAAGCCGTCGTAGACTCGATAGCCGGAGCTGGACTGAACATAAACCCAGAGAAATGTGCAATTGGCCTCGAAGAGGCCAAATATCTGGGCTATGTTATTGGCAGGGGCTGATCAAGCCACAAATTGATAAGGTAGAAGCAATTCGGAACTGGCCTGTACCCCTCACAAAACGACAGGTCAAAGCATTTCTGGGCATCACTGGGTACTATCGCAGATTCGTACCAAATTATGCCTCCATTGCTGCCCCATTGACTGACCTGACAAAAGGGGGGAAGTCAAAAATGATAAATTGGAATCCGGAGGCAGAAAAAGCATTTCTGTCGTTAAAAATAGCTTTGTGTCAAAGACCAGTTCTGGTCACCCCTAATTTTAGAGAAGAGTTTTTGGTTCAAACTGATGCCTCTAATGTGGGGTTAGGGGCCGTGTTGTCACAGGTCGTGAAGGGTGAAGAACACCCAGTCCTGTATCTAAGTCGAAAAATGACACCGGCTGAACAAAATTATGCCATTGTGGAGCGAGAGTGCCTCGCAATCAAGTGGGCACTGGACTCCCTGCGTTATTATCTCTTGGGTAGAAAATTTAAATTACAATCAGACCATGCTCCTCTGGCATGGATGAAGCAGAACAGGGAAAGGAATGCCAGGGTGACAAGGTGGTTCCTTTCACTTCAAGAGTTCAATTTCTCGGTGGAGCATAGACCTGGGAAGTTACAGGGTAATGCTGATGCCTTGTCCAGAGTTCACTGTCTCTTTGGAGTTTTGGACCAGCCCTCCGGCTGGAGAAGAGGGGGGGGATATGTGAGACAGTGAAGGGGTGCGTACTGGACGGGGTGTATATCTCCCCCAGGTTTCTTAGCTGGGGCGCATAAAAAGTAGGTTGTCAGTGCGGTGTTCACTCCATTCCCATCTGGGACAGGTTTGCAGTTCAGCCCAGAGTGAACACAGCTGCTTAATTAGACAGCCATAAGTACCTGCTTGGAAGTTCAGAGGAGGCTCTCTCTCTCAGTCTGGATCTGACTTCAGACGCCATTGGAGCCTCATGTGAGCTGCACGCTGGTAACTACTGAACATATGTGTTGTTTTGGGAACAGACTATTAGAGTCTGGACCCGGATAGAAAGGGAAATCTATCTAAGTGTAATTAGTGGCTGGACAAGCCCAGGCTTTATGTTTATTATTTGGTTTTGATTATGTTCTGTTTACCGTGGACTTTAATAAAACTGGTTGCGGCCAGTTTTTAACAGAACTACTGTCTGTGAATGGTCTCTTTATGCCACTCCGTCTCCCCAAGACGGCGATCCCAGAGCTATATCCCCTGAAAAGCTTACACCCCATAGAAGCTCCATAGATTGTGCCCCCATAGATTATGCCCCTATAGATGCTCCATAGATTATGCCCCATAAATGCTCCTTAGATTATGCCCCCATAGATGCTCCTTAGATTATGCCCCCATAAATGCTCCTTAGATTATGCCCCCATAGATTATGCCCCCATAGAAGCTCCATAGATTATGCCCCCATAGATGCTCCATAGATTATGCCCCATAGAAGCTCCATAGATTATGCCCCCAGAGATGCTCCTAGATTATGCCCCCATAGATGCTCCATAGATTATGCCCCCATAATGCTCCTTAGATTATTCCCCATAGATGCTCCATAGATTATGCCCCATAAATGCTCCTAGATTATTGCCCCCTAATTAAGATTATGCCCCAATAAATGCTCCACAGATTATGCCCCCATAGATTATGCCCCATAAATGCTCCACTAGATTATGCCCCATAAAATTGATTATGCCCCATAAATGCTCCAAGATTATGCCGCCATAAATGCCCCAGATATGCCCCATAGATTATGCCCCATAAATGCTCCAGATTATGCCCCCATAAGTGCTCCAGATTATGCCCCCATAGATATGCTCCCATAATATGCCCACATAATGTCCTAGATTATTCCCCCATAAATGCTCCACAGATTATGCCCCATAAATGCTCCAGATTATGCCCCCATAGATTATGCCCCATAAATGCTCCACAGATTATGCCCCCATAGATTATGCCCCCATAAATTGCCCCATAGATTATGCCCCCATAAATGCTCCAGATTATGCCCCCATAGATTATGCCCCATAAATGCTACCAGATTATGCCCCCATAATATGCTCCAGATTATGCCCCCATAGATTATGCCCCATAAATGCTCCACAGATTAGTGCCCCCATAGATTATGCCCCATAAGTAGATTATGCCCCCATAATGCTCCAGCTTTGCCCCCATAGATATGCCAAAAAAAAAAGCTCCACAGTCCTGGGCCCATGCTTATGCCCGCGATAAATGTCATCCACAGTATGTAGCCCCTGTTTGCCCCCATGAATGTTCAGCAGCGATTGCGATTATGCCCCCATAAATGCTACACAGATTATGCCCCCATAGATTATGCCCCCATAAATGCTCCAGATTATGCCCCCATAGATTATGCCCCCATAAATGCTACACAGATTGTGCCCCCATAGATTATGCCCCCATAGATTATGCCCCATAGATGCTCCACTGTGCCCCATAGATGCTGCAAAAAAAAAAAGACATACTCACCTCTCGTCGCTGGGGGCCAGGTGCTGGTGTCCTGGGCACTGCGATATTTACCTGTCAGTGTCACCGGGTCCACTGCTGAGCCCCGCTGTCTTCGGTCCTCCGGCAGTGAATGTTCAGGCAGGGGGCGCGGCGCTCACTAATGACGTCATCGCGCCTCTGCCTGAACATTGCAGCAAGAGAGGACGCGATTGTCATGTGTGCATCGCCACGAAGATCGTCGCGGTTGCACATTCTGACTTCTCACAGCTGAGTTGCTGTTTCTTTGTGTTTGGCAGTGAGGGAGTTAATTCTGTCTGTGCTCGGTTCTGGGACTGGGTGCAGTTTCTCCCGGCTGCAATTGATTATTTGTTGATTGGTTTCCTTTAAATCCCTGGTTGTCTGCTTGGGGAGTTGCCAGTGAAATTCTTCATGCAGACCACAGATAGGATTGAATCTGGATAGATTTAAGTTAAAGAGCTCCTTAGTTGTTTTAAGCTCAACTTGCTTAGAGTTTTATATCCCAGACCATTTATGTTCCTTCTGTGTTTGAGTGTGTATGCGAGTCTGTGTTTTCTTCAGTCTGTCTTATATGTCTAATCTGTGTATTTAGCTGAGATCAGCCCATATCCCTTTGGTGGTAGTCAGGGTCCTTCTTAGGACTGATTACAGGGTTCAGGGACTGATAGGAGACAGGGTTAGGCTGGAGACTTGGACCTCTGAACCATTATCAGTACCTCCAAGGTGAGGGATTAGTTAGGACCCCAGTTTTAGGGTCAGGTTAGACCCCGGTCCTCCTCTTTCCTGTGACAGCGTATCAAGTCCTCAAGATTAACCCTGAGTTCAACGGATATCGTGTCAGGTAAATCTATTCTATATTTACATGCTGATGTTGCTAAACTATATGTTGTATAGAGTGTTGTTTCTGTAAGAATAGTTAACTGACATCGTACACATATCATTAGACAGCGTGACATTTTCACTGGCCCTTAAAATTATCCCCAGTTGCCATGGATCCAGTAGCCCAGCTGGCTCTGCAGTTGCAGGGATTATCCATGGAGCTGACGGACATTAAGTCCAAAGTTTTGTCTCCCTCGGAGCAAACCAGATTTGAACCTAAAGTAGCTCTCCCGGACAGGTTCACTGGTGGGCAGACAAATTTTTCACCTTCCGGGAAGCATGTAAATTGTATTTTCGGCTTCGGCCTCGATCATCAGGGAGTGAAGAGCAGAGAGTGGGAATTGTTATCTCGCTCCTACAAGGGGACCCTCAATCCTGGGCATTCTCCCTTCCTCCGGGATCCCCGGCTCTACAGTCTGTAGATCGATTTTTTACTGCCCTGGGTTTGGTATATGATGACCCAGATCGGGTCTCTCTTGCTGAGACAAAATTACGTAAGATACAGCAGGGAGATCGTCCGGCGGAGGAATTTGCTTCTGAGTTCCGTAGATGGGCCACAGATACTCAGTGGAATGACCCAGCTCTTAGGAGCCAGTTTTGTCATGGGCTTTCTGACAAATTAAAGGACGTTTTGGCTCAGTATGATTTTCCTCCATCACTGGAGGCTGCTATGGCCCTAGCTATCCGTACTGATAGACGGCTTCGGGAGAGGGTGAGGTAACTCCGCTCCCGGTTGTTGCTCCACCTACTACAAAAGTCCCTTATGTTGAGGTTCCCCTTGTCTGTTCGGAGGAGCCTATGCAGTTGGGAGGGACATCATTTCGTAGGAGGGGATTGGCGGTACGCAGCAGGACTAGAAGGTGTTTCTTCTGCGGGAAAGAGGGACATTTTGTTGGGGGATGTCCATCCCGCGCCTTGTTGAGCAAAAAGTTGCCGGAAAACTGTTAATCCCAGGTTGTGTGGTGGACGACAACCTGGGAGTATGTATTTCGTCCGCTAGTTCTTCTCAGTTCCTTGTACCAGTGGAGATGGTGGTTGGTACGAGAGTGGAGAGATTTTCTGTTCTTCTTGATAGTGGGTCCGGGGCTAATCTGGTTGACGCTCAGTTTGCTCAGGCTCAATGTATGCCTCTGAGTGTATTGGCCAAACCGATCCCTATATTCTCCATTGACGCCAGGCCTCTCGGCCAAGGTAGCTTTGTTCATGAGGTCCATAACATTGACATTCGGGTAGGGGCGATACATAGGGAACAATTATCTTGTTATGTGTTGGAGGGTCTACCTACTCCTATTGTGTTGGGACTTCCTTGGTTGGTTAAACATAACCCTGTGATTAATTGGCAGTCCGAGAGATAAGCCAATGGGGTGAGTTTTGCAAAAGTAACTGCATGAACACAGTCATCAGTGCGGTCGTGCCTAGTACATTGCCTCCTTTTTTGGAGGACTTTAGGGATGTGTTCTCTGAGAGGGGTGTCAGGAGTTGCCTCCTCATCGCGTGTATGACTGCTCTATTAATTTACTTCCTGATGCTAAGTTACCTAAAGCTAGGTTATATAACCTTTCTGGTCCTGAGAGGCAGGCTATGAAAGACTATATTTCGGAAAGTCTGGCCAAAGGGCATATTAGACCTTCATCTTCCCCAGTGGCCGCGGGGTTCTTCTTTGTGAAGAAAAAAGATGGAGGCCTACGCCCTTGCTTGGATTTCCGCGAACTTAATCGGATTACTGTTCGAGATCCGTATCCTCTCCCTCTTATTCCTGATCTCTTCAATCAAATTGTTGGCGCCAAATGGTTCTCTAAATTGGATCTCAGGGGGGCGTATAATTTGATTAGGATAAAAGAGGGGGATGAGTGGAAAACGGCGTTTAACACGCCGGAGGGACATTATGAGAACCTTGTCATGCCTTTTGGTCTGACTACTGCACCAGCAGTATTCCAACATTTTGTTAATGACATTTTTCGTCACCTTGTGGGGCTGTTTGTGGTCGTATATTTGGATGACATTTTAATTTACTCGCCAGATCTTGTGTCTCACCAGGAGCATGTGAGACAGGTGTTGCAGATCTTGCGAGACAATAAACTATACGCCAAACTGGAAAAGTGTGTATTTGCCGTACAGGAACTTCAGTTTTTGGGTTTCTTGGTGTCAGCCTCCGGTTTCCGTATGGACCCTGAAAAAGTGAGAGCAGTGCTTGAATGGGATCAGCCAGAGGATCTTAAGGCTCTGCAGCGTTTTCTGGGGTTTGCTAACTACTACCGGAAATTTATTTGTAATTTCTCATCTGTTGTCAAACCTCTCACTGACATGACAAGAAAAGGGACGGATTTTTCTAAATGGTCGGACAAAGCTTGCCAAGCTTTTTCCTCTTTGAAAAAATGTTTTGCTTCGGCACCCGTTCTCATCCAACCAGATGCATCACAGCCGTTCATTGTGGAGGTGGACGCGTCTGACGTAGGGTGGGTGCAATATTGTCCCAGGTCCGTCCCCTGGTAAATGGCATCCGTGCGCTTTCTTTTCTAAGAAGTTGTCGTCCGCCGGAAGGAATTATGATATCGGCAATAGGGAACTTTTGGCCATTAAGTTGGCTTTTGAAGAATGGCGTCACTTTTTGGAGGGGGAAGTTCACCGGTCACCGTCATTACTGATCACAAAAACCTGCTGTATTTGGAATCTGCTAAGCGTCTGAATTCCAGACAAGCTCGATGGTCGTTGTTTTTTACCAGGTTTAATTTTGTCGTCACATATCGCCCTGGGTCTAAGAATGTTAAGGCTGATGCCTTGTCTCGCAGTTTCCAGGGGCCGGGAAAACGGATGACCCGATTCCTATCCTTCAGGAGGGGGGTGTAGTGTCGGCTGTATGTTCTGAGCTTGAGGAGGAGGTATTAGAGGCTCAGGGGAATGCCCCTGCAGGACCTTCAGGAGACTGTTTGTCCCAAATCAGCTGAGACAAAAGGTTATTGAGGCACATCATAATTCTGCTTTAGCAGGACATCCAGGGAGTAAGGCTACTTTAGATCTCCTTTCTCGCCGGTTTTGGTGGCCTAACGTTAATAAAGATGTTATAACTTTTGTCGCGTCCTGTGGGGTTTGTGCTCGCTCTAAGACCCCGCATACCCGTCCGTCTGGGACCCTCTTACCCTTGAAACTTCCGGAGCGTCCATGGACTCATTTGTCTATGGACTTCATTACGGATCTTCCTCCGTCGTCAGGGAAAACTGTCATTCTGGTGGTTGTTGACAGGTTCAGTAAGATGGCACATTTCATTGCTCTTCCTGCCCTCCCTAATGCTAAAACTCTGGCGCAGGTGTTCATTGGGGAGATTGTGAGACTTCATGGGTTGCCTTCTGATGTGGTGTCAGATAGGGGGTCTCAGTTTGTGTCTAAATTTTGGAGGGCATTTTGTTTACGTCGGGGGATGCAATTGTCATTTTCCTCGGCTTTTCATCCGCAGACCAATGGTCAGACAGAGCGTCTGAATCAAAGCCTTGAGACTTATCTTCGGTGTTTTGTCTCAGAGAACCAGGAGGACTGGTCTTCTTTCTTGCCTCTGGCAGAGTTCGCTCTTAACAACAGGCGGAGCGAGTCCACTGGTAAATCCCCGTTTTTTGGGGCATATGGTTTTCATCCCCAGTTTTGTACTTTCAATGGGGGGGGCCCTTCTGGGGTTCCTGAGGAGGAGCGTTTCTCGTCGTCACTTGCTTCAGTGTGGAGAGGTGTATTGAATAATCTGAGTGCTATGGGGAACCGTTATAAACGTATGGCTGATAGGAGGAGAGTTTCTGGTCCAGATCTGAATGTGAACGATCTGGTATGGTTGTCTACCAGGAATATAAAACTTAAAGTTCCCTCCTGGAAACTGGGTCCAGATTCATCGGGCCGTACAGGATCAGTTCCATAATTAATCCTGTGGCATTTCGTCTGGACCTCCCCCCTACGTTTAAAATCCACAATGTGTTCCACAAGTCATTACTTAAGAGGTACGTGGCACCAGTCATACCGTCACCTCTACCTCCTCCTCCAGTGGTGGTCAATGGTAACTTGGAGTTTCAAGTGTCAAAGATCATTGACTCACGTCTGAATCGCCGGTCCCTTCAGTACTTGGTGCATTGGAAGGGGTATGGTCCAGAGGAGAGGACGTGGGTTCCTGCGTCTGACATTAACGCAGATCGTTTGGTTCGGACCTTCCACAGAACTCACCCGGGCAGACCTGGCCCTGAGGGTCCGGAGGCCCCTCGTAGAAGGGGGGGTACTGTCATGTGTGCATCGCCACGAAGATCGTCGCGGTTGCACATTCTGACTTCTCACAGCTGAGTTGCTGTTTCTTTGTGTTTGGCAGTGAGGGAGTTAATTCTGTCTGTGCTCGGTTCTGGGACTGGGTGCAGTTTCTCCCGGCTGCAATTGATTATTTGTTGATTGGTTTCCTTTAAATCCCTGGTTGTCTGCTTGGGGAGTTGCCAGTGAAATTCTTCATGCAGACCACAGATAGGATTGAATCTGGATAGATTTAAGTTAAAGAGCTCCTTAGTTGTTTTAAGCTCAACTTGCTTAGAGTTTTATATCCCAGACCATTTATGTTCCTTCTGTGTTTGAGTGTGTATGCGAGTCTGTGTTTTCTTCAGTCTGTCTTATATGTCTAATCTGTGTATTTAGCTGAGATCAGCCCATATCCCTTTGGTGGTAGTCAGGGTCCTTCTTAGGACTGATTACAGGGTTCAGGGACTGATAGGAGACAGGGTTAGGCTGGAGACTTGGACCTCTGAACCATTATCAGTACCTCCAAGGTGAGGGATTAGTTAGGACCCAGTTTTAGGGTCAGGTTAGACCCCGGTCCTCCTCTTTCCTGTGACAGCGTATCAAGTCCTCAAGATTAACCCTGAGTTCAACGGATATCGTGTCAGGTAAATCTATTCTATATTTACATGCTGATGTTGCTAAACTATATGTTGTATAGAGTGTTGTTTCTGTAAGAATAGTTAACTGACATCGTACACATATCATTAGACAGCGTGACAGCGATGACACAGCGACGCTCAGCGGTGGAGCGGGTGACAGGTAAGTAATGATATTCACTGCTTCCCACGCCCATATGGGCGTGGGAAGCAGTGAATATTCATTTCTTTTAGCAGCGGGGACAGGGGCTCCTGCCTCCTGTCACCCGCTGCTGCTCCGCTGGCACGGGGCCCCCATGGCAGCTGCGTGGTGTGCCGCTATTAGCGACACCCACCGGCTGGGGGCCCCTGGAGCAGCGGGGGCCCTAGGCAACTGGCCCCTGTATGCCAGCAGGTGCCAGGGCCCCCCAGATGCCAGGGCCCACCGGAGAATCCTCCGGTTCTCCGGTGGGCCAGTCTGACCCTGTGTGCACCTGTGTCTGGGCCTGTTTCACCTTCATCTGTGGTTGCTGGTTTGGCAGTGTGGAAGTCAGATCTGAAATGTCCATCTCTAGACCTGGTCGGCTTTTACCTGCGCTTGCTTAACTGGCACCATGGGAGTGATTCAGCAATGCTTCAGGTACTTTTGCATTTTGCAAAAAAATTTTTTTGCAGTCTTGCTTTTAATACATTTAGGAGGCCGTAATGGCACAGCGAATATAAAAAACGTAGAGTAGGACTGCCCCATATGAGAATGCCTTGTCATGGCGGGGTGGCTCAAAGAATTGATCAATTATTTGCCAAATGTCTCATTTTTAAATACAGTTAGAAACCAATATGTGCATATGCACTTTATGTATTGCATGCTGACCATAGGCAGCGCTGGCTTCTCCCCCTTTTTTACTAAAAAAAAAATGTATGTTTTAAAAATTGTGCTGATGTAAATTAGACATGTGGAAATGTTATTTATTAACTATTTTGTGTGACATAATGCTCTGATTAAGGGGCATAAATATTAAAAGTTTGAAAATTGCGAAATTTTCAAATTCTTTGCCAAGTTTACATTTTTTTCACAAATAAACACAGTAAATTTTGAAGAAATTTTACCACTATCATAAAGTACAATATGTCATGAAAAAACAGTCTCAGAATCAGCGGGATCCGTTGAAGCTTTACAGAGTTATAACCACATAAAGTGACAGTGGTCAGATTTCAAAATTAAGGCCTGGTCATTAACCTACAAAGTGGATTGGTCCATAAGGGGTTAAATAAAAATGGAAAAGTGTGTTTTGTTTTATTTCTAATAAAAACCGTTATTCTGGCTGTGTCTTTATTTACCAGATAACTATAGGATTAGTAATGGATAGGTGTCTTATAGACGCCTCTCCATTGCTAACCTGTGGGCTTGATGTCACCTGACAATACAAAGGTGACATCAACCCCACAAATATGAACCCCACTTGCCACCGCTACAGGGCAAGTGGGAAGAGCCGGGCAAAGGGCCAGAATTGGCACATCTAATAGATGTGACTTTTCTGGGGCGGCTGCGGGCTTCTATTTTTAGGCTGAGGGGTTAATATCCATGTCCCCTTACCAGCCTGAGAATAGCACCCCCCAGCTGTCTGCTTTAGCAAGGCTTGTAAAAAATGAGGGGGGCCCACGTCATTTTATAAAATTATTTACTGATGGGAGTAATAGTCCCAACAGCCAGTTGTCTGCTGTCATTGTTCTCACTTGAATATAACTCATCATTCTCCCCTGCTCGCGCTGAGCAGGGGAGAATGATGAGAGCCATCTTCAGCGCCCAGTGCCGGGGAACAGCGCTTACTGTACTGCTTCTTCCCTGGCACCGGTGTGTTTCACACGGATGGCATCCATGTGTGTCATCCGTGTGTATGTGTGAGGGACATTTTGCTTGTTTTGCCCACGGAAACAAGGTCTTTGGAAACATACTTACATGTGCATAGACCTATTCACTTGAATGGGTCTATGTGTGTACAGTGGGTATGGAAAATATTCAGACCCCCTTACATTTTTCACTGTTTCATTGCAGCCATTTTGTAAATTCAAAAAAATTCATTTTTTTTTCTCATTAATGTACACTCTGCACCCCATCTTGACTGAAAAAAAAAACAGAAATGTAGAAGTGTTTGCAAATTTATAAAAAAAGAAAAACTGAAATATCACATGGTCATAAGTAAGAGTTGTTCTGAAGCCACTCCTTTGCTATTTTAGCTGTGCTCTTAGGGTCATTATCTTGTTGGAAGGTGAACCTTCAGCCAAGTCTAAGGTCCAGATCACTCTAGAAGAGGTTTTCATCCAGGATACCTCTGTACTTGGCCGCATTCATGTTTCCTTCAATTGCAACCAGTCGTCCTGTCCCTGCAGCTGAAAAAACACCCCATAGCATGATGCTGCCACCACCATGTTTTACTGATGGGATTGTATTGGGCAGGTGATGAGCAGTTCCTGGTTTTCTGCACACATACCGCTTAGAATTATCACCAAAAAGTTCCATTTTCATCTCATCAGAACAGAGAATCTTATTTCTCATAGTCTGGGAGTCCTTCATGTGTTTTTTTAACAAACTCTATGTGGGCTTTCATATGTCTGGCACTGAGGAGAGGCTTCCGTCGGTCCACTCTGCCATAAAGGCCTGACTGGTGGAGGGCTGCAGTGATAGTTGACTTTGTGGAACTTTCTCCCATTTCCCTGCTACATCTGTGGAGCTCAGCCACAGTGATCTTGGGGTTCTTCTTTACCTCTCTCACCAAGGCTATTCTCCCACGATTGCTCAGTTTGGCTGGACGGCCAGGTCTAGGAAGACTTCTGGTGGTCCCAAACTACTTCCAGTTAAGGATTATGTAGGCCACTGTGCTCTTAGGAACCTTGAGTACTGCAAAAATTCTTTTGTAACCCTGGCCAGATCTGTGCCTTGCCACAATTTTGTCTCTGAGCTCCTTGGCCAGTTCCTTTGACCTCATGATTCTCATTTGGTCTGACATGCACTGTGAGCTGTGAGGTCTTATATAGACAGGTGTGCGCCTTTACAAATCAAGTCCTATCAGTTTAATTAAACACAGCTGGACTCCAATGAAGGAGTAGAACCATCTCAAGGAGGATCACAATGAAATGGACAGCATGTGACTTAAATATGAGTGTCTGAGCAAAGGGTGTGAATACTTATGACCATGTGATATTTCAGTTTTTCTTTTTTAATAAATTTGCAAAAATTTCTACATTTCTGTTTTTTTTCAGTCAAGATAGGGTGCAGAGTGTACATTAATGAGAAAAAAATGAACTTTTTTGAATTTACCAAATGGCTGCAATGAAACAGAGTGAACAATTTAATGGGGTCTTAATACTTTCGGTACCCACTGTAAGGGTCCCGTCACACTCTTCAATGTCCCAGCGATCCCACCAACGATCCGACCTGGATTGGATCGCTGGGACATCGTTAGCTGATTGCCGGTGAGCTGTCACATGGGCAGACTCACCAGCGATCAGGACCAGCGTGCACGGTGCTTAGTTACCCGATATGTACACTGGATACCGGCTCCCAGCGCTCTACAGCAGAAGCAGGGAGCCTGTATCTAGGGTACATATCGGGTAACTAGGCGCCGCGCAGCCCTTAGTTACCCGATGTGTACATTGGATACCAGCTCGCTGATCGCTGGTCTCCCGCTGTCACACGCAGCGATGCGCGCTGGCCAGCGGGAGACCAACGATGAAAAGATGGTCCAGGCCATTCAACGACGATGAGCGATACCCAGCAGGGGGGCCGGTCGTCGCTACGTGTCACACTAAGCGAGATCGCTGGCTAGGTCGCTGTTGCGTCACAAAATCGTGGCGCTTCAGCGATCTCGCTTAGTGTGACGGGGCCTTAAGCGTCTCCGGTATGTGTGAAAACTGTCACCACACATACCGGAGACAAGGACGTGTGAAAGAGGCCTAATGGTTAATTACTACAGTAATGTTTCACTAAATGATCGTATAAGATAAGCGTTTAGTTGACCTCTATCCTTAAAATAAAGCATCTCAGTTTTATAGTATCATGTGGCTGCTAGGTTTATTGCACTGACAGTATACAATAAAGCATTGCATGTAATGCGGATTTCCATTACTTTGAAGCCCAACATGGTTATTCAGTCTATAAAGAGGTGAATGATCACATGTCGGAGCGAGACATAATCTGTAATATTGCTTCGATACGGATTAGATCTCTAATGTCCAGCATCATCTCAAAAACATTGAATCGTTTAATGATTCTCCTAATGTTTCCTTTACTTCTTTGTGCATTTAGTTAAAAAAGTAACTCAGGAGAGCGAGGTTCAATTACACACAAGAGGGGCTTTGTTATTTTGAAACTTTTTCTGGGTGCCTTCTAAATTTGACCTAAATGTGCTCAACTTTTGGGAAAGGTTGGGTCCTTGGGCAGGCACAGACAAAAGAGGGTCCCTGTGCAAAAATGTTTTATAGGCCCCCCTGCTGTCACATACTGTATAGTGCACATCTTTTATGGATCTCTAGCAAATACTTCTGCAGTGGATTACAATCCAGCCATAAATGTGAGTGAATCATTGCTAGAAATTATTGCATTGCAGGAAACAAGGGTATTTTGTGAACACTCACATTCAGTTACCTTATTAATCAACTCTGTGTTAGGGTATTTCAGATGAACTTATATATTCATCCTTGTGTTGTTGTTCATGTGGAGAATGGACATCACACAGACCAAGTGGTTAGAGATGAGCGAACTTATCAAGGTTCGGTTCAGATCAGTTTCGCCGTACGGACCACCAACAGGTCATGTTTTAAAGGGAATCTGTCACCCCAAAATAGCCATATCAGATAAAGATATGGCTGAATAGTGCATCCCATAACTAAGCTAACGGTGGGTATCATATATCATGATACCCCCGTTTTCATATCAAAATACCTTTTAAAGTTGGTGATTGTATGTGTCAATCACTGCAGTCAGGTGGGCAGCGGTTTTCATGTCCTCCCCCACCCCCGCTCCTCGTCATCTGTTGCGTTACGCCGTCTGTGGATACCACAGACGGCGTTAGGTTCCCGCAATTGCGCAATTCAAAATCCGGCCCGGCGCATGCGCCGTATGCTTTGCCCAAACAGTGGGCAAAGCATAAAATGAGTACAGCGCATGCGCTAGTCTTTCCTTGCCCCGGCAATTACTGCTTGCCTTGGACGACTTTCGGGCAAAGCATACTGCGCATGCGCCGGGCCGGGCCGGCCACATACAATCACCAACTTTAAAAGGTATTTTGATATGTTTGATATGAAAACGGGGGTATCATGATATATGATACCCACCGTTAGCTTTGTTATGGGACGCACTATTCAGCCATATCTTTATCTGATATGGCTATTTTGGGGTGACAGATTCCCTTTAAGGATTTCCTTTGTATTGCACAGGTGATGGAATTATTGTTTCTTTCACAGAAAAGAAACAGTATAATAGGTCTCTGACACACCTTCTACTACAGGCAACCCACCAGATGGAGACCCAACTTGGAGTCTCCACATTTCAAAAGTTGTTTGTAAAATCAGCAGAAGTAGCAACAGCAGGCACAGAAGACACCACAAAGATGGCAATAACGCGAAATCAATACATGACACTAAAAACGACACCATCACCTAGTCTGCCCAATCTGCAACTGGTGTGCAAAAGTCACTGGAGATCGATGACTTGTTCATTTTAATAAAAGTTAGGGTCCCGTCACAATCTTCAATGTCCCAGCGATCCCACCAACGATACGACGAGGATGGGATCGCTGGGACATCGTTAGCTGATCGCTGGTGAGCTGTCACATGGGCAGACTCACCAGCGATCAGGACCAGCGAGCACGCTGGTATCCAGTGTACAAATCGGGTAACTAAGGGCTGCGCGGCACCTAGTTACCCGATATGTACCCTAGATACCGTCTCCCAGCGCTCTACAGCAGAAGCTGGGAGCCGGTATCCAAGGTACATATCGGGTAACTAGGCGCCGCGCAGTGCTTAGTTACCTGATATGTACATTGGATACCAGCTCCTAGCTCGCTGATCATTGGTCTCCCGCTGTCACACGCAGCGATGCGCGCTGGCCAGCGGGACACCAACGATGAAAAAATGGTCCAGGCCATTCGAAAACGATCAGCGATACCCAGCAGGGGGGCTGGTCGTCGCTGCGTATCACACTAAGTGAGATCGCTGGCTAGGTCACTATTGCGTCACAAAATCGGTGACGCTTCAGCGATCTCGCTAGCGATCTCGCTCAGTGTGACAGGGGCTTTAGGCAGTCTCCACTTTGAGGGGACAGCCGAATGTGCTTATCTGTCAGGACACCATCAGCAGTGCTGAAGACACGTTCTGAGACAACGCTGGCTGCCGGGCAGGACAAAACCTCCAAAGGCATGACAGGCGAGATCAGGCCACTCTCACATTTTTGAAGACCAAAATGTAAAAAGATCCAAACCACCCTCTGATGGCATTGATATTGAGTTCCAAATACTCCTGCACCATCCTCTCCAGTTGCTCACAACGTTACAGCCTGGTACTCTGTTCTGCTGGTGCACGGGCTGGTCTAAAACATGTGTTAAACAACACTTATACTGCTGCTGCGGTTAATGTTTTGACGATGACGCCTTGACGTTCCCATGGTTGCACGTCTACAACTGTGATGCACACTGTGTGCATCAGTGCTGTCTTGGGAATACCACACTTAAGATTGTCTAGATGCGTATTTCGATACTCCACCATACATGCATTGCTTTCCAGAAAGGGAAGCATCTGGCTAAATTTACTCTTGTACCATGGATCTAACAACCCAGTAGTCAGCACTAATTTCTAACCCTAAGAATACGGGTATTGTGCTGAAGATAGTGCAGCAAGAAGGCGCTCGTGTTGGGTGCTTCCATGAGGTCCAAGTCCATGCTGTGTTGGTGGCTGGGTAACACTGAACCTTTCCTTCATCCCCTCCCACCAACCACGGACAACAGAGAGAATATTATTATCCTCTTCATCTCCTGACTATTGTGCGTCTATCATATCGTCCTCCTCAATTTGTTCCTCGGTTCCTGCATGTTCACTAACAGTTTGTCTGGTACCGTGAGCCCCCCTTGATCATGGTAGGCCACCTTACCAGGGCACCCGCCTGTGCGACGATAGTCCGGAAATTTGAAGATCATCATATAACAACCCCATAGCAGTAAAAAATGCTTCTATTGACGGCAAACAAGGATCATTAGGAGGATGTAATGAAAATGCCTAGATTTGGGGATCACTTCGCAAAAAAGACATAATAATCCCCACACGCTTCCAGGTCTACGCCGAAAATATAGTAAACATGCATTTTTAAACATAAAAAAATCCTGCCGTTTCACATCAGCTGGGGCAGAGCTCAGACGGCTTAAACAGGGTTCTGGTGATGCTGAGAGGTAGGTTAAACCTGTTCAGACGATGGTCCGCAGAGGTCAGGTGGAATGACCCAGCGCTCAAGAGTCAGTTTTTAGCAGGTTTGAGTGAAAGGGTTAAAGATTTGCTCATTGCATTTCCTGCACCTGCTACTTTGGAAACTGCTATGCAGTTAGCTATCCGTGTGGATAGAAGATTGAGAGACCTGCAGAATGAAGAGAAGGCTCTTACAATGCTGGACCCGGTCTATCAGGATAGCCCCGTCGACAACGGGGAACCGATGCAACTTGGGGCTATGTCCTCTCTTTCCCAGGAGAGGGAGAGGAGGTTCTCTGAGGGGCTATGCTTGTATTGTGGTAAGGCTGACCATTTTATTAAGCAATTTGAGGTTCGCATAAGGAAAGAAAGAAAAAAAAGGTCAGTAGGAGCAACACTCTCGTTCGTATTGCGTTTTTTACGTTCCGCAGGAGTTTTTTTTTCTGGTAATACCACCTATCGTGGTCATTCCATTAATTTTCTGGTCATGGTGGATTGTGGTTCTGCACTAAATTTGATTGATCAACAATTTCTAGACAAATATAAGTTTGATTCTGAACCATTGTCATCTCCTTTTCCGGTTGTGGCGATTGATAACACTCCCCTGGAGCATGGGTACGTTTCTTGAAAGGTCACTGGGTTTCCACTTATTGTGAATATGGAACATCAGGAGTATATAGACTTGTTTGTACTTGCTAATTTGCTTTTTCCAGTCGTCCTGGGTTTACCCTTGTTAAAAATGCACAATCCTTTGCTGGACTGGTCGTCTGGTATTATAAGGTCCTGGGGTCAGGGGTGTTATGGTAAATGTTGTAATGTTCACATTGCTGCTGTTGTGAAGAAGGAGCTACCTGAAGCCATTCAGGATTTCTGGAAGGTATTTTCAGAAGTTGAGCTCTACCACCCCATAGAGATTATAATTGCGCTATTGAGTTCGTCCCAGGTATTACACACCCTAAAAGTTGTTTATTTAATCTGATGATTCTCGAGAGGGAGGCCTTAAAGGAATACCTACAGACTAGTTTAGCTGTAGGTCATACAAGACCCTCTAAGTCCCCTGTGGCTGTAGGATTTTTTTTTGTCAAAAAGAAGGATGGGGGCCTTAGGCCGTGTATGTATTTTCGGGAGATTAATAAGATCACTGTTCGCAATCCTTACCCATTGCCGCTAATTCCAGATTTGTTTAACCAGCTAACCCGAGCTAAGTGGTTCTCTAAGATTGACCTTCGTGGGGCATATAATTTGCTGCGGGTGAAGGAGAGCGATGAATAGAAGACAGCCTTTAATACCACGGAAGGTCATTTTGAGTGTCTGGTGATGCCTTTTGGCCTGACTAATGCGCCTCCGTTTTTTCAAAATTTCATTAATGACATTCTGAGGCCGTTGATCGGTAGGAGTGTTATTGTTTATTTGGATGATATTTTGATCTATTCACCTGATCTGGAGTCACATTGGCAGAGAGTCCGCGAAGTTCTACAGATTTTGAGCGAAAAAACACTCTTTGCTAAATTGGAGAAGTGTGAGTTTGCTGTACAGAAAATGAGTTTTTTGGGGTACTTGGTGTCAAGTGATGGGTTTGAGATGGACCCGTTGAAGGTTCAGGCAGTACTGAAGTGGCCTAGGCCTGAAAGTTTAAAGTCGGTTCAGAGATTTTTAGGGTTTGCTAATTACTATAGAAAATTCATAAAGAATTTTTCTGTTATCGCTAAACCTATAACTGATCTCACTAAGAAGGGTCCTAATACTGTCCAATGGTCCACTGGGGCTGTTAAGGCGTTTGAGCATCTCAGGGAGAGGTTTAGCTCTGCTCCTGTTTTGATCCAGACAGATGAGACCAAGCCATTTCTGGTAGAGGTTGATGCCTCATCAGTAGGGGTGAGGGCAGTTCTGTCCCAGGAGGGAGAGGATGAGGTGCATCCCTGTGCTTTCTTTTCTGAAAAATTTTGGAGACTGAGCTCAAATATGATGTTGGGAACCGAGAGTTGCTGACTATTAAACTCGCGTTTGAGCATTGGCGACATTTTTTGGAGGGGCTTAGACATCCGATTTAGGTTTTTACTGGTCATAAGAATCTGATATATCTGTATGCTGCTAAAGGTTTGAATGCCCGTCAAGCCAGGTGGGCACTGTTTTTGCCTTGTTCCATTTCTCCGTAATATATATCCCTGGGACAAAAAATGTTAAAGCAGATGCTTTGTCTCGTAGTTTCTCTCCAGCAGTTAATACTGAGAAGGAGGAATGTATTTTGCAGAGAGGGGTGGTGGTGGCAGCATTGGGTTCTGAGTTGGAGAACAGTATCCTAGAGGCCCAGAATGCTGCACCAACAAACACTCCGTATGGTAAATTACTTGTGCCTAAAGCCTTGAGGAGAGCTTTGCTTGCGGAATGTCATGAGTCTCGGTTGGCTGGTCATCCAGGGATTTCGGAAACTAGAAAGTCGATCGGTCGAAGTTTCTGGTGGCCAGGGTGGCATAGAGAAGTCATCAAGTAGGTGCATCAGTGTACTGTGTGCGCTAGGTCGAAGGCCCCACATATCCTGGCTGCAGGGTTGCTCTGCCCTTTGGAGGTTCCTAGTTCGCCATGGATGCATCTTGCTATGGATTTTATCATCTGGGTTGTTGTGGACCGGTTTAGTAAGATGTGTCATCTGGTCCAGTTCAATAAATTACCCTGCGCCAAGACTCTAGCTAAGGCTTTTGTGAAAGAGATTGTCAGACTCCATGGTGTTCCCACGGACATTGTTTCCGATAGAGGACCACAGTTTGTGGCTCGCTTTTGGCGTGCTTTTTGTGACAGATTAAAGGTTCATTTCTCATTTTCGTCAGGTTATCATCCGCAATCCAATGGACAGACTGAAAGGAAGAACCAGGACGTTGAGCAGTTTTTGAGATGTTTTGTAGCAGACAATCAGGAGATGTGGTCGGAATATCTACCACTAGCTGAGTGTGCTCTTAATAATCATACATCTTCCTCGGCTGGGTATTCTCCTTTTTTTTCCTCTACAGGGAGACATCCATCTTTCGGTCCATTTTCAAACATTGGGGCGGCGGTGCCTGAGGAGGATAGTTTTTCTGGAAATTTGGAATGGGTTTGGACCAGTGTACGCCATAATCTGAAAGAGGCGAATAGGAGGTCAAAGAAATATTTTGACAAGAAAGAAGGGAGGCGTTGTTTGCAGTTGGGGACATGGTCTGGTTGTGCTCTAGGAATCTGCGTTTGAAGATTCCGTCTAAAAAATTGGGGCCTAAGTTTGTAGGACCCTTCAAACATGGTTCAGGTTGTCAACTCAGCAGCAGTAAGATTAGACATCCCCTCGTCGTGGAGAATTAATTCAGTTTTTCATGTATCTTTACTGAAGAAAGTTGACATGCCAGATAAGGAGGCGATGCCGACTGTTCCTCCAGTGGATGAGGACGGCGAGTTTGAGATTTCACACATTTTAGATTCCAGGTGGCACAGAGGAAGGTTGCAGTATCTCGTGTCCTGGAAGGGTTTCGGTCCCGAGGATAATTCCTGGTTGAAAGCTGAGGACGTCTCGGCCTCAAGGCTGATTAAGGCTTTTCACAGGAGATTTCCGAATAAGGTTTGGCCAAGAGAGGTACTGTTAGAATCTATTTCGTTTTGACCATCCGCCATCTTGTTGTGGTTTTCTGCTGCTGGTCTTTTTCCCTGGTGCTGGATTTGTCTAAGGTCAGGTGATTGTATCACCCTTTATTACCCAGCACCTGCCTCCCAGTCCTTGCTGGACAACAGTGTTAATCCGCTAGAGTTCTGGCTTGGTGCTTTGATAGCTTTCTGTGTTTGATATTGTGCAGTTCTGGGAGCTCTAGTTCTGACTGCTTTGTTTTTTGATTTTCCTTTCGTTTCTGCAGCTTCCTCTATTTTCCTACTAGGAGGTTACGTGTTTTTTGTTCCCAGTCCCTAGATCGTTCAGGGATACCCTTCCCCCTACCTTTAGGTCTTCGTTTGAGTTTAGCCTAGGAAACGTCGGTGGGTCTGTTCACAAGGAATAGGTCGCCCACCCCATCGTAGGGCTTCAGCCTAGTCCTAGTACATGGTCAGCTTCTCCCACTTCTGCCCTAGTCCAGAGTTGCAGATCCATAACAATACTATATTGTACCGTAGTGCATCCGTTTTACTCCTATAGTAATATCTTGCATTTAATGCAATAAATTGTTCTGGCCTTTGTCCTATATTTCATTTTGATCACGTGTTCTTCCATACAGGTTGACTCAAGGAATTGGAACATCTTTATGCCTTTAATTACTCAAACTCCTTTAAATTTTTCACTCTTTGTTTCATTGCAGCCATTTGGTAAATGCAAAAAAGTTCATTTTTTTCTCATTAATGTACACTCTGCACCCCATCTTGACTGAAAAAAACAGAAATTTAGAAATTTTTGCAAATTTATTAAAAAAGAAAAACTGAAATATCACATGGTCATAAGTATTCACACCCTTTGCTCAGACACTCATATTTAAGTCACATGCTGTCCATTTCCTTGTGATCCTCCTTGAGATGGTTCTACTCCTTCATTGGAGTCCAGCTGTGTTTAATTAAACTGATAGGACTTGATTTGTAAAGGCACAAACCTGTCTATATAAGACCTCACAGCTCACAGTGCACGTCAGACCAAATGAGTGTCTGAGCAAAGGGTCTGAATACTTATGACCATGTGATTTTTCAGTTTATCTTTTTTAATAAATTTGTAAAAAATTTCTACATTTCTGTTTTTTTCAGTCAAGATGGGGTGCAGAGTGTACATTAATGAGAAAAAATGAACTGTTTTGAATTTACCAAATGGCTGCAATGAAACAAAGAGTGAAAAATTTAAAGGGGTCTGAATACTTTCCGTACCCACTGTATATGTGATTGCATTCTTGCATGTCATACATTTCGCTAGAGGAAGCTGTCGTACAGCAGCAATATGGTGGGGCCTGTCTCCACTTGCATTCTTATTATAGCTCAGTTTCTGGATCCCATACTATGAGCCTGATTTGAGTATCATGCTACATTGGTCAGCTATATATACGCACTCATTATTATCTATTCAGTATCCTTGTTCTTGTTATTTTTACTCATGTTTTGCTGTATAAAGTATATATATTTTTTGTTATATATTATGTATTCGCACTTCAGGGGTTCAGGGGTATACTTTTGATGCTTTTCTAGACATCGGTTTTATATGCAACATACTGCCTGCATTTTGATTTAGTGACCATGGGCTCTCTTTTTCACGCTATATGCTTTTGGTCATACTTGCATATATTTTTCCAGGTATTTACTGTTTATTCCAGGGACCTATTTCTCTGGGTCACATATGCCTATTGCTTAGATGCAGGTGTTGTGGGTATTTTGGGGGTTTAATTGATTCTAGTATTGCGCTTTGTATTTAATAAATTTGTTATATTTACATTCAGGTGTGCTTATCGTTATTGCCAAGCCCTTCTCCCTCTTTTTTATACATTTGGTTTGTCCAGTTGATCTTTAACAAACTGTTTATTTGGCAGCAATCTTTTTGGAGAGCAATGGCTTTCTCCTTGCAATCCTGTCATGCACACCATTATTGTTCACTGTCCTCATAACAGTGGACTCATGCACATTGACATTAGCTAATTTGAGAGAGGCCTTTAGTTGTTTATCAGTTACCTTGAGCTCCTTTGTGACTTGCAGACTATTACATGCCTTGTTCTTGAGAGTGATCTTTGTTGGTTGACCACTTCTGTAGAGGGTAATAATGGTCTTGAATTTCTTTGTTTACCACAACTTGTCTGACTGTGGAGTGGTTAAGTCCAAACTCTTTAGATACGGTTTCCTAATGTTTTCCAGCCTGATGAGCATCAACAACTCTTCTTCTGAGGTCCTCAGAAATTTCCTTTGTTCTTGCCGTGAAACACTTGTACAATCATGGGTTGTTATGATGAGGGTTCAAATAATCTGGTCACTCATTCACACCTGATTTACATGTCTTCCATAGAAAGCAAGACTAGTTTCACCTTTAAATTACCTGCTAATCCTAATCCTAAAGGTTCACATAGTTTTCACTGTCTATAGGAGTGGGGGTCGCACATGCTCACTATAGCGCAACTCATACA
Organism: Oophaga sylvatica; assembly: GCA_033576555.1. Lineage (NCBI taxonomy): Eukaryota > Metazoa > Chordata > Amphibia > Anura > Dendrobatidae > Oophaga > Oophaga sylvatica. The sequence continues at coordinate 27,801,513 of JARQOD010000008.1, read as the reverse complement.
GGAGACATTGGGCTCCCACTTCTTAGGATTAGTGGGATCCCACTTATTATACACTGCTCAAAAAAAAATAAAGGGAACACTCAAATAATACATCCTAGATCTAAATGAATAAAATATTCTCATTGAATACTTTGTTCTGTACAAAGCTGAATGTGCTGTCCACATAATCACACAAAAATCATCAATGGAAATCAAATGTTTAAACCAATGGAGACCTGGATTTGGAGAGACCCCAAAATGAAAGTGTAAACAAGTCAAATTGAAAATCAAAACAAGACAAAATTAAAATGGAAACAAGTCAAAATGATGCTCAGTATTGTGTGTGGCCTCCATGTGCCTGTATGACCTCCCTACAATGCCTGGGCATGCTCCTGATGAGGTTGCGGATGTTCTCCAGAGGGATCTCCTCCCAGACCTGGACTAAAGCATCGGTCAACTCCTGGAAGTCTGTGGTGCAACGTGACGTTGGTGGATGGAGCGAGACATGATGTCCCAGATGTGCTCAATCGGATTCAGGTCTGGGGAATGGCAGGCCAGTCAGACAGAGAAACTTTGTTAAAGAGTCCACTAAAGTTTGTGAAAGATTAGCACAATGGGGGGGGGGCAGGCCAGTCCATAGCTTCAATGCCTTCATCTTGCAGGAATTGCTGACACACTCCAGCCACATGAGGTCTGAACATCCTTCAGCATGACCGGTTTGGCAGTGGGTCAGTAATGGTGTGGGGTGGCATTTCTTTGGAGGGCCACACAGCCCTCCATGTGCTCGCCAGAGGTAGCCTGACTGCCATTAAGTACCGAGATGAGATCCCAGACCCCTTGTGAGACCATATGCTGGTGCGGTTGGCCCTGGGTTCCTCCTAATGCAGGACAATGCCAGACCTCATGTGGCTGGAGTGTGTCAGCAGTTCCTGCAAGATGAAGGCATTGAAGCTATGGACTGGCTTCCCCCCCCCCCCCCCATTGTGCTAATCTTTCACAAACTTTAGTGGACTCTTTAACAAAGGTTTCTCTGTCTGTACAATTACGTCTCAATCTAATCAACTCACCATATGGGATATTTCTGATCACATAGGGAGGATGATATGATTTCGCTACTAGTATAGAATTACTAGATGTCGGTTTTCTGTATGGTGAAATTATGACCGAATGATTAAAACATTTACACAAAGTGACAGATCCAAAAAATTAATACAATGTTCGCTGAAAAAATGAATTTTAGGTTGAAATTGTTAATATTAATGTAATCTACAAAATTGATGCCCTCATCCCGTGTACCCTCCAACACACACCAGAAGGAGGTCATCAATGTAGCGTCCATACCAGATAATATTATGGCTAAATAGATTACCTTCATTAAACATAAATAATTCTTCCCATCGAGACATGACAATATTTGCCAGAGATGGGGAAAACTTTGCACCCATACTCACTCCCATCTTTTGTATGAAAAAATAGTTGTAGTTAAGCAGGAAATCAACTGCTGATACAAGAAATTCTTTGATTTCCACATCATGGACACGATATGACAGACACATTAGCGCTACATCATGGGGAATGGACGGCTAAAGACTGGTAACATCACAAGATAGCAACGCAAATTTTGTTTCCCAGTAGAATTCATTAAAGATAGTAGTAACATATTTAGAATCTCTTATATAGCTGGGGTATCCTGTATCAGGGGTTGAAGGTAATGATCAACCCATGCCCCTAAACGTTCCCCAATGCCTGCCACGATAGGTCTCATAGGTGGAGGGAAAATGTTTATGAATCTTGGGGAATGCATGGTAAATGGGTACAACTGGATGCTCATTATGCAGATATTCCACTAATTTTTTATTAAGCACTCCCATATGAAGGCCCTCGTGTATTAGATTACTCAGTATAAAATTATACTCATTAGTGGGATCTGTAAAAATTGTCTTCATATGTTTGTACATTCTCTAGATTAGAGAACAATCATTAGACTCACCCTTATCAGATTGTCGTATCACAAGGTCTTTATTGTCTTTTAATTCTCTCAAAGCTTGTTTTTCTTTATTTGTCAAATTAAAGTTTGTTTCTTTTAAATTAGCCCTGTCCATTTTTCATTTCAAATCCACCAAATCTCTTTCAATCAAGTCTTGAGAATGATCTAACGCAGAAGGTCTGGACTGCAGTGGATAAAACAGTGGATTTCCTATCGCAAATCGGTCATTCGATGAGATGGAACTGCTCGATGATTCTTTTTTTAAGGAGTTTAAATGTAATAAAGCTTTCTGCTCTTCAAATGTTTTTTATAGAATCTGCCAGAATTTCAACTTTTACAAAATCAGGATTATTATCTAACAACATTTTGTGAAAGAAAGTGACATTTAATTGTCATATTACGAGCCAGGTTGTTAACGTCCAAAATTTTACCAAATATATCAAAGTCATTAGTAGATGAAAAACCAAGTCCTTTGCTCATTAATGTTTTTTGCTCCTCTGAGATGATATAAAGTTATTCTTTAGCCTTTCCAAGCTACGCTGGATCCTTTTTCTCCTCCTTTCCATTTCTACTGTGGAACTGATAAGTTTAAGTCGCAGAGGCGTGCCATGACAAAGCCATCAATACGTTTTAGATGCATTACTGATTTCCATTACCTTAATGGTTCATGCCAATTCTCACCACATCCTCACATGTCACAAATATCTGAAGATCACTCAGCCTAGCAGATTACTGTAAAAAGAGTCTAATTTTCTAATCTTTATAGGGGAATTTTTAAGGTGACCCCCCTAAATGATCAGGCCTGAGAGGGCCTTAGCCTCTTCCCGATTTGGTCATTTTTTTATTTTCCCTTTCGTTTTTTTACTCCCCACTTTCCATGAGTTACAGAATTTTTATTTTCCCGTTAACCTATCCATATGGGGGCTTCTTTATTGCAGGACTATTTTTAGTTTATGTAGTGAAATGGTGAAAAAACGCAATTCTACCGTTGCTTTTTGGTTTTGTGGTGATCATGGTATGATTCTTCAGGTCAGTACAATTATGGTGACACCAGTCTTCTATAGTTTTGTTGATTTTTTTTTTTTTTTTAAAGGAAAAAAATTGTCAAAAAAAAAAATTTGGCTTGTGTTGTGATTTTCTGAACCCATAACTTTTATTTTTACGGCGATGGAGCTGTCTGAGAATTTGTTGTGGGCTGACTTTTTTTTATTGATACCATACTGGAGTACTTATGGCCAGTGGCGAAACTAGAGTCCGATAGGCCCGTTGTAAGATTTAGACTGGGCTTCCCCCTCCATCCTGGTATACAGTGGGGAAAATAAGTATTTCGTACACTGGCATTTTTCCTACCTACTGTACAAAGAATGGAGAAGTGTGTAATTTTTATCGTAGGTACACTTCACCTGTGAGAGACAGAATCTAAAAATAAAAACAGAAAATCACATTGTATGATTTTTACCTAATTAAATTGCATTTTATTGCATGTAATAAGTATTTGATCACCGACCAACCTGCAAGAATTCTGGCTTTCACAGACCTGTTAGTTTTCTCTTAAGAACCTCCTATTCTGCACTCATTACCTGTTTGAACATCATATCTTCCATTCAAGCCAAGAACTTTTTCCCCAATCTTGAAACCAGAACCCACTGTCTTCTCTTGACCTTCCATTTTTAGTGGATTTGAGTAGCCCCAATATTCTTTTGAACCTCCCTCCTGACATCCCCAAGTCTCTGTACGGCGACCTCCACCCGAGGACATTCATGTCTAATGCTAGAAAATTTCCCTAAAATGAGGATGAAACCATAATTACAGAAGACTGGAAGAGGTTCCAGTAGACTGATTTACTCGACTGTTAAGGGTATGCCACACTGAACAATATCGCTAACGGGATCGCTAAAAAACGTCACTATTTAGCGATCCCGTTAGCGATGTTGTTCAGTGCGGCAGCTGCCAGCGACGAGCTTCCTGCTGTGATCTCGCTCGTCGCTGGAATCGTTCCGGACCCTATTTTCTCGTGGCGCTCCCGCTGGGTAAATATATATCGCTAGTGTGGCACCTTTTCTTAGCGATTTAGCGGTACTTTTGTACCGCTAAAGTCGTTAAGAAGATCGCTAACGGCGATAGCGTCGTTAACTATATCGCTAAATGTGGCCGCATTTAGCGATATAGAAACAATCCCGCTAGCGATCGCATTAGTATGCGTCGTTATCGTGATCGCTAGCGGGATTGTTTAGTGTGGCAGTACCTTTAGACACAATGTTCAGAGGGATCCCATGTAACCTTACAATATGAGAAATAAACAACCTGGAGAGTGTCTCTGCATTAGGTAATCCTAACAAAGGAGCAATATTGGCTTGTTTGCTGAATCGGCAACTACCACCCAGATAGCAGTCTTCCCATCAGACAGAGGCAAATCTGTGATGAAATCCATGCATAAATGAGTCCATGGTTTTTCTGGAACTGGCAATGGGACAAATTCCCCGGCCGACAGAGTGTGACTGACTTTAGCTGTGCGCAGACTTCACAGACGGACGCAAAATCTTTAATATCGTTATGCATGGACGGACACAAAAAAAGTATAGCAATGGCTTTCCGTGTAGCAGAATTATGCACCCTGAAATTTACAGTTATTTTGTCCTATTTGTTGCTTCCTTCACAATTAAAAGAAAACCAAATATTTAAAGATGTAGGCATGCCAGGAGGGTACATCCAAATCAGAAGGAAGAAACAAAGGTGTAGTCGGGTAATGGTCCAAGGTCAAAATACCAGGAGGATAGTGGATCAGAGAAAAAGGCTAAAACAGATGGATGGTCAGAACGAGGTCCAAGGTCAGGCAATGAAAGATCAACAAACAGAACACAAGGCACAGAGAGACAAACCACACAGTAGCTGAATGTACGTCTGGCAGAGATCTGGGACTAACAGCCAAATTAAGTAGCAGAGCAATCACCTGGGACAATGAACACCTGGAGACAGCCAGCTCCTCCCATTCTCAGATTGGACGGCCGAGCTGTCAATCAAAACATCGACAGCTCAGACTGTATGACTGATCTGTCAATCAAAGTACTGACAGCTTCAGCATGCCCCTGTAGCAGATTGGACGGCTGAGCCGCCAGTAACTGCATCCCAGACACACTGAAGGGTGAAATCGCACAGTGAGGCTCAGAGTCAGTGATTCCATCTGTCCCCGCAGCGTCTCCAGATAGATAAGACCAGCGGCAGCATCAACATTAACAGGTGAGGAAGGACCTGTTTCAATATAATCATCTGTAGCATGCAGCAGAACTACCCCTGCCTTCCTGTTAGTGCTTATGCTGCCGCTGGCACTATGATGGATTAAATATTTCCATCAGTTCTTCAGGGACGCTCTCTTGCTCGAGGCCCTGGAGCACCTGCATTGGCGGTATGTCCGCCCCTGCAGCATTGCTGAGGCGAGGCACATTTCTGCCTCACATACTTTGTGACTAGCAGTGCCTCACCTGCAACAACCAGCACTGTCACTCGCGGTGCACAGAGGCCAAGTCATAGGCAGAAGCTGGAGGTGGTGGCGCCCAGCGCTGCCCCGCCATTTCCACTGAACGTACAGGAACAGCAGAGCTCCTCTCTCACTGCACCGAGCCGGCTGCTTTTCGCAAGGCGGGCTCCTAATCCTGCCAGGCCCGGCAGCAATTTCTACGATCACCATTGTTACACCCCTTCCTGCATGTGACCGTTTGATAGCTTTTTGCTTTTTTTAATGAAAATGTTTGATGCTTTTTATTGTGCTTACCGTACATGATAATTAATTTGATATTTTGATAGACTGAACTTTTACAGATGTGACAATAGCAATTTTTTCCTTATTTTTAAAGGGTGAGGGAGGGGAGGTGTTGATTTTCAATTTTTATATATTTTTCAAATTTGTAAAAGTTTTTTACTTTATTTGTTTTTTCACATTTTAGGGAACTTTAACTTACGATCATTTGATCACTTCTTTGTACTACATAACTGCTGCACTGCAAAATGACATTCTCCTTAACTGGGGCGACAAAAAATGGCCAAACACATTAGATGGCTGTTGGACAAGCAAAGCTTCAGCCAATCTTTCCACCTCAGTCTCAGCAGACTCTCCCATACACAGGTGGGCTCATTAGGCCAAGCGCCCCTATATTCTCTATGAGAAAGCTGCTGGCAGACACGTTGGCGGAAGGCCTGTCACTGTGAGAACAATGCAATCGGCAGTCCGACATCTGATCGACACTTCCCTCAACAGTCCGTCATCTGGTCCCCCATATTCATTAGACTGGTGCTATTAGTACCCAACTTAATTTTAGCAATTTTTTTTTAACTTTACAACTGCTTGCACTTAGTATTTTTTTTACAATGAGGTGCATAGGTTTGCCATGTACAGTGGCTAGGTGCTTTTCTTAACTCTTTTTCTATAGGAAATGTTTAAGATCTGGAAAGTATACAGTGCTTCCATAAGATGGCAGCACTGAGCTGCTGAAAATCAAAAATAGAAACAAGGAATTCACTGGTTACAGAAACCTATCGCATAATTATTATTATTTATTATTATAGCGCCATTTATTCAATGGCGCTTTACATGTTCTGTATGTTTCCACTTTACATATTAGAAGATTGTGACCTTTGAAATCCAACCAATGTTTTTCAAAATACGAGAAGACATTGAATTGTTTTTCAGATTTTTTTTTTTTACCTGTTTTGTGTTGTCTATTTATCTTGCTATGTGATAAACATATTTATATGTAATGGCTAATAAAAATACAACATACAAGATATTGTTGGAGGACTTGCTTCCTGCTGTGTTGGATGTGTCACCCCCAAAGCAAGCAATCATAAGAAGCTCCCTGTCTATGTAATTGCATAACTTACGTATAAATAATATTAACCCCTTCATGACCTTGTGACCATAGGAAGATTATAACGAGGGCAATCTAGGCTACTGCCTGAGGCCCTAAACCTCAGGGGCCTATTGCTAGATTGTCCTCATTATAATGTTTTGTGCTCCGCCGTCTGCGGCGCACATATCCCGGCAGGGAGCTTTCCCGACGATACAGAATGGCAGAGCAGCTCTAAAGGGAGCTCACATCACCTCTGCTGTGGCGTGCCGCTATCAAGTAGTGGCCAGATGAGAAGTGGCGCCTCTGTCAAAAATAAATATCCTCTGCCTCCCATATCAGAGCTATTTGATCATCTCAAAGGTTCCACAGTGATTGGTCCGAACTCCTATTTTCGGCCGAATTCTCGTATAAGAACCATGTAAGTGCATCGTCAGCTAAATCCCCTTTTTTTTTTGGTGTACGGTCAACACCCCAGTATCGTTCCCTGTGTCTGCTACCACCAACTTTCCTGCTGCGGAAACTCTCATAAAGGGCTTCTCTAAGATCTGGGAGGACACCAAGACCTCTCTAAAGGGGTTGTCCTGTCAAAACCGATAAGTCTGCAGTCACTCTGTGTGAGTGCAGACTTATGAATCCCCCCAGTGCACACCGTAGCTTACAAGCTCAAACTCCCAGCCTCTTTACGAATCCCCAACTCAATCTCCAGCTATTTTAAAGGAACAGTGCGCGCCCTCCTAAAGTGTCTAATGACTAGGAGACACTTATTATTTAAGGCACCTCCACCTGTTTGGAGGTGTCTGGGCAAAGTGTTATGTCAGTAGTCTGCATGCTTGCTAGATCTCAGGTCCCATGTACTTGCCAGCCAGTATAACTGCCTGTACTTGTTTGCCTGTGACTGACGTGAATTCCTAAATTCCAGCTGTACCCACTAGTACCTGCCTGTATACCAGCCGTGCCAGCCTGCACACCTGCTGTGCCCGCCAGCACCTGACTGTCTGGATACAAGCTTTGCATGCCAGCACCTGCCTGCCAGTCAGTACACCAGCCATACCTGACTCCACCTGCCATGCCAGTCGTACCTGCAGTACCTGTCAGACCTGCCTGTACCAGCCTAGTCTATCCATTATGATCGTTCCAACTACCTGCCCCTTGTTGGTCCGCTGCCGTGTGTCCAAGATCTGTCCTGGAGTAGCACCTGGCATCCATCCAGAGCCAGGTCTAACCCCACCATCAGGGGCTCTAGCGGAGAGCCATGTGTTTGCCTAGTCACGGTCCTCCAGGCTCTCCTCAGTCCACAGTACAGTGGTTCCACCACTTTCATTACAGGACATATATACCAGGATGGGTGTGTAATGAGTCTGGGTTTGAACCTTTGTACCTGATAGGTCCGAGCTGCCATAGTTTAGTCTGTTATTAGGACTATTCCAGCCCACACAGGAACCACTAGGAACAGCGGGGTCAGAATCTCTAGTATGTACAGGAACTAGCTGGGTCAGTTGCAGCTTATAGTGTTTTACCTCTTCTCCCATGTGAGTTATTACACAATCATAACAGCAGGACATATATACTAGGATAAGCCCAGAAAAGGGTAAAGGTATTATTTAATGAGATCTAACTTTAGTGCGATTTTTTATCATTATTTGTTGATCATATATTTTTATCACATACGTTTCTTTTTTTTCTTTTAGTTTTCAAAAGGTTATTACGTTCACATCTATGTATAATTTTTTGTATTCTTGTATATACCGCATCATTTACTTTCCTTTTCATTGCGTTTTTCTTAATACAATATGTGTCCTTTACTTTTTACAGCATGTCGGCACCGATCCCGTGTCCTGATTCCCTCCCTGACTTGCGCACTGTATCCTGGGGGATTCGGCTTTCTTCGGCCTCCTCTCGGCATCTCTCGGCTTTTTGCACATGCGCACTCTCTATCTAACCTTTCCAGCCGAACCCGGAAGTTCACGGGCTCAGCGTTCACCAGACACATAAATAGCGGCATGGGTATAATGGCGCTACAGCTCACCGACGCATTAAGAAGTTCCCGGACGTTGTCCTTTTCATACTCAATAAGGTATGTCTTATTGTATATTGTCTTTGGGTTTGTGCTGCCCTATTACATTAATCCTAGATTGTTACAGCATTATTCACCTCAGTCATTTGAAGGCATGCAATACTACTTTTTTTGACTGCTGATAGCATTCATAGTGGACACTTTCAAGTATACCTCTCACTATAAGTCTTCCTAAATACATTATTCAGTTCTTTTCAGTATGTGGCATTATGGCATATATATTTCGCTTACTATTAGAGGATTATTAGCTAGACATTATTAGGTATATATTATCTTATATTGCTCTGGATATTTCTTTTCTTATGCAACTAACAGGATCTATATATCTACACTATGTTAATAGGGGATTTCTCACTAGACACCATTATATATTATATTATCTTATATTTCCCTAGATATGGATTTCCAATGTGACTACATTATGATTATAGTCTCAAATATTTTTTATTTTTGTATTTTTTATTTTTATATCTACGCTATAGTTATTTGCACATATTATTATGTGATGATCCCCGTACATATATATATATAAAAGGTCTCACACCTATATTTATTTTCATTTTTTTATTTATTTTTTATTTTTTCTTTTAGTTTTCATTCATTCGTGACTCATTTTTTCCATTTGGATTTTTTTTGATCTTTGATATTATTTATTTGTTTCGTAGCATATTCTGTGCTTCAATTTTGGTCGTCTTGTAAATTATTATCTTTAGCTCATGTGTGTTCATTCTTGATGTATAAATGTACTTCAGTTATTGTTTTTTCTTTTATTAATTTAATTTTTTCTCTCTATACAGTAAATGGTACCTCTTGAAAAAGGCATAAAACGCCGAAACGTTGAGATATTATGTACCTATACTTACCATTGTTCTTCGGAGTTCCTCTCTTTCTCACATGAGCTGTTTCTGTTTCAAATAAAGATTTTTGCTTTGCATCCTATTATTGCTTGGTGTGCCGGATTATATTACTGACTGTATACCAGGAAGGAGCCTAAGATGGAGAACAATACTACATAATGGGGGAGGAGGTCCAACTTGTATATCCTTAAAGGATTTAGTACAGCACAAGGCCCATACATCTGACCTACATGTGGGGGGAAGGGGAGTCAGGTCCAAATCTAGCACTGGGGCCCCATCGGACTCTAGTTACGCCACAGGAGCCAGTCACAATGATCAAAGATGAAATAACACAGGTACGCTTAGAGGACCCCTATGCAGCTATTCTTGGTCAGTAATCAAAAGCAGTAATCAAAGCAAAAGGAGGCTACTTTGAAGAACCTAGAACATAAGACATATTTTCAGTTGTTTCACACTTTTTGTAAAGTGTAATGTATAATTCCACATGTGTTAATTCATAGTTTTGATGCCTTCAGTGTGATTCTACAATTTTCATAGTCATGAAAATACAGAAAAATCGTTGAATGAGAAGGTGTGTCCAAACTTTTGGTCTGTACTGTATGTTCAATAGAAAAGAGATTGTAAATACTGCTCATGTTCCGCTGTGCAGTGCCGGTGGTCGGTCTTCAAGGCAACAAGCTGTAAACAATAGAAAAGTGTTAATACTGTATGTCAAGAGGATAAAAATTTGACAAGCAGTAAATTTAAAAAATGCTTGCATTTAAAAGCTTTATCTGACAATAGCCATTTATGAAGATAGGAATAACCCTTTAAATATCTTAGTTTTTAAAGTATTAAAAAATAAAATTTATAAATGTGGTTTAGTACTAACCCCTGCAAGAAAGTAAACACGTCACTTTACCAAACAGTGAACAACACCAAAATGTCACAAAAGATGTGGTGTAATTGCTGTTTTTTCTTTTTATTTCACTGCTCAAAGGATTTTTTCTGTACACCTATTTATAAAAATATAAAGCAAGGTGTTTTATAGTTGACGTCATAGCACAGGGCGTTGTTGTTGATACCCACATACTAGGTGGTTTATGTTTCGTATACAGAAGAATGCACTTTGGAGCAAGATAGTCATACTTGCCAACTCTCGAAGAATGTCCAGGAGGCTCTCGGAAAAAAAAAATGGGAGACCTCCCAGAAGAGTTTTCAAGTCTCGCGGGTGGCACATACATCTCCTGCAAGGCAGCACTACTCCAAATCAGAGCAAAACATATTGAAAGCAAATTTTCATCTAGGTTTGTTACTCCATAATTGCACAAGTACTTGTTCTTTTGTAAGTCCTTACCTAAACGAGGCCCCCAGCGAGAGGACATTTTCAGTGCTTGGGTTAAGTGGCCATCCCCTGCACAAGATTAGAGAGTTGCACCCAAAAATTACCTAAGTTTCAAAGTCTGGGTCTCCCCTCACGTAAAATTTTATACCAAGCCAAAATAAAAAAATAAACAAGAAGCTCAAGTGAAAAATTCTGCACATGTGAAGTAATGTACAGTTCCTTGCATGTCCAGAGTGAACACACCACATGTAGATTTGGCCAACAGCAATCTCCTGTTACCTCCCACACATTTATGTTGCTTCCAATAGAGAAAGGGAGACGAGCCACTAAAAGACAATCATATCATTGGCTTAACTCCTAAAAGGGCCTAGGATCTGTCATGCCGAAACATGCCCAATCCTATTTTCCCATCATACCTTAAGGACAGTCCGAGAGAGATGATATAGTCAGTGGATTCCACTAAAATCAGTGGAATCCACCAACAATAATCTAATATGTATGTACAGCTCAAAGACTAAAGGCTGCCATACACATTGGAAAAAAGTTGACGATTTCGGCGAGAAAACTATGTAATAAATATAGGGGTCTCCAAACTCTGCCGAAGATAGTGTCACAGTCATGGTAATTTTCAATGTGTAACAACCTTGCCGGCATCACTGCATGGCCTCCAATCCCCCACCTGCCTTACACATCAACTAAGGCCTGTTTCACACATCATTTTTTTCCCATCAGTCACAATCCCTTGTTTTGTGAAAAAAAATGGATCCTGCAATTGATGCTGCAGGATCCGTTTTTTTCTCATAGACTTGTATTAGCAACGGATGGGCATGGTTCAAAAGTTCACCTCACCAACCTGGACAGATCCATCAAACAACAGCATCAGTCGCATCAGTTTTTTACAATCTGCACAGGATCCGTTTTTTTCTGACTTTGACATATTGTGACTGATTGTAGAAAACTGAAGTGTGAAAGAGGCCTTACTCACTACTCCGGGCCATGCTGTGAACTCTGTTTTCTGCTGGCTCCATGCTGTGTGCCTCATGTCTCCTGCCTGCTCTGTGCATGCTTCCTGGCTGTGTGCATAGGGGAGCGGCGTCGGCACTTCCTGGTTTTTATAGAGTCAGTGTGCACCTTCCTAAGGTGTCCCCAGCCAATTGTCAAGCAGCAACTGGTATTTAAGGCAGCCCCACCCCTTGGAGGCTGCCTGAGCAACACCTTATCTCAGTTAGTGTCTTGCTGCAGAGCTGCCAGGTCCTGTACTGTTTTCCGCCTTCTCTGGGGGCTGTGTACCCAGATCTGTTTCTGTGCTCTGTGTTTCTTGTTCCGCCCTCAAGAAGGCTGCATATCCTGGTTCCTGTGCCTTGACCTGTACTTGTTCTTGTCTGAACTGAGTCTTATACCTGTAGCCATTTGTATGCCTGTCTTTAGCCATCCTTACCCTGCTGTGTGTATCCTTGTGGTTACTCCTGCTCTGCTTGCCGCACCCTGTGGCTCCACTTGCCTTTGGTCCGCTTCTTGCGTTCCGTCCGCTTGCTCGGCTTGCGGTCTGCTTCTCCGTCTCCCTCTGCTTTGCTCGCACCTTGCGTTCTGCCTTTGCTCCCACTCCTTGCGTTCTGCCTTTGCTCCGCACTCCTTGCGGTTCTGCCTTTGCTCCGCACTCCTTGCGGTTCTGCCTTTGCTCCGTACTCCTTGCGGTTCTGCCTTTGCTCCGCACTCCTTGCGGTTCTGCCTTTGCTCCGTACTCTTGCGGTTCTGCCTTTGCTCCGCACTCTTGCGGTTCTGTCTTTGCTCCGCACTTCTTGCGATTCAGCTCGCTGCACTGCAAACAGCGACTCTGTTTTGCTCTCCATTCGCAACCTCGCGGTTCTGCTCCGCTCTCGTTCTGCTTCCTGCGGTTCTTTATCTGTCCCTGCTCCTCCAGTTTGAACAGGACCCTACCTGTTCCCACACACTACTCTTACCTGTTCCCATATATCTCTCATTCCAGTCTGTGTCTCTGTTCTTCCAGAACCAGCCCCAGCTTCTCCACTCTGAACAGGTCCCTACCTGGTCCCATATACCACTTTGTCTGTCCGTGTTCCTGTTCCTACTGAGTCTGTCCTGCTAGAGTGCCAACCATGCCCGCCTGTTCTGCCAGAGTGCCCGCCATGCCCACCTGTCCTGCCAGAGTGCCAGCCATGCCGCGCTGTCCTGCCAGAGTGCCAGCCATGCTCGCCTGTCCTGCCAGAGTGCCAGCCGTGCACGCCTGTACTGCCAGAGTGCCAGCCGTGCCCGCCTACTCACCAGAGTACCAGCCGTGCCCACCTGCCTGCTCCTCGTTCCTGTCGACACTCACCCACACCTGTCCGAGTGATCCGTTTCCCAGTGGGATCAGCAGCCACAGCCAAACACCACCCTGGAGTGGTACTTGGCAGCTACCTGCCGCACAAGCCTGACCTCACCATCAGAGGCTCCAGTGAACACCAAGGTAGCTGCTTAGTCACACCTCTCCAGGGTAGTCTGGTTTGTGGCACCGTGGGTCCACAACCCCCCATGCTCGCACCAACCAACCTGGGCGCGAGCAAAATGCCTGATCCTTATGTTCTTATGGGAGATAACCTTACACTGAAGGTGTTTGACATCGGTTTTCTCCCCTCTTTCAGTCAAGAACACATGCATGCTCAGCTGAACCGGGTGTGCATGTGTATAAGGGTCAGGACAGCTATTGATGGTGTATAACTGTCCTAAATTCAATGAAAATGTTTTATATATATAATGTAGCATGACAATATAAATAGCACGTATGAAAAGTTTACAACAGTCTGGGCTATAAACCCTAATATCTTTAATGTCTTCAGTTGTACCAACTTCTGAACAGAACTATTAGGAACGTTAGCTGTTTTGACACAGTTATATTCAGCTGGTCACTCAGACTGGTCAATCCAAACAAAGTCACTGAATGGAAACCTGACCTAGACTTCTCTTATCTCTTACTCACTCTTACCTAAGCACTAAGACCACTTACAGCTCAACACAGTATCCTATAAGCATTGTTTTGGCCTGAGCTCCTCCCTATCTGCCACTTGTTCCTCTTCTCCTTGGTGCTCCCTTGGCCACAAAGTCTTGATAAGATTTGTGCACAGGAGCAGAACTGGTAGTTATTACTTTCAAGCCTTGATATTGATTTCGCAAGCGCTCCACAACCAGGGACAGAAGTGTTTCTGTCATTTTGACATTGGGGTAGTGTCCAACCAACAGCAAGCATGGAGGATCTTAAAGCTTTCTCGTTAGACTCGTGTCTAGAAGGATATGCTCCTCTGGTTCAGGTATCACACCAGCCTTGCCTCCAACCACCGATGGGGTCACCTGGATTCTCTATGACCCATTGTCTTCCTCAGAACTCAATCAGAACTTATTGTCCTGGAGGTTACTCTAATTCTGGAGAGCTGCCTCCCTACCAGGATAATCTACGGGGTGCCGACTGGTATGGAGCTAGCCAAGAAATGCATTACTCTTCTTGTAAGTATCTAAACTACTTCAAATCCAATACATACACTGAGTAGCTAATAGCATATGTCACATAATGCAACAATACTAAGACATTTTGGGATTCTAATTTACATAGATAATTCTACATTCTAATTCAAATTATATTTAAACATCAAATGTCTCTAATTTATTAGAATTTACAATTTTACAAAATTCAATCTCTGGAATTCTGATGTAAAATTGACAAAAATTAAAATAGGCTATTATGTTATCTAAATTTATTTTCAAGCTTACACTCCCGATAATTAGCACCATAATGGTCGTACCCATGTTGACAAAATGACCCATAGTATTCTTTTGGGATTCAATCGAAAAAATTGTAATTTTCTTTTTGCTTAAAATAATTCACATCTACCAGTAATTATCACTAGAACCATACATTGTTAAGGTGTCTTCTTCAGGGATGAACATTTATGTAATATATCACAATCGGGGTTGAATTTCTGCAAATATGACCAGGCTTGAGGGTTCTTGTTGAATCCTATCCTTTTGTTCTCTTACTTAAAAATTCCAAAAATAATCTTTCGGATAATGTGAAAGGTGACAATTATGTTTATACCTATCCACTTATCACCATTCAGGCCCCAACAATTATTGTGAGCCTCATCCACGGACTTATTGATGATAACATCCAGTCTGATGTTCTTGGTGCCTTTGTATGAAAAGATGTGGTACATTCTTAAAACTTTTTTTTTTTCTTCCAAAAATTATCCATATTTATAATTTATTTACTTATTTATTTTTTATTTCCACGGACACATGCTTTTGTTTTATAGACGGTCTCGAAGTCTACAAGGACCAAATAGTTTGAGGAGCAAATGATTCTCTTATCTGTGTGTATTTTCACTGTTTTTCTAGAATGTATTGTCCCAGACAGTTATTTACCCATAGAATAAGCTTATTGTAGATGCTATCTTATCTCTATCCTTAGTTCAATATTTGAATTAAGATATCGGCGAGCCCATCAGACAGAATACTTTGTGTTTTGTCCAGCAAAACTGACTTTATTTTTTCACTGAAAAAAATGGCATTTATTTTTAGTAATTTAAGGCAAGTATAAAAAAAGTAAAACCTTAACATAAAAAAAATCAATTCCCAGTTTTACTAAAAAACAGCTTCTAAATTTAATAAATAGAAAAAAAATCTATTAAAAATTCTTATTTATTTGTTAAATAAGAATTTAATGAAGCTGAAGGTTTATTTTTTAATAATTAGAATGAATAAATTTAATAAAATATACATAAAAAAACATGTTCAGGGCATAGTATCTTTGTTACCAAAAAATACTGTTCGCATATTAAGTATGTTTTATTATTATTATTTTATTAATATTATGTTTTATTATTTATTTTATTATTGTTTCCTTTATACACTTTTTTGCTTAATTTTCATTTGTATTCAAAGAGCAAAAAAAAAACAATGTAAATTGACCACATATTTATATTCATACTACTTAAGAAACTTAATCCAATCTACCTCTTCGTTTTAAGATTGTTTATTCGGATTACAAACAGTCCAAAGAATTTTAAGTGGAGACTTAAGAGGGCTCGTTGCGGTAAAGGGTTCACTGTTTATTTTTTATAAATACAGATTAAAATAATTCCTACCATACAAAATCTTCTTTTACATAGAATTTTTTTTTCAAAAGACTATATATCATTGGTGCAACCTGTGCGGCCGCACAGGTGCCCAAGAGGTAAGGGGGCCCATTTCTACCTCCAAGAAAGGTACAATTTTGCATTTTTAGGAGCTCTTGGGCTGCAAAGGGCCCATACATTGTTCTTCCTCAGGGACCCTTTTCTGTCTGTGTCTGCCAGTGTTTAAATTAATATGTACACCGTATTGAGACAACTCCTTCCAGAATTCAACTTGGAAGGCGATCAGCTGATCAGGCCAAGTCCTACTCTCGGCATTCCCGGTCAACAGCTGATTTTGAAGGGTAAAGCCGCAGCTACCCAGGCATCATCCATGCAGCAGCCACCCCAGGAGTAATGAAGTTTTCCATTGAAGCTTTTGATGTGTGTATCTGCCCTTATTATTCAAGGACGGCACAAGTCTGATAGAATGGGAAGTGCTCGTACAGAGCCGTTCTCTATTTTGGAGGAGGTCCAGAACAGGTTTAGGATGTCCATATGCCCTAAAAAGCCATATGGTTGGGTATGGTCTTCGTGAGACAACCCCTTTTGATAATAATTTTGTAAAATATTCCAAAATTTAATTCTTATCAATCAATTATTTATTTATTAATGAATAATCAATTTATATATTTGTTTTTTTTTTTCCTTTTTTTTTTCAGTTCCGAGAATTATTACTACTGGATTTAATGTTTCAGCTCCCAACTGCCTATATATCGGAGATGGAGTAAAGCCTTCAATGTATCTTCAGCACACATCCAAAAGAAAAAGGAGGGTCCTTTTCTCGCAGGCCCAAGTTTACGAGCTCGAAAAAAGGTTTGAACAGCAGAAATACCTGACTGCCCCTGAGAGAGAGCAGCTGGCCAAACACATCCACCTCACCCCGAATCAAGTCAAGATCTGGTTCCAGAATCACCGATACAAAATGAAGAGGCAAGCCAAGAACCGGGATCATCTAAATGAGGAAGAAGCCAAGCCCTTCAGCGTTGAGTCTGAGGATGCCAAGGTGGCTTGTACTAGCCCGTGTACTTCCATAGAGGATTATGGAGACATGAAGATAGACTATAAGTGCTCAATCCAAGACCAAAGTCTGTTCTTGGGACAGGACTTCCTCAGTTCTTCCTCAGACCTTCATGAATTTGATAAGTCATCTCGAAATATGGTCTTTAAACCTTGGTGACTGAGGAAATATCCTTACCTAGTGGTAAAAAATAAAATTGGTGGATACTAGTATAGCTGCCTCTTTTGCCCTTCATCCCTTCCTTTAAAAATAGTGATATGTTATATACATGATGGAGGAAGATGGGATATTTGTACATATAGCATCTTGTGGGCTACATGGTCTCTACCCATGTGTATCAGTATATGTGGAGCTTATACTGGGCTAATTGGTATTGACCTTACTTATGGCAAAATGTTTCGATGGTTCCGGGTATCCAATATTTTCACTAAACAAAAAAAAATATTCAGTGGCTCTTATAAATATCAATTATTATTATTGTACTTTTGTAAATTAATTTAATCATGAGTAGCTACCATTTAATTTCACACATAAACCAATTTCTGATTTATTTTTTTTTACGGAAATTTTTTTATGGCATATGCACATCTGAAAAAAAAAACTAAAATAGCAAACATGAGTGATTTGTCTGGAAAATACAATGGTTACCATGTATTGATAAGACAGAAATCCTTGTGAATAATTTTATTAAAATGCAAAGCAAACACTTTTTTTTCACATTTTTTGCAAATGGAAATTTCCATATTTTTTGGACAATGGAAATTTTATTCATGCAATGATTCCCTTTGTAAGAAGCACTTCAGATCGAGAGACTCAAAAAAACCTAGTGAATGAAAGCACAAACAGCGATTACGATTTTTAATCTATTCGTGAGGATAAAATACAAGTGGATATTAAAAAAAAAACAAAAGAAAAACAATATTAAGGCTATAAAAAAAATGTTTTTCGCAAAGTTTTGAAATGTAAGTTGTGTAATACGTAAAGCATTTATTTTTCCTTCATATCGTGATACTTCATAAATATCCTTGAATTAAAATACCCAATCTCTGGAATAAAATTCTAAAGATTTTTTTTTTTCCTTTGATTCTAACGTTATGATTTTATTTATTTTCCAGTAATGTTTGGTGTCAATTTTATGTGTAAGAATTAAAATATAACTACATACAAAAACATTTCTATCTTATTTTTTGCTTTTCAGTTTCTGATTTGAAATGGCCAAGTCGTGGGGAAGAGTCATTAGCTATTTATTGGAAGGCTTCTTTTGTATATTTTGCTGTATGGAAAAACAAGTAATAAATTAAGTTTTTTTTTTTTTTTTTTTTTTCAAATTCATTTTTTTGGTATTTATATATTCTGTTTTCGCAATTAGAGGCAGATGTATGGAGGAGTTTGATTGACCAGGCACAAAAATAAAAAACGACCTCAGAGATATGTAATTATTAGTGATGAGCGAACGTGCTCGGATAAGGTGTTATCCGGTCATGCTCGGGTGCTAACCGAGTGTTCGACATGCTCAAAAACTATGTTTGGGTCCCCGCGGTTGTTCGCCAGACGCAACACATGCAGGTATAGCCTGTTTGTTAGGCAATCCCCTCATGTATTTAGACTGTCGAACAGCGGCGAGACATGAAATTGCTGGGACACAAACATTTTCGAGCATGCTGAAGTCACTCTGTTAGCACCCGAGCATGCTCAGATAACACCTTATCCCAGCACATGCGCTCATCACTAGTATTTATTTAAGGGGTACGTATTTATTGAGGAGTCTGTATTCTGTGGTCCCATCCAAGGTCTTTCTTATATATGTATATTCTGAGGTGTGTTCGTTCTAGGGTTTGGATTGGGATCGTAAATAATTACAGGGTATGATGGAGAATATATTCACTACTTGGAGTTCTAACGCAGTTGATGTGGCACCCCAGGAGATCGGTTGCCACAGTGACCTTGCCTCCCTCCAGGGTGGAGCAATGTCATGCCTGGAAGCAAGGAAAGATCCCTTTAACAGGTAACACACAGCATACAACACTTTTCCTACTCCAGACCAGAAGGGGGTGCTCAACACCTGATTTCAGGGGAGCTTCTCTGGAATATTCTGGCTGGGAGAGGAGTTAGGTAGTTAGTGTCTGAGGAGAGTTGAGGAAGGACGTGTGGAGACAAGCTGGGGACCTGGAGCTAAAGCTGAGCTCAGATCAAAAATGATTGGCAGGCCAAAATTCGGACATACTGGATCCTCATCTCCTCTGACGTCATCTGTTGGTGGGACATTAGACTATCGGCTGAGCTTGCCGATATCGGTGGTGTTTCGTTCGACGTTAGTGGGATGCGTATGCCGGCGTTAAACAGCAACTTCCTGCTGTCTATTAGAGCGCATGTAAGTGACTGAAGTAATGAATTTCATAACTAACACTGGTGAATTTATAGCGAGACGTTAGCAGGTTTCTCGTAATTCCCAGGGGCAATATCTATTGACAGCACATATCTAAATGTAGAAGAAAGAAGCGCTATGGGAAACACATAATGGTTTCATGAAATGGGGACAAATGGTTCAGGGTCCAAAATGATTTGCAAACAATAAAATGGCAGCAACGGTGATGAAAAAAACAGTAGGGCGTAGTTATAAAATACTACAATATCTACTTCTTACACATTGCTCTAGTCAGTAGGGATGGAAGAGTCGATTCGTAGGTCTCTAGGGCATTGGTCAAAACTGTTGCCTTTCCAAGAGGCCACTCCACAATAAGAGTTAAACCACATGCCTTGGTGAAAAAAAGAGGTAGGAAGTGTCTAATACACAAATAGTGTAAAAGGTGCAAGTAATGAAAAACATTTTTTTGCACAAGTTGACCCTAAATTTTCATCACAGTCTTTAGTCAGCTCAAGCTTAGTTTCAACACTCAGGCTTGGTGAGGACATGGAAAATTGGCCCATTTTTTCGTTAAAGAGTTTTTCCAGTACTTTAGCATTGATGACCTATCCTTGGTATAGGTTATCAATGTCTGATCGGTTGGGGTACGACACCTGGCACCCCCGCCAATCAGGTGTTATTGGTATTGGCGCCGGTGGGAATACTCAATTGCGGAGCTGGATGTCTTCTGATAGTGGCCGCCACAGGGTACTGCACATCCACCTATTAATTTGAATAGGAGGCGGATGTGTAGGACCCTGCGTCAGCCACTATCAGAAGATGGCCAGTTCCCCAAGTGAGTACATGTGGCCGCCACGGACACAGATAACAGCTGATTGGCGGGGTGCTGGGTGTCGAACCTGACCGATCTTACATTGATGACCTATTCTAAAATGATAAAATAGTGGACAACCTATTTAAAGCTGCATTTATTATCTACTGTACATATACAAGTTCATGGGCGTACCCAGGATCAAAACTAGGGGGGGGGCAAGCCATGGTCGTTTAGGTTGTAAAATTTTAGAACAAAAAAGGTGAATAAAACGAAACGAAAATGAACAAATGACTGCCATACACAACACAATCCCCTATACCAAGACCAATAATATCACATACAAGGAGAAATACCGCCATGATCAATCCTATTATGTAAACAATTCATTGATTTTAAGCTTACCTTTGCAGTCTTCTCTTCAGTTCAGCAGAAATGTTCCTGTTGTTTGGACCAAAACGTCGCCTTTTGGCCTTATTACCGTATATACTCGTGTATAAGCCGAGATTTTCAGCCCAATTTTTAGGGCTGAAAGTCCCCCTCTCGGCTTATAGGCGGGTCATATATGGGGGTCAGCGGGGGAGGGGGAGCGGGGGTGTCGGATCATCTTCACCCCTCCGCCGGCGCGGTCTTTGCAGCCCCCCTGCTTCTCCCACGATCTCCGGCTCCTTCCTGCAGCGGTCACATGGTACTGCTCATTAAAGTCATGAACATGCACATATTCATGACTTTAATGAGCGGTACCAGGTGACGCTGTAGGACGGAAGCGCTGCGGAGACCACCGGGAGAAGAGGAGACGCTGCAGAGAGTGACGCGCTGGCGGAGGGGTGAGTATAGCGATATTTACCTGTCCCCGGACCACAGTTGCGCGCTGCTCCCTCGTCCGACTCCTCTGGCTGTGAATGTTCATGCAGAGGGCGCGATGACGTCGTTAGTGCGCGCCGCGCCCTCTGCCTGATCATTCACTGCCGAGGACCTGGAAGAGGGAGCAGTGCGCAGCGGTGGACCGTCGGTGACAGGTAAATATCTCAGGTGCCGGGGTCTTGAGGAGCGGTGACACCGGAACCTGTCCCCCATAGTGCGCCAGTGTCATCGCCTGCTCAGGACACCAGCACTTGGCCCCCAGCGACGAGAGGTGAGTATGTCATTTTTTTTTGCAGCAGCACATCAGCGCGGCAGCATACGATACGATACGATACACTTTATTGATCCCGGGGGGAAATTACAGTATTACAGCAGCAATACAAACAGCAGTACATAAAATATTAGGCCACAAATCTTGCACAGGTATACCAACATTACATGATAAATAAATAATAAAAGTGTGTAGTTCAGGTGTATATAAGACAATGTTAATTGACATTAGTACACCAGCCATCAGTCATTATTTTCTACCACCCTTAGGAAATTATTATACATCCCCATAGCAGTAGGTACAAACGATTTCCTGAATTTCTCCTTCTTGCACCTTAGTAGGATTAGAGGCTGCTGAACGTGCTCTTCTGCTTCAAGAACAGCTCGTATAGGGGGTGTGTATTATTGTTCATTATAGCTCTACACTTCTTCTGAATTCTATCCTCCAATACCTCCTCAAAAGAGTCAAGATGGAGGTCCAACAGCTGCACTTGCCTTCTTGATAAGTTTGTTGAGCTTATTAGCGTCAGCTACTCGCACACTACTGCCCCAGCAAATGATAGCATAAGGGACGTTTACTATGGGGCATAATCTGTGGAGCATATGGGGGCATAATCTGGAGCATATGGGGGCATAATCTGTGGATCATACGGGGGCATAATCTGTGCAGCATATGGGGGCATAATCTGGAGCATATGGGGGCATAATCTGTGGATCATACGGGGGCATAATCTGTGCAGCATATGGGGGCATAATCTGGAGCATATGGGGGCATAATCTGTTCAGCATATGGGTGTATAATCTGGAGCATATGGGGGCATAATCTGTGGAGCATATGGGGGCATAATCTGTGGAGCATATGGAGGCATAATCTGTGGAGCATATGGGGGCATAATCTGTGCAGCATATGGGGGCATAATCTGTGGAGCATATGGGGGCATAATTGTGCAGCATATGGGGCATAATCTGTGCAGCATATGGGGGCATAATCTGTGGATCATACGGGGCATAATCAGGGGACATATGGGGCATAATCTGTGCAGCATATGGGGGCATAATCTGTGGATCATACGGGGGCATAATCTGTGCAGTTTATGGGGGCCTAATCTATGGAGCATATGGGGGCATAATCATTTTTCACCCTAGGCTTACACGCGAGTCAATAAGTTTTCCCAGTTTTTTGTGGCAAAATTATGGGGGTCGGCTTATACACGGGTCGGCTTATACATGAGTATATACGGCAAATAGCTTTTTTTCACTACAAACGGTGTGCTGCCTTCAATTTGTCTGGATTTCTATAATTGATGTTTGGTATTTGCCTGGGGGGCTCTGCACCCGGACTCTTTCTTTGTGCTGCTCTAATTTTCTTTTTAGATAGATAGATACATAGATTTTTGCATGGAATGCTAGCAGATTCCACCCTGAAATATGCCCCATCATTGTCCCCTTCTTTTAATAATGTGCCACATCATGGTGCCCTTCTTGTAGTATTGTCCCATAATGATCCCCTCCATGTAGAAATGTGCCCCATCCTGATCACCTTCATGTAGAAATGTAGAAATTACCCATTCCACCACCTCTATCATTTCCTCCTCCCCTATCACCCCCATCATTGCCCTTTCCAACATCATTGTCCTTTACACTACACATCATTGCCTTTTCCTCCACCACCCCTATCATTGCCCATTCCACCACCTCCATCATTTCCTCCTCACCACACCATTATTGCCTTTTCGATCACCACCATCATTGTCTTCTCCGTCACCCCCATCATTGCCTTTTCCATTACTCCCATCATCCCCATCATTGCCTTTTCCATCACTCCCATCACTGCCTTCTCCATCACTCACATCACTGCCTTCCTCCATCACTCCCATCATACCCCTTTTCCATCACTCCCATCATTTCCTTCTCCATCACTCCCATCACTGCCTTCCTCCATTACTCCCATCACTGCCTTCTCCATCACTCCCATCACTGCCTTCCTCCATCACTCCCATCATCCACTTCTCCATCACTCCCATCATCCCCATCACTGCCTTCTCCATCACTGCCTACTCCATGACTCCCATCATCCCCTTCTCCATGACTCCCATCATCCCCATCATTGCCATCTCCATCCCTCCCATCATGGCCTTCTCCATCACTCCCATCATTGCCTTTTCCATCACTCCCATCACTGCCTTCTCCATCACTCCCATCACTGCCTTCCTCCATCACTCCCATCATCCACTTCTCCATCACTCCCATCATCCCCATCACTGCCTTCTCCATCACTCCCATCACTGCCTTCCTCCATCACTCCCATCATCCCCTTCTCCACCCTTCCCATCATCCCCATTATTGCCTTCTCCATCACTCCCATCATTGCCTTCTCCATCACTCCCATCATCCCCATCACTGCCTTCTCTATCACTCCCATCATCCCCATCACTGCCTTCTCCATCACTCCCATCATCCCCATCACTACCTTCTCTATCACTCCCATTATCCCCATCACTGCCTTCTCCATCACTCCCATCATCCCCATCACTACCTTCTCCTTCACTCCCATCATCCTCATCACTGCCTTCTCTATTACTCCCATCATCCCCATCACTGCCTTCTCCACTACTCCCATCAAGGCCTTCTCCATCACTCCCAACATCCCCATCATTGCCTTTTCCATCACTCCCATTGTTGCCCTCCCTATCACTCCCATCGTTGCCCTCCCTATCACTCCCATCACACACACACACTTCTCCATTACTCCCATCTGCACACACCTCACCGCTGCTCTCCGCTCAACACACACAGACACACACACACACACCCACACCTCTCACCGCTGCTCTCCGCTGCTCTGAGCTCTCCGGCGCTGGCAGCTTCCTCCTGCGCTTCCTCCTCTTCTCCCACGCTTCCTCTCACTGGCCCACAGCGGCGCGGAGCTGAATGATGATGTCATCCAGCCGCACCGCTGAATGCCTTGTGAGGAAGGACGGAGCAGGTTAGGGCCGGCGATGAAGGGTGCAAGCAGAAAGGGCTCTGTGTTCCCTCTCTGGCACGCGTGCTGGTTCACCATCGCTGTTCTACGGTACACCCATGTACAAGTTAACTCTTCTCAGACATCTGAATGTCAAATATTTTTCCAGAATTTATTTCACAAGTAAAATTATCAACTAATTGTCTAACGAACAGCCAGTAAAACTGAGCCATCTCGTGAATATCTTCAGCAAATCTATAGTCTGTGTTGCATTTGTATCTTTAACTGGATTTCTATCAATTTGATGATGAAATCTTTCAAGATACTTGTGAGCATTCAACCAAATCCAGATCCGCTTGTCCGTTCAGCTCAATGGCTTCAAAAGTACTTAAAAGCATTTTATCTGGTGTGATAAAAAAGGGTGTTTTCCATTAAGTCACAATTGCTATTAAATAATGCCACAATGCGCAATTTTCTTATTTTCTTAATATATTATATCTTGTCTCAGCTTCTGTGGTGGCCGAATATAATCAGTGAATGGTGCCAATTTGCACAGCTCGGGTCACAGTGTAGTGGCCGTTCTCTAGTACTGCAGCTCAACCCGTATTTACGTCAATTGGAACTGAGCTGCAGTACCTGAGAATGGCCACTACACAGGTCATCAATAAATTCCCTTTAAGAAGATCTTCTTTATTCTAACTTTCTGTACCAACTTAGCTTTGAAGTTAAACAGAGGTGTATGAAACACTGATTGCTATGGACATACTGCCTTATGGAGTATTAAGGACATCCCTATCAGGGAAGCTATTATTATTTCTTCACAATTTTTTTTCCAGTTTTGCTTCAGTCAAGCCCAACATTTTTACATCATAAGTAGATTTATCTAATGGGAAAAAACTCCCTTAAAATAACAAATTAGTCATTGTTCCATTAAAATTTGAATTCCCTTCTTGAAAATTCCAAGTATTGATTGTTGATGTTATCAGTCTGCTTCTATAAAGGTACTGCCACACTAAACAATCCCGCTAGCGATCACAATAACGACGCATACTAATGCGATCGCTAGCGGGATTGTTTCTATATCGCTAAATGCGGCCACATTTAGCGATATAGTTAACGACGCTATCGCCGTTAGCGATCTTCTTAACGACTTTAGCGGTACAAAAGTACCGCTAAATCGCTAAGAAAAGGTGCCACACAGCGATTAGATACTTACCCAGCGGGAGCGCCGACGAGAAAATAGGGTCCGGAACGATTCCAGCGACGAGCGAGATCACAGCAGGAAGCTCGTCGCTGGAAGCTGCCGCACTGAACAACATCGCTAACAGGATCGCTAAATAGTGACGTTTTTTAGCGATCCCGTTAGCGATATTGTTTAGTGTGGCATACCCTTTAGGCCAGACCCAATGGGTGGTCGGTCAGCGGACGGTGCAACACACACACAACGGATGGTATTGGGCGAGGAAGGCCCTACTGACAGGGAAATGGGGGATGGTCACCACCTGAGCTCAAACCTGTCCCTGCACTCCCCTTATGCCCTAAATGGGTCCTTCCCCCCATCGCCGTCAGGAACCTCGTCCCTCGTTGTCACCTAGCACTGCCCTGGCTAGTGCACTGGCCGGCAAGGGGCGCTAGCATCACCACTGCAGATAATAAGGGGACAGTGACAAACACCAAAGGGACGAGAAGAAACCACAGCACTTAAAGGTATGCCACACTAAGCGAGATCGCTAACGAGATCGCTACTGCGTCACCATTTATGACGCAGTAGCGATCTCGTTAGCGACTTAGCTGTGTGTGACATGTAGCAGCGATGTGGCCCCTGCTGAGATGTCGCTGATCGCTCATGAACGTTCTGAGCCGATTTTTTGGTCGTTGGTGTCCCGCTGGTGAGCCTGAATCTCTGAGTGTGACACCCTTTATGAACGACTTCACCAGCGTCGCCGGTGGTACTAGGTTTTCCCAACGACCGCAGAGGTCGTTATACAGATCGCTGATGAGTTGTGTTTGGAATCACAGATCGCTGATGAGTTGTGGTTGGAATCTAACTAGCGATCACGTAGCGATCGCACTAGCTATCTCACCAGGTTAAGTCGTTGTCGTGATCGCTAGTGCGATCGCTAAGTGTGGCAGTGCCTTTAGTTTCCAGACACCGCGCTAAGCTCCACACCGCAGATAGCACAGCAGCATGACTCCAAACACCAGACGTGGCTGACACCAGAGAGCTGCTCTTGCAAAGGCTGGACTCCATAGAGAAACTCTATCACCAACAGTTAGCTGATGCATCAGGTGACCATTCAAGGGATGGTAGGAGTGGTCACCACCCACATCAGCTGACCCAGCAACACTGCAGTTACACCAGATTGCTAGGGGGGAAAACACTGACATTAGCTCCCACTGGCCTGAAAGGAAAAAAAGCTACATTTAAACAGAGTGGAACGAGAGCTGCCACAAATCCAAAAATGGATTGTGACAGCCAGTTTAACACGTCATTCACTCTTGGTCCAAGTATGGACCACCGTGTCTAGACCGGCTGAAGGTTTCCTGAACCAAAATCAACAGCCTTGTGGCCAATCCGGACAAGTGGGTCATGTACTTCACAACCTTACTGTATCTCTCAGGCTACACAAACTTATGGTGTTCTGCCAGTAAAATTGAAGCCTTACTATTTCTCTAAGTTCAAAAACAAAGCCCATGAGGATTAATGACATTCTCTGTCCTTATGATCACTATTTCTTCATTTTTACCCTTATTTGCAAAATGCTCTACTTTTTGGCCCTTTAATCTTCGTCTATCTCCATCACATGTGGATGGTAAAGTTACTAAGAGGTCTACTGGGAAGGACCTCTGGGCTGCACTATGTTACCATTATACACGTCGTTAATTGGTAATTGATTTTTATTGAATGTACAGTAGTAACTGAATAACATGTTCAGAAAAACCTCATCTCTCCTTGAGTTAATGAGATGGCTCCAATAGTTTTCTATAGAGTAACCATTTCTTCATTTGGGCCGGTGGTCAGTGAGGTCCCAGTGTCAGGAGACATAGCACAGTTAAACAATCTGAATGGGAGTTTGATGAATTCTGCCATCGCTGACTGTTTCCCCTGCTTCCAGGCTCAGCCTTCTTGAATTCTAGCCTGGCCTACCAAATCATTCAAAGTAGAGTTTTCCTGTGCTTAAAGATAATGAAACAGAATAGTTTCTCCCACAGTTAGGGCTCGCTCACACAGCATATAACCCCAGCCAATTGCTATCCGACGAGAGTATAACATGGCCAAGTACTATCCGATGTTTTATCAGATAGCACTCGGACCAGTGTTATTCTATGGAACAATGCAGTCTATTGGTGCAGTACTTTGGCTCTTAGCACAGACTCTTGTCTGTTACAATCTATTGGCATGGAAGCTTGGTGGTTACAGTCTATTGGCATGGAAGCTTGGTGGTTACAATCTATTGGCATGGAAGCTTGGTGGTTATAGTCTATTGGTGTGGAAGCTTGGTGGTTACAGTCTATTGGTATGGAAGCTTGTTGGTTACAGTTCATTGGCATGGAAGCTTGGTGGTTTCAGTCTATTGGCATGGAAGGTTGGTGGTTACAATCTATTGGCATGGAAGCTGGGTGGTTTCAGTCTATTGGCATGTAAGCTTGGTGGTTACAGACTGTTGGTATGGAAGCTTGGTGGTTACAGTTTATTGGTATGGAAGCTTGGTGCTTACAATCTATTGGCATGGAAGCTTGATGGTTGCAGTCTATTGGCATCAAAGCTTGGTGGTTACAGGCTATTGGTATGGAAGCTTGGTGGTTACAGTCTATTGGTATGGAAGCTTGGTGGTTACAATCTATTTTCATGGAAGCTTGATGGTTGCAGTCTATTGGCATCAAAGCTTGGTGGTTACAGGCTATTGGTACGGAAGTTTGGTGGTTGCAGTCTATTGCTATGGAAGCTTGGTGGATACAGTCTTCTGGCATGGAAACTTGGTGGTTACAGTCTATTATCATGGAAGCTTGGTGGTTACAGTCTATTGGAATGGAAGCTTGGTGGTTACAGTCTATTGGTATGGAAGCTTGATGGTTACAGTCAAGTGGCATGGAAGCTTGGTGGTTACAGCCTGTTGGTATGGAAGCTTGGTGGTTACAGTCAATTGGCATGGATGCTTGGTGGTTACAGTCAATTGGCATGGAAGCTTGGTGGTTGCAGTCAATTGGCATGTAAGCTTGGTGGTTACAGCCTGTTGGTATGAAAGCTTGGTGGTTGTAGGTTATTGTCATGGAAGCTTGGTGGTTACAGTCTACAGTCATGGCCAAAAGTTTTGAGAATGACACAAATATTATATTTTCACATGATCTGCTGCCCTCTGGTTTTTATGTGTGTTTGACAGATGTTTTTATCACAGACAGAAATATAATTGCAAACATATGAGTAACAAAAGCTTATATTGACAGAATGAGTTAATGCAGCAAGTCAATATTTGCAGTGTTGACCCTTCTTCTTCAGGACCTCTGCAATTCTCCTGGCATGCTCTCAATCAACTTCTGGTCCAAATCCTGACTGATAGCAGTCAATTCTTGCACAATCAATGCTTTCATTTTGTCAGAATTTTTAGGTTTTTGTTTGTCCACCTGTCTCTTGATGATTGACCACAAGTTCTCAATGGGATTAAGATCTGGGGAGTTTCCAGGCCATGGACCCAAAATCTCTATGTTTTGTTCCCTGTGCCATTTAGTTATCACCTTTGCTTTATGGCAAGGTGCTCCATCATGCTGGAAAAGGCATTGTTGATCGCCAAACTGCTCTTGGAGGGTTGGGAGAAGTTGCTCTTGGAGGAGATTCTGGTACCATTCTTTATTCATGGCTGTGTTTTAGACAAGACTGTGAGAGAGCCGATCCCTTGGCTGAGAAGCAACCCCACACATGAATGGTTTCAGGATGCTTAACAGTCGGCATGAGACAAGACTGGTGGTAGCGCTCACCTTGTCTTCTCCGAATGAGGCGTTTTCCTGATGTCCCAAACAATCGAAAAGGGGATTCATCAGAGAAAATAACTTTACCCCAGTCCTCAGCAGTCCACTGTCTGTACCTTTTGCAGAATATCAGTCTGTCCATGATGTTTTTTCTGGAGAGAAGTGGCTTCTTTGATTCCCTCCTTGAGACCAGGCCCTGCTCCAAGAGTCTCTGCCTCACAGTGGTGCAGATGCACTCACACCTGCCTGCTGCCATTCCTGAGCAAGCTCTGAACTGCTGGTAGCCCGATCCCGCAGCTGAAACACTTTTAAGAGACGGTCCTGGCGCTTGCTGGTCTTTCTTGGGCGCCCTGGAGTCTTTTTGGCAACAATGGAACCTCTCTCCTTGAAGTTCTTGATGATGCGATAGATTGTTGACTGAGGTGCAATCTTTCTAGCTGCGATACTCTTCCCTGTTAGGCCATTTTTGTGCATTGCAATGATGACTGCATGTGTTTCTTTAGAGATAACCATGGTTAACAGAAGAGAAACAATGATGCCAAGCACCACCTCCTTTTAAAGTGTCCAGTGGTGTCATTCTTACTTAATCATGACAGATTGATCTCCAGCCATGTCCTCATCAACACCCACACCTGTGTTAATGGAGCAATCACCGAAAAGAGGTTAGCTGGTCCTTTTAAGGCAGGGCTGCAATGATGTTGATGTGTTTTGGGGGATAAAGTTCATTTTCTAGCCAAATATTGACTTTACAAGTAATTGCTGTTAAGCTGATCACTCTTTATAACATTCTGGAGTATATGCAAATTGCCATTAGAAAAAGTGAAGCAGTAGACTTTGTAAAAATTAATATTTGTGTCATTCTCAAAACTTTTGTCCATGACTGTATTGGTATATGGCTTGGCTGTTACAAGACAGCTCACAATAATAGATGGTAGGCATTACGGAGACTTGTGTCAGATTCTCTTTTGTCTGCTCACTGTCTGAGTTGCTCTCAAAGTCAACCACAATCCCTTGTACAGGATTCATAGTTTGCACTCCAGCAAGTCAAAGACCGCATCACATCAATATGACATTACATTGTGCTGGAGCGCCAACACACAATTGTCTTATCCTTAATTCTCATAGCCCTCAACGTGTTAAAGAAAACCCCTTTAGGGGTTTCTACAAATAAATACTGCAACTGGATGAAGCAAGTAGAGATCTGCACACACGTATCAGTCATGTCACAGCCCAATGTACTAGGACTAGGTGTTCATTCACTATATACCCTTGCTGAACGCCTAGTACCAAACTATCATAAAAAAACTGGCCTATTCTTTACGCGTTTATAATAAATGGATTTTAACCTCTTGATTACAAATACTACTTTCTGGACTGGTTGAGGCAGCTGTATGATGCTTTGCTTTTTTGTGGCTGTACTTTAGTGGCTGCATTTAGTCTTTATTTTCTGATGCTGTATTGGAGGCTTCAGGGTTAAATGCTACATACTAGTGAGGTGTGTTGAAAGCACAAAAGTACAAAGAAGTACTGTATGCTTGGTAAAACACTAAATTCCATTGCGGCTGCTCACAACGTTCACAGATGCGCATTCCTGGTGACGTTTTGTGCACACATCTATAGAGTATGGGCGTCATACAAGGCTGCTGGATTTTTCCATTGCTACATTTAGGTACTAGTGTTTTGCATAAGAGGAACATGACGTCCTTTCATTGGGAAAATCTATATACTGTATGTGCTGCTGTGATTTTGGGGATCAAAAGGGTACTGGGATCAAAAAATAATAAATGCAAAATCAAAAATGTTCATTAATGCATAATATTACATCTAATGGTATACCTACATAGGTAACCATATAAATAAGCAACAAATAATGATTAACAAACAACAGAAACAGCAAAGAATCATCTAATTACCCCTCTACTAAAGAGGCATATATAATATTAAGTATGTAAATGATCATAGGTAAGGTAAATGGCTGACGGACATAGATAGTTATATCTCTCTCAATAGCCTACATATATGTCCAGAAAAGCAATATCATAGTAATGAAAATGAATACACAGTAGAATACAGTAATAATACTCTCCTCAGCCAATAAAAAACACATACCAACGCCATGGATAAATTATAACCCAAACACACATTTTAATGGTAGATTACCTGTCGTCATAGCGTGTGCAGAGCTGGGGGCTAAACAGCCTCGACGCGCGTTTCACCGCCTACACACGAGGCTTTGTTTGATAATCATTATTTGTTGCTCATTTATATGGTTACCTATGTAGGTATACCATTATGTGTAATATTATATAATAATATTTTTGATACTGCATTTACTATGTTTGGATCCCAGTAATCTTTTTTATCCTCTTTTGGTACTATTAGTCCTGTACTAGAGCCTGTTTCCGACTTTTGTATAAGGAGCCCCCGTACATATTAGGCTGGGTTCATGTCTGCGTTCTTTAATTCTGTTGGTTCCGTTTTAGGACACAATGCTGAATATATAATCTTGTCGGATATCCCATTCGAAAACCGTAAGTGTGAATTTAGATTTGGGCCTTTTTTTTTTGCAGTCTCCTATTTTGGGGGGGAGTCTACGGCAATTGTGCACATTTAGCCAGAAGAATATTTGTAATGGTTGGCTCACAATTCAGGTTAGGGCTCTGTGCAGCCACATCAAACTCGTTCAGCAAATTTTCTACATCCCCAGTCCTCAACATAACTGCCCCAGTCAGCAATCGATGAGCACATCCCAATAAACCCTTCCTGCTCCAATCTCTCTGCCCGAACTCCCCATAATCCAACGTTGTCCTGGCGCTCAGGACTCTATATAATAATAAACTGGCTAGTTTGGTTAATGAATGATGAGATGATGCTTTTTTTCTGTATGGAGTGAATCAAGTGAATTATGCCAAGTACTGCCTGTACAATGGGATTGGGGGCCCACCGGGGGATCGCCCTGTTATCCTATGGGCCAGTCCGAGCCTGTATGTGATGCATTATTGGGGCTTGCTTGGGAAACAAGTCAAAAGTCCATCGAATGTGACCTGTAACGTAACGTGTTGATCTAGAGGGAGTCATAGACCCTATGAAGCAGACAAATTCTGTGATAGGAACCCCGGCACCAAAACTTGCCTTATCATAGAAAAGCTGGGGACAGTCATCCAAGTAGCAGGGATCTTGGGGGACAGTGAAAACAAATAACTATTGTGAAATGTGAGAGAGGAAAAAACTGGCTCTCACCGTCCCTTAAAATCTCCCTTAATTCATGAAATTTAAAAAATGTCAGTAGGTTGAGAATGCACCTCAGTAAGGACTTACCGAGATGCATTCTCAACCTGCTGACATGTTTTACACCCTATGAAGCAGTCCTCTATACTGTAATATTACTTTAAAAAAGACATAAGTGCCCTTCCCTTGAACTTGTTTAATGAATCGACCAATACAACTTATTGTTGCAGAGAGTTCCATAGTTTCACTACTCGTACATTAAAGAATCCATAGTCTCATTGCTCATACAATAAATAATCCATAGTTTCACTGCTCGCACAATAAAAAATCCATAGTATTACTGCTCATTCGGTAAATAATCCGTAGTCTCACTGCTCATATAGTAAAGAATCCATAGTCTCACTGTTCATACAGTAAAGAATCTATAATCTCACTGCTCATACAGTAAAGAATCCATAGTATCATTGCTCATACAGTAAAGAATCCAAAGTCTCACTGTTCATACAGTAAAGAATCTATAATCTCACTGCTCATACAGTAAAGAATCCAAAGTCTCACTGTTCATACAGTATAGAATCTATAATATCACTGCTCATACAGTAAAGAATCCAAAGTCTCACTACTCATACAATAAAGAATCTATAATCTCACTGCTCATACAGTAAAGAATCCAAAGTCTCACTACTCATACAGTAAAGAATCTAAAATCTCACTGCTCATACTGTAAAGAATCCATAGTCTCACTACTTATACAGTAAAGAAGCTATAATCTCACTGCTCATACAGTAAAGAATCCATAGTCTCACTACTCATACAGTAATCTATAATCTCACTGCTCATACAGTAAAGAATCCATAGTCTCACTGCTCATACAGTAAGGAATCCATATTCTCACTGCTCAAACAGTAAAGAATCTATAGTGTCACTGCTCATACAGTAAAGAATCCATAGTCTCACTGCTCAAACAGCAAAGAATCTATAGTGTCACTGCTCAAACAGTAAAGAATCCATAGTCTCATTGCTCATACATAGTCTTACTGCTCATACAGTAAAGAACCCATAGTCACACTGCTTGTATAGTAAAGAATCCATAGTCTCACTGCTCATACAGTAAATAATCTATAGTGTCACTGCTTGTACAGTAAAGAATCTCAATCTGTGATGATGATTAAACCCCTTTCTCCCTCTAGATGTAGAGGATGCCCCCTTGTCATAGTTGCAAGGCTAGCTTTTAAAAGATAATTGAAAAAATCTCTGTACTGCCTATTCATTTACATGTACATTGCTATAAGATCGCCTCTAAGCATTTATTGTCCGGACTGAATAACTGTAAGTTTGGGAACCTGTGTTGGTCCTGCCGTCCAGCCTTTCTCTTTTGGTGAGAGAGCAGCCAACAGAGGGTCAAAGCCTCACACCAAATGTAGCTCTGTACGAATCACAGTTATTGCCTCTTTACTATAAAAATCATCCAAGATTTTTTTTTCTTCCAAAAACATCTCCTTGCCCGTGTGTAGCCTGCGTCTGTTCTTGCCGCTCATCCTCCTGGGCTGACGTAGCAGACCGGCCCCTGTTACTAATATCGCGGGCGTGCCGATGAGTCCTCTCTATCGTATCGCCACCCGGCTTTTCGTATTCTCCCGCACTATGGAGGCCGCAAGACGCGAAGTAACAGTAGACGTGAGTGAAAGTAATGGAGGGGACCTGTCTTCTCCCAGATGATTAATTATCACTTCGTCTCTGATTTTTTTGTGTTATGAGAACAAACATCAGAGAACGTTCTGCAATTATTTCCCAATTGCCATCTTCCAACAAAGAGAGCATACATCATGGCACTTTATATTGCCTCATACAGGACAGTGCTGGCTCCAGGCCCGGCCGCTCTCCACCCCAGAGCAAACACCTAAAGCCACTGTGACTCTGCTCCTTTCTTTACTTATACTGGAATGCGCACCCTGAAAGTAACCCAAATTAAAGCTACTCCCAAGACGGAGACGAGCAGCCAGCTTTCCTTGCTCGCTTTTTTTCTTTCTGCCTTATCAAAGTGAGCAAACTCCATTTGGAGAACAGAGTGACATCATTCCTGCCTAATACATGGATATTTGGGTCAATATTGACTCGGGTGGAGATAGTGAAGTTGTCCAGAGCTTTCTTCCCTTAGATCAGGTCAGACCCGGGGCGCCAGAGTCCTCTACAGATTGGAAAGGAACTTTCTCGACCTTGTTGGAGGGGCAGATAGACGTTTGATCTTGTTTGTACAATTGTCGGATTAGTGGTGCAAACTGCACCCTTTCCTCGCTGGGTAGGGTCTCCAAAATAACTGTTAGGCATGTCGGAGTAAAAAAATGGAGATCCTACAAAACTTCAAAGGGAGTACGTTGAAAATAATAAAAAGTGGGAAATAGCAACACTTGAGAGCTACTCTGACCTCACAAAGTGCTAAGGACTAAGCCCCAGAATAAATACAATGTACGGAAACTAGGATCTGCCAACTGAAGATGGCTGCGACGGCTAGAATCGGCCACATTAACGCTTTATCCCTTGGGTTTCTTGTAGGAGTTTGGCTAGTAGGTGCAACAGAGAGAGAGATTTGTCGATATATGAACCCTCTTGGTAGAGTTGAATGGCCAAGATGTCTTTTGGCTGAGAAACCTCTTAATATAGGTAGTAGACTATGTGGCATCCTATATTAAGGGCAGCTACAGTAACAGCTTCAAATATCTCAGTCATAAATGCCCCTTTAAAGTACAGTGTCCCTACCCAATTATATTACCCCCTACACTGCAATAGTGCCCGCCTTAGCTGGGTATGTATGGGAAGCAGTGACTATCTTGACCGCTTCTACAGGGATTCATATCAGTCTCCCCATTAGTACATATAAATAATAGGAGAAGTGGATTCCTCCAGATTAATGCCTACTTATGAAATACCAAAGGGTATTTACAAACCACTCCCACAGGTGGTAGTGAGTTCTCCTTCAATGGAAGTGGATCGCCCGCCAGGGCAGTGGGATACTCGGTACCGGGTCGGTGTCTTAAAGGGATGTGTCATGGCAGCAGTGACCAGAGGTGACCAGCGCGGTGGTGCAGATCCTCTGAGACTGATGGTGTGATACAGCAGAGTTGGAATAGCTTGCCACAGGTAAAGCTTATGGTCTCAGGGCAGGGTGATGTTGTAGAATTAGTAATGGTGCTTGGAGATGTAGCGGAGTGGAGTGTGCGTCGCATGAAGAACTTGAGGAGACAGTCAGTTGCAGTTTCCAAGGCTTTACTCACAGTTCTGGTGCACACAGGTGCCCGCTTGGTACAGTGTCCTCCAGGTGAGGAGCTCAGCAAACTCCCAGGCTGATTGGGATACACCTTTCCAGGACTCCTTTCTACATGTGTTCCATCCACTGGCCGTCTCACTGTGCTGATTCCCACTCCTTCTACCTTTCCACCACCTTCACAAACAGTGTCCCAGATCGGCTGCTGCGAATCCTGGCGGATAACGTTCTCTCTCTACGTTTCCTTGATTCTATATAGCTGCCTCCCTGGAGAAGATGAATGTGGTTGTTGTCTGTGATCCCTAAAGTTGCCACCGTCAGTCGGCTTGCTAGCTGAGTCATAAAGTTCTCCACTAGGCTAGGGGCCGAGTCCCTTCTGCCACCTGGTCCCTCTGCAAACGGATCGGACCCCACGGATGGATCACTCACTATCCGTGCCCCTAGGGCCCCTTCTCTCCTTCCAGAAGCTTCCCTTCTGTTCCTTCTATAACTTGCTTCCTCCGTCTGGGGCCGAGCTCTTCCCAGCTCAAGGTCGCCTCTCAGACTGTTTCTCTGCAGCTCCCCCTGACAGGGAGCTGCCTGTCAGCAGGTCTGCTTCCTTTCACATTCTCCTCACATCTGTCTCTGCAGCCTGCTCTGTAAGCTTCACTTCTAGAGATGAGCGATATTGTCCGATATCGTATCAGAATTCCGATTTCCAATATTGGAAAAATATCAGATATCGGAATTTCTGAATTCTGATATCAATGCAAGTCAATGGGAGAAAAAAAATCAGAATTACAAAATTACCACTACAGTGCTATATAATGGATAAAATGTAGGGGAAACACCTCAGGATAATGGGGAAGGAGTTTGCAGAGGCAGAGAGCAAAAAAATCGCTAGAAAAATGCACAGAGCGAAAGCTGTAGCAGGAAAACTGGTTGCCATCTTCTTAACAGAGGTGTTTTTTCTTTGGGTTAGGATTAGTTGGGGTAGGGTTAGGGTTTATGGTTAGTAGGGTAAGGGTTAGGGTTAGGGGTTAGGGTTATGGTTAGTGGTTAGGGTTAGTAGGGTTAGGGTAAGGGTTAGGGCTTAGAGTTAGTGGTTAGGATTAGTTAGGGTTAGGGTTAGTGGTAAGGGTTAGGGATAGTTATTTTACATTATTAACACCTTCATGACCTTGCCATTTTTTGCAATTCTGACCAGTGTCCCTTTATGAGGTAATGACTCGGGAACGCTTCAACAGATCCTAGCGATTCTGAGATTGTTTTTTCGTGACATATTGGGCTTCATGTTAGTGGTAAATTTAGGTCGATCATTTTTGCATTTATTTGTGAAAAAAATGGAAATTTGGCAAAATTTAGAAAATTTTGCAATTTTTAAATTTTTAATTTTTATTCTGTTAAACCAGAGAGTTATGTGACACAAAATAGTTAATAAATAACATTTCCCACATGTCTACTTTACATCAGCACAATTTTGGAAACAACATTTTTTTGTTAGGAAGTTATAAGGGTTAAAAGTTGACCAGCGATTTCTCATTTTTACAGCAAAATTTACAAAACCATTTTTTTGGGGACCACCTCACATTTGAAGTCACTTTGAGGGGTCTATATGGTAGAAAATATCAAAAAGTGACACCATTATAAAAACTGCACCCCTCAAGCTACTCAAAACTACATTCAAGAAGATTATTAACCCTTCAGGTGCTTCACAGGAACT
This sequence comes from Oophaga sylvatica, assembly GCA_033576555.1. Classification (NCBI taxonomy): domain Eukaryota; kingdom Metazoa; phylum Chordata; class Amphibia; order Anura; family Dendrobatidae; genus Oophaga; species Oophaga sylvatica. The sequence continues at coordinate 27,763,836 of JARQOD010000008.1, read as the reverse complement.
AAAGCAACTTGGAAGGAAAAAATGGACATTTTAATTTTTCCAACAAAAATTTTATTTTAGCATCAATTTTTTCATTTTTGCATGGGAAACAGGATAAAATGGATCCTAAAATTTGTTGTGCAATTTCTCCTGAGTACACAGATACCTCATATGTGGTCATAAACCACTGTTTGGGCGCACGGCAGGGCTCAGAAGGGAAGGAGCACCATTTTGGAATGCAGACTTGATGGAATGTTCTGCGGGCGTCATGTTGCGTTTGCAGAGCCCCTGATGTGCCTAAACAGTAGAAACCCCCACAAGTGACCCCATTTTGGAAACTAGACCCCCAAGGAGCTTATCTAGATGTGTAGTGAGCACTTTGAACCCCCCAGTGCTTCACAGAAGTTTATAAACGCAGAGCAGTGAAAATAAAAAAAACATTTTTGTTTCTCAAAAATCATTCTTTAGCCCGCTATTTTTTATTTTCCCAAGGGTAACAGGAGAAATTGGACCCCAAAAGTTGTTGTACAGTTTTTTCTGAGTACACTGGTACCCCATATGTAGGGGGGAACCACTGTTCGGGCACACGTTGGGGCTCGGAAGGGAATTAGTGATGTTTTGAAATGCTGACTTTGATGGAATGGTCTGCGGGCATCATGTTACATTTGCAGAGCCCCTGATGTGCCTAAACAGTAGAAACTCCCAACAAGTGACCCCATTTTGGAAACTAGACACCGCACGGAACTTATCTAGATGTGCGGTGAGCACTTTGAACCCCCAAGCGCTACACAGAAGTTTATAATGCCCGGGCATGAAAAAAATTCATATTTTTTCCACAAACATGATCTTTTAGTCCCCAATTTTTTTATTTTCCCAAGGGTAACAGGAGAAATTAGACCCCAAAAGTTGTTGTCCAATTTGTCCTGAGTACGCTGATATCCCATATGTGGGAGAAAACTACTGTATGGGCACACGTCGGGGCTCGGAAGAGAAGTAGTGACGTTTTGAAATGCCGACTTGATGGAATGGTCTGTGGGCGTCATGTTATGTTTGCAGAGCCCATGATGTGCCTAAACAGTAGAAACCCCCCCCAAGTGACCCCATTTTGGAAACTAGATCCCCAAGGAACTCCTCTAGATTTGTGGTGAGCACTTTGAATCTCCAAGTTCTTCACAGAAGTTTATAACGCAGAGCTGTGAAAATATAAAATCATTTTTTTCCACAAAAATAATTTTTTTAGTCCTCAATTTTTTTTCCCAAGGGTAACAGGAGAAATTAGACCCCCAAAGTTGTTGTGCAATTTTTCCTGAGTACGCTGATACCCCATATGTGGGGGTAAAACCACTGTTTGGGCACACGTCGGGGCTCAGAATAAAGGGAGCACTGTTTCACTTTTAACAGCCAATCAGAGCGATCGTAGCCACATGGGGGTTAAGCCAACCCCCCTGTGGTGAAGCACAAAGGGTCTTGTGCCTGCGGGTCGGGTGACCTTTCAGTGACCCCGGTCACCCGACCCGCAGGAACGCGATCCTTTCATGACACATACGCTGTGTCACAGGTCGGGAAGGGGTTAAATTAAAACTGCGGTGGTGGTGTCAATATGCCCTTTGACTGACATGTGTCCACGTTCAGCTCACCTAGCTTTGCAGGGAGTTTCCAGGAGCACCACGTGGAGGAACGGATACACTGCCTTTAAACCTGAGCTGATTATATTCCTGTTATTCAGTAATTCTGCATATTGATATTCTTCTTTTGGTTCATGTACATCTGCTCCTACTGCTTCCTAAACCTCCGTCTATGGTTATTCTGCTATTGGCTGGTCGCAGAATATCCCAAACCCAGAGGAAATACGCAGAAGTAACAGTAGGCACAGGAACTTGAAAGAACCAGCTGGTGAGTCTGGAACCCGTATAGGCATCAGAAATCAGCATAAGAGCCAATGGAACTAACGGGCACCAGCTGACGTTACCGGAGCCCGTTAACTAAGCAGGAGGTACCTGTGCCAGAATGCACTACCAAGGACCAGCAGACGTTACTGGAACTAGGATACCACAAAGAAGGGACCTGAGCCAATGACTCTACTGAGAACCAGCTGACGTTACTGGAACCCAGGTAAGCAGCAGAAGGTAAAAGTGCCAGTGGCTGTACTGGGCAACAGCTGACATTACTGTAGCCCGGACACCATAATGTAGTAGTGATATAAGCCAAAAGCACTGCCGAGAAGCCCAAAAAATCCCACAAAGACGCAAGTTCAAGAGCAAAAAGACAGGAGTCCAGGGACATCTCCATCTGTCTTCCTGTCTTGGGTCTTCTGCATCTGTCTTCCTGTCTTGGGTCTTCTGCATCTGTCTTCCTGTCTTGGATCTTCTGCATCTGTTTTCCTGTCTTGGGTCTTCTGCATCTGTATTCTTGTCTTGGGTCTTCTACTGGATTAATGTCTTCTCGGCAGAAGGAGCAAGAGCCGCATTTGCCCCGCAACCCGGAAAACAGTCTTCTTTACTCTGCAGTCGCAGCAGGGGGAGCCGGGCCTACTGGCACTGTAGAGACCAGCCTTGAGCGCCAGCTCCCGGAGTCCATGTAGGGGGCTCCTACACTGCCGACACCACGGATAACAGCAAACTCAGCCAGAATGATGTACGGCAAGGGCGTGGAACAGTGCGGCGGACACAACCGTGTAATGGCGAGGTTTGTCGAAACACGGTTTGGAGCAGGAGGTACCCGTGCCCTTGGGCACTCCCGAGAACCAGCTGGCGATGCTGGAACTCGGTTTACCCCTCGGTGGAGGCACCTGTGTCCGCACTTCACTGCCACGAAACAGCCAGCGTGGCTGGATCCCGCCTCTTGTGCTTCTGCATATAGGTGTTTGGCATCTGTCGTCCTTTTTTTCCACTTTGGTCTAACGAGGTACAGCTGGCGGTACTGTTTCTCAGAAGCACAGCATGCTGTGAAAGTGTCAGTCACGGAAATGGGCCATAGCTGGCGGTACTAGAGCCCATGGAAAACAGTATGAGGTGAAAGAGTCAGTCACAGAACCAGGTGTTAGATGTTGGTAGTAGAGGTCAGAGCACGGGCATAACAGATGACGCTGTGTGCAACATAGGCACATGACAGAGCATGCATACTGCTACCAACCATGAATGTAACCTGTGTACTCTGGCCCAGGGCAGCAAAAGTCACCAGAAATCCAGGCCTGGTTCATTTTTAGGAATGTAAGCCGGTCCACATTTGCAGCAGATAGTCTGGTACGTTGGTCTGTTAGTACATTGACAGCTGCACTAAATGCGCGTTCAGAAATCACACTGGCACCAGGACAAACCAGGACCTCCAAGGCATACTGGCTAAGCTTGGGCCATGTATCCAACTTGGAGACCCAAAACTTGAAGGGGGCAGATCCATCCTGAAGCCCACTGACAGGGGTGAAGAGGTATTGTGCCACCATGTCACGGTAACGTTGCCTCCTAGTGCGTTGCACTGTCTGTGCTGATGGTGCCCAAACTGTTTGCGGGTTCAGAAACCGTTGGAACAGGTTGAGTATACTGAACCTGTCAGTAGCAGATGTACTGCTTCTGCTACCGGCTTCTGAACGGATTCCGCTGGGACCAGGACGCACTGAGATGCCTGGTAGTGCACACGCATCACTGCTATGAGGTGGAAAAGAGTACATGAGTGAATTAACCAGTGCGTCTTGGTACTCCTGCATTTTACGCGCCCAGTTCAACGGTGTAATTAGGCTTTCAAGGCTGTCCCGGTAACATGGATCTAAGAGGGTGGCCACCCAGTAGTCATTTGTGTGGAGAATACGAGCCACGCGTGGGTCTTTTCTCAGACACTGCAGCATGAAGTCACTCATGTGCTGAAGGCTGCCAACTGGCCATGCATCGCTGTCACCAGCTGGTGGAATGTGCTCTGGCTGCTCTGCATCACCCCATCCACGCTATATTTGGTGACTACTAGTAGAGCGCCGTGTACTTTCCTCCTCTGGCTCATCCTCATAATTCTCCTCATCCTCCTCGCTTGCTGTGTCCTGCCTGGACCTTTGTGAGGCACCCACAGAGCTTTGTACCAACCGGGCCGATGAAGATTGCCTGGTTGGTGCAAGTGTCTCATCATACTCCTCCTCCTCCTGAGAAACCTCATCCTTTAGTCCTTTAAGTGATGATTCTATAAGGCATATAAGGGGAATAGTCAGGTTGAGTAGGGCAGCATCCGCGCTCACCATCAGAGTGGAGTCCTCGAAGCACTTCAAAATGGTTCATATGTCCTTCATGGATGCTCACTCTGTGGTTGTAAAGTGGGAGGGCTGAGATGTGTGTCGCCTACTTTGCGCCTGCTGCAGCTGCAACTCCATAATTGCAGGTTGCTGCTCACACAACCTCCGCAGCATATGCTAAGTCGAATTCCACCTGGTGGGGAGGTCAACAATGATGCGGTGCTCGGACAGGCCCAATCTGCGCTGCATGGCTGAAAGGTGTGATGCAGCCATGCTTCAACGCCGCAAATGAGAGCACTCGTATCTGACTTTGTGCAGCAGTTTCTCAAGGTCAGGATAGTTCCTAAGGAAACTCTGCACCACCAAGTTTAAGACATGGGCAAGGCATGGAATGTGAGTCAGACCACCTAGGCCCAGAGCCGCGACCAGGTTTCGGCCGTTGTCACACACCACCATACCTGGCTGGAGGTTGAGAGGCGCAAGCCACATGTCGCTCCGCTCCTTGAGCGTGTTCCACAGCTCGGTTGCGGTGTGGCTAACATTACCCAGATAAACCAATTTCAACACGGCCTGTTGATGTTTGGCCGATGCAGTGCTGAAATCGGTTGTTGTGGTATGTCTGGGTGCAGGCGAGTCTGACAAGGAGTTTGAGGAGGAGTCAATTTGTACGGAGGAGAGGCCTGCAATCCGTGGAGTTGGCAGGACCCGTGCACTTGCACTGTCTACTTCAGTTCCAGGTTCAACTACATTTACCCAATGGGCGATGATGGAAATGTAGCGTCCCTGGCCATGCTGACTGGTCCTTGTGTCGGTGGTCAGGTGGATCTTGCTACTAACTGCATGTTGGAGCGCATGCTTAATTTTATGCTCCACATGCTGTTGCAGCGCAGGAACGGCTTGCCTGCTGAAGTAGAAGCGGCTGTGAACTCTGTATTGTGGGATTGCAAACCCCAAAATATCGATAAAGGCTGGCTTGCTCACCAATGGTAACATTTCCACTGCAAGCAGTTTGGCAATGCGAGAATTCATGCCCTGTGCTCGTGGGTGGTTTGCCGAGTACGGGCGCCTTTTCTCCCACACCTGTGTGACAGATGGCTGCACACTGGATTAGGAGTGTGAGGATGCCAGCGATTGGAATGCTGATGCTGACAAAGTACAGACAGTGTGCCGCCGTACAACACTGCCTGCAGATGAACCCTGGCATTCTGGCGAGGAAGAGGGAGCAGCTGTTTGCGAGCTGGAGGAAGAGGTGGCCGCTGTGGCTGAAGAGATGGAAAGTGGGGGACCAGCTGCAGGTGGCGAATCATCTTGGGTGTGATGCTGCCACTCCACAGGGTGCCTCTTCCTGACATGCGTCAACATATTGGTGGTATTAAGGTTGCTGACGTTCTTCTCTCTCCGCACAGTTTGTCGACAAAGCTTGCATCTGACTACTATAACGTCATCTGCAACTTGGTCGAAAAAGGCCCATGCACCACAACTCTTGGGCGCACCCCTTGTGCTCTTTAAAAAAGCCCTGCTCCTAACGGGTGCTGAAGTTGAGGGAGCAGACAACAAATTTTTCCCTCTTCCTCTCCCACGTGGATGGCCATGCTGCGCCACACCTGCAAGCTCTTCCTCTGAGCTATCCCTACTTGCTTGCTGCCCCTCAGCATGCCTTGTTGGGTCAAGGACCTCGTCATCCAATACACTTTCATCAGCAGAAACTGGCAGCTGAGTTTCATCATCATCTGCTGACTGGGGTCTGGTCACTGTGGACACTGGCCCACCCTTCACTTCTTCCTCAGACGCACACATTGGTTGCGCATCTGTGCACACTACCTTTTCTACAGCTGCAGGAATGCTGTCTGGCTGGCACACAGATTCCAAGCCAACAGATTCTGAGAAGAGGATTAAGGTTGGCTCCTGGCCCTCTGGGCAATTTAGTGGGCGGTGAAGAAGCAGATGGGTGCTGCTCTTCAGTGGCCTGACCCGATGTGGTGGAGAGGTCCTGGGAGGATGCTGCGCTCATTGAGGTGGATGCCTCAGCTGCCATCCAACCAACAATGGTTTCTACTTGATCCTCTCTTATCAGCCTATGGCCCTGCGCTCCTAACAAGCTGCGCATAAATGACTGCTGCCGGGTTAAAGTAGGTGCTGAGTGACTTGGGCCTGCTGCTTGCTCTGGATGTGCACCATGTCTAGCTGCTGATGCACCTCTTCCGCGGCCGCCACGGTTGCGTCCCTTACTCCCTGTCTTCATCTCTATTGATGGATTCAGAATTGCAAGAAAGTAATTATTAGGGATTAATGTGCTTATTCCTGTAGGACTGCAAACAGGTATAAGAAACACTAATGGCACTGTATGATGGTGTGTCTGCTACACTTTATTTGAATCTACACTGTGTTCCAAATTATTATGCAAAAATTGTTTAGGAGTGATGAGGTAAGAATTTTTTTTGTTTGTCAGTTAAACTCGTTGATGGTGATGTGTGTCAGGGCTCTTTATATCACTGTAAGCAATTGCAGACACCTGTGCTAATTAGTTTGGCAGGTGTGTCCAATGAAAGGCAAGACTACTTAAGAAGGCTGTCCCACATTATTAAGCAGCCTACATTTTCTGCCAAAATGGGAAAGAAAAAGGATATGTCGGCTGCTGAGAAGCAACAAATTGTGGAATGTTTAGGTCAAGGCATGACTACAATCAACATTGCCAAGACACTTCATCGTGATCATCGCACAATCAAGAAGTATGTAGCTGATTCACAGTACACACGTGTGCGTGCTGATAAGGGAAAATTAAGGACTCTTTCCTACAGGCAATTACGTCAGGTTAAAAGAGCAGCGGCAAAAAAGCCTTGTCATAGCAGCAGACAAGTTTTTGAAGCTGCTGGTGCCTCCAACGTTCCCCGAACAACAAGATGCAGGGTCCTTCACAAGTTTGCAGCTGTGCGTAAGCCATCCTGTCGACCTCCTCTATCAACTGCACACAAGCAGAAACGACTCCAGTGCGCCAAACAATACATGAAGACTGACTTCAAAACTGTTTTGTTCACCGATGAGTGCCGTGCAACGCTCGATGGTCCAGATGGATGGAGTGGAGGATGGCTGGTTGATGGACACCCCATGCAAACACGGCTACGGCGCCAACAAGGAGGAGGTGGGGTAATGTTTTGGACTGGAATCATGGGGAGAGAGATTGTCGGCCCCTTTAGGATCCCTGAAGGGGTAAAGATGAACTCCATAGAGTATGTTGAGTTTCTCAAACAGCACTTCCTGCCATGGTTCAAGAAGAAGAACCGTGCATTCCGCAGCAAGATCATTTTCATGCATGATAATGCACCGTCTCATGCTGCACATAACACATCTGCATCTCTGGCTGCTATGGACATAAAAGGGGACAAACTTATGGTGTGGCCCCCATGCTCCCCTGACCTCAACCCCATTGAGAACCTCTGGAGCATCATCAAAAGGAGTGTCTATGATAGCGGGAGGCAGTTCACATCTAAGCAACAGCTTCTGGGAGGGTATTCTGTCCTCATGCAAAACAATTGAAGCAGAAACCATCCAAAACCTGACAAATTCAATGGCCGAGAGAGTTCAGAAGCTCCTTTCGAACAAGGGGTCCTATGTGCAAATGTAACATCACCTAGAATAAAGTTTTGAGTTGAAAACTGTTGATTTCAGTTTGTAATAATCTGCTAATGCTTATAATTTCAAAAATGACCATTTTTTTGTTCTTTATTAAAATTAAAAGGATGAAAACTCTGCTGTGCATAATAATTGGGAACGTGCATTTTGAGTGCAGTTTGAGTGTTTTATTTTTTTAAAAATATACTGTTATCATAGGCAGATTGTGCAAAAACCTTTCAATTGTACTCTAATAGTTATTTGACTTTAAAATTACAATGACTGCAATTCATATAGGTAATTTGGGAAAATCTGAGAAAATATTATTTGCATAATAATTTGGAACACAGTGTAGTGTGGCCTACACAAAGAGTAACGTGTTTTTGTGGTGTTGGTGTACACCTTATGGTTGGATGTCACAGCGCAGTAAATTACACTGCTGTGATACAAAAAAAAAAAGGATTCTCCAGGACTGGGCCAGGTTGTTTGGGTCCTCCCAGTACAATAAAGTGTTTAACTTTAACCTCAATAGATGCTGTGAGGTAAACTAACACTTATAGGGGCACTGAGAGTGAATTTACTGGTGAAAAATTTGGGGGTGCACTATAGAACAGGCCGCACTAGCGGTCCTGCAGTCTGATGTGACTACAAAGACTGACCTAGTGGGTGCTGCACTCCCCCAAAAAAAGCACACAGGCGGTCTGCACAGCAGAGGTGACTAAACTGTGCAAAGCGCATCCGAGCACCAGGAAAATTGAGGGATAAATGGGGGTAAGGGATTGGGGGGGGGATTCGGGGGGGGTGAACCCCTCACTTAAAAATCCCTATATAGCGTTCACCAAAATGTACTGGTTGGTGAAGCTACACTTTTAGGAAAAAATAGGGGAAGGGGATTTAAGGGATGAAAAGAAAAGGCTGTGAAAAGGCAGTGAGACACACACCACACAGTGCTGCAGCAAGAGGAGCTGCAGCAGCTGCAGTGAATGTGCGCTGCACTGTCTCACTAAGCACCTCACTGAGAGCCAGCACAGCACTTAAAATTAAACTGAGCGGGGTCAGTGAGGAAAAAGACTGCTTCTGTAACACACAGGGGCTGCTACAGTCACTGAAAAACAATTTCTATTGCTATTAGATCCGAGATCTCTCCCTATCTCCAATAGCAACCAATCCCTATCTGCTTTCACAGTAGAGGGAGGCTAAAATGGCAGACGCAGCCTTTTATACTGCCTGATCACACCATCCAGCTAGCCAATCGCAGCGCAGCCCCTAGCTAGCACGTTTGGACGCCTCCTACCAAGCTTAGGGGAGTTACACAATGTTGTCAGCAATTCTTCAGCTCCTGATTGGCTCCACGGAGCGCTCAGAGGCTGAAGGATTATGGGATTTCCGATTTCCAATGTGAAAAAAATATCGGAATCGGATTTCCGATATCAAAAATATTGGGCCGATTTCCGATATTTCGATATCGGAAAGCTCATCCCTATTCACTTCCCATCCTTCTTACTAGCTCCAACCACCCATGCACTCTTTACTACCCAGCCTGGGATAAGACCGTCCTCCCTCAGGGTACGTCCAGGGTGCCCGGCTGCTATAGTCTGTGTTGGGTGCAGGTGTTTGAGTCCTGGGTGGTGCTCCCTCTTACCTGAGAGTGGAGTATCACACCTCTGGGTGAGGTGCAATACCTCTGTGGCGACTGAACCCTCAGGGGCGCCACAGAAGTCTTCAAACAAATGCTGGACTGTCTGAGATGTTTTAGTGAATCCTTCATTGAGCAGGGGGTTGGACAAAATGACCCTTGATGTCCCTTCCAACTTTAACATTCTATGATTCTATGTACAGTCATGGCCAAAAGTTTTGAGAATGACACAAATATTAATTTTTACAAAGTCTACTGCTTCACTTTTTCTAATGGCAATTTGCATATACTCCAGAATGTTATAAAGAGTGATCAGCTTAACAGCAATTACTTGCAAAGTCAATATTTGGCTAGAAAATAACTTTATCCCCCAAAACACATTTCAACATCATTGCAGCCCTGTGTAAGGTTCTATGTATATATTCCTGAAACTCAGTTTGTTCGTCAGCCATTTTACTTTCTGTCTTGCTGCAGCTATCTTGCCCTCAGTCAAAATGGAGTTTCCAGCTTGCATGTTCCCGCCCTGATTCTCTCCTTTGCTTCTTAAGCAGCCACAGCTGAGCAATCAGTGCTTCAGAATCTAGCCTGCAGTGAACCTGTGACTTGACTCCTGTAAGCCTTGGACCTTGTACTCCAGCTATTCCTACTGAGGAACTCTGAAGCACTTGTGGACTCTGAACCCTGCTCTTTGAAAGACCCACGTTTGCATGGACTTACGGTAACAGAGAAGAAGATCCTGAATCTGTATTGGAGAGTGATTGCTGAGCTTGGATTACTCTGGCCTGCTGTGTCTCCTGTTTCTGTGTCTGCAAACTGTGTGACTATTTCTGCCAACTTGTATGAAGTAATACAGGACTTTTCTATATCAAACCTGTGACTCCTGTGTTTTCATCGCACCCAAGCACAAGACGCTATATGAACTGTACTACATACATTACAAGATTCTGAAGCCAAAACGTTAGTGTCTGCTGGGTCTGGAAGGCTGTGTCTGCTGTACTGTGGATATCAGACGTCCGGTTGTACTTTCTGTGATGACAGTGGTTGTGACTTCTCACAACCATTCCAGGTGAGCAATTCCCTTAAGTTTTTTCTTTTTGCAGTGTTACCACAGGTAAACACTATTGTTTTTTTTTTTTTTCCTTTCTTTTCTCTTTTTTGTCTGCTGTAACTCTGGATATCAGATGTCTGGTTGAAACTTTCTGTGATGATAGTGGTTGTGACTTCTCACAACCATTCCAGGTGAGCAGTTCCCTTAATTTTTTTTTCTCTCTGCAGTGTTGCCACAGGTGAACACTATTGTTTTTTTTCTCTCCTCTTCTTCCAGTAATCCTGTCTTAAAAGATCTGGAAAATGGAGGCCCGCATAAAGGAACTTTGCGGAGTGACTGATAATATCCTTGCAGATTTGCAGAATATAAAGACCCGTTTTACAAATCTACAGGACCTCAATAATCACAATTTGCAAGTGGTTGGACAGACTACCCAGGATTTGCGAGCCAGGATTGAGGTTCTAGAGGGGCGAGTCCAGGCTCCTGCCGTAGCCCCGAGTGCTGGGATTCCCAAGTTGCCCCCTTTTCGTTTTGGCGGTGAACGTGAGAAATTCAGGGGATTTATTAATCAATGCAATCTTTTTTTTTCTGCACATGCTTCACAATTTCCCACTGAACGATCTAAGGTGCTTACTATAATTATGTTGCTTACCAACAAGGCTTTGATGTGGGCAAACCCTCTGATTGAGACTGAGGATGATTGTTTGAATCACCTTGATGATTTTATTTCAGCCATGGGGCAGGTGTTTGATGACCCCAATCGAGGTGCAACAGCTGAAGCAGCCATGTTAGCTTTGCGCCAAGGTAAGCACTCGGTAGCTGAATATGCCTTGGATTTCAGGAGATGGGCCCTTGATACCACCTGGGACAGTTCCGCCAAAAAATCTATTTTTCGAAAGGGGTTATCTCCACTGATTAAGGATGAACTTGCTCGTGCCGACCCTCCCACTGCGTTAGGTGACTTTATTAACTACTGCATCCGTATTGATACTCGTCTGACTGAACGCAGGCAAGAGAGATGGTTCGAAAGCAATCGTACTAACCTTTTCCTACCTTCCTCTCCAGCTAAGGAACCTTTGAGTAGGATTACACGGGAACCTGAACCTGAACCCATGCAGGTAGACTCTTTACAACGACGGGTTAGTGATGCACGCAAGGAACATCGTTTTAAGGAGAATCTATGTTTCTATTGTGGTAAGTCAGGGCACTTCATTATAAACTGCCCCAGCCGTTCTCGTAAGACTACTGCAGCACTCATTCATTGTGAGTGTTGCGAGAGGGGATCTGTCAGGTCCGAGCCTCAGGCTCCAGAGAGATCTGCAGCAACAGATCTTGATTTCTCGGACTTAACACTCCGTTACCTCTGAGGACGTTGACTGTGTAAACGCTGCCATTTTTCAAGTTTCCTCAGCGGTGTCCCAGCTGAGTTGTAAGAAAAACAATTCTCATTGCTTTCTTTCCATCAAACTCTGGGTTGACTCAGCTTGGGTGTCTAGCTCTGCTATGATCGACTCAGGGGCAAATGGAAATTTTATGGATGTCTCCTTTGCTCTGAAACAGGGAATACGTTCAGTGAAGAAGGCTACTCCAGTACAGATGGAAACTGTGGATGGCTCCCTGCTGACCTCTGGACCAGTGGATCAGGAAACAGAGCCTTTGAGGGTTCTTATGGGTAAAGATCATCAAGAGAAACTGTCCTTTATGCTTATCTCTTCTCCCCACTTTCCCATTATTCTAGGGCTACCATGGCTGCAGGCTCAGAATCCTACCATTAACTGGGAGACCAAGGAATTACACTTTCCAGAGAAACAGATGAGTCCAAAAGTTTCAGCTTGCTCTGTTCCTAAAGGAATCATGTCAGTCCCTGAACTACCAGCTGTATACCAGGACTATGTGGATTTATGTGACAAGAAGAACGCTGACCAGCTTCCTCCTCACCGTCCATATGATTGTCCAATTGAATTATTGCCTGGAGCAGAGATACCTTTTGGTAAGATCTACCCCCTGGCGGGGCCCGAGCTAAAGGCTTTAAAGGATTACATAGATGAAAATCTAGCCAAGGGCTTCATACGCCCCTCTTCATCTCCTGCAGGTGCACCCATCTTCTTTGTAAAGAAGAAAGATGGATCTCTGAGACCATGCGTAGACTATAGGGAACTCAATAAGGTTACTATTAGAAACCGTTATCCATTGCCTTTAATCCCTGAGTTATTGGAGAGAGTGCGACATGCCAAAATTTTTTCTAAACTAGATCTTCGTGGGGCCTATAACTTAGTCCGTATTAGACCTGGGGATGAATGGAAGACTGCATTCAGGTAACGCTATGGACACTTTGAATATCTAGTTATGCCTTTTGGTCTGAGTACCGACCCAGCCACTTTCCAACACTTGGTGAATGACATCTTCAGGGATCTCCTAGATACATTCGTGGTAATTTATTTGGATGATATTCTAATTTTTTCTAACTCCACAGAGGAACATCATGGACATGTGAGAATGGTCTTGGAACGTCTAAGACAAAATCATCTTTACATCAAACTTGAAAAGTGTGAATTCCATAGGACCGAAATTCAATTTCTGGGGTATGTACTGTCTACACAAGGAATTAGTATGGATGGAAGCAAAACCCAAGCCATCAAGGATTGGCCAAGTCCTAGAAATGTGAAGGAGGTACAGCGCTTCATCGGGTTTGCCAACTTCTATAGACGTTTCATTAGAAATTTCTCTGAGGTAGTGTCACCTATCACTCAACTTACCCGGAAAGAGTCTAGGTTTTCCTGGACTCCCCAAGCCCAGGAAGCATTTTTTTCCGTCTAAAAGATAAATTTACCACTGCACCTATCCTAGTACATCCCAACCCCGAGCTTGCCTTCATAATAGAGGTGGATGCTTCAGACTGTGCCGTTGGAGCTATACTCTCTCAGAGAACAGGTGAGAAGAATGTCTTGCATCCCTGTGCCTTCTTTTCCCAGCAGTTGTCTTCGGCTGAGAGGAACTACGATGTGGGCAATAGAGAGTTGTTGGCCATTATTGCCGCCTTCAAAGAATGGAGACACCTTCTTCAGGGAGCTGCACAGCAAATAGTCGTCCTGACAGACCATCGTAACCTTGAGTTTATCAGGTCGGCTAAGTGCCTGACTCCTCGCCAGGCTCGCTGGAATCTTTTCTTAAACCAATTTAATTTTATCATCTCTTATAGACCAGGATCGCGCAATGGAAAGGCTGATGCACTCTCTAGGATTTACTCAGCAGAGACACGTCCAATTACTCCTCCTAAGACTATTCTTCCTGACTCTAGATTCCTAGGAGTAATTCATAATCAAGACCTACTTAAGGACATCAAGGAAGCATACCATGCGGATTCCTTTTTGGCACAACCCCCAAGGGACGTAAGTCTTGTCTTTAAGAATGGTGTGTGGATTCAGGGACAACGTCTGTATATTCCTGAAACAGTCAGATTAAGAGTATTGCAACTCATTCACGATTCCAAGATAGCTGGGCATAGAGGAATTCTAAAGACACAGGAATTTCTTTCTCGTTTCTTTTGGTGGCCCACTTGCAGGAAGGAATGTTTTGAATTATGTCACTTCATGTGAGGTCTGTGCAAGATGCAAAACACCTCGCTCCTCACCAACTGGTCTGTTACAGCCTCTTCCCACCCCGTCCCGCCCGTGGGGATCCATTTCTATGGACTTCATTGTGGAGTTACCAACCTCTCAGGGGAAGAACACCATTCTAGTGGTGGTTGACCGTCTAACAAAGGCAGCTCATTTTATCCCTTGTGTCGGCTTACCCACTGCAAAACAGACATCAGATTTGATGATTAAAGATGTGTTTCGCTTACATGGAGTACCGGATGAGGTTATTTCGGATCGAGGGGTGCAATTCACTTCTAGGTTTTGGCAAAATTTCTGTGCAGCATTGGACATTAAAGTAAACCTTTCTTCTGCTTTTCATCCCCAGACTAATGGACAGACCGAACGAACCAATCAAACCCTGGAGCAGTATCTCCGCTGCTTTATCTGCCACCTACAGGATGATTGGGTGGATCTACTTCCATTAGCTGAGTTCTCGTATAACAACTCTCAGAGTGCCTCCACTAAACAGTCTCCTTTTTACTCTAATCTAGGTTATCATCCTAACATTCTACCACGATTTCCCATAGAAACGCCTTTACCAGCAGTGGCTGAAAGAATCACGTCTTTACAGAAGAATATGGATCTTCTAAAGGAAAATCTGGAATCGGCTCAAGAAAGGTACAAGAAAGCAGCAGATAAATTTCGTAAACCTGCACCAGCTTTCAAGGTAGGAGACTTGGTCTGGCTGTCAACCAGAAATCTTAAGTTAAGGATTCCATCGTCTAAGTTGGGACATAAGTACATTGGACCCTATAAAATCAGTAAAATTATAAGTGCCGTTGCTTGTCGTCTTCAACTGCCCAGAACTATGAGAATCCAACCTGTCTTTCATGTATCCCTACTAAAGGCTGCGACACCCAATACGTTTCCTGAACGTTCCTCTCCTTGCCCTGACCCAGTGCTAGTCGATGGTCAGGAAGAATTTGTGGTGGAAAGGATTTTAGATTCCAGGTTGTATAGAAATCAGTTACAATATCTGATTAAATGGCAGGGCTACCCAGTGGAGGACAACTCATGGGAACCGGTCAATAACGTTAATGCTCCTCGCTTGCTCCGTCAGTTTCATCAGAGGTACCCACACAAGCCTGGTCTGAGGTCATCCGGAGGTTGTCCTTAAGGGGGGAGTAATGTAAGGTTCTATGTATATATTCCTGAAACTCAGTTTGTTCGTCAGCCATTTTACTTTCTGTCTTGCTGCAGCTATCTTGCCCTCAGTCAAAATGGAGTTTCCGCTTGCATGTTCCCGCCCTGATTCTCTCCTTTGCTTCTTAAGCAGCCACAGCTGAGCAATCAGTGCTTCAGAATCTAGCCTGCAGTGAACCTGTGACTTGACTCCTGTAAGCCTTGGACCTTGTACTCCAGCTATTCCTACTGAGGAACTCTGAAGCACTTGTGGACTCTGAACCCTGCTCTTTGAAAGACCCACGTTTGCATGGACTTACGGTAACAGAGAAGAAGATCCTGAATCTGTATTGGAGAGTGATTGCTGAGCTTGGATTACTCTGGCCTGCTGTGTCTCCTGTTTCTGTGTCTGCAAACTGTGTGACTATTTCTGCCAACTTGTATGAAGTAATACAGGACTTTTCTATATCAAACCTGTGACTCCTGTGTTTTCATCGCACCCAAGCACAAGACGCTATATGAACTGTACTACATACATTACACCCTGCCTTAAAAGGTCCAGCTAACCTCTTTTCAGTGATTGCTCTATTAACACAGGTGTGGGTGTTGATGAGGACATGGCTGGAGATCAATCTGTCATGATTAAGTAAGAATGACACCACTGGACACTTTAAAAGGAGGCTGGTGCTTGGCATCATTGTTTCTCTTCTGTTAACCATGGTTATCTCTAAAGAAACACGTGCAGTCATCATTGCAATGCACAAAAATGGCCTAACAGGGAAGAGTATCGCAGCTAGAAAGATTACACCTCAGTCAACAATCTATCACATCATCAAGAACTTCAAGGAGAGAGGTTCCATTGTTGCCAAAAAGGCTCCAGGGCGCCCAAGAAAGACCAGCAAGCGCCAGGACCGTTTCTTAAAAGTGTTTCAGCTGCGGGATCGGGCTACCAGCAGTGCAGAGCTTGCTCAGGAATGGCAGCAGGCAGGTGTGAGTGCATCTGCACGCACTGTGAGGCGGAGACTCTTGGAGCAAGGCCTGGTCTCAAGGAGGGCAGCAAAGAAGCCACTTCTCTCCAGAAAAAACGTCATGGACAGACAGATATTCTGCAAAAGGTACAGGCAGTGGACTGCTGAGGACTGGGGTAAAGTTATTTTCTCTGATGAATCCCCTTTTTGATTATTTGGGACATCAGGAAAACGCCTCATTCGGAGAAGACAAGGTGAGCGCTACCACCAGTCTTGTCTCATGCCAACTGTTTAGCATCCTGAAACCATTCATGTGTGGGGTTGCTTCTCAGCCAAGGGAATTGGCTCTCTCACAGTCTTGCCTAAAAACACAGCCATGAATAAAGAATGGTACCAGAATGTCCTCCAAGAGCAACTTCTCCCAACCCTCCAAGAGCAGTTTGGCGATCAACAATGCCTTTTCCAGCATGATGGAGCACCTTGCCATAAAGCAAAGGTGATAACTAAATGGCTCAGGGAACAAAACATAGAGATTTTGGGTCCATGGTCTGGAAACTCCCCAGATCTTAATCCCATTGAGAACTTGTGGTCAATCATCAAGAGACGGGTGGACAAACAAAAACCTAAAAATTCTGACAAAATGAAAGCATTGATTGTGCAAGAATGGACTGCTATCAGTCAGGATTTGGTCCAGAAGTTGATTGAGAGCATGCCAGGGAGAATTGCAGAGGTCCTGAAGAAGAAGGGTCAACACTGCAAATATTGACTTGCTGCATTAACTCATTCTAACTGTCAATATAAGCTTTTGTTACTCATATGTTTGCAATTATATTTCTGTCTGTGATAAAAACATCTGTCAAACACACATAAAAACCAGAGGGCAGCAGATCATGTGAAAATATAATATTTGTGTCATTCTCAAAACTTTTGGCCATGACTGTATAGTATCTAAAAAAGTTTTTTATTTTTATTGCACTATTTTTAAAAGAATTATATATGCAAAGTAACGAGAAGAAATTTAAAAATGTACATTCATTGAAGGGCAAGACTAGCAACTTACACCTGTTACAACTATATCCCATAATCAAATACCAGTCCAGCATAGTTGCTCATAATTAAAGGGACACAGCGAGAAACATGTCATAAATATTGTTGCTGTTTACATATAATGTAAAATGGAGACCATCTCAGTCACCCCGACTCACGTTTCGCAAAAAATGCTTTCTGAAGGAGTTTACCATATGACCTCTGCTGCATACCTTTTATGTCCACTATACCTCAAATATGGGCCAATCAAGGGGCGCATGAAGTGACTCGCACCACAATTGTGGATACCAGGGCTATGGGGTACTCGGAGCCGAGCCCATTGATTTCCATGGGAGATGTCACTGGCAGCGGGACTCGGTCCGTGGCCCTGGCGGTCATGCAATGGGGGATATTTACAGGGGATTATTAGGATAGGTAGTTCGTGACGCCACCTGTGGTATCTGATCAATTGGACCAGCGCTGCTATAAGGATCTTCACAGGGGATGTTATGGGGCAGCTGGGTGGTAAGTCTCCCACAGGTGAGACTGGTCCCTGGAAGTCTATGGTGATGATGCAGGGTGTAGTTAAGAATTCAGTCACACACAATACAGCTTCTTTTCATATCTTTACTGGTAGATGGTTCAGGCAGGTCCCGGGGAGCTGGTCGGGGTGGAGAATGCACATTTGGGTAACCGCTGAGCAGGTTAGAGGCCTCCTTAACTTCATATATCTCTGAGTCCAAACTTGCATGAAGCGAAGTTAACTCTGCAATCTACAGCTTTTCTCAATAGCTGCCAAGCCCGGCCGACATTGTGGTGGAGCCTTCTATGTCTCTGACTAGCAGATGTTGAGAGAACTAAGTCCTTACTTTTGCAGGGCCCTGCTCAAAGTCCTTGTTCTCCCTGACTCCGGTTACGTATCAGCGCTTAGGGCTGCTCTCTGCGACCTGTAGTCCAGATAGCCTCCGGATTTCTTGTTACTATGCTTGAAACACTAGCAACGCTTCGGACTCCGGTGTCCGGTGATTTAGTGCAAGTAGTCCAATACCTGATGCACTTCTCTCTGTCTTCTCCACTGCGCCCTTCGCCCTGCTTCCCGCTCTTAACATAAGCACTTGTAGCTTTGATGGAAATGTCAGCTTTCTCCTAGAGCTCACTGAATAGCTCTCAGTATCCTCCAAGTCCAGACTGGACTGACACTGAACTGCACTGTCCTAAGACAGGAAGCAGACTGAGGGATGACTCACTCCTGAGCCACCCGGAGCTTGACTGAACTCTGGCTGAACTGATCTGTCCGAAGACAGGAAAACTAACTGACTCTGCTACGTGTCACTCCCTTTTATACCCCTGGTGGGTGTGTCTGAAAGTGTGAGTGAAGTGAATGGATATCAAGCGTTGCGGTTACCTTCCTGTGCATTCTCCTGGATTTATGTGTGCCTGACATAGCTGGGCCACACATCCCCCCTTGGTTAAACACAGCACTCCCGGGCTGTAAAAGAGAAAAAGAAAACATTTTTGTTTTGCATATAACAACAACATTTTAACTCTCCCCATCCGGGAGGTAAGACTTCTTGAACGTTACAATTTGTACATTGGAAAAATACAAAAGTATCAAAGTGTTAAAACATTCTCATAATACAAGACAAATTCTTGTGGAGGACCCGCACCAAAAACCTCCCACGTGGGTCCTGGGTGGGCTGCAGGACTTCTGACTGCAGACCTCACTCTAGGCCACACCATACGGGTTTTTCTTCAGAGGTAGATAGTAATGGTTTCGTGTAAAACCAAGATAAGGCACCGTAGTGCAACTATTTACAAAACAAGTTTTTGGGCTGGCACAGTCCACAGCCACCAGTCCATGGCATGGTCAAAACACATATATTTATATATTTCAAGTATTCACTTTAACCAACTGGGGTATTCTAAGCATACTATGCACATTATGTAAACATTTCTATACATATCTCTAAAGTGCAAATTCTTGTAAAACTTCTTCATCAAACTGTATACAATTTTCAGGTGCAGTAAACCCCTGTCTGGGTCCTACTGGCTTTCATTTTTCTTGTAAACTTCAATAACGTCTTCCACTCCTGGGGCTGGAACGACGCGGTGTTCTTTTGATCGCATAACAAATAAGTCATGGCCTGCTATCTGCGTTTGAGTAGCCACAGTTCTCATTCTAACGGTGGACCCAACGGGTACTTCTTTTCTGTAGGACGCCGATTGCGTCGCTGCAGGGGCCACAGTAACTTGCGATGCTAGTTGCGTTGCTGAGATAGTCGCAGGGGGCGACGGAGGTCGAGATGAGTATGCAGGGGGCGATGCCGGGGCACGGCCTGGTGCGGTGAGAGCTTGGGACTGGGACGCTTCGGTATTGTGTACGGTATCGGCGTCGGGAACGGGGTCACTGACGATGGAGACGTTCAGGGCATACCACCCCTTTAAACCCCAGTGACGTGTGTAGCTCACTATGTCCCCATTTATCAGGTCCCTCCCAGGATGACCAATGGGCAAGTGGGACTCCACGTCCCGGCAGCTCACAAAGACCCCCGCATAGAGGCCCGGCTCGCGGATAAAGCCCCAGCCCTTGCGGAGCTGAAACTCGGTAACGCACCCCTGCCGCCGCGGTTCCCGTCGGGTACCTTTATCTCGGCGGACGGTTTCCTTATCAGCGAAGAACTTCTCATGCCATTCCTGTCGGTCTCGCTGTATTTTTCTGTCTTCCTCCTGCTGTTGTCTCACTTTCTCGCAGTGCTGCCAGGCATTTCCGGTTTGGAGGTCGTAAGTCACGTCGTCCAGACGCTCCATCTCATCCCAGTCGATTTCCGGCAACGATGGCTGGGACCCCTCCGGTGATCTTACCGGGGAACCGTACTCTGCTGTGGCCTCCTGGCCTGGCTGGCACTCCGGACCGGGCAGGACCTCCTCAGCCTCCTTCTCCTCCACCTCCGCATCGGTGGGATCAGGTACAGCACTTTTGGGGCAGCCTCCGGTTTCTCTTTAGCCTTCCTCAGCAGGGAACTTGGGAAATCAGGAGACGGCGTTATGCTTGTGGGAGAGAGCACTGCGTCCCACAGCAGCCGCTGTGTCTGGGCACGCCAGCGCCTCTCGGTCTCCTGCAAATCTGCATGACGCTGGATCATTCTTTTGAGCGCCGCATTTTCCTTCTGCAGCTCCAGCATAGCGGGGTCAGTGTCCCGATCTGGGGACAGCTCCGGCACAGGTAGTAAATCTTCCGGTAAGCAGGGTTTGTATGCCTCCGGTCCTCTGCACAGATTCTCTGTCCTTCCGCCATCTCGTCCCAGGCCAGACTGTAGTTTCCATCAGGAACAATCTGGTCTCTTCCATGGAGGCGGGATTTGCGTCTCCTCCTCTTCGCATAGAGGATGAAGAGGAGGCGGATTTCTTTAGCAGTGGGGCAGGACCGCACATTATAGTAGCATTTGGAGAGGGCGGCCATATCTTTCGTGCCACAGGGGGGGTACACGCCCACGAATGCACACCCACCTTCTTCACCAGCGCCTCAGGGCGCCAATATGGCGTAAAATGGCGGTATTTGGCGCCAAATGCAGCAAACAGTCTTTTTCACCAAACAGTTCAATATAGGCACACAGGACTCACAATTGCAAGTTTCGCATCCTGGTAGTGACGCCAAGTTTAGTTGACTCGCACCACAATTGTGGATACCAGGGCTATGGGGTACTCGGAGCCGAGCCCATTGATTTCCATGGCAGATGTCACTGGCAGCGGGACTCGGTCCGTGGCCCTGGCGGTCATGCAATGGGGGATATTTACAGGGGATTATTAGGATAGGTAGTTTCGTGACGCCACCTGTGGTATCTGATCAATTGGACCAGCGCTGCTATAAGGATCTTCACAGGGGATGTTATGGGGCAGCTGGGTGGTAAGTCTCCCACAGGTGAGACTGGTCCCTGGAAGTCTATGGTGATGATGCAGGGTGTAGTTAAGAATTCAGTCACACACAATACAGCTTCTTTTCATACCTTTACTGGTAGATGGTTCAGGCAGGTCCCGGGAGCTGGTCGGGGTGGAGAATGCACATTTGGGTAACCGCTGAGCAGGTTAGAGGTCTCCTTAACTTCATATATCTCTGAGTCCAAACTTGCATGAAGCGAAGTTAACTCTGCAATCTACAGCTTTTCTCAATAGCTGCCAAGCCCGGTTGACATTGTGGTGGAGCCTTCTATGTCTCTGACTAGCAGATGTTGAGAGAACTAAGTCCTTACTTTTGCAGGGCCCTGCTCAAAGTCCTTGTTCTCCCTGACTCCGGTTACGTATCAGCGCTTAGGGCTGCTCTCTGCGACCTGTAGTCCAGATAGCCTCCGGATTTCTTGTTACTATGCTTGAAACACTAGCAACGCTTCGGACTCCGGTGTCCGGTGATTTAGTGCAGGTAGTCCAATACCTGATGCACTTCTCTCTGTCTACTCCACTGCGCCCTTCGCCCTGCTTCCCGCTCTTAACATAAGCACTTGTAGCTTTGATGGAAATGTCAGCTTTCTCCTAGAGCTCACTGAATAGCTCTCAGTATCCTCCAAGTCCAGACTGGACTGACACTGAACTGCACTGTCCTAAGACAGGAAGCAGACTGAGGGATGACTCACTCCTGAGCCACCCGGAGCTTGACTGAACTCTGGCTGAACTGATCTGTCCGAAGACAGGAAAACTAACTGACTCTGCTACGTGTCACTCCCTTTTATACCCCTGGTGGGTGTGTCTGAAAGTGTGAGTGAAGTGAATGGATATCAAGCGTTGCGGTTACCTTCCTGTGCATTCTCCTGGATTTATGTGTGCCTGACATAGCTGGGCCACACATCAGCACCATTCCCCCGTCACAGGTGCATCCTATTTCACTCCTCATTACCAGCGCACGTCAGGGGAAAGTGTCTTCGTGACATCATGGACACCTGTCTGCAATTTTGTGAGGCCTTCATAGGTGCAGGAGATGCTGGAACTAGTGCACATGCACACTGGCCACCATTTTTTTGAAGTTCACAGGCGGACGCCATATTGTGCTTGACCATGTCTACTGCGCATGTGCAATGGCTGTCGTCTTTTAAATGTCCGTGAATAAGCATCATTTTACATGGATACCAACAGGTAAACTCTAAATATTCAAAAAGTGAAGTGTGCATTGTGCATATTGTGAATGAATGTGACTGTTATAATGAAAATTAATAATTGAACAGATAAGCAAAGAATGAAAAAAATGTATGCAATTTAAAAAAATAATGAAAAATTACAAATGAACGTGTATGGAGTGGAAAAAATGATATACGAAAAATGAAATAATTACAAAATGGGAAGGTAAAGAAAATAATTGTATGGAGAAAAGGTGAAACTGTGAAGAAAAAAATGATAAAGAAGCTCATGAGATGAGTGCCCACTTCATTGTAGAGACGACCTTTCAGTGGTTGCAACGACTGGTATACCGGTCTCAACTGCGACATAAGGTTGAAGGTGTTTGCTGAAGATGTCGCCGGTGTGAGCTGAAAAAAACCCCAAAACAGAGACCTCCTATTCAGACTATCCAAACTTCTGCGCCCTTTGAGATTCTGATGATCAACTATCTGATGATCGGAACTTTACACCACGGCTATGGGTACTGCTTGATGATGAACGATCACGTCACCAAGTTTGTGGTGGTGACCCCAACTCGGGATCAGATGGCCGAAGCTGCAGCCAGAGACATCTGCTGGGACTTTATCTGAATATATAAGTGCCGGAACCTCAAAAACAACCAAACGGGAGGGCACCACTACGAATCTTATTTCTGAAAGGGGTTCACTAGAGGCATATTAAAAAACAGTAGCAAAATTGAAGAGAAAGATATGCCACAAAACATTGGGAACACCCGTATAAAAGTATATAATTTTATTCAAAGGTACCAGACATTAATAAACAAGACACCAATACAATTAAAAACATTTAAAAACACATGAATTCCAGACCTGCCATAAGATAATGGCAACGTCACCCCACACTTAAACCCACACAGCAAAAAATAATTATAGCTACAAAATATATAATAGCACATGGGAAAATGCACTGACAGATGAAAAAAATCACAATATCTGAGAGAATGCACAGTAAATAGTAATTAATAAGAGAGAGCCCCTAATGATTCACAGCACCATATGAAAGCACCAAAAAAATAGATAAAAAAGGAGACCTGTATACTTATGTGAGCCTAGAAAGAAACGCTCCTCCAAGGTGCAGCAAAATGATATGCCGGTTCCTAGCAGGTGGTGGACCAGAAAAAGAAGCCAAAGTAATCAGACATGTGCGTCATGAAACCCCATTAAAGCTGTTAAAAAATGAGGGAGAAATGAGGGGGTAGGAGGAAACCCCACGCGTATGCCACACAGAAAGGTGGCTTCCTCAGGGAAAAATGGTGTGCCTCATTTGTCAATGTCTGGGGTATATATACCAATATCCCAATCAATTAAGTAGTACGTACCAAAATCAGCGCAGGAGAAAACATGGAAAGGATGGCATCGCGGCCATCTTGTCAGCGTCACAATAGTAATAAAGTTGGTTCAAGGGTTAAAGATTTTGAGTGCGCAGGTGCTGAGACGAACCAACGTCCACAGCGCATGTGCACAAATTCCTGAATGGAAAAGATGGCAACGCAGCCATCTTATCAACGTCACAGTGATAATACAAAAGGTGCAAAGGTTTTAAATGCGCAGGCGCTGAGACAAATCATTGATCCATGTAACCAGTGGCGTACCGTCAATTGTAGCAGACCACGCAGCTGCTATGGGGCCCGGACAGGTGAGGGGGCCCGCGACAGCCGCTGTGGTTTGGCAGCTGTGCTGACACAGTACTACCAGGGCAGGGGGAGGCGGGGGAGGCGAAGCGCAGCTGTGTGCTTTATACTCACCTCCTCCTGGCGCAGTCTCTGCCCTGCTCTTCTCCCGCGGTCTCCGGCGCCTGTGTTCAGCGGTCACGTGGTACCGCTCATTAAAGTCATGAATATGTGCATATTCATGACTTTAATGAGCGGTACCACCTGCATTTAGTTAATTACAAAGACCTAAATAACCCAGCAACATTCGTAAAAATAAAAATAAATAAAAAAAAAAAAACAAGTAACAGCGCATGCATGAGTAACATGGTGAATCATCTTAACCCAGATAACCTAGCACCGTTCATATATATACATGAGAGAGGATATATTATTATAGTTTATAGTTGACCGAACACACAAAAAGTGTGGCATAAAGATGTAAAAAGTCAATCAAAATGCCCGACCAGCTGGACAGGCCACAAAAAACTGTGAGAGCCCATAATCTGTATTGGGTAAAGCAGTGGTCCCCAACCTTTTTTGCACCAGGGACCGGCTTCAAGAAAGACCATTCTTCCATGGCCCGGCAGGGCGGGGATGGAGGTGTGGCAGGGGTGGGCTTTGGTCAAAAGGGGGCGGGGCTATGGACGAGGTTGTAGTTTAGTAGTAGTGGTGCATACTCATCATTTAATTATAACATTTATAATGTGAATGTGACTCCCTTGTATACAAGGCTCTGCTCCCACCCTTGCTTATGTGGCTCCGCTCCCCCTCCCATCCTGTATATATGGCTCCGCTCCCCCTCCCATCCTGTATATATGGCTCCGCTCCCCCTCCCATCCTGTATATATGGCTCCACTCCCATCCTCCCATCCTGTATACATGGCTCCGCTCCCAACCTCCCATCCTGTATATATGGCTCCGCTCCCATCCTGTATACATGGCTCCGCTCCCCTCCCATCCTGTATACATGGCTCCGCTCCCCCTTCCATCCTGTATATATGGCTCCGCTCCCATCCTTGTATACATGGCTCCGCTCCCCCTCCCATCCTGTATACATGGCTCCACTCCCCCCTCCCATCCTGTATATATGGCTCCGATCCCATCCTCCCATCCTGTATACATGGCTCCGCTCCCATCCTTGTATACATGGCTCCGCTCCCCCTCCCATCCTGTATACATAGCTCCGCTCCCCCGTCCTCCCATCCTGTATACATGGCTCCGCTCCCATCCTTGTATACATGGCTCCGCTCCCCCTCCCATCCTGTATATATGGCTCCGCTCCCCCCTCCCATCCTGTATATATGGCTCCGCTCCCATCCTGTATATATGGCTCCGCTCCCCCCTCCCATCCTGTATATATGGCTCCTCTCCCATCCTCCCATCCTGTATACATGGCTCCTCTCTCCCCTCCCATCCTGTATACATGGCTCCGCTCCCATCCTGTATATATGGCTCCGCTCCCATCCTGTATACATGGCTCCGCTCCCACCCTCCCATCCTTGTATACATGGCTCCGCTCCCCCCTCCCATCCTGTATACATGGCTCCTCTGACTTCCCCTCCCATCCTGTATACATGGCTCTGCTCCCCCTCCCATCCTGTATATATGGCTCCGCTCCCATCCTTGAATACATGGCTCCGCTCCCCCTCCCATCCTGTATACATGGCTCCGCTCCCCCCTCCCATCCTGTATATATGGCTCCGCTCCCATCCTCCCATCCTGTATACATGGCTCCGCTCCCATCCTTGTATACATGGCTCCGCTCCCCCTCCCATCCTGTATACATGGCTCCGCTCCCCCGTCCTCCCATCCTGTATACATGGCTCCGCTCCCATCCTTGTATACATGGCTCCGCTCCCCCTCCCATCCTGTATATATGGCTCGCTCCCCCGTCCCATCCTGTATATATGGCTCCACTCCCATCCTGTATATATGGCTCCGCTCCCATCCTTGTATACATGGCTCCGCTCCCCCTCCCATCCTGTATATATGGCTCCGCTCCCATCCTTGTATACATGGCTCCGCTCCCCCCCATCCTGTATATATGGCTCCGCTCCCCCCCCATTCTGTATATATGGCTCCGCTCCCATCCTGTATATATGGCTCCGCTCCCACCTCCCATCCTTGTATACATGGCTCCGCTCCCCCCTCCCATCCTGTATACATGGCTATGCTCCCCTCCCATCCTGTATATATGGCTCCGCTCCCCCCTCCCATCCTGTATACATGACTCCGCTCCCATCCTTGTATACATGGCTCCGCTCCCCCTCCCATCCTGTATATATGGCTCCGCTCCCCCTCCCATCCTGTATATATGGCTCCGCTCCCATCCTGTATATATGGCTCCGCTCCCACCTCCCATCCTTGTATACATGGCTCCGCTCCCCCCTCCCATCCTGTATACATGGCTCTGCTCCCCTCCCATCCTGTATATATGGCTCCGCTCCCCCTCCCATCCTGTATACATGGCTCCGCTCCCATCATGTATATATGGCTCCGCTCCCATCCTGTATATATGAGTCGCACGACGTACCAGGGCTTATGGGGTACTCCGGCACCGAGCCCGTTCACTTCAATGGGGAATAGGTCACGGGTAGCACAGCTCGGTCCGTTGCCCTGGGCGCTCATTCAAGGGGGATATTTACAGGGGATTTAGTAATGTTCGTGACGCCACCTGTGGTTTCTGATCAGGGTGACCAGCGCTGCAGGGTGAATCCTCAGAGGGGTTGTTACTGGGCAGCAAGATGTTAAGTCTTCCACAGGTAAGTTCTCCGGTCATTCTCCCGACCTGGGGACGGTTCAGGCACAGGCAGTAGCTCTTCAGGGGAACGGGGTCTGCGCACCGCCATTCCTCCACACAGCGTCTCCTGTCCTTCCGCCATCTCACTCCAGGCCAGACTGTGTTTCCCATCTGGAACAATCTGGTCTCTTCCGTGGAGGCGGGACTTTCGCTTTCTCTTCCTGGCATAGAGGATGAAGAGGAGGCGGATCTCCCTTGCAGTAGGGCAGGCTCGCACATTATAATAGCACTTAGACAGGGCGCCCATAGCTTTCGCGCCACAGGGGGGGTACGCCCACCAATCCACGCCCACCTTCTTCACCAGCGCCTCAGGGCGCGAATATGGCGGCAAAATTCCGGAAAATGGCGCCAAAAGTCACAAAAACTGCACACAGTCTTTTTGTACAAAAACAGTTCACTTAGGCACACAGGACTCACATATAGTAAGCTTCGGATCCTGTTCGTGACGCCAAAGATGAGTCGCACGACGTACCAGGGCTTATGGGGTACTCGGCACCGAGCCCGTTCACTTCAATGGGGAATAGGTCACGGGTAGCGCAGCTCGGTCCGTTGCCCTGGGCGCTCATTCAAGGGGGATATTTACAGGGGATTTAGTAATGTTCGTGACGCCACCTGTGGTTTCTGATCAGGGTGACCAGCGCTGCAGGGTGAATCCTCAGAGGGGTTGTTACTGGGCAGCAAGATGTTAAGTCTTCCACAGGTAAGACTGGTCCCTCTAGGTATATGGCGGTGCAGGGTGCAGGCAATAAGGCAGACACACACAAGTCAGTCTCTTTCCATACCTTTACTGGTGGTATTTGCAGGTACGTCCCGGGAAGCTGCTCAGGGTGGAGGATGCACATCAAGTAATCACTGAGTAGGTTTAAGGCCTCCTTACTTCCAATGTGTGTGAGTTTCTAACCTGCACAAAGCCAAGTTTAACTCCATGTAAAACAGCTATGCCCGGCCGACATTGTGGTGGAGCCTTCTGTTGGACAGAACTAAGTCTATGTGGCTGATCAGGCCTGACTCCTGTTCTTCCTGACCCGGTTACGTATCAGCACAAAAGGGCCCCTCTGCGACCTAAAGTCCAGCAGGGTCACCGGTTTCTCCCACTAGCCGTGAAGGAACTAGCAAGCTCGGACCCGGCGTCCGGTAGTGCAGAGTGGAGGTTAAGCTAACGTTGCTATTTCACCTCAGTCACTCTTTCTTCCTTTTACCACTCGCCTGTCGCCCTACTCA
Organism: Oophaga sylvatica; assembly: GCA_033576555.1. Taxonomy (NCBI): domain Eukaryota; kingdom Metazoa; phylum Chordata; class Amphibia; order Anura; family Dendrobatidae; genus Oophaga; species Oophaga sylvatica. Next base: position 27,735,765 of record JARQOD010000008.1, on the reverse strand, counting down.
CACCCTTAACATAAGCACAGGCAACAGTAGGTGTAGTCAGCTTCCTTCTATCCACAGCTCACTGACCGTTCCTCAGTCGACTCGTTGTTACAAATAACTGTAGTCCCCTTCCTTCTGCTCCTTCATAGGCTCTGTCCAGAGTAGCTATCAGGACCTTCCGTCAGACAGATTTCACGCTCACTCCGAGAGTCACTTTCCACGTTCATAGGGAACTAGCAGTCAGCCTGTTCTGAGGTAACAGCTTGTCTTCCTTCCTCTGTCTCATCTGACAGGAATCACCATCCATCTGAACACGCACTGGCTCAGACAAAGCTCTGACTAGAAAGACCTCACTGCTACGTCTCCCACACCCTTATATATTCTAAGGCTCCCTCTGGTGGCACTATAGGGAAGTGTGAGTGTGAATGAATATCAGGTGTTTGTGCATTACCTTTCTGTGCATCCTCCAGGGAACATGTGTCACCAAGCGCAGCTGGGCCACACATATATGGCTCCGCTCCCCCCTCCCATCCTGTATACATGGCTCCGCTCCCCCCTCCCATCCTGTATACATGGCTCTGCTCCCCTCCCATCCTGTATACATGGCTCTGCTCCCCTCCCATCCTGTATACATGGCTCTGCTACCCTCCCATCCTGTATACATGGCTCTGCTCCCCTCCCATCCTGTATACATGGCTCTGCTCCCCTCCCATCCTGTATATATGGCTCCGCTCCCCCCTCCCATTCTGTATACATGGCTCCGCTGGGCTCCCCCGTCCCCTCCCCCCCATCATACTTACCCTCCTCGCTCCGTCGCTGCAGGTCCCTGCATCCCTGTCGGCCGTGGCAGCTTCCTCCTGTGCGCAGCGGTGACGTAATACCGCTCATTAAGGACATGAATATGGACGCCACGCCTATGGGAGTGGCGTCACGTCCATATTCATTACCTTAATGAGTGGTTCTACATCACCGCTGCGCACAGGAGGAAGCTGCCGCGGCCGACAGGGAGGCAGCGACGGAAGGTAAGTATGGATGTCTTGAAGCCAGCGGCTGCAGCTGTCACTACAGTGCTGCAGCCACCGGCTCCAAGTGTGTACAGCGTTCTGTGCCGTGGCTCCGCGGCCCGGCAACAGAACTGCTACGGCCCGGTAATGGGCCGCGGACCAGCGGTTGGGGACCCCTGGGGTAAAGCACTTAGTATATATAGACATGCATCCACACACACCCATCCATTCGAGCAGAAAGGAGAGAACTAGAGTACAATATGACTAGATTATTATGTCTATAAACAGATGCAAATTCTTTATTATTATATTCTTAATGTAAATTCATTACTAGTATATTCTGAATGACGAATACGTCAACGAACGCAGGTCCAGTATAGTCACAGTGACACATGATGCTGCGGATACAATTATCCACTCTGTCAGACTGAAAAGATGTCTGGAACATATCTTATAGTGCCATGAACATGTCCAAAAGGAACCCGAATAGTGGATTCATTGTTAATGTTTTTTATAACGGATATATCAACAAACACAGGACCAATACGGCCACAGTATCATATGGTGCTGTGAATTCAATTTCCCAATAGAAAAAATATATCTAGAGCATATCATATAATGCTGTGAATACAAACTATGGACCCGATCAGCCAGAACCCCAAAGAATTATATGAAACAAAAACTATACCCAAAGACAAAGGTTCAGCAATCTGGAGGATAGTAAGTCCAAAGGTATTTGATATATTTCAAATAAAGACTCTGAGAAATATTGAACACAAAAGGAACCCAAGCGGAACCTACAGTCATGGCCAAAGGTTTTGAGAATGACACAAATATTAATTTTTACAAAGTCTACTGCTTCACTTTTTCTAATGGCAATTTGCATCTACTCCAGAATGTTATAAAGAGTGATCAGCTTAACAGCAATTACTTGCAAAGTCAATATTTGGCTAGAAAATGAACTTTATCCCCCAAAACACATTTCAACATCATTGCAGCCCTGCCTTAAAAGGACCAGCTAACCCCTTTTCAGTGATTGCTCCATTAACACAGGTGTGGGTGTTGATGAGGACATGGCTGGAGATCAATCTGTCATGATTAAGTAAGAATGACACCACTGGACACTTTAAAAGGAGGCTGGTGCTTGGCATCATTGTTTCTCTTCTGTTAACCATGGTTATCTCTAAAGAAACACGTGCAGTCATCATTGCAATGCACAAAAATGGCCTAACAGGGAAGAGTATCGCAGCTAGAAAGATTGCACCTCAGTCAACAATCTATCGCATCATCAAGAACTTCAAGGAGAGAGGTTCCATTGTTGCCAAAAAGGCTTCAGGGCGCCCAAGAAAGACCAGCAAGCGCCAGGACCATCTCTTAAAAGTGTTTCAGCTGCGGGATCGGGCTACCAGCAGTGCAGACCTTGCTCAGGAATGGCAGCAGGCAGGTGTGAGTGCATCTGCACGCACTGTGAGGCGGAGACTCTTGGAGCAAGGCCTGGTCTCAAGGAGGGCAGCAAAGAAGCCACTTCTCTCCAGAAAAAACATCATGGACAGACTGATATTCTGCAAAAGGTACAGGCAGTGGACTGCTGAGGACTGGGGTAAAGTTATTTTCTCTGATGAATCCCCTTTTCGATTGTTTGGGACATCAGGAAAACGCCTCATTCGGAGAAGACAAGGTGAGCGCTACCACTAGTCTTGTCTCATGCCAACTGTTAAGCATCCTGAAACCATTCATGTGTGGGGTTGCTTCTCAGCCAAGGGAATCGGCTCTCTCACAGTCTTGCCTAAAAACACAGCCATGAATAAAGAATGGTACCAGAATGTCCTCCAAGAGCAACTTCTCCCAACCCTCCAAGAGCAGTTTGGCGATCAACAATGCCTTTTCCAGCATGATGGAGCACCTTGCCATAAAGCAAAGGTGATAACTAAATGGCTCAGGGAACAAAACATAGAGATTTTGGGTCCATGGCCTGGAAACTCCCCAGATCTTAATCCCATTGAGAACTTGTGGTCAATCATCAAGAGACGAGTGGACAAACAAAAACCTAAAAATTCTGACAAAATGAAAGCATTGATTGTGCAAGAATGGACTGCTATCAGTCAGGATTTGGTCCAGAAGTTGATTGAGAGCATGCCAGGGAGAATTGCAGAGGTCCTGAAGAAGAAGGGTCAACACTGCAAATATTTATCAAAAAACTGACCGGCACATCCAAACATAGATTCAGTGTGAACAGGTGCTAAACCTAGAGTCACCAACTCATATATATACAAGAAAAAAAGGTAGCACACTGTAGCGCTATAGCTTGCAAACACGAAATATGAAAAATATGAAAAATGAATTGCATCATTACCTTAGAAATATGAAAAATTGAGAAGTCTTAGCGCATAAGATGGCCAAATTATGTGAGCCTGATAGCCACGTCAAGGCTCTTCTCGTATATCAGGTCCTAACTAATGCCTATCCTCGCTTAGAAAAGTCTGTCTGCATGGGAACATATGAGTCCTCTCTTCAGACTAAAATCTACATCTCTGTGGAGGGGTGATGAACCTGTTGTAATTAAAAAGCCTGTGACCACCAGGTGGAGTGCTCAGGTAGAAGGTAAGTGAATACATATCAAAAAACTGACCGGCACATCCAAACATAGATTCAGTGTGAACAGGTGCTAAACCTAGAGTCACCAACTCATATATATACAAGAAAAAAAGGTAGCACACTGTAGCGCTATAGCTTGCAAACACGAAATATGAAAAATATGAAAAATGAATTGCATCATAACACTGCAAATATTGACTTGCTGCATTAACTCATTCTAACTGTCAATATAAGCTTTTGTTACTCATATGTTTGCAATTATTATATTTCTGTCTGTGATAAAAACATCTGTCAAACACACATAAAAACCAGAGGGCAGCAGATCATGTGAAAATATAATATTTGTGTCATTCTCAAAACTTTTGGCCATGACTGTAGATATGACAAACGGGAGTTCAACAAAGGAAGATGAGTAGTGACAAGCCCTTGTTGATAATGTCCAATAAAAGGAATCTTCAATGGTCCAGGTGTTTCAACCGGGCTTCAAAAGAAGCATGAGTGTGAACAAGCAAGTCCAATGAAAAGGTAAGTAGTGAAGAGCCATTGACAATGTCATCCACTGGAGGGAAAATCTTCTATGGTCCGAATATTTTCAACATATGGCCATAATGTGAAGGCCATCTTGTCTGAACATCAAAGGGGACCTGAATATCAGCAAGCAAGTCCAGCAAAAAAGGTAATTGGTCAGGGAACATTATTAATGATGTCTTCTAGAAGAGATCTTTCATGGTCCAAATATTTTCAGAAAAATGGAAAGATTATAAAGGCCACTTAATCTGAGGAGAAGATGAAAAAGAACAAAAATTAGTCTAATATCTATCGATAAAAGCCATTAAAGAGTAACTCCTCATTAAGACCATTCGGAGATAAGCTCTTCAAATTAAAAATCCATCTGGCTTCTCTACATAAAAGCTCCTTTGTCAAATTGCCTCCCCGAATGCTACCATGAATTTGGTCCACCACCATGACCTGAATGCCACTATGTCTACCAGAATGTAGTTCCAAAAAATGCGAGGCCACCGATGAAATGGGCTTACCATTCTCTAAGTCACTGGCTGCTGTGTTGATATTTGAGATATGTTGTTGTATCCGACGGCGAACCTCTTGACTGGTCTGACCCACGTAGATTTTCGGACATTTGCAAACAAGGAGATAGATCACATTCCTTGAACGACAATTGGCATAAAATCTGGATCTTATTGGTTCTGGAAAGACAGCAACATTAAAATTGTCAGTGGCCACCATGTATGGACAAACATTACAATTCCCACAGGGGAAGGTACCAGTAA
>JARQOD010000008.1:27693157-27730798 GCA_033576555.1 Oophaga sylvatica | reverse complement strand
AAAAACATGAAAAGTAGCTGGATAAGATTTAAACATCAAAAATTTTCCCACAAAACAAAGAAAAAATCTAATTAAATAGGTACCCCCATTTCCCCCCTGTGGGGGTTTCGATTTCAATGGATGGAATGCGAATACGAACCATTTTTTTCTTCACTTTTAATTCACAAAATGCTAAATTTAAGTAAAAAAACCTTAAAAAAAGTTTTTGGGAATTTCCCCAAAAATTTCCTTTAAAGCTTTTTAAATGAGAACCTAGCGGGGCCGACTGGCCTCTAAAAATTTGGCAAATCCCAAAAAGGGGGCCCTTGTCTGGTCATGGGACCCTTTGGTCTGCCACTTGCCCCCGAACGGTGTTCTCAAGACACCAATATTTTTAAAAGAGTTTAAAGGAGCAAAAAGTCGTGACTCCGTCATTACCCGTGGGCCCGGGGGGAAAATCATTTGAAATATTGGTTTTTTTAAAAATTTTGTTTCCTATCCAGGGAAAATTTAAAAAAATTAATCCCTTTGGTTATGGGGGGGGGGACGGATGGGCTGTGTGATTTAAACCCCCAGGATGAATTTCCCCCCAGCCCTTTAACCCCCCCTAAGCCCCCTTTTTTTGGGCCCCCCCTTCAACAGTAATAAACCCCCACGAGTTTTGAAAAATAATCCAGGCGTGTTGTTTGCGGACTTTTTTTAAAAGCTTGCAAAAGCGGCCGATTGTTGGATCGTTTATGTTTCACTTGATCAACCAAAAACTCCTGCCTAAAATTTTTGCTTCATGTTGCATCGCCATTTTATTTTACTCTTTTTTTTTCCTTACAGTTTTTTTCCCCCTTTTTCCCCCCCCTGGGAACAGATAATGACCCCTTTCCCCTTTCACACGAAGCAAGGCTGGGGGGGAAAAAAAAAATTTTATCCTTAACAAGGGCTTGGTGGTTTCAAAAAATCACAGGGTTTGGGGTATGAGCAAAGTCCGGGTAAGGTTTATCTGTGGGTGCGGGTAAGTGTTTCGGGGGCCGAAAAAAAATTTTTTGGGCCCCGCAGGCATGTCCACGGTGTTTAAAAAACGCAAAACATCAGGGGGGGGCCTGTTTTTTGGCAATCCTGCTGTTTTAACAGCCAACGGACATGCAGCCGGGGGAAAAAAACAAATTTTTTTCACGCCCCAAAAGGGATCGGTTAGGGACCGAGCAGATAAACCCCTTTTCCGAGCACATTTGCTCATCCTATTGCCCCCTTTTCCCAATATATGTATTTGCGCTTGTAATTTTAAAAAGATATTATCTTGTCGTAAGCTCTTGCTCCCCGGGGGCCCCATTTTTTTTGGGGATTGGGAAAAAAAATTTTTTTTTTAAAAAATTTTCCTCATGGTTGATATTAAATTTGCTAAAGTCTTCCTGTCAATCAGAGATTTTTTGTCCGGGGTGGACTTTTTTAATTCCCTTTTAAAATCACCCATACACTTTAGCAGGTATCTACCCGACCCCCATATCTTTCCCGGGTGTGTCGCTGCGAAGATCCCTGCGATTGCACCCTGACTTTCACAGGGTTTTTCTTTTTGCGGGTGTTTTTCGGAAGTGAGGGAAATTTTAAATTTTTCCCCTGTGGATAAAAACCCCCTCCTCCTGAAATTAAAAGTTGTGGTAATTGGTTTTTTCATTTTCTGCCCCGTTTTGGGGGGAAATGTGGGAAAGCTTTTTTGCAGCACGAGGGGATTATTTAGAAAAAACAAAAAAGGAAAATCCCCGTTGTGGTTTTTCCCCCTCCTCGTTTATTATTTTTTCCCCCCAAAGTTGGTGTTCCCCCGTGTGATATTTTTTATGAAGGTGGTCTTTTTTTTTACCCTTGTCTGTTTTTCTTCGTTTATACTGTGTTGAAGGCTTACCTTTGTTTTCCCCCCGGGGGTTAAAAAAGGGGCCCTTTTCCCGGATAGTTTTCAGTGGTTGGGATTTTAAGGAGATAGGGTTACCTGGCGGCTGGACCCCTGTACCATCAAAATACCTCCCGGGAGAGGGGGGGGTCAGGACCCCGTGGGCGTTCTCTTTCCCCGGGGGCCCCCGGCCCCAGTCAGGGGAAAAATTTTTTTTTGCAGCTCTGGGTTTGTTATGATGCCCGGATCGGGTCCCCTTGCTAAAAAAGTTCAATACAGGGGGAGATCCCCCGGAGGGAATTTGTTGGAGTTCGAGGGGGCCACGGACACCCGGGAATCCCCGCTTTTGGAGCAGTTTTGTAAGGTTTATTGAAAATTTAAAAAGTGTTTTTGGCGCAGTATGACCTCCCATAAAAACGGAAGCCGCTATGGCCTTGCTTTGATTGACAGAAGTTTCGGGAGGGGGGGGGGGAATTCCCCCCCTGTGATACCCCCCCTTCTAAAGGGCCCTTATAGGGGTTTTCCCCTGGTCAGTCCAGGGGGCCCTTGTTTTTTGGGGGGCATTTTCCCGGGGGGGGGGGGGGTGGGGGCCCCCCCAAAAAAGAATTGTTCTTCTGGGGAAAAAAAAGGGACTTTTTTTTGGGGGGAAAAACCCCCCTTTGCGAGTGAGAATCGCCGGAAAATATTATAGTTGTTGGTGGACGGCAAAAGGGGTAAGTTTTGTCCCCCAAATTGTTCAGTTTTCGTACCGGGGGGGGGGTGGTGGGTGCGAAACGAAGGAATTGTTTTCTGGATTTTGGGGCCCCGGGGTAATCTGGGGGGTGCCGCTTTGGGGCCCGGTTCAAGGACGATTGAGGGGTTGGTAAACCCCCCCCCTTTCTCATGACGCCAACCTCTCGGTAGGGGAATTTTTTTGGGAACAGGCCTAAGTTGTTTTTATGTGTTTGGGGTTTCCCCTCCTATAGTGCTGGGCCGCCTTTGGAATAACATAACCCCCGGGTTTTAATGGCAATCCCCAGAGATAACCAAGGAGCGATTTCTGTAAAAAAAATGCTGAAAACGGTATTGGTCGGTGCTCCCCGGGCCTTTTCCCCATTTTGGGGATTTGAATGTTTCCGGAAAAAAAAGGGTGTCAAAAATACTCTGTTTGAATGGGCTTGAAAAGATTCTGAGAGAGGCCCCTCTGGTGGTTCAAAGGGTACTAAAGTCTGAAAATTGTGGGTTGGGAATCAGTTTACTGAGGGGGTTATATAAGGGGTCGCCCCCCATCGGGGTTTCCCGGGGGGGAAAATTTTTTGGCTCAATCCCTTTTTCTTTTTTTGTAGCCTGCTGTTCGTGCTGCACTCCGCTAACAGTAAGACATTTTTTTTTTTGTTTTTTTTGTTGTTTTTGCTTTTGTCCTGCATTTGTGGGGGGCCCTTTGGGTCCCTTCCCCGGGGGGTTTTGCCCTCATTTTGTTCAGCCATGATGTTTGTACATTTCTTTTTCCAGTTTTTTCGAAATTTATTGGGAATTTCTCGGTTATTGTTAAACCTTAACGATTTGACCAAAAAGGGTTTGATGTGGTAAATTGCCTCCGGGCAGTTTGATTTCAGGAAAATTTGCAGGATTCACTTCTGCCCGTTCTACGGGAGCCCGATTTTCTTGCCCTTTGGTGGGGTTGAGCCTTAAAATGGGGCAGGGCCGTTTTGTCCAAAGGACCAGAAAACCCCCAAAAGTAACCTTGTGCCCCTTTTTTCTCGAAAATTTTCCCTACTGAACGTAATTATAGTGGGTATCGGGTTATTGGGAAGGGGCTTTTGAAGGGGGAGACATTGGTGGAGGGGGAAAAACGGGGTGGTCCTTACGGCCTAAGACTGGTTTTCTGGAATTGCCAAGGACTTAATCCTAGAAGGCCCCGGTGGGCTTTTTTTTTAACTTTTAATTTTGTGGTTTCCTTTCTTTGGGAAAAAGTTAAAAGGGGATCCCCCTGAGGGTTTCCTTGCGGACTCTCCGAGTTATTGATCCTTTGTTATTTTTTTTAAAAAGGTTTTGGGGTTCTTTCCGCCATTTTGCCCCCAAATTTAGACTGGCTCTGGAGGGGGCAGGAGGTAGGCCCGACGTGCCGTTTGGGGAAAATTTTTTGTCCGGACCAGTGGGAAAAAATGTATTCTGGTTCATTTTCCCCCGTTGGCCGGTCTTGGAATTTTTGGTACCGAGATTTTTTGTCGGCCCCTTTGGTGGCCCCCTTGTCTCTGATGTCGGGATTTGTCAGGGGGACTTCTCTCGCCCAAGCCTTGCTCTCGCTTAGGGTTTGTTGATGCCATTGCCTGTGCCCAAGAGACCATGGACCCATATCTCTATGGATTTCATTTCCGACCTCCCTGTTTCTCAGAGAATGACCGTCATCTGGGTGATTTGTGATAGGTTTTCCAAGATGATACATCTTGTGCCATTACCTAAGTTGCCTTCCTCCTCTGAATTGGTGCCTTTGTTCCTTCAGCACGTGGTTCGTTTACACGGCATTCCTGAGAACATTGTGTCTGACAGAGGAGTCCAGTTTGTTTCCAGATTTTGGAGGACCTTTTGTTCTAAACTTGGTGTTCAATTGTCTTTCTCCTCTGCGTTTCATCCTCAGACCAATGGTCAAACTGAGAGAACAAACCAGACATTGGAGACTTATCTAAGATGCTTTGTGTCTGCTGATCAGGATGACTGGGTCTCTTTTTTGCCTTTGGCTGAGTTTGCTCTTAATAATAGGGCTAGCTCTGCCACTTTGATGTCTCCATTTTTCTGTAATTCTGGGTTTCACCCTCGATTTTCTTCAGGACAGACGGAGGCTTCTGTCTGTCCAGGTGTTGACTCTGTTGTGGAGCGTATGCAACAGATTTGGGACCAGGTAGTGGAGAGGTTGTCCCTCTCTCAGGGAGGGGGCCCAGCGGTTTGCTAACCGGCATAGGACTGATGGTCCTCGGTTTAAAGTGGGGGACTTGGTCTGGTTGTCCTCAAAAAATATTCCTATGAGAGTGGCATCTCCTAAATTTAAGCCTAGGTTCATTGGACCTTATAAGATCATGGAGATTCTTAATCCTGTTTCTTTTCGTTTGCTTCTTCCAGGGACATTTAAGATCCATAACGTGTTCCACAAGTCCTTGTTGAAGAGGTTTGTTGAGCCAGTGGTTCCTACTGCTTTGCCTCCTGACCCTGTTCTGGTTGAGGGCAATATGGAGTTTGTGGTTGAGAAAATATTGAATTCTCGTTTTTCTAGACGGAAACTCCAGTATTTGGTTAAGTGGAGAGGTTATGGTCAGGAAGACAATTCTTGGGTGTTTGCTTCAGACATCCATGCTAGGAGACTCATCCGTGCGTATCATAGAACTCATCCTGACCGACCTGGTTGCTCAAGTGAGGGTTCGGTGACCCCTCCTCAAGGGGGGGGTACTGTTGTGAATGGACTTGAAATGAGTTCTGAGCAGAAGCTCCCTCTGGTGGTTACAAGCGGTACTAGACTGTCCAATGAAGATTGTGAGGATTGGGAATCAGGTGTTACTGACTGGTCTTATATAAGGGAGTCGCCTTCCCATCAGGGTTGCCGGTGATCAATTGTTCTGGTCTCAATCCTTGATTCCTGTTTCCTTTGTAGCCTGCTGTGTCATGTCTGCATCTCCTGCTAACAGATAAGACATTTTCTTCTTTTTGTTTTTTGTGCTTGATTTTTGCATTTTGTCCTGCACTTCTGTGGGGGCCTTCAGGGTCCCTTCCGGGGGCTTTTGCCCTCTCAGTTTAGTTCAGCCACTGATGTTTGTACATTTGCTTTTTCCAGTTTTTTCAGTGGCTGCTGTTTTGATTTTGTTACACCAGAGAACTAATTTAGGTGGTAGAGGTTGTGTGATCTCAGGTGTTTTTGAAATTAGTAGAGTTGGTGCTTTTCAGGGTTTTTTGGGATTGCAGTAAGTGCCCTTCCTATCCTTTTCTATTTAGGTAGTTTGGGTCCCAACGTTTGCTCATACTATTTTCTGTCTGTGTCAGTATTTCTTCTTGTCTAACTGCCATTACATGTTTGGGGGCTTTCTATGTTCTTTGGGGATCTGCTCCGGGGCAGATAGCTTTCCTCTTTCTATCTTTAGGTGTAGTTAGTTTCTCAGGCTGTGACGAGGCGTCTAGGACCAACGTAGGAACGCTCCACGGCTGCCTCTAGTTGTGGTGGTTAGTCAGGGTACTGCAATCTCATAGATTCCAACTGCTCTGGTGTATTGCCTTTTTTACCTGCACTCCTCAGCTACCGAAACATAACATACCTCCTCATCGCGAGTATGACTGTTCTGTTAACTTGCTCCCTGGGGCCAAGTTACCGAAATCTAGGTTGTATAACCTTTCTGGTCCTGAGAGACAGGCCATGAAGGATTATATTTCAGAGAGTCTGGCTAAGGGGCACATTAGACCTTCATCTTCCCAGTGGCCGCGGGGTTCTTCTTTGTGAAGAAAAAAGATGGAGGCCTACGCCCTTGCCTGGATTTCCGTGAGCTTAATCGGATTACGGTCCGAGATCCGTATCCGCTCCCACTTATTCCCGATCTCTTCAATCAGATCGTGGGTGCCAAATGGTTCTCTAAGTTGGATCTCAGGGGGGCGTACAATCTGATTAGGATGAAGGAGGGGGATGAGTGGAAGACGGCGTTTAACACTCCGGAGGGGCATTATGAGAACCTTGTCATGCCATTTGGTCTGAGTATTGCCCCGGCGGTGTTTCAACACTTTGTAAATGACATCTTTCGCAACCTAATGGGACAGTTTGTGGTTATATATCTGGATGATATTCTAATTTACTCGCCAGATCTTGTGTCTCATCAGGAACATGTTAGGCAGGTGTTACAGATCTTGCGGGATAATAAACTGTACGCCAAATGGGAGAAGTGTGTGTTCGCCGTACAGGAACTTCAGTTTTTAGGGTTCCTGGTGTCAGCATCCGGTTTTTGTATGGACCCTGGGAAAGTGCGGGCAGTTCTTGAGTGGGATCTGCCAGAGGATCTTAAGGCATTACAACGTTTCCTGGGGTTTGCTAACTACTATCGGAAATTCATTCGTAATTTTTCGTCCATAGTTAAACCTCTCACAGACATGACTAAAAAAGGGACGGATTTTTCAAAGTGGTCTGACAAGGCTTGTCAAGCGTTTTCCTCTTTGAAAAAATGTTTTGCTTCAGCACCCATACTTATTCAACCTGATGCGTCACAGCCGTTCATTGTTGAGGTGGACGCTTCCGAGGTAGGGGTGGGAGCAGTATTGTCACAAGGTTCGTCCCCTAGTAAATGGCATCCGTGCGCTCTTCTCTAAAAAATTGTCCTCCACTGAGAGGAATTATGATGTCGGCAATAGGGAACTCTTGGCCATTAAGTTGGCTTTTGAGGAGTGGCGTCATTTTTTGGAGGGGGCAGTCCACCCGGTCACCGTCATTACCGATCACAAAAACCTGCTATATTTAGAGTCCGCTAAACGTCTGAATCCCAGACAAGCTAGGTGGTCGTTGTTTTTTACCAGGTTTAATTTTGTCGTCACATATCGTCCTGGCTCAAAAATGTTAAGGCGGATGCCTTATCTCGCTGTTTCCCAGGGGCTGGGAATACGGAGGACCCGGTTCCGGTCCTTCAGGAGGGGGTGGTGGTGTCGGCAGTGTGCTCTGAGCTTGAGGAGGAGGTATTGGAGGCTCAGGGGGACGCCCCTGTAGGACCTCCAGGGAGACTGTTTGTTCCAAATCAGTTGCGACAAAAGGTGGTCGAGGCACACCATAATTCAGCTTTGGCAGGACACCCAGGGAGTAGAGCAACTGAGGATCTCCTCTCGCGTCGGTTTTGGTGGCCTAACTTGCATAAGGAGGTGGTAACTTTTGTCGCGTCCTGCGAGGTTTGTGCGCGCTCTAAGACCCCACATACCCGTCCGTCGGGGACCCTCTTACCTTTGAAGATCCCGGAGCGTCCGTGGACTCATCTGTCTATGGACTTCATTACGGACCTCCCGCCATCTTCGGGTAAAACAGTCATACTCGTTGTAGTGGACAGGTTCAGCAAGATGGCACATTTTATCGCTCTTCCTGCTCTTCCTAATGCTAAGACTCTTGCGCAGGTGTTTATTGGGGAGATTGTAAGGCTTCACGGGGTACCCTCCGATGTGGTGTCAGATCGGGGGTCTCAGTTTGTGTCCAAATTCTGGAAAGCATTTTGTACACGGCGGGGGATGCAGTTGTCATTTTCATCGGCTTTTCACCCGCAGACCAATGGTCAGACAGAGCGTCTGAACCAGAGCTTGGAGACATATCTCCGGTGTTTTGTGTCAGAGAACCAGGAGGACTGGGCTTCTTTCTTGCCTCTGGCGGAATTTTCTCTAAATAATAGGCGGAGCGAGTCCACTGGTAAGTCCCCGTTTTTTGGGGCATATGGTTTTCACCCCAGTTTTGTACTTTCAATAGGGGGGGCTCTTCTGGGGTTCCTGAGGAGGAACGATTTTCGTCGTCACTTGCTTCTGTGTGGAGAGGAGTGCTGAATAATCTGAGTACTATGGGGAACCGATACAAACGTATGGCTGATAGGAGGAGAGTGTCTGGTCCGGACCTAAGTGTGAACGATCTGGTATGGTTGTCTACCAAAAATATAAAACTTAAGGTTCCCTCCTGGAAACTGGGTCCCAGGTTCATCGGGCCATACAAGATCAGTGCTATAATTAATCCGGTTGCATTCCGTCTTGACCTCCCTCCTACATTTAAAATTCATAATGTGTTCCACAGATCGTTGCTTAAGAGGTATGTGGCGCCGGTGATACCTTCACCTTTACCTCCTCCTCCTGTGGTGGTCAATGGTAACTTGGAGTTCCAGGTGTCGAGAGTCATCGATTCACGTCTGAATCGCCGGTCCCTTCAGTACCTTGTTCATTGGAGGGGGTATGGTCCTGAGGAGAGAACTTGGGTTTCTGCGTCGGATATTAACGCAGACCGATTGGTTCGTGCCTTCCATACTACTCACCCAGATAAACCCGGCCCTGAGGGTCCGGAGGCCCCTCGTAGAAGGGGGGGTACTGTCACGGGTGTGTCGCTGCGAAGATCGTCGCGATTGCACACCCTGACTTCTCACAGCTGAGTTTCTGCTGCTGGGTGTTTTTCGGCAGTGAGGGAGTTAATTCTTCCGTGCTGGACTAGACCAGCCTCACTCAGCTGCAATTAATGTTGTGGTAATTGGTTTCCTTCATATACCTGCCTGTCTGCTGGGGAAGTGTCGGTGAAAGCATTCATGCAGACCAGCAGAGCGGATCGTATTGAGAAATCTAAAGCTAAGAGTACCTGTTGTGGTTTTCTCCTCTCCTCGCTTTATTATTTATCTCCTTACCCGTTGGTGTTCCCTCTGTAGTGATAGTTTTGTATGCAAGGTGGTCTTTTATTTTACCCCTTGTACTGTCTCGTTCGTCTTATACTGTGTGTGAAGGCAGTTACCTTCCTGTTCCCTGTGGTGGTAATCAGGGTCCTTCTCAGGACTAGATTACAGTGGTTAGGGATTCACAGGAGATAGGGTTACGCTGGCGGCCTGGACCTCTGTACCATCAACAGTACCTCCAGGTAGAGGGATTAGTCAGGACCCCAGCTTAGGGTCAGCATAGACCCCGGTCCTCCTGTATACAGAGACAGCGTGACACTATCCATAGACAGGAGCGCTCACTCCTGTGTTCTCTATGAGAGAGCTGCTGCAGGACATCTGTGGTGGCAACTTACCTTCCAGAGAGCAAAAGGCTCGACAGTCTGAATTCCGGCACGCCAGATCCTGGTCTCTCCTATCACATCAGTTGGCCGCCCCCATATACATATACACTATAGGGTAAACCGGTCGATAACAGTAAGTTCAGAAGACATCAGTCTAAAGTGTATGGGGGCTTAAGTCTAAAGCAATTCTCCTCAATCTTTCATTGGATACTTCCATTAACTGCAGGTTTTTATCTGATATGCTAAAGTATTATAACGTAAGAAAGGGAAACCAGGCATTCATTGAATAGAATGAGTCATGGCGTATGATTCAGAGGTTAACACCAGTAAAATGCTTGTATCTATAGAATCATCGGGAAAATATCTAATAGAACCTGTTCTAAAGCCTTATTGATGCGTCATTATGCAAACTGCTGGGTAGTAAGACAAATCTCGACCCTTAAACTGGAACTGATATCACCAAGTATGACTTACCGACCAATGAAGCCGGCAATGGACCTGCTGGATGACTGTGGAGGTCCGATGCTAGGTGTCATCATCTAAAAAAGATTGTATGGCACACACCAAACCTTCTGTTAAAGAGGTTTTTTCTCTTTAAACTGAGCACCTTCTCCAATTACCATTGCTCCACTGATTCTGGAACAGTTTTTTTTATTTTCATTTTGTGCTTTTCTGTTCCAAAGTTATGGGCCCGCAGTAATAAAGATGCAAATTTTCCCCGCTATCAACAGCATATACCACAGAACTTCTCTGTGGGCGTTAGCCTTATCTCCGCTTATGCCGGCCAATTAAAACCTGGCCTCGCCCAAAGAGAAGTTCTGCGGTATACACTCAATTTGCATTTTTTTTTAAGTGGAGGGCATAAATTAGGAACGGAGGGGCCCAGAAGAAAAAAAAAAATTGTTCCAGAATCAGTGCTAATCAGAGGAGGAAAAGGTCCTCTCTAAAAACACTTGACACTAAATATACAAAACAAATACATGTGGACACTAGTTTAAAATGGAAGAAATGGTTGCGCATGAGCCTCGGTCCGTTTGATTTCCTGGTGCACCATGTCGTGCTTTGCAAGTAACCCGGTGTGATCCTTGTGTAGTATTTCCAAAGTCTATTTAACGGCTCCCTAGAGACACACCTGTGTGTAGTAACTCTCTTAGTTTCTGTGCTCAGTTCCAGTCCACATTCATCAGGATGTCTCCTGCTTGTCTGTGATTTCGTGTCCCTGGGTTACTTGCCTGGGTTTTCTAGTAACATCGTTACCTACCTGCCCGCGTTTTCCAGTATCGCTAACTTCTTGTCTGCAGTTTCCAGTAACCTTGCTACCTGTCTGTCTTTCGAGGACCTCACCTACTTCCCTGCGATTTCCAGTATCAACCTTCCTGTGGTTTCCAGGACGACTTCCTGGCTGTCTGCAGCTTCCAAGGTTTTCAGACTTTCTATGTTCTCCCGAGACCTGTCTGCTACCTGTCCCTGGTCTTCAAGGACCTCTTTACATGTCCAACTGCGGTTTTCATGACATCTTACTGGCTCTGTGTGGCTTCCATGGTAATAGACTTTATTGTTACTCTGGAGTTATGTCTCCATGACGCCTCATGTTTGCCAACGTACTTCAGCAACCCTGCTATCTGCCTGAGGTCTTCATGTGTCTGTGGGTTCCAGACTTTATTAAACTTATGGTTTGTAATATGTGTTAGGCCCATTGGCATACTGCTCAGCCCATCTAAATCTTCTGATTAACACAATAGTTAAAGAGGGTGAGGGGGAACTACTAAGTTAGAATCCTCTAAATCAGGGTTCCAAACTCCAGTCTTCAAGGCCCACCAACAGGTCATGTTTTCAGGATTTCCTTAGTATTGCCCGGGTGATAATTGCATCACCTGTGCAATACAAAGGAAATCCTGAAAACATGACCTGTTGGTGGGCCTTGAGGACTGGAGTTGGGGAACCCTGCTCTAAATCAGTCAGTGGAACAGGCTGCCTCGAGAGGTGGTGAGTTTTCCTTCAATGGAAGTCTTCAAACAGAGGCTGGACAGACATCTGTCTGAGATAGTTTAGTGAATCCTTCATTGAGCAGGGGGTTGGACACGATGACCCTTGAGGTCCCTTCCAACTCTAACCTTCTATGATTCTAAACTTCTGAAATGTTAAAGGAGGCAGGTTCCTTTCCTTTGAGTGGAGAGAGGCTACAAGAAGACCCTAACCTCTCGGAGTATTACACGACTGTCCTATGATTTCAGTAGGCACCATGTAATGCTTTGTCTCTCCTGTGGAGGCGCTGCAAGGAAACTGAACACATACTTCCGAGTTCTCTTGCCAGTTACGACATCACTGGGGATTGAAGCACATTTTTTTGAATTTTTTTTTAAATAAAACATATTTATAAGAGTTACCAAAAGCATAATTACTGCCTTTGGTCGGACCTTCTACCCGATACGATCACAGCCTGATTTGTGTATTCAAATTTTAATATAACTAAATAAAGGTATAATTCAAGGCATGATCCATTAGAGTCGGGTACAACGGAGATCTGAACCTGAGCATTATCCAACCTGAGGTAGACGGCTTCATTATACAGACAGCTGTAAGCTTCGCAAAACCTAAGCAGTTTCTCCTCACTGTCCGCCCATCAGTCACCGATACATCACATGCAATTAGCACGATCACTGACTATTGAATTAGGTTGATGGAAGAAGTCTACGGAAAATGATGGTATCGATGGCTAGTCTATTGCACCTCTGCCTCGTATCCTCGGCATGGGCGAGAGAAATGCACGAACATATCTCTGAAATTACTACATTATGGCACGTGCACACATTAAGCATTTACTGCAGACATTTCTGCCTCAAAATCGAGTCTCTAAGGCCTCTTTCACACATCCGTCTTTTTGTATCAGGCATGATCCGTCCTATGCCTGAAGGGACGGATCCGGCGCTGAAACAAAAAAAACTGATGCAACGGATCCAGTTTTTTGCTGCATCCGACCTGAACCTTTGAACCCAGAAAAAGAGGGTTTCTGATGCCCGGAGACACTGGAAAATGTAGTAGTAGTAGTAGTAGTAGTAGTAGTAGTAGTCCTCGATTTCCAGAATCCGGATCAGACTTTTGCCGGATTCCACAAAAGTCTGATCCGCTTCCATTGAATTCCATTGTTTCCGGTCGCCTGATGCGCCGCTTCAGGCACATCAGGCGGCTCTGGCAAAAAAAAAAAAACGTTGCAGCAACCGTCTTGTCCGGCCGCCGGAATGTACAATTCCGACGGATCCGGCCAAAAACGGATGCAACGCAGTGACATCAGGCACGATCCGGCGCTAATGTAAGTCAATGCTAAAAAAAAACGCATCCGGTACCGGATCCGTTTTTTTAGAAACACGCCGGATCGCGCCTGATTCAAAAAGCCTGATGTGTGAAAGTAGCCTTAGCAGGAAAATCACTGCATTTTTATTGCTTTTTTTATTACAATAGGTTTAAAATGCTACAAAAACGCTGAAAGAATTGACAGCTGCAGATATGACACAGCTTCAAATTTGCAAGGAAAAATTAGCAGCATATGTATGAGATTTCCAAAACTACATTCATTTTGCTGGGGCAGTTAAATCAGCTTCAGCGAAGAAAAAACTAAAACGAATCAAAAATGCAAAGTGTGAATATACCCTTATGCTCCGGGGATCTCACTATATATCTTTTTCTTTATCTACTGTATAATCCAAAAATAGACAGTACTCCAGAAAATATTTTCAAAACTATCGGACCTTAAGTGGCCATATATGTCGACGATTGTCTAAAAAAAATAATGAAAGTCTCTTAAGCCATATATCCCAAATCTTTCCATCTAGAAAAAAAAAAAAAAAAAAATGGGGCCGAAAATGTGCAGGTATAGTTGAAAGCCCACAGGTTGTAACACACCAACCTAGTGACAACTAAAACACCTGGTGTACTTATTGGCCCATGTGAACAGTAGACAATTGGACTAAGTCAGAACTTCACATTGAAACCATTTGGTCCTAGTTTTTCCTTGTGTTTCAACAGATGTGTCCTATCTCATCCTCTCCTATGAAGGTGGGAGATATGTGGTCAATGAATTTGAACAGCAATTGCTTCTCTATTTTTTTGACAATGGAGGGTTTGGGGAAAAATTTTCATGAGAATTTTGAGGTGTTTTGGGGAATTTTTGGCCACTCATCCATAAGAGCGTTTGTGAGGTCAGACGCTGATGTTGGAGGAGAGGATCGGGCTCACCATCTCCATTCCCGTCGATGGGGTTGAGGTCAGGTTCTGTGCACTTGTCAGTTCATCCACCAAACTCCCCCAACCAGGGGCGGACACAGACTGGAGTGGGCCCCTGTGCAAGAAATTTTTCGGGCCCCCCCCCGCACTTTATAGGGCAACAAAGTTATGTAATCATATAGATTGTAATATTTATTTAGAATGCAACTATCAAATCTAAATAGTAAAGTTGTTTAATATGATCATAAAAACTAATAGGGAGATAGATGATACCTACCTGCCCGTTCTACCTACCACTTGCATAGGTCAGTCACAAACCTCAGTGGGCCCCTTTAACACAGACCACGATTCATGATGTACAGATACAGCAGAGAAATATGGGTATAGTACAATGCCAAATACTTCACTTCTTCCATTACATGAGTGATATCTATTGTAAATTCTACAATAGCTCAAAAACCGCCAAATCCTCACAGCGCACAGTGCAGACTGGACAGTACAGTCCTCCATACAATATTATGGGCACCACAGTCTCCCCCTCATCACCCATATAATACCCCATGCAGGATGTCACCCCCCATATAATGCTCCATACAGAATACTGGACCCAAAATAATGCTCCATACAGAATACTGGACCCAATATAATGCTCCATACAGGATACTGGTCCCCATATAATGCTCCATACAGAATACTGGACCCAATATAATGCTCCATACAAAATATGGAGCTCTCCCTGCGCTGTACTGCATTCTGCACTGTTACGGCTCAGGAAAGGGCGCTGTGGAAAGACTCCCCATTATCATCATGATTGCCTCACCATCATCATCAATGCCTGCCCATCATCATCTTCTCCCCATCATCAATGCCTGCCCATTATCATCAATGCCTGCCCATTATCATCAATGCCTGCCCATTATCATCATCTTCTCATCATCATCAATGCCTCCCCATTATCAGCAATGCCTGCCCATCATCATCTCCTCCCCATCATCATCAATGCCTGCCCATCATCATCTTCTCCCCATCATCAATGCCTGCCCATTATCATCAATGCCTGCCCATTATCATCATCTTCTCCTCATCATCATCAATGCCTCCCCATTATCAGCAATGCCTGCCCATCATCATCTTCTCCCCATCATCAATGCCTGCCCATTATCATCATCTTCTCCCCATCATCATCAATGCCTCCCCATTATCAGCAATGCCTGCCCATCATCATCTCCTCCCCATCATCATCAATGCCTGCCCATCATCATCTTCTCCCCATCATCAATGCTGACCATTATCATCAATGCCTGCCCATTATCATCATCTTCTCCTCATCATCATCAATGCCTCCCCATTATCAGCAATACCTGCCCATCATCATCTTCTCCCATCATCAATGCCTGCCCATTATCATCAATGCCTGCCCATTATCATCATCTTCTTCCCATCATCATCATCAATGCCTCCCCATTATCAGCAATGCCTGCCCATCATCACACACAGACAGCACCACAGCACACAAGCACTCTCTCACATACAGACATACACACACACACACACACACAAAGCACCGCACTACATACACACAGACACACACAGAGACACACACACACGTCTTACCTGTCCAGCGTCCGCGCGCTCTCTGCCACAGCCGGCCGCTGAATGATGACGTCATTCAGCAGCGCTGCTGTGAGAGGAAGCGCCGGCGCCCCCTGGAGCCCGGAGCTGCAGCAGCGGAGGCACGGGAGAGGTAAGTATTGTGCCAGCTGATGCCGGGGCCCTGAGCAAGCGAGGGGGGGCCCAGTGGCGGCTCTGACACCGCTAACGGGCGCGGGGGTGCCAGACTGCCAGTGGGCCCCCCCGCCTGCTCAGGGCCCCGGCACTTGACCGGGTGTGCCGGGTGCTGACGCCGGCCCTGCCTCCCGCAGCGCTGCTCTTCTCCTTGTGCCTCGGCTTGAATAGGTAAATAATTAGCCATGCGGTGCTGGAGGCTGGAGGGGCCCCCTCTCCCCTGGGGCCCCCGTTCAATGAACGGGCTGCACGGGCGGTAGGTCCGCCCCTGCCCCCAACCATGTTTTTATCGACCTTAGCACCCCATAGTGTTATCACTCCTCCACCAAATTTTACAGTTGGCAAAATGCAATTATACCACTCCATATGATGTGTGGCATTCTGCTTTGTGATGTCAGGCTTGAATGCAGCTTCATGGACATGGACGTCTTACCATGAAACTTGCAGCGGGGCACAGTTCTTATGCTGCTGTTAATATTAGAGGAGGTCTGGACTTTGCCGTTATGGGGTCAGCAGAGCGTTGGAGACATTTGTGCCCTCTGCTATTCCGCACTTGCTCCCCCCGCTCTGTAACATTACGGGTCTCCACTTCGTGGTTGAGTTGCTGCCGTCCCTTCCACTTCTCAATAACATCACTCACAGGTGACGGGGGAAGATTTAGGAGGGAAGAAATGTCACAAACTGACTTGCTACACAGGTGCCTCCTATTTCAGGACTGTTGTGGTATCAGTGAGCTCTTTGCCATTACTAACATTTGTTGCAGAATTGCTAGTGTTAAACTGCGTGGTGAGGGGTTGAATGTTTTCCGCCGGTGGCAATGTGTCACAAGTGCACTGTTTGTGCCAGCCTGTTAATAGGGCTTCCACACAGAGGCTTAGCGTAAGCCACTCCATTCAACAGATCCTAAGGGTTGCCTTGGCCTTCCCCCTTTAACCTCTGTACAGGGATTTGGATTTACACAGGGACCCCTGGGCTGGGGCCACGGAATCAGCTTCTGACCTGTGGAGCAAGGACGTGGCAAGAAGGGTCATCATGTGAGGTCAACGCCAAGCAGTCAAGTTAGGTACAAAATCAGAAAGAAAGTGGTTGGTCCAAATACAAACCAAGATCAGAATATGGAATAAACAAAGTAGCATAACCATAGCAATGGATCGGAGTGACCAGCTCTAGCTAATCTAAATTACTGGCAGCTAGAGACTGTCTGCTGAGGTGTATATACAAGGACGTTGTGGCCATGGCTCCCAGCAAAAGCTAATTACATCACCAGCCCACTGCAGAAAAACAGGTGGCAACACACTGCCCTGGTCCAGCATTTGTCACAGTATTAGTCTGGCGCCACCTAGCGACCAGGGCAGAGGTAGCAGCAGAATGTTTAAAAACGGATGTGACACAATGGCGCAAAAAGAAAAACACCTGTGCCGATACTTTGGTTTATATAGTGTTTAACGTACTTTGAGCCACAGATTAAGCAGTAATAATGCAAAAATTCTCCAATCACCGGATGCTTGAATGAGCATAAGAAAGCAATTTTACCACTTCCGGTTCGGTCGCTGGCAAGAGAAAGCAGGGTGAAAACTGGACACGATCTCTCCCAGGTGTCCACCACGTTTTATGGAGAGATACCTGACCAGAAAATTCCCGTTCTGCACCGGAGTTATTCACCCCCAGTCAATTTATGGGACAATGCATGGAGGAATGACTTACATCTCTGGCATTACCAACACGCTAAAGGTGGAAAGAGCACACAGAGTAGGTTTTTAACCTTACTCTACAAAACATAATTCTTCTAAAATCCAGAAATAAGGTCTATATTAAAGTCCTACACAAACAATGAGCAGACACAACAGATCCAAGTTCTTAAAGGCCTATTTCTTTGATCAACCAAGATATTAAAATATTATCAGACCGCTTGGTAATGATACTACTGTGTAGCCCTGGTGTTAGGCACACGCAGTACCCTGGAGAGTGTATGGCGAGACAGCAGTTTAATGCTAAATATTCATTCACTCGACATATACTAGACACACCCTTAGGGTAGTGGAGTATACTCTAGAGGGAGTGGTCAAGGTAGTATGTGTTGGAGTGATTTAGTCAGTCTAGTTCCTGTCTTCGGACAGTGAGGACGTGTGGAGTGAGTGTCTAGACTTCAGAGAGAGAAGACGTCTGGAGGGAGGAAGGAGTCTAGCCAGCTCTATCATCAGTTCATATCGTGGAGTCTGGTATAGGTGTTTGAATTCACCTTAGTCTAGTCAGAGCTGTATCACCTCCTCAGCATACACTGAAGGAAAGAAGAAGTTTAGTACAGAAAGTCTTCAGCATCCCTGTCTAAAGGACGGTATCAGGTTCAGAGACGTGCTCCTGCCTGTTGATAACTGAGCATCTGTAGCTAACTTCGAAGTAAGGAAAAGAAAGAAGTGACTGCTCGACCCTTGGCTAGTTTGAGTGCTTATGTTACCAGCGTGGACAAGGCGAAAGGCAAAGTGGATTTATTGGATTAGTGCTTACGGATTGAAGAAGTCCAGCACATTGCACCCGGTCACTGGGGACCGAAGGATCACTACTGTTTCAAGCAGAGTGATAAGAAAACCAGGAATCTACCGGACCCTAGGTCGCGGCAGACAGCCCCTTATAGTCAGTACGTAACTGGGGTCAGGGGGAGTGAAGACTTTGGAGTCTCTGCAGGACAAAATAAGAATTCAGCTCCTTCACAGGAAGGCCCCTACCACAAAGCTGACTGGGCAGGTACAGCTATAGATTAGCTGGAGATTTTGAGGGAACTACGCTTCAGGCTGGTTGTACTCGTTGTATTGGAAGTAAAGGAGGCCCCTAACTTGTCCAGCTGCTGTCTCAAGATACACTCTCCTTGGATCAGCCTCCCTGGGACCTGCCTGAACATCTTACAAGTAAAGGTATGGAAAGACGCTGACCGTGTGAGACTGTGTTCTTTATCTGCACCCGACTTCACAAATCCCATAGACTTTGAGGGACCAGTCCCACCTGTAGGGGACCCGACATCTAGCTGCCTCACCATCCCCTCAGAGATCTACAGCAGCGCTGGTACAAATTACCAGAATACTACAGGTGGCGTCACGAACTGTACATAAATCAATCCCCTGTAAATATATCCCCAACATACGCCAGACCGCCCGGGCCACAGACCGAGCCACAGCTACCTGTGACAATCCCCATAGACTTCTACGGGCTCGGCTCTGAGTACCCCATTGCCCTGGTAACCCACAATTGTGGTGGCGGGTCGACACAAAAACTTTGGCGTCACGAACAGGATGCGAAACTCGCAGAATTGCGAGCCCTGTGTGCCTAAGGACTTGTTTTTGTGAAAAAGGACTGTTTGCACTTTTGGCGCCAAAATCGCCATTTTTGTCGCCATATTCGCGCCCTCAGGCGCTGGAGAAGAAGGTGGGCGTACCTTCGTGGGCGTCTAACCCCCTGTGGCGCGAAGAAAATGCCTGCCCTCTCAAAGTGCTATTACAATATGCGATCCTGCCCTACAGCTAAGGAGGTCCGCCTCCTCTTCACCTTCCCTGCGAGGAGGAGGAGACGCAAACCCCACCTCCACGGAAGAGACCGGATGTCTCCGCAGGAAGAAGAGAGAATCTTCTGGAACAACATGGAGGCAGGACGTGTGCAGCCGAGCTGGGAAGCGGAGGAAGGCAGGCCCCGTGCCCCAGTCAAGCTGCCACCAACACCGGAGTTATCCGTGATCCTGCACCTGAAGCAGGCGTTGCTTGAGACAAGAGAAGAAAATGCACGCCTGAGGAAGATGGTCCAGGACCAACCTGGCTTTGAAGAAATAGAGAGACGCCGGCGTACCCTGGAACAGCGGAGGCTGTGGGACACGGTGGTCTCTCCCCTCAACGAACCCCACGATTCCAGATACCGAAGAGTCTGCTGCCCAAGGCGAAGGAGCAACCGGAGGCTGCCCCCGAAAGTACCGATCCCGATCCCACCGGTGAAGCGGTGGAAGCGAAGGAGGTTGAGGAGGTACAGCCAATCCCGGAACGCCCGCCCGGCCAAGAGGCCGCAGCAGATGATCGGTCCCCGGCAGGGACACCGGAGGGGTCCTGTCCGTCACTACCAGATGTGGACTGGGACGAGATGGCACGCCTGGATGACGTCGCCTATACCGCCCAGTGGGAACAAGAATGGCAGAGTCGTGAGGAGAAGAAGAGGCGTCAGCAGGAGGAAGAGCGGGAAACTCAGAGGAACCGTCAGCGACAATTTGCCGAGCTGATCGCGGACAAAGAGAGTGTCCGGAGAGATAAAGGTACCCTGAGGGAACCGCGGCGGCAGGGGTGTGTGACTGAGTTCCAGCTCCGGAAGGGCTGGGGCTTTATCCGTGAACCGGGCCTCTACCCAGCGGTCTTTGTCAGCAGGCGTGACGTAGAATCCCACCTGCCGCAAGGTCATCCCGGGAGGGACTTAGTAAATGGAGATATCGTCACATATACGCGGCACTGGGGAATGAAGGGATGGTATGCCCTTAACGTCACCATCGTCCGTGACCCGTCCCAGACGCAGGTACCGTCACCATTACCGCAGCGTCCCCGTCTCCAGCTCAAGCAGCATCCGGCCGTGCCCCAGCATCGCCCCCTGCAAATTCATCGCAACTAGCGACCCAGAGTTCATCGCAAAAGAAAGTTATATCTTCATCGCAACATGCGACCCAGTCTCAATCGCAATCCATGACGCGGTCCATATCGCTAACTGTGATTGAAACGCAATCGGTGTCACGTGAAGAAAATGTCTCTGCAGGACAAAATAAGAATTCAGCTCCTTCACAGGAAGGCCCCTACCACAAAGCTGACTGGGCAGGTACAGCTATAGATTAGCTGGAGATTTTGAGGGAACTACGCTTCAGGCTGGTTGTACTCGTTGTATTGGAAGTAAAGGAGGCCCCTAACTTGTCCAGCTGCTGTCTCAAGATACACTCTCCTTGGATCAGCCTCCCTGGGACCTGCCTGAACATCTTACAAGTAAAGGTATGGAAAGACGCTGACCGTGTGAGACTGTGTTCTTTATCTGCACCCGACTTCACAAATCCCATAGACTTTGAGGGACCAGTCCCACCTGTAGGGGACCCGACATCTAGCTGCCTCACATCCCCTCAGAGATCTACAGCAGCGCTGGTACAAATTACCAGAATACTACAGGTGGCGTCACGAACTGTACATAAATCAATCCCCTGTAAATATATCCCCAACATACGCCAGACCGCCCGGGCCAC
The DNA here is from genome assembly GCA_033576555.1 of Oophaga sylvatica. Taxonomy (NCBI): domain Eukaryota; kingdom Metazoa; phylum Chordata; class Amphibia; order Anura; family Dendrobatidae; genus Oophaga; species Oophaga sylvatica. Next base: position 27,709,972 of record JARQOD010000008.1, on the reverse strand, counting down.
ACTACCATCAATTATAGGTCCCCACCAACCCGGCCATCGAGCCTGAAACTCAACATTTAATGACCTCAAACTGCTTTTCTGGTATTAAGGATGGAAGCAAAGAAATAAAAATAATGTGTTTTGCTGATGACATGTGGTTGCTCTTGTCCGATCCAGAACAACATTTACAAAAAAGTCTTAGGGCCCCGTCACACTCTTCAATGTCCCAGCGATCCACCAACGATCCAACGTGGATGGGATCGCTGGGACATCGTTAGTTGATCGCTAGTGAGCTGTCACATGGACAGACTCACCAGCGATCAAGACCAGCGAGCACGCTGGTATCCAGTGTACACATCGGGTAACTAAGCACCGCGCCGCACTTAGTTACCCGATGTGTACCCTAGATACCAGCTCCCAGCTTCTGCTGTACGTGCTGGGAGCTCCCTGATCGTTGGTTTCCCGCTGTTACACGCAGCGATGCGCGCTGGCCAGCGGGAGACCAACGATGAAAAAATGGTCCAGGCCATTCGACAACGATCAGCAATACCCAGCAGGGGGGCTGGTCGTCGCTGCGTGTCACACTAAGCGAGATCGCTGGCTAGGTCGCTGTTGCATCACAAAATCGGTGACGCTTCAGCGATCTCGCTAGCGATCTCGCTTATTGTGACGGGGGCTTTAGATAAGCCGTCTTATTTTGGATCTTTCCCAGGTTATAAAATTAACATAAAGTGGGAAAAAAAGTATTTAGTCAGCCACCAATTGTGCAAGTTCTCCCACTGAAAAAGATGAGAGAGGCCTGTAATTGACATGATAGGTAGACCACAACTATGAGGGTCAAAATGAGAAAACAAATCCCAAAAATCACCTTGTCTGATTTGGTAAGATTTATTTTGCAAATTATGGTGGAAAATAAGAATTTGGTCATTAACAAAAGTTCATCTCAATATTTTGTTATATATCCTTAGTTGGCAATGACAGAGGTCAAACGTTTTCTGTAAGTCTTCACAAGGTTGGCACACACTGTTGGTGGTATGTTGGCACATTCCTCCATGCAGATCCTCTAGAGCAGTGATGTTTTGGGCCTGTCACTGGGCAATACGGACTTTCAAATCCCTCTAAAGGTTTTCTATGAGGTTGAGATCTGGAGACTAGCTAGGCTACTCCAGGACCTTCATAGGCTTCTTAGAAGCCACTCCTTTGTTGCCCTGGCGGTGTGTGCTTGGGATCATTATCATGCTGAAAGACCCATCCACGTTTCATCTTCAATGCCCTTGCTGATGGAAGGAGGTTTGCATTCAAAATCTCACGATACATGGCCCCATTCATTCTTTCATGTACAAAGATCAGTCGCCCTGGTCCCTTTGCAGAGAAACAGCCCCAAAGCATGATGTTGCCACCCCATGTTTCACAGTAGGTATGGTGTTCTTTGGATGCAACTCAGCATTCCTTCTCCTCCAAACACAGCGAGTTTTGTTTCTACCAAACAGTTCTACTTCGGTTTCATATGACATTCCCCTAATACTTTTCTAGATAATCCAAATGCTCTCTAGTGAACTTCAGATGGGCCCGGACATGTACTGGCTTAAGCAGGGGGACAAGTCTGGCACTGCAGGATCTGAGTCCCTGGTGGAGTAGTGTGTCACTGATGGTAGCCTTTGTTACAGTGGTCCCAGCTCTATGCAGATAATTCACTAGTTCCCCCCATGTGGTTCAGGGATTTTTTTCTCACCGTTCTTGTGATCATTTTGACCCCATGGATTGAGATCTTGCATGAAGCCCCAGATCGAGGGAGATTATCAGTGCTCTTGTAAGTCTTCCATTTTCTTAATATTGCTCCCACAGTTGATTTCATCACATCAAGCTTACTTGCCTATTGCAGATTCACTCTTCCCATCCTGGTGCAGGGCTACAATTTTGTTTCTGGTGTCCTTCGACAGCTCTTTGGTCTTCACCATAGTGGAGTTTGGAGTGTGACTGTTTGAGGTTGTGGACAGGTGTCTTTTATACTGATAACAAGTTGAAACAGGCGCCATTGCTACAGGTAATGAGTGGAGGACAGAGGAGGCTCTTAGGCCGGTTTCACATTTGCAGTTTAGTCCGCAGCGTTTGATGCGCATACATCCGCATACGTCCTGCGTACCTATCTTTAACATGGGGTACGCAGGGACATGCGTTTATATGCGTTCGGGTGCGTTTTCGTACGCTTGCGTCTTTTCGCGGTATGCAGCGGGGCGTGCCGAATGCATCTTGTTGCATTTTTTGCGGCGTCAAATGACGTGCGTAAAAAAAACACATTACTGGCTATGTAAACGCAAGCGTACGCAGCGACATGCGTAAGCTTTGCGTGCGCAATAATTTACATAAGACACGCCCATTGGGCGTGGCTTGTGTAAATTCAAAAATTTGCCGGGAAAATAGCACTTGCCTATCGTACGCAACCGCAAACACATGCATGCGGTTGCGGTTGCGGACTCAACCGCAAATGTGAACCTAGCCTTAAAGAAGAAGTTACAGGTCTGTGAGAGCCAGAAATCTTGCATGTTTTTAGATGACCAAATACTTATTTTCTACCATAATTTGCAAAATAAATCTTGCCAAATTAGACAAGGTGATTTTCTGGATTTGTTTTCTCATTTTGACTCTCATAGTTGTGGCCTACCTATGATGTTAATTAAAGGCCTCTCTCATCTTTTAAATGGAAGAACTTTCACAATTGGTGGCTGACTACATACTTTTTTCCCCACTGTAACTGCTTTATTTGATCAAATAAATTTTGTTTGAAAATAAATCAAGGTTTGACGCAAGGTTATTTCTGTCTGTGAGTTTAACAAAAGCATGGTTGTTAACTTATGCTTGTCAAGACTAAACTGATATATCAAGAAATGGTATGTTTCTAATAGAACTCCACAGTGTAACTTGACATCAAGGTTCAACTAGTTCAGAAAAGCATGAAAATCATGCAATTCTGCCAGAATGACCCTCCAAAGGGAAAACAACATCTATGTACCTCCAACATATCAAGACTCTGGTGAAGCGGTGTGATGCATAGGAAAAGTCCTCTTCCATGGCAGCCATCACTATTAGTACATGCGGGCACAATATTGGTGCCCATGGCGGTCCCACACAGCTCAACTTACAAATATTTATTTTTCAAAGCCAATTAACAAAAATAAAAAATGAATGTTATACTCTCAGTAGAATAATGAATATTCATTAACCTTTTTTTTATTATTATTTTTATTATTGATGATATGCACCTCCCATAGTCAATGGGGGTATACAAAGCTATCTGGATTCATAACTCATAAATCTCATATCTATCTATCTCATATCTGTCTATGCTTGCTGTGGTTTACCTTCTAATAAGATTGTGCTCTCATCAGATTATTTTTTCCGCTATTGCCACCATAAAGTGAATAATGATGGAATTATCATACCCCTGACATTATGCATGACCTACATAATCCATCAAAGCCTAGCAGCTAGTTATGGTAAAATATGCAGTGCTATCTGTGAAGTCTGTTTAGCGTCCACAGTCAGGAACCAGGTAATTTTTGACATTAGCTGATTCATATGGATAATACACATCATTTCATTCAGAATATTAAAATAACCTTTATAGAAACCATGCAGAGGCAATTTGATGCATTTTCTAACCATCTATACCATAGAGGGGTGAGGTTATGGGGGAAAGAAGTAATCTACTAGAGTCTAATTGGTCCTTACATAAACTAATGAACGATGATGAAAATGATAACATTTGCCATGCTTGTCTTTAGGTGTTATAATACCAATGGGGTTTTTTTGTGGGCAAGCGATTGTCTATCTGTGTGGATTTACTATTTTTATGCCATCAGTAATGATGCAATTAACGAAAAACAAGTTAATTATCGCATGTCGTTCCATTGCTGGACATGTTTACACTTGACAGTAAATAGGAACAATCGTCCTCCAGGGAATAATTTGTGTAGAAGTATCTTTAGGGGCCCAAAGTCTTCTACATGAGAAGACACCAGGCACGTGGGAGGTAGACAGTGACTTTTGTATTGAGGTCCAGGAGCTTCAAGTTACATCAACATTTATGAATCCAACTTGTTTGGATGTCCTTCAGTATGTAGTGGTTTTCCCACCCATTTCCATACACATGTTGACCACCTTTCATTTAGCCTGAGCCTATATCAAGCATTTACCTATTTCAGGAGTTCCTTTTTTGTCCCAACAGTCTCCTCCTATTCGTGATCACTTTAGACTCCCACCTCTCAGATATTTATGGCATATTGTGTCTCCACAATGTTATGGTTCGTAATGCCGACCATCAATGACCAGTGGACAACAGGAGACGTGTCCTTGCGGCTCAAAAGGGTTTACTTGTTTCTGAACACTCCTCTTCCCCAGTAGCAGATCTTCTAAGGAGCTAGCTATATATTGCTTATACATAGAAATCACCTAATGGTGGCTTCCGGCAGATCTTTACTATCTAACGTTCTCTATATATCAGAGAAATGAGGCTCCAACTACTATAACGATATATTTAAGGAATGAATGAATGTGACATTGTGTTAAAAATTGACATTCATTGTGCAGCAAAATAATATGCAAAAGAAGGTCACCCTGTCAATGTGCATTTTCTATTGATTCGGTCCGGCGCACCCCATCCATGTGTAAACCTACTATAGCATCTTGTGGAGAAAATGTAAAGCATCGTGTGTGACTTCTGTACACATCCTCAGTTTTCATTTCTGCATTTTGTGAGCTCAAATCTAGCAAATCACTGGTGATTAATCATTGCACATGCCAATACCAGGCCGTCCAATTAGTGCAATCCATTAAGGGAACTTAATTAAGAAAAAAAAAGGATTACACGGTGGAGGTAAATGCTGCATAATGAAGCCGGGGACGAGGGAAAAGTCACATTGATGATTCTGCTCTGAAGGCTTCACCTGTCTCACATATCTATAGAAAGTCCCGGCATATTTCCATTGACACATCAGTTAGATTATTATCGTCTCCGGATGACTAATCACAGTGCACAAATGGGGACGTGGTGGGATGTATCAGAGGCGAAGGTGAATAATCCCACTGCTGCATCCTACATACAGCATGACGAATGATGGACTACTGCATCCATTGTACTAATGTCCATGTGCTCCCGGAGGCCACAGAGGTGGAACGTAAAGCCTCCTGGGTTTCATCATAAAGTCTATAACCATCGGCATAACTACAATAGTTGCAGGGGTTGTAACTGCACCCGGGCCCAGCAATCTAAGGGGCCCAAAAAATCCCGTTGGCCTATGAGAAAAGACCAATATTATTAAAGACTTGCAAAAATTGGGGGCCCTATTGGAGCTTTTGCATGGGTTCAAAGAGCTTCAAGTTACGCCACTATCTGTAACTACACCATCTTCTGACTTTGGGCCATATATAATATGGTGCCTCCTTATGTGGCAGAGGGGTCCAAGTGCAACTTATGCTAAGCCACGCCTGGAACGCCCCCAAAACGTCCACTTTTGTTGGTCTGCTTGAAAATTGTGACTTAGGTCTAGAATGAGTTCTACACCAAAGAGATCTTCTTTATGGTGGCGATACACAAGTGACATAGCTATAAAGGTGTAGAGGGAGCAGTCGCATCTGTTGCCAGCTGCCGGAATGGGTAAAAAACAAACTGAATTATGGATAGTAGGTGGTAGATTAGGGTCCCTGCTATTGGAGCCCAGGTGCCTCTAGAAGGCCCCTTTTCCTGTTTGGTCCAGTATTCCTGCCCCCAATATTACTATTGGTAACAAAAGATATTAAAATCACATTAAAATGACATTACAATTGCCTCCAAGTCGACCGGGCCAACCATTTTGACAGGTTTTACATAATAAAATTTTGGCCCGGGACATCCTTGAATTTTAAGATTGTTTCCAAAACAGCTGGAATAGTCCTGGAAAATTTGGAACTATTGGCCTCTGAGATCCATTAGTGTAATCCAACAGTTTAGTGTTACAGGCCCAGACATAGTGCCATTATTGGAAGAAATATCCAACCTACAGCTTTTGGCACAAAATCAGGCAATTTGGTACTCCCACTACGACCAATGGGACAGTCTTTCCACCGTGCACAGCTTTCTAGTTTTTAAGGTTTGAGATAGACTTACTTAAGTTCATCAAGTTCACCCCATAGCCTAACATGTTGATCATAGCAAGGCAAAAGGCAAAAACCCATAGTTTCATAGTTTTCAAGATGGAAGGTAGACTTAAGTCCATCGAGTTCAACCAATAGTCTAACATATTGATCCATAGGAATGTAAAAACCTCATTAGGGTATAGTTTAATAGTTTTTAAGGTTGAAGGTAGACCTAAGTTTAGATAAGAAGTCATCCATTTTCATCATGGGTGTGGAATTTTTAGCAAACCTCATGATTAAGTATTTTTTTTTTTTTTTTGGTTCCTCAGGTTTCTGATCTGAGTACACCTCTGTTGAGAATATCTCAGGATAACTGTATATGGTTTTATTTCTTGGCATTAAAGGTAACCTGCCAGCACATTTTACATTGAGAAGAAGCTATCAGACAGGAGCTACCAAAAGTTATATTTTTATCAAAATACTCTATTTATTTCAAAAGGACCTGTCCGTCATGGCTGCATAGGCATTTGTCCAATAAAAAAAAACACATTTTTTTTGTAGAGATCAGATGGACTAGTCATGAGAAATCTAGAGTAGAAGACATATGCAAATTAGGCTGATCGTGCACTGGAGGCAGTTTAAGCGTCTCCTAATGCATTGACACCCCCCCGATGCGCTTCCGATCTGATTAGCATATGGCTTCAATGCTACAGTTCTCATGACTGGCCCATCGGATCACTACAAAAAGGTATCATTTTTTATTGGAGGCCAATCGCCTACACAGCCATGCCACTACATTTAGATTTAATGATAGACTTATAAGTACTTTTTAAATAAATAGAGTATTTTGAGATAAATGTAATTTTTGGTAGCGCTTGTCTGGGGGCTACACAGCATAGAGTTTGAGAAACTTTTCTTTAGTGAAAGCAATGTCGGCAGACTTTGCTTCTTCCCTAGTACCCGGGGTCCTTGGTATAAAGGAGGTGGTAGCACTTGCTAACAATAGCTTTCAGCTCATTAACACCTTGAAGGCGCCACATCTAGCTACTGCTAGAAGTCTCACCACGTGCTGGCACCTTTCTCAAGATGCTGAGGATGACCCAGTGACAGCTTATGCCATTCCTGTGATTAACCTTTTATTAGGATATGCTAGTTGTATATAGAATCTGTCTATTGAACATGAAGAATGAAAACTATTTTATCTGGAATATACAATCCAATTATCAGGACCTGATGAGCCTGGCATATTCCTTACAATCTCAAATAATGGTTGGCGGCCAAAAATTCCCGGTTACCAATGTTATTGTATTGTTGATCCCAGGGTGACTTACAAGCACTAAATCACGGAACTCCTAAATAATTCTCACATAAAACTGAATGTACATAGTGGAAACTTTGTTTGAGTGAAAATATTGTCCGGTGCTAGCTCTTGAGATCTGCAGATCTCCTCAACAATATCTAGGGAAGCGGAGGACACAATACCCTTGGCTAAAATGGGGACCTGTTCAGATTCCTCAGATTGAGATTGACAGAAGATTTGGGAGAGAGCATCAGCTTTAACATTCTTAGTACCAGGTCTAAATGATACTACAATATCAAACCAAGGTCAGAATAAAGACTGGCTGGCTTATCTAGGATTCAGTCTTAACAGAGTCTAGATAAGTAAGATGTTTGTGGTCCATGATCACCGATAAACGAGACTTTATGGTTAACACCTTCGAGTTAGTGGCACCATTCCTCAAATGCCCACGTGATTGTTAATGGTGAATTGTTGGCAATGTCATAATTCCTTTCTGAAGATGAAAATTTTAGTGAAAAGAAGGCACATAGGCAAATATGAGAGAGAGATAGGGTACCTTGCGATAGCATCTCTCCAACTCCAACCTCAGAGGCTTGGACCTCCACCATAAAGGGATGTTCTAAATCCCATATGTCAAAGTCAAGGCCCGGGGCCACATCCGGCCCGCGAATTGATTATCTATGGCCCCTGGCAGGCGGCTGAGCAGGCGGGGGGGCCCACTCGCAGTCTGGCACCCCCGCGCCCGTTAGCGGAGGAGAGCGGTGTCAGCGCCGCCACTGGGCCCTACCCCCCGCTGCTCAGGGCCCGGCAGCAGCTGGCAACAATACTTACCTCTCCCGTGCCTCCGCTGCCGCAGCTCCGGGCTCCAGGGGGCGCCGGCGCTTCCTCTCACAGCCGGCCGCTGAATGACGTCATCATTCAGGGGCCCGGCTGTGGCACAGAGCGCGGGGACGCTGAACAGGTAAGACGTCTCTGTGTGTGTGTCCTGTGTGTGTATGTAGTGCGGTGCTTTGTGTGTGTATGTATGTATGTGTGTGTGTGTGTGTGTGTGTGTATGTATGTGTGTGTGTATGTATGTATGTGAGAGAGTGCTTGTGTGCTGTCTGTGTGTGATGATGGCAGGCATTGCTGATAATGGGGAGGCATTGATGATGGGGAGAAGATGATGATGGGCAGGCTTTTGCTGATAATGGGGAGGCATTGATGATGATGGGGAGAAGATGATGATGGGCAGACATTGATGTTGATGGGGAGGAGATGATGATGGGCAGCATTGCTGATAATGGGGAGGCATTGATGATGATGGGGGAGAAGATGATGATAATGGGCAGGCATTGATGATAATGGGCAGGCATTGATGATAATGGGCAGGCATTGATGATGATGGGGAGGAGATGATGATGATGGGCAGGCATTGATGATAATGGGGAGGCCATGATGATGATGGGGAGGCAATGATGATGATAATGGGGAGTCTTTCCACAGCGCCCTTTCCTGAGCTGTAACAGTGCAGAACGCAGCACAGCGCAGAGGAGAGCTCCATATTTTGTTGGAGCATTATATGGGGACAGTATCCTGTATGGAGCATTATATGGGGACCAGTATCCTGTATGGAGCATTATATTGGGTCCAGTATCCTGTATGGAGCATTATATTGGGTCCAGTATTCTGTATGGAGCATTATATGGGGGGGTGACATCCTGCATGGGGTATTATATGGGTGATGAGGGGGAGACTGTGGTGCCCATAATTTGTATGGAGGACTGTACTGTCCAGTCTGTTCTGTGCGCTGTGAGGATTTGGGGTTTTTGAGCTATTGTACAATTTACAATAGATTTCACTCATGTAATGGATAAGAGAAGTATTTGGCGTTGTACTGTACCATATTTCTCTGCTGTATCTGTGCATCATGAATCGTGGGTCTGTGTTTAAAGGGGCCCACTGGGCTCTTTCGCCCGGGGCCCATAAAAACCTGGAGCCGGCCCTGGCACCAACACTACATTTCCCAATGCACCGGTAGCAGGGCCGGCGTCAGTCCGGCCCTCGGCTTGTAGCAAATTTTTTTTTTTGGCCCTCGGTGTGTTTGACTTTGACATCCCTGTTCTAAATATCCTGCACCAATATTTGGGGTCTGATGAGAAGTGTTCCTTTCACTCCGGGAAGTAAACGGATGTCTCAAACTTCCAGTTGATCACATCAGCCCCTTTCTTGGCTAAATCAGTTAATGATTTGACAATCTTGGGAAAAAAAATCATACTTTTTTACGATTGTAATTAGCGAACCCAAGAAAGCGCTGCTAAGTTTTCAGAGACTTGGGTTAATCCAATCTTTTATAACAAAACAACACAATTGGACTTACATAACACTATAACCAAACGAAGAGACACAGAAATAAGATAATAAATTCAATATTTTATTCATAAGCATTTAAAATAATTACAATCACAATCTTCTATTAATCAGGATGTATTACAATCTCCACTCACAGCTGAATAATAAGCCAGATATAATATATACATTACCAGGAGATGTGACACCCGAAGTGCTGCAACTACGCGGCTCCCCCTCACCCTGACGCGCGTTTCGCTTTCCGCTTCCGGGGGCACCCGAAAGAAGCGGGAAGCGAAACGCGCGTCGGGGGTGAGGGGAGCCGCGTGGTTGCAGCACTTCGGGTGTCACCAGTTACATTTTCACATCTCCTGGTAATGTATATTATTATATCTGGCTTATTATTCAGCTGTGAGTGAGATTGTAATGCATCCTGATTAATAGAAGATTGTGATATAATGGGTGTTTTACATATGCCGCAGTATAGTCTGCTACTTCAGTGATCTCCCCTATATTTTGAGCTTTTAAGTGAATTATGTTTCCTCTTGGAATTTTATGTAATTATTTTAATGCTTATGAATAAAATATTTGAATTTTATTATCTTATTTCTGGGTCTCTTCGTTTGGCTATAGTGTTATAAGTAAGTCCAATTGTGTTGTTATGCTAATGTGAAGTGCCAGCTTGGTAATTATTCAGGACACTTTTGATATTTGTATCCAATCTTTTTATGGCTTGGACCTTAGAGGGGTCCATAAAGAAACCTTTGGCAGACAAAATATTTCTCCAGGAAATTTACTTCTTGAACTAGAAACACATTTTTCCAAGTTTTGCAAATAAGGAAGTGTTTAACTCATTGGAGTACAGTACGCATACATGTTGGATGTGTGACTCGCAACCATGTTAATAAACCAAGATGTCTTCCTAATAGACAACCACATGGTGTGAACTTAAATCTCTGACTTTGTCATTGATAAAATTTTGAAATACAGCCGGAATGTTACTTAGTGCAAAAGGCAGCATAAGATTCTCATAGTGTTCCTCAGGGGTGTAAATGTTGTCTCCCAAACATTTCATCTTATTGTTACCAGGTAATAAGCTCCCCTGAGATCAAGTTTGGTGACCATACTTTACAGTGATTATAATCATTTCATGGTCTAAGGCTACCAACTTTTTTACCAACAAAAAATAAACTGTGTCCACAGGTGACATGGACAGTATGAGAACCCTTTTTACATTCTTGACGGGAAAAGGGTTTATATCGTTTACCTTTGGGAGACGAAGTTTGGACCAGATCAATATCGGCAATCGTAACCGCGTATGGGGTAATATTTCAGATTCAAGCCAGAAAATACATCAGCATCATTTCTGATTATTTCATATAAACTAAGATAAACCATGGGTATGTTTTGACAGATTCACAATTAAAGACGCTGAGTGCCCCGTGTTCATGTGCGGGTGTCAGCTCTTTGGGAGGAGCCTGCTGCAATACCCAATGAACGGTGCTAGAACCTTCTCGGATGTTTATCCCCTCTGTGCCGCTGTCAATTTTTATAGTGATTTGACCGACATCGCAGAGGGGGGAGCTCCCTTTTTACTCCATTGGCACAATCAATTTCGATTTCGTTGTGCCTATGATCTCCTGGCGCCCAGGCTGAAAGATTGCAGCAGGGTCCCCAGGGTCAATGACCCTGTAGCTTTGCTCAGAGCACGAGCTGACACGCCTCCTCCCTGCCTGTGGGGCCAGATCTAATGCCCTGCAATGCAAAAAAGCATTGCAGGGTATTAGATCAGCGATCAGTCAGTGGAAAGTGATGTCCCAGAGGCCAGACCCCAACTTTGTTGCCTCATTATAGTGATTTGATCTGTCGGATTTTATCAGAATCATGTCACTCGATTTAGAAACCCCAAAGTAAGTGTAGCGAAAGGGGCCCCGGATAAATGTGATCCCAACATTATGTATAATGTTCCCAATAATAGCTTCAAAAAAACCAAAAATTGCAAGTCCCCACTCAGATTGTCATCTGTTAATGAAAATTGGGGGGCTTCCGTTACTGGTAGTACAAAAGGCTCTGTAAAGCGCTATAGCTCCTCGTCCCAAAAAAAATTCCCAAATTCTGCACCCCCAATTCAAAATGCAAATCCTTTATTGGGCCCATTGTGCCTATACCCATTTAGGGGCACACATTTTTTTGATTTCTGTGCAGGTGCCAGCCTATTTACGGTCCAAAAGCCGAGTGGGCATAATGTACTGGGGCACTACAACATACTGGTGACTACAAGTCATGGTCACTACAACGTACTGGGCCACTACAATGTTTCTGGAAAACACCAATGGGATCAAAATCGTACTAACTGTAGATAAATTCCCAGAGGGGTATAATTTCTAAAATGGGGTTACATGAGGGGGGATTCTGCTCTTCTAGCACTTAGGGGTTGTATATTAAGTCCTCAATCTATTCTAGAAAAATCTGCACTCCAGGAAGCAAATAGCCCCGTCCTCCCAAGTATCACCGGGGCTAAGCAGTACAGGTTGCCATATTTTATTTGTATATTGCAGAAAAAATTTGGGGGACAAATTTTTTGGGCCTTTTTTTTCCTTTTCCCCCTTTTTAAAAGTAAATCTGGGGTTAAAAAAAAATTTTTGGAAAAATGTATTTATTTTTTTCTTTGCCCAAGGATTAAAAAATTTTGGGGCCCCCTGTGGTGTGAATATGATCCTCACCCGGGGGAAAAATTAATTGAGGGTGTAGTTTGTAAATTGGAGAATTATGGGGGATTTGGTTTAGCACTCAGGGGCTCTGCCAAGTGACATGGATTCAATCCAGTCAAGGGAAAAAACTGAACCGTTGGCGAGACTAACCCTTTTTACTGTGCTTTAAAAGAGATTTGCCAATTGGGGTATTGTGCCTAGGAGAATTTCAAACAAATTTTGGTTTCATTTTTCTGCTTTCTTGTGAAAATGAAAAAAAAGGGGGTTAAAAAAACATTTTTTGGGGGGGAAAAAAAATTTTTTTTTTTTTCATAGTTAAAGTAAAAAATTTGTGAAGACCGTGGGGTTAAAGTGTCACCCCATTAGATTAAAATTATTGAGGGATTAATTTACAAAATGGGGTAATTTTGGGGGGGTTTATGTTAAGGAAATTCAAGGGCTCTCCCAAAAGAAAATACCCAGGACTTTCCATAAAGTCTGTGTTCAAAAAGTCCCTTTTCCTTTTGAGCCCCCATGCAACCCCCCAATGCTTTCCCCCCCTAGGGGGTATTTTCTATCAGGAGAAATTGTTAACAAAGTTGGGGGGGATTTTTTCGGTCCCCCTTTTGAAAAAAAAAAATGGGGGGGAAAAAAAATTTTTGTGGGAAAAAATTTTTTTTTTTTTTTCACGTTACGTTTAAATTCTGTGAAGCCCTGGGATTTTAGGGTGCAAACCCAAAATTAGGTACTTTCCCTTTTGGGGGTTTTTTTTCCCAAAAAAATTTTTAATTTGGAGGGTTTCCCCTGTTTAGGCCTTTTTGGGCTCTAAAAAACCCAAAAAAAGCTTTTCCCTTTAAAGTTCCAGACAATTTTGCATAAAAAAATCAAACTGTGCCCCTTTCCCCTTTCCCCAGCCCCCCCCCGGGGCCCCAAATTATTTTTCCCCCCCATTTTGGGAACGGTTTTTTCGGGAAAAATTACACAACATTTTTTTAGGCCCCTTTTTTTGTTACCCTTTTTTATAAAAAAAAAAAAAATTTGGGGTTTTTAAAAATTTTTAATTTTTTTGGGGAAAAAAAAATTAAAAAATTTATTTTTTTTTTCCCCATTGTTCGTTCCCCCAACCCCCCTTTAAGAGTTAAAAAAGTTTTAAAATTTTTGGGGTTTTTTGGGTTTTGAGTGGAGCAGTTTAGAAAAGTTTTTACTTTTGGATTTTTTTTGGATATAGCCCCTTTTAAAGTCATTAAAAAGTGATGGGTTTCCCTTTTAAAAAGAATGTAAATTTTGTTGTAAAAAAAAAGAGAAAGGGAGGTCAATTTTTAAACCCCCCTTTTAATTCCTAAAAAAAAAAAGAATAATTTAAAAAAAAGGGGTGAGTAATTTTGACAGGGGGGAAAAAGTTTTTTATTAACTTTTTGGGGGTGGCTAATTCTGGGGGTTTTAAAGGGGAAAAAATTTAAAAATTTTAAAATTTCCCAAAAAATTTTTTCCCAAATTTTTTAAATTTTTAAAAAAAAAACGCAAGTCAAAATTTCGGTTTATTACCATAAAAAGGGGACCTTTTTAGAATTGAAAAAATTTGGGGGTGGTCATGAAGGGTGAAAACGGTAGGTTTTGGGGGGTTAAAAATTTTTAAAAAATTTGATGGGGGGCTTCTTTTAAAAATGTAAAGCTCCAACAAGGGGGAAACCCCCGATCAAGACCTTTTGCTACTTTGGTTTTAAAAAAAAATTTTTGCGCAATTTTTAAAAAATTTTAAGGGCCCCCAAAATGCAGAGTTTTTTCCCCAAATTTTTTCCCCAATTTTTTTACCTCTTTAAAAAAATTAAAAAAAAATCCCAAATTCCCGGGGGGTTTGGATCACGTAATTGTACTGACATGTAAAATTTTTTGTTGACACGAAATTTTTTCCCCAAAAAATGAATGCGGGTTTAAAAGAAAAAAAAAAAAAAAATTTTGGTGGAATTACGGGGGGGGGGGGTTTGGGGGAAATTTTTCCCTTTTTGCATTTTTTTTCTTTTAAAATACATTTTTTTGGTTTTTAAAGTTTTTATTATAAAACTACAATTGTTCTTTTAATAACGCCCCCCCCGGGGTGGATAAGGGGTTTTGGGAAAAATTTAAAAAATTTTTTGGGTTTTGGGGTGAAAGGGGGGGAAAAAAAAAGAAAAAAAAAAAATTTTTGGGAAAATTCCCCCGTCAGAAAGGGGTTAAGTTTTTCGTCTTCAGATAAATTGGGTGCATTTACTCCGTGATCGTAAAAAAAATTTTTTGGTAAAAAAAGCCTTATTTAAATCGCTGCTTTTTTGCTAAAAAAACAAACAGGGGTTAAGGGGTACTTTTTCCCCTTGACATAGAAATTGTTTAAAAGGAATTTGGGCCATGCAATGTTCTTTTAAAAAATCCCCTCTTAAAAAAGGGGGAAACGGAAATTTCCCCCACTTGGGGGGGTTTTTAAAAATTAAAAAAAACCCCAATTTTTAAAAAGGGCCCCCCCAAAAAATTGGGATAAACCAAAAGCAGAAAATCTATTTGCAGTATTTTTTTTGGGGGGGTTTTTTGCCCCTCATCAGTGCAAAGTTTGAAAGGGTTTTTTGGGGGTGGGGGGTTTTTGGGAACGGGTTCAAGGCATAAAGTTTCTGCTTGTGAAGGGCAAAAAATCAGCATAAAGAGACCTTTATCCTTGCCCCCCTTCAAGCCCCCTTAAACCAAAAGTTCTTGTTTTGATTTAGGAGGAAAAAAACCTAAGCCCTTTTGCAAAAAGTTTTTTTGGTTCTTTTTCAAAAGGAGTTTGGAAAAGGGCCCCAAAAAAGGGGGCAAATTTTTACTTTAAATTTTTACCCTTAAAAGATTTGGACTAGAGTTCTTCCCTTTTTCTCTTTAAAAAGGGGTTTTGGGGGGTTAAAAAATTCTGTGGGGGCTCCATTTAAAAAACCCCAAAAAAAAAAGGGGGGTCTTGATCAGAAGGTAACTACCCCTAAAAAAACGTACCGGCAGGTCCTTTAAAAATGCACATTCAATAAAACCCCTAGCACACACACTTTCCCCCAAAAAGACAGTTTTTTTCTTAGTGCCTTCAAAAGTATTCGTCTCCGGGGAATTTCAATTTTTCCACAAAATCATCTTAAACATAAAATCCCAAATTTAAATTTTTGGTAAAAAATCAAAAAAACAAGGGGAAATTGTGAAATTGAACGAAATTTATTGGTTTTTTTAAATTTTTGGGAAATAAAAAAAACGGGAAAAAGGGGGGGGTGCAAAATTATTCGGCCCCTTTAATTAAAAAAATTTTTTTGCCCCACTTTTTCTGCGTTACAGCTGCGGGGCCCTTTGGGGGATGTCCCTTTTTCATTTTTTTACATCGAAGAAAAAATTTTTTGCCCTTTTCCCCTTTGGGAACAGCCAGTCAGTGGGGTTGGGTGAAACGTTTTTTTGGGGAAAAGGTAAACAGCTGTTCACAGATTTCGAAATTCCAGTTGGACTTTGAATTTTGGGCCCCCCCTAAAAAACCCGGTTTCCCTTTTTTTTTGAACCCTTTTTTTTTTTTGATTTTGCTTTTTTTTTCGGTAAATTTTCTTGTTGGAGACAAATCTCCGTCCCCCTTCAGGTCTTTTGCAACTCCAAAGGTTTTCTTCAAGAAGTCCGTATTTGGGGTCCAAACCCTTTCCCCTAATTTTTAAACCTCTTTTCCGTCCCGCTAAAAAAAAACAGGCCCCCAAAAACCCTGATGTGCCCCCCCCCATGTTTGCGTGGGGTGGGGTGTTCAGGGTGTTTAGCTGTGTTGCCTTTACGCCAAACAATCATTTGGCATTGTTGCCAAAAAGTTGTTTCGGTTTCATCTGATCAGGGGCCCTTCTTCCTCATGTTTGGTGTGTCTCCCGGGGCTTTTGGGGAATTTAACAAAACCCTTTTTTGGCTATCTTTTAGAAATGGCTTTTTGTGCCACCTTCCCTAAAGGGCCAAATTTTTGCGTTTTCGACTGATTTTTTTTCCCATTACAAAATGTCCCCCCAAACCCCCGTGTAGATCTCTGCTTCTTTCCCGAGTGATCATGGGCCCTTGGGTGCCTTTTGATCACTTCTCCTTTTTTGGATGAAAGTTTTTAGGGGCGGCCCCGGGGCTTGGTAGATTTTCAGTGTTATACTCCTTCCATTTCAAATCTACCCGGGACAGGCCCTTGGGATGTTTTAAAATTTTGGAAATCATTTTGTATCAAAATCCGGCATTAAAAAACCCCTTTCCACAAAAAGTTTCAAAAAGCCGCGTTGTGTCCTTGGTCTTCATGATGCACTCTGTGCTTCAAACAGAATCCTAAAATATCCGAGCAGGGGAAATTTTTTCGGGGACTTGATTTCCCCAGGGGGATTATATTTATCTGATTGTTTTAGGGCAACATTGGGTCATTCA
>JARQOD010000008.1:27440023-27693057 GCA_033576555.1 Oophaga sylvatica | reverse complement strand
ACAA
Source organism: Oophaga sylvatica (assembly GCA_033576555.1). NCBI lineage: Eukaryota > Metazoa > Chordata > Amphibia > Anura > Dendrobatidae > Oophaga > Oophaga sylvatica. The sequence continues at coordinate 27,693,053 of JARQOD010000008.1, read as the reverse complement.
TAGTTGCGGGGTTTTGTAACTGCACCCGGGCCAGCAATCTAAGGGGCCCAAAAAATCCCTTTGGCCTATGAGAAAAGCCCAATATTATTAAAGACTTGCAAAAATTGGGGGCCCTATTGGAGCTTTGCATGGGTTCAAAGAGCTTCAAGTTACGCCACTATCTGTAACTACCCATCTTCTGAATTGGGCCATATATAATATGGGGGCTCCTTATGTGGCAGAGGGGTCCAAGTGCAACTTATGCTAACCACGCCTGGAACGCCCCCAAAACGTCCACTTTTGTTTGGTCTGCTTGAAAATTGTGATTTAGGTCTAGAATGAGTTCTACACCAAAGAGATCTTCTTTATGGTGGCGATACACAAGTGACATAGCTATAAAGGTGTAGAGGGGCAGTCGCATCTGTTGCAACCCTGCCGGAATGGGTAAAAAACAAACTGAATTATGGATAGTAGGTGGTAGATTAGGGTCCCTGTATTGGAGCCCAGGTGCCTCTAGAAGGCCCTCTTTTCCTGTTTGGTCCAGTATTCTGCCCCCAATATTACTATTTGGTAACAAAAGATATTAAAATCACATTAAAATTTGACATTACAATTGCCTCCAAGTCGACCGGGCCCCAACCATTTTGACAGGTTTTACATAATAAAATTTTGGCCCGGGACATCCTTGAATTTTAAGTTTTGTTTCCAAAACAGCTGGAATAGTCCGGAAAATTGGAACTATTGGCCTCTGAGATCCATTAGTGTAATCCAACAGTTTAGTGTTACGGCCCAGACATATAGTGCCATTATTGGGAAGAAATATCCAACCTACAGCTTTTGGCACAAAATCAGGCAATTTGGTACTCCCACTACGACCAATGGGACAGTCTTTCCACCGTGCACAGCTTTCTAGTTTTTAAGGTTTGAGATAGACTTACTTAAGTTCATCAAGTTCACCCCATAGCCTAACATGTTGATCATAGCAAGGCAAAAGGCAAAAACCCATAGTTTCATAGTTTTCAAGATGGAAGGTAGACTTAAGTCCATCGAGTTCAACCAATAGTCTAACATATTGATCCATAGGAATGTAAAAACCTCATTAGGGTATAGTTTAATAGTTTTTAAGGTTGAAGGTAGACCTAAGTTTAGATAAGAAGTCATCCATTTTCATCATGGGTGTGGAATTTTTAGCAAACCTCATGATTAAGTTTTTTTTTTTTTTTTTGGTTCCTCAGGTTTCTGATCTGAGTACACCTCTGTTGAGAATATCTCAGGATAACTGTATATGGTTTTATTTCTTGGCATTAAAGGTAACCTGCCAGCACATTTTACATTGAGAAGAAGCTATCAGACAGGAGCTACCAAAAGTTATATTTTTATCAAAATACTCTATTTATTTCAAAAGGACCTGTCCGTCATGGCTGCATAGGCATTTGTCCAATAAAAAAAAACACATTTTTTTTGTAGAGATCAGATGGACTAGTCATGAGAAATCTAGAGTAGAAGACATATGCAAATTAGGCTGATCGTGCACTGGAGGCAGTTAAGCGTCTCCTAATGCATTGACACCCCCCGATGCGCTTCCGATCTGATTAGCATATGGCTTCAATGCTACAGTTCTCATGACTGGCCCATCGGATCACTACAAAAAGGTATCATTTTTTATTGGAGGCCAATCGCCTACACAGCCATGCCACTACATTTAGATTTAATGATAGACTTATAAGTACTTTTTAAATAAATAGAGTATTTTGAGATAAATGTAATTTTTGGTAGCGCTTGTCTGGGGGCTACACAGCATAGAGTTTGAGAAACTTTTCTTTAGTGAAAGCAATGTCGGCAGACTTTGCTTCTTCCCTAGTACCCGGGGTCCTTGGTATAAAGGAGGTGGTAGCACTTGCTAACAATAGCTTTCAGCTCATTAACACCTTGAAGGCGCCACATCTAGCTACTGCTAGAAGTCTCACCACGTGCTGGCACCTTTCTCAAGATGCTGAGGATGACCCAGTGACAGCTTATGCCATTCCTGTGATTAACCTTTTATTAGGATATGCTAGTTGTATATAGAATCTGTCTATTGAACATGAAGAATGAAAACTATTTTATCTGGAATATACAATCCAATTATCAGGACCTGATGAGCCTGGCATATTCCTTACAATCTCAAATAATGGTTGGCGGCCAAAAATTCCCGGTTACCAATGTTATTGTATTGTTGATCCCAGGGTGACTTACAAGCACTAAATCACGGAACTCCTAAATAATTCTCACATAAAACTGAATGTACATAGTGGAAACTTTGTTTGAGTGAAAATATTGTCCGGTGCTAGCTCTTGAGATCTGCAGATCTCCTCAACAATATCTAGGGAAGCGGAGGACACAATACCCTTGGCTAAAATGGGGACCTGTTCAGATTCCTCAGATTGAGATTGACAGAAGATTTGGGAGAGAGCATCAGCTTTAACATTCTTAGTACCAGGTCTAAATGATACTACAATATCAAACCAAGGTCAGAATAAAGACTGGCTGGCTTATCTAGGATTCAGTCTTAACAGAGTCTAGATAAGTAAGATGTTTGTGGTCCATGATCACCGATAAACGAGACTTTATGGTTAACACCTTCGAGTTAGTGGCACCATTCCTCAAATGCCCACGTGATTGTTAATGGTGAATTGTTGGCAATGTCATAATTCCTTTCTGAAGATGAAAATTTTAGTGAAAAGAAGGCACATAGGCAAATATGAGAGAGAGATAGGGTACCTTGCGATAGCATCTCTCCAACTCCAACCTCAGAGGCTTGGACCTCCACCATAAAGGGATGTTCTAAATCCCATATGTCAAAGTCAAGGCCCGCGGGCCACATCCGGCCCGCGAATTGATTATCTATGGCCCCCTGGCAGGCGGCTGAGCAGGCGGGGGGGCCCACTCGCAGTCTGGCACCCCCGCGCCCGTTAGCGGAGGAGAGCGGTGTCAGCGCCGCCACTGGGCCCTACCCCCCCGCCTGCTCAGGGCCCCGGCAGCAGCTGGCAACAATACTTACCTCTCCCGTGCCTCCGCTGCCGCAGCTCCGGGCTCCAGGGGGCGCCGGCGCTTCCTCTCACAGCCGGCCGCTGAATGACGTCATCATTCAGCGGCCGGCTGTGGCACAGAGCGCGGGGACGCTGAACAGGTAAGACGTCTCTGTGTGTGTGTCTCTGTGTGTGTATGTAGTGCGGTGCTTTGTGTGTGTATGTATGTATGTGTGTGTGTGTGTGTGTGTGTGTGTGTATGTATGTGTGTGTGTATGTATGTATGTGAGAGAGTGCTTGTGTGCTGTCTGTGTGTGATGATGGCAGGCATTGCTGATAATGGGGAGGCATTGATGATGGGGAGAAGATGATGATGGGCAGGCATTGCTGATAATGGGGAGGCATTGATGATGATGGGGAGAAGATGATGATGGGCAGACATTGATGTTGATGGGGAGGAGATGATGATGGGCAGGCATTGCTGATAATGGGGAGGCATTGATGATGATGGGGAGAAGATGATGATAATGGGCAGGCATTGATGATAATGGGCAGGCATTGATGATAATGGGCAGGCATTGATGATGATGGGGAGGAGATGATGATGATGGGCAGGCATTGATGATAATGGGGAGGCCATGATGATGATGGGGAGGCAATGATGATGATAATGGGGAGTCTTTCCACAGCGCCCTTTCCTGAGCTGTAACAGTGCAGAACGCAGCACAGCGCAGAGGAGAGCTCCATATTTTGTATGGAGCATTATATGGGGACCAGTATCCTGTATGGAGCATTATATGGGGACCAGTATCCTGTATGGAGCATTATATTGGGTCCAGTATCCTGTATGGAGCATTATATTGGGTCCAGTATTCTGTATGGAGCATTATATGGGGGGTGACATCCTGCATGGGGTATTATATGGGTGATGAGGGGGAGACTGTGGTGCCCATAATATTGTATGGAGGACTGTACTGTCCAGTCTGTTCTGTGCGCTGTGAGGATTTGGCGGTTTTTGAGCTATTGTACAATTTACAATAGATTTCACTCATGTAATGGAAGAAGAGAAGTATTTGGCGTTGTACTGTACCCATATTTCTCTGCTGTATCTGTGCATCATGAATCGTGGTCTGTGTTAAAGGGGCCCACTGAGGCTCTTTCGCCCGGGGCCCATAAAAACCTGGAGCCGGCCCTGGCACCAACACTACATTTCCCACAATGCACTGGTAGCAGGGCCGGCGTCAGTCCGGCCCTCGGCTTGTAGCAAATTTTTTTTTTTGGCCCTCGGTGTGTTTGACTTTGACATCCCTGTTCTAAATCATCCTGCACCAATATGGGGTCTGATGAGAAGTGTTCCTTTCACTCCGGGAAGTAAACGGATTGTCTCAAACTTCCAGTTGATCACATCAGCCCCTTTCTTGGCTAAATCAGATAATGATTTGACAATCTTGGGAAAAAAAATCATACATTTTTACGATAGTAATTAGCGAACCCAAGAAAGCGCTGCTAAGTTTTCAGAGACTTGGGTTACATCCAATCTTTTATAACAAAACAACACAATTGGACTTACATAACACTATAACCAAACGAAGAGACACAGAAATAAGATAATAAAATTCAAATATTTTATTCATAAGCATTAAAATAATTACAATCACAATCTTCTATTAATCAGGATGTATTACAATCTCACTCACAGCTGAATAATAAGCCAGATATAATAATATACATTACCAGGAGATGTGACACCCGAAGTGCTGCAACTACGCGGCTCCCCCTCACCCTGACGCGCGTTTCGCTTTCCGCTTCCGGGGGCACCCGAAGAAGCGGGAAGCGAAACGCGCGTCGGGGTGAGGGGGAGCCGCGTGGTTGCAGCACTTCGGGTGTCACCAGTTACATTTTCACATCTCCTGGTAATGTATATTATTATATCTGGCTTATTATTCAGCTGTGAGTGAGATTGTAATGCATCCTGATTAATAGAAGATTGTGATATAATGGGTGTTACATATGCCGCAGTATAGTCTGCTACTTCAGTGATCTCCCCTATATTTTGAGCTTTAAGTGAATTATGTTTCCTCTTGGAATTTTATGTAATTATTTTAATGCTTATGAATAAAATATTTGAATTTTATTATCTTATTTCTGGGTCTCTTCGTTTGGCTATAGTGTTATAAGTAAGTCCAATTGTGTTGTTATGCTAATGTGAAGTGCCAGCTTGGTAATATTCAGGACACTTTTGATATTTGTATCCAATCTTTTATGGCTTGGACCTTAGAGGGGTCCATAAAGAAACCTTTGGCAGACAAAATATTCTCCAGGAAATTTACTTCTTGAACTAGAAACACATTTTTCCAAGTTTAGCAAATAAGGAAGTGTTTAACTCATTGGAGTACAGTACGCATACATGTTGGATGTGTGACTCGCAACCATGTTAATAAACCAAGATGTCATCCTAATAGACAACCACATGGTGAGAACTTAAATCTCTGACTATGTCATTGATAAAATTTTGAAATACAGCCGGAATGTTACTTAGTGCAAAAGGCAGCATAAGATTCTCATAGTGTTCCTCAGGGGTGTAAATGTTGTCTCCCAAACATTTCCATCTTATTGTTACCAGGTAATAAGCTCCCCTGAGATCAAGTTTGGTGACCATACTTTACAGTGATTATAATCATTTCATGGTCTAAGGCTACCAACTTTTTTACCAACAAAAAATAAACCTGTGTCCACAGGTGACATGGACAGTATGATGAACCCTTTTTACATTCTTGACTGGAAAGATTATATCGTTTACCCTTGGGGAGACGAAGTTTGGTACCAGATCAATATCGGCAATCGTAACCCGCTGTATGGAGGTAATATTTCAGATTCAAGCACAGAAAATACATCAGCATCATTTCTGATTATTTCATATAAACTAAGATAAACCACTGGGTATGACTTTAGACAGATTCACAATTAAAGACGCTGAGTGCCGCCGTGATCATGTGCGGGTGTCAGCTCTATAGGAGAGGAGAGCCCTGCTGCAATACCCATGAACGGTGCTAGAACCATTCTCGGATGTTTATCCCCTCTGATGCCGCTGTCAATAGTAATAGTGATATTGACCGACATCGCAGAGGGAGGGAGCTCCCTTCTTACTCCCATTGGCACAACTCAATTGCGATTACGTTGTGCCTATGATCTCCATGGCGACCCTAGGCTGAAAGATGGCAGCAGGGTCACCTAGGGTCAATGACCTGTAAGCTTCTGCTCAGAGCACGAGCTGACACGCCTCCTCCCTGCCTGTGGGGCACAGATCTAATGCCCTGCAATGCAAAAGCATTGCAGAGTATTAGATCAGCGATCAGTCAGTGGAAAGTTGATGTCCCAGAGGCCAGACGCAACTTTGTTGCCTCATTATAGTGATTTGATCTGTCGGGAGTTTTATCAGAATCATGTCACTCAGATTTAGAAACCCCAAAGTAAGTGCTCAGCGTAGTGCGCAGGATAAATGTGATCCCAAGCATTATGTATAATGTTCCCAATAATAGCTTCAACTAAATCCACAAAATAGCAAGTCCCCACTCAGATTCGTCATCTGTTAATGAAAATATAGGGGGCTTCCACGTTACTGGTAGTACAAAGGCTCTGTAAAAGCGCTATAGCTCCTCGTCCCCAAAAGAAATTCACCAAATTCTGCCCCCCCCAAATCAAAATGCAAACTCCTTTATTAGCCACATTGTGCCTATACCACATTTAGCGCACACATGTTTGGCATTTCTGTAGCAATGAGAGCCAGCCTAATTTACAGGTCCAGAAGCACGAGCTGGGCATAATGTACTGGGCACTACAACATACTGGTGACTACAACGTCATGGTCACTACAACGTACTGGGCACTACAATGTTTCTGGAAAACACCAATGGGATCAAAATCGTCACTACACCTGTAGATAAATTCCCAGAGGGGTATAATTTCTAAAATGGGGTTACATGAGGGGGGATTCTGCTCTTCTAGCACTTAGGGGCTTTGTATATTAAGTCCTCAATCTATTCTAGAAAAATCTGCACTCCAGGAAGCAAATAGCGCCCCGTCCCTCCCAAGTATCACCGTGAGGCTAAGCAGTACAGTATAGCCACATATGTGTTATTTGTATATTCAGCAGAAATTGTGGGACAAATTTTGGAGCCATTTTTACCCATTTCCCAGTATGAAAATGTAAAATCTAGGACTAAAACAAAATTTTGCTGGTAAAAATGTATTTATTTTTTCTTCACTGCCCAATGGTATAAAATTCTGTGACACACCTGTGGTGTGAATATGATCACTACACCCCTAGATGAATTAATTGAGAGGTGTAGTTTGTAAATTGGAGTCACTTATGGGGGATTCTGCTGTTCTAGCACCTCAGGGGCTCTGCCAATGTGACATGGCACTCTCAATCCAGTCAAGCAAAATCTGAACTCCAGTATGGCGAGACTAACCTTTGTACTGTGCCTCAAAAGTAGATTTCGACCACATATGGGGTATCTGTGCACTCAGGAGAATTTGCACAACAAATTTTGGTTTCATTTTCTCCTGCTATTCTTGTGAAAATGAAAAAAATGGGGCTAAAACAACATTTTTTGGGGGAAAATATTTTCTTTTCATTTTCATAGATTAACGTAAAATTCTGTGAAGCACCTGTGGGTTCAAAGTGCTCACCACACATCTAGATAAATTCATTGAGGGATCTACTTTACAAAATGGGGTAATTTGTGGGGGTTTCCACTGTTAAGGAACTTCAAGGGCTCTCCAAACGCAACATGACACCAGCAGACTATTCCATCAAAGTCTGTGTTCCAAAAAGTCACTTCTTCCTTTCTGAGCCCTGCCATGCACCCAAACAGTAGCTTTCCCCCACATATGGGGTATCTAGCATACTCAGGAGAAATTGATTAACAAATGTTGGGGTCTATTTTCTGCTGATCCCTTTGTGAAAATAAAAAAATGGGGCTGAAAGAATATTTTTGTGGGAAAAATGTGATTTTTTTTATTTTCACAGCTATACGTTCTAAACTTCTGTGAAGCACCTGGGAGATCAGGGTGCTAACCACACATCTAGGTACATTCCTTGAGGGTTCTAATTTCCAAAATGGTTTAATTTGTGCAGGGTTTCCACTGTTTAGGCACATTATGGGCTCTCCAAATACAACAAAGCGTCCGTTAATGATTCCAGACAATTTTGCATTCAAAAAGTCAAACAGTGCTCCTTCCCTTCCGAGCCCTGCCGTGCACCCAAACATTAGTTTTCCTCCACATATTGGGTAACGGTGTACTCAGGAAAGTTACACAACACATTTTGAGGTCCATTTTCTCGTGTTACCCTTGTGAAAATGAAAAAAATTGGGTTTAAAGTAAATTTTTCGTGAAAAAAAAGTTAAATGTTAATTTTTTTCCTTCCACATTGCTTCAGTTCCTCCAACGCACTTGAAGAGTTAATAAAGTTCTTAAATGTGGTTTTGAGCATCTTGAGTGGAGCAGTTTTTAGAAAAGTGTCACTTTTGGATATTTTCTGGCATATAGACCTTTCAAAGTCACTTCAAATGTGATGAGGTCCCTAAAAAAGAATGTAAATTTTGTTGTAAAAATGAGAAATTGCAGGTCAACTTTTAACCCACCTAACTTCCTAACAAAAAGAATAATGTTACAAAAATGGTGCTGATGTAAAGTAGACATGGGGGAAATGTTATTTATTAACCATTTTGTGTGGCATAATTCTCTGGTTTAAGGGCATAAAATTTAAAGTTTGAAAATTTGCCAAATTTTTGCCAAATTTTCAATTTTTACACAAAAAAACGCAAGTCAACATTTCAGAGTTATTACCATATAAAGTGACACTGGTCAGAATTGTAAAATTTGGCCTGGTCATGAAGGTGAAAACAGGCTCAGGTGTGAAGGGGTTAAGAAGATAAAAACTTTGATGGGGGTGCTTCTTTAATAATGTAAAGCTCCAACAAGCAGGGACACCTAGATCAAGACCTTTTGCTACTTTGGCATCAACAAAATTTGCTGCGCAATCTTAATCAATGAAGGCCTCAAGCTGCAGAGATTTTTCCAAGTTAATTTCCTAATTTTTTTCACCTCTTAAAATAATTAAAAAAAAATACAAGTTCGGAAGTTTGGTATCATCGTAATTGTACTGACATGTAGAATCGTGTTGACACGTAATTTTAGCACAAACTGAATGCTGTGAGAAAAGAAAAGCAAAAAACAATTGTGGAATTACGGGGGGGGGAGGTTGCGAATTTACCTTTCTTGCATTTTTCTCTCTTTCTAGTACATTGATTGGTAAAATGAATTATATCTATCAAAACTACAACTTGTTCATCAATAAACAAGCCAGCCCTCGCATGGATAACGTGGATGGAAAAATTAAAAAGTTGTGGCTCTTTGATGAAAGGGAGGAAAAAAATGAAATAAAAAATATGGAATATTGCCCTGATCAGAAAGGGGTTAAGATCTTCGTCTATCAGATGAATTAGGTGCATCTTACTCCAGCTGACTCGTCAGCAACACTTGCGTCCAAAAAGCCTGTATTCTTAAATCGCTGCTTATTTGCTAAAAGAAACAAACAGGTGATCTAAGGGGTACAGTTTCTCCTTGTACATGGAGCTAAATTGATAAAAGGAGAGTTATAGGCCATGCAATGCTTCTATTTAAATGCCCTCTTCAGAAATAAAGAGGACTGGAACTCTTGTGCCACTTATAGGGGTTAGCAATCCTAAAAATCAATACCAACTCTTTAAAGGGCCTTGCCACAACTTAGGATAACAAGCCAAAGCAGACACTCTATTTGCAGATATGTGTTTTGGGGTGTTTGCCCCTCATCAGTGCAAAGCATGAAATCTGGTTTGGCAGGGTGAGAGGACTCTGACACTGGTTCAAGGCATAAAGTTTCTGCTTGTGGAGAGTGCAAAGTCAGCATAAAGAGACGCTTTATCCCTTGACCCCCTGTCAGAGACCTCTTAACCAGCCAAACCAGCTCTCTTGTTTTGCACTCATGAGAGGCAAACACCCCTAAGCACGTTTCTGCAAACAGAGTTTCTGGTTTGGCTTCTTATTCTAAGGCACGTGGCAAGGCTCATGAAAGGGTCAATATTGACTTTCAGGATTGCTACCCCTAATAGATGGCACTAGAGTTCTTGCCCTCTTTCTCTTTGAAAAGGCTATTTGCATGGGTAAAAAATACTGTAGGTGCTCACATTTACAATAAACCAAAAAATATGGGAACTCTTAGATCAGACAGGCTAACTCACACCTGCAAACTAACTGTACACAGGCATGCTCCTTTATAAATGCACATTCAATACACACCAGTATGCACACACACATTTCCTGCAAAAAGCACATGCACTCATTACATATAGTGCCTTACAAAAGTATTCGTCTCCCTGGAACTTTTCAACCTTTGCCACATATCATGCTTCAAACATAAAGATACCAAATGTAAATTTTTGGTGAAGAATCAACAACAAGTGGGACACAATTGTGAAATTGAACGAAATTTATTGGTTATTTTAAATTTTTGTGGAAATAAAAAAACTGAAAAGTGGGGCGTGCAAAATTATTCGGCCCCTTTAACTTAATACTTTGTTGCGCCACCTTTTGCTGCGATTACAGCTGCAGGTCGCTTGGGGTATGTCTCTTATCAGTTTTGTACATCGAGAGACTGAAATTCTTGCCCATTCTTCCTTGGTAAACAGCTCGAGCTCAGTGAGGTTGGATGAAGATCGTTTGTGGAATTAGGTGAAAACAGCTGTTCACAGATTCTCGATAGGATTCCAGTCTGGACTTTGACTTGGCCATTCTAACACCTGGATACCTTTATTTGTGAACCATTTCATTGTAGATTTTGCTTTCTATTTCGGATCATTGTCTTGTTGGAAGACAAATCTCCGTCCCAGTCTCAGGTCTTTTGCAGACTCCAACAGGTTTTCTTCAAGAATCGTCCTGTATTTGGCTCCATCCATCTTCCCATCAATTTTAACCATCTTCCCTGTCCCTGCTGAAGAAAAGCAGGCCCAAACCATGATGCTGCCACCACCATGTTTGACAGTGGGGATGGTGTGTTCAGGGTGATGAGCTGTGTTGCCTTTACGCCAAACATATCATTTGGCATTGTTGCCAAAAAGTTCGATTTCGGTTTCATCTGATCAGAGCACCTTCTTCCTCATGTTTGGTGTGTCTCCCAGGTGGCTTGTTGCAAACTTTAAGCAACACATTTTATGGCTATCTTTGAGAAATGGCTTTCTTCGTGCCACTCTTCCATAAAGGCCAGATTTGTGCAGTGTACGACTGATTGTTGTCCTATTGACAAACTGTCCCATCCCACCTCAGCTGTAGATCTCTGCAGTTCATCCAGAGTGATCATGGGCCTCTTGGCTGCATCTCTGATCAGTCTTCTCCTTGTTTGAGATGAAAGTTTAGAGGGACGGCCGGGTCTTGGTAGATTTGCAGTGGTATGATACTCCTTCCATTTCAATATCATACCACTGCACAGTGCTCCTTGGGATGTTTAAAGTTTTGGAAATCATTTTGTATCCAAATCCGGCATTAAACTTCTCCACAACAGTATCACGGACCTGCCTGTTGTGTTCTTTGGTCTTCATGATGCTCTCTGTGCTTCAAACAGAACCTGAGACTATCACAGAGCAGATGCATTTATACGGAGACTTGATTACACACAGGTGGATTATATTTATCATGATTAGTCATTTAGGACAACATTGGATCATTCAGAGATCCACAATGAACTTCTGGAGTGAGTTTGCTGAACTGAAAGTAAAGGGGCCGAATAATATTGCACGCCCCACTTTTCAGTTTTTGTATTTCCACAAAAATTTAAAATAACCAATAAATTTCGTTCAACTTCACAATTGTGTCCCACTTGTTGTTGATTCTTCACCAAAAATGTACATTTGGTATCTTTATGTTTGAAGCATGATATGTTGGAAAAGGTTGAAAAGTTCCAGGGAGACGAATACTTTCGCAAGGCACTGTATTGCCATGCAAGCATGCACACATATACCATAGAAAAATATTTAGAGTTGAGAGTCCTCAGTGGTTGATACCTTTTAATGGCTAACTGAAAAGATGGTAACAAATTGCAAGCTTTCGAGACTACGCAGGTCTCTTCTACGTAGTCTCGAAAGCTTGCAATTTGTTACCATCTTTTCAGTTAGCCATTAAAAGGTATCAACCACTGAGGACTCTCAAGTCTAAATATTTTTCTATCTACTGGCTAACACGGTACGAAGATACACATCTTTCCTATATCACATATACCATAGTCATTCATGTCTGCACAAAGAACTTGTAGATAGTTACATATATTTGCAAAAGCATACAGTATATGCATAAAGACTCCAAAGACATACTGATAGGGAATCTAGTTTATAAGCCCCAATGGGGACAGTGATAATGATGTCTGTAAAGTGCTGTGGAATTAATGGCGCTATATATGTGAGTGAAATAAATAAAGGACATCAGCTCACCACTGCACCGAAAGAAATGCTGATAAATTATTGATTAAAGGTGCTTGGATTCCTTAAGGCCAGTAACCTCGAGTCAGGCAATAAAACATATAAAACGATTGCAATCCAGTACCAGAAGGATATAATAAAATTCCAAATTTATTCAAAAAAATCCATAAAAAATTGTAGACATGATAAATATCTCTTTTTATCGTATCTACAATTTTTATGGAGTTTTTTTTAAATAAATTTGGAATTTTAATATACAATTGTTTTCGGTTTTATACAGTATATGCATTTATTACCTTAAATTTAAAAAAAAGCACAAAAAAGTGAACAAGAGTGAAATACGGTCAATCCATTATAATCTATGGGTTCAGCTCTAATCTGGTTCTACCAATTATGTAATCCATTAGATAAGCCCTGCCTTGTTTATTAAGTCAACCTGTATTATGACTGCAAATGACCCAATTGTTTTAGGCCGGGGGACAATTATCAAAATTTTATTCTTGTGTGGGAAGGAAAAGTGATCAAATTCACCTCTAATATGCTTTTTGCCTGGACGTAAAGGAAGGAGAAAGATCTAGTATCAATTCTGACTCATCCAGCTAGAATTTTGCCATTGGACCAGTTGGAGCTGAATGTATATTTATTGTGTGCGGATTCCTTGACACTTGGGTGCGTAGGAATCGTCTTGCTTGTTTTTGCTGTGCTTGGCAAACTGTTGTTGGAAATCTGATGCCTCTTCCTTCCCTTACTCTGCTGCACGGCAATGCAGCAACTTGAATTTTCCTGGTCCTAGAAAAAAAAGCGAGATGAAGGTCTCCCATCTATCATGAGTATCCGGCTCCATTAAGATCCGCTGGGAATGGAGAGGTGACCGCGAATGGTCGTCTCTCTATATCTATGTGTACAGAATTCCTGAAAATGCACATTTATGTAATGATTTTCAGAACAGGGGACTCGAAAGGTCTGTGCATGCATGCCCAACTGAGTATTCCTCATGCCACACCATGGACGTCATGCCTGCTAGAGTTTAATAGAGCATTCCTCACTCTGAGTGATTTACACCAGATGGTTCACCTTCTCCCTTCATGAACCTCTATATCCTGAAAGAAAACACGTTGGGAAATGTGACCTTTGCCTTGGAAGAATGGACCAAATTTGAGTCCGTGGTACGATTCGTTCTAAGATTTTAATGTAATTTTATTATTATTATTTAACGACCTTTAGCTTGATCTCAAGCAATGGCGACTTGATGGAAAATCCATCTTGGGCAAACCTAGATAGGTCCACCAGGGTCTTCTCCACCATTAGCTTGACAGTATCAAACCATCGGGTTACTGATCTTCCTCTTCGCCTTGTTCCTTCTATTCGATGTCCTTCTCCAGTGATTGGTCTCCGTATGATGTGTCCAAAATAGGCAAGTCATAGCTTGGTAATCCTTGCTTCCAGTGCCATGTCTGGCTGGATTTTTTCCAATATTGATTTGTTTGTTCTTCTTGTCGTCCATGGTATTGATGACATCCTTCTCCAACTAGAGACTTTTTATACTTGACCAACATTGAGGCATGTATTGTGCTGACTAAATGCCTTGTTTTTTTTAGTGAGATTTTTTCTTTATGTGCAATTAATATTTTTTTGGCCTTCTTTATTGAACCTTTCTATTCTTGCCTTTAGGGTGATAACAGGTCCAGACCACATTGAGTGAGGACACCACATTGTTTAGTTTTAAGCCCACCCCACCCCATACACCTTAGATGGCTGTTGGCTGATCGTTCATCTGGCTGATATCTCGCCAGGCTATCCCATAGAGCAAACGCTCCATGTTTTCCATGAGAGAGACATCTCTGGAGGCTTGTTATCTCAGGGAGAACAAATGGATCGGCGGTTCAAAATCAGATATGCCGAAACCTTAACTCACCTGACATCATCTGCCCGGCGCCCCAATACACATTGGACTGGTGGCTGAACCCATCGATGTTGGCAGTTTCAGCTGTCATTAGTCTAATGTGTATGGTGGGCTTTAGCGTGCAAACCTATGCGGCAAGATAGAACTTAGAAAGTGTTTATTTTAGGGCTTTGATATAGATGTGGGTCTCAGTGGTGGGACCAACATCTACCATCATTAATGGTACATTCTAAGATATACAAGATGGGACACCTGCTTTACATGATTTGTGCAAAGTACAATTCCTGGCTCCACTCAGACAGAGCTTTCTAGAGCCCTGTTCTTTGGATCATGGGCGTCCCAGTGGTCAGACCCCCAGTGATTGGAAAGTCAACTAAACATAGTCCCAAAATGTGCCACTTTTAGCACAAAATACTGATGCAAAGTAATGCATGCAAAGGGTGACGTAATGTGTCTAGCATGGAGCATGCAACAAGGCATTAACTTAGGCTACTTTCACACATCAATTTTTTGACGTCAGGCGCGATCCGGCGTGTTTTTAAAAAAACGGATCCGGTACCGAATGCGTTTTTTTGTAATTGACTTTCATTAGCGCCGGATCGCGCCTGATGTCGTTGCGTTGCATCCGTTTTTGGCCGGATCCGGCGGAAATGTACATTACGGCGGCCGGACAAAACGGTCACTGCAACGTTTTCTTTTGTGGCAGAAACACCTGACAGCGCCTCAAGCGGCACATCAGGCGTCCGGAAATAATAGAAGTCTATGGAACCGGACCAGTTTTTTGTGTAATCCGTCAAAAGACTGATCCGGATTCTGGAAAACTACTACTACTACGTCCGGACATGCGTACCTGCATTTTCCGGCTGCAAAACTTCTTTTTCCGGGTTCAAAAGTTCAGGTCGAATCCAGCAAAAAAAACTGATCCGTTGAATCAGTTTTTTCATTTCAGCGCCGGATCCGACCTATCAGGTATTCGACGGATTATGCCTGACACAAAAAAAATGATGTGTGAAAGTAGCCTTATTAGACATTTTATAAAATTGATTTCCTGACCTCCCTGAGTCATCTCCAAAACATAGTAACGTTATTATTTGCAGCAAATCTTGTAGAGAAGAGACCTTATTAGACATCAGCTGTTCACTGCATCTTCGTGCAAGTTTCCGCAAGCCTGTAGAAGAAGACAGGAACATTTCACTAGGGCATTCGCACTCGGTGCCATTGTGTGCGTGAGTGCATGTCTAGAGCCCCGTGGTGCAGTCTGGCACATGTGCGACCTGCCTTTCCATCTGTTCCTAGCTGCACGCAGGCTATTGCTCTCTGCATGACAGAACTGCAGATCATGGCCTCATATTCCTGCTAGTTTTTTATATATATGAGACACATCAAAACCCCATCTGTTGTGTACTGTCTGAACCAGAGGCATAACTAGGGTTCAGCTCAGAGGAGGCGAAACATCGGAGTGGGCCCCTATCCGTAACCCTGATTACAACTATAGTGGCGCCCCCTAATAGTGGGTATATGGGAACCTGAGGAGATGACTGGGCTGTTAATGAAAATAAATCTCTACACAAAGACCCACACCGATATTACCGCCATACGGTGACCATATAGTGGTAGATACCAGTCCTGCAGACCATGCAAGTAATTACAGTGCCGTTATAGATGGTGACTTACAGCTGACGTTCTTTCTGATGGAGTCGTTCTCTTTTCCCGTCTTTTCCATCTGGTCCAGACCGACATAACAACTTCTCCTGCCAGGACTCGTCTGCAGAGATTACAACAAAGACACATCTGACTTCTCACATTTCCTGCTCTGTCCCAATCTATTCCCAACCTGCACAACCTCATCTTACCCCAATACTGAGCTGCTGCTGATGTATGCTATTGTTATTATTATTATTATTCATTTTTATAGCGCCATTTATTCCATGGCGCTTTACATGTGAGAGGGGGCGAGTATAGACAAGTACAATAAATATGAGCAATACAGGACACACATAAGTACAGAAGGAGAGAGGACCCTGCCCGCAAGGGCTCACAGTCTACAGGGATGGGTGAGGATACACTAGGAGAGGGTAGAACTGGTTGTGCGGTGGCTCAGTAGACTGAGGATCACTGCTGGTTGTAGGCTTGTCGGAAGAGGTGGGTCTTCAGTTTCTTTTTGAAGGTTTCCATGGTAGGCGCGAGTCTGATGTGTTGGGGTAGAAAGTTCCAGAGTATGGGGGAGGCACGGGAGAAGTCTTGTATGCGGTTGTGGGAAGAAGAGATAAAGGGAGAGTAGAGAAGGAGATCTTGAGAGGATAGGAGGTTGCGCGAGGGTAAGTAATGGGAGACCATGTCACAGATGTATGGAGGAGACAGGTTGTGGATGGCTTTGTATGTCATAGTTAAGGTTTTGAACTGGTGCCTCTGGACGATAGGAAGCCAATGAAGGGCTTGGCATAGGGGAGAGGCTGGGGAATAACGGGGAGACAGGTGGATTAGTCGGGCAGCAGAATGTAGGATGGATTGGAGTGGTGCCAGGGTGCTGGAGGGGAGGCCAGAGAGTAGGAGGTTGCAGTAGTCAAGGCGGGAGATGATAAGGGCATGCACTAGTGTTTTTGTGGTATCGTGGTCAAGGAATGCACGGATCCGGGAAATATTTTTGAGTTTGAGACGGCAGGAGGAGGCAAGGGTTTGGGTATGTGGCTTGAAAGAAAGGGCAGAGTCGAGGATCACCCCGAGGCACCGAGCATGCGGGATTGGGGAAAGTGAGCAGCCATTGACATTGAGGGATAGGTGTGGTGGAGGGGTAGAGTGAGATGGGGGGAAGATGATGAATTCTGTTTTGTCCATGTTCAGTTTTAGAAAGCGAGCAGAAAGAAAACTGAAATAGCGGACAGACAGTGTGGGATTTTTGTCAGTAAGGAGGTGAGGTCAGGTCCAAATAGGTAGATCTGCATGTCATCGGCATAGAGATGATACTGCAAACCGTGGGATTCTATGAGCTGTCCCAGGACGAAGGTGTAGATGGAAAAGAGTAGGGATCCTAGAACTGAGCCTTGACGAACACCGACAGAGAGGGGGCGAGGTGAGGAGGTGGTGTGGGAGAGGGAGACACTGAATGTTCGATCTGTTAGATATGATGAGATCCAGGATAGGGCCAAGCCTGTGATGCCCAGAGACGAGAGAATCTGGAGCAGGAGGGAGTGGTCCACAGTGTCGAAGGCAGTTTCAGGTCCAGGAGAAGGAGGACAGAGTAGTGTCGCTTGCTCTTGGCGGTTAGTAGGTCATTGGTGACTTTAGTTAGGGCAGTTTCAGTTGAGTGATGCAGTCGGAAGCCTGATTGCAAGCGGTCAAAGAGGGAGCAGGAGGAGAGGTGGGAGGACAGTTCGAGATATACATGCTGTTCCAGTAGTTTTGAGGCATAAGGGAGAAGAGATATCGGGCGATAGCTAGACGCAGAGGATGGGTCAAGGGAGGACTTTTTGAGGATGGGTGTGATTGAGGCATGTTTGAAGGATGAGGGGAACACACCATTTGTAAGTGAGAGGTTGAAGAGGTGTGTTAGTGTAGGGATGAAGACTGTGGCGAGGTTAGGGATCAGGTGGGACGGGAGCGGGTCAAGTGTGCAAGTGGTGAGGTGTGATCGTGAAAGGAGGGTGGAGAGCTGATCTTCTGTCATGGTGGAGAAGTTGGTTTTGGAGGAACGGGCTGAGCAGCTAAGAGGGGCATTGGGGGCTGTGGGCCAAAGCTTTCCCTGGTCGTATCAATCTTCTGCTTGAAAAAGGAGGCAAAATCTTCAGCAGTAATGAGAGGAGAAGGAGGAGGTGCTGGGGAAGGAGTAGAGAATTGAAAGTGTTGAAGAGCTGTTTAGGGTTGTGAGACAGGGAGGATATGAGAGATGAGAAGTTTGCTTTGCGGCAGACAGCGTGGACTTGAAGCTGGTGAGGGACTGCTTGTATGCGGTTAAGTGCTCAGCAGAGCCGGATTTCTTCCATCTCCGCTCAGCAACCCTGGAAGCCCGTCTCAGGTGCCCCTATTACTGCACCTGCTGTGTGGTACAATAACAGCGCTCCTCTTAGTGCCCCACATAGTAGATCCCACCACTGTGCCTCTTACATAGTAATAATGCCTTATTTGTGTCTTCTAGATGATAAAATTTCCCCCTAGAAAATATTAATGCCCTGTGCAAGTGCCGTAGAAAACACATTCTGGCCCTTTCATGGCCACAATACTTTTAGTGCCCCTATAACAATAATGTGTTTTAAGTGCCCAATTAACATTTAACAATGTCCACTAAGTCCCCAATGCACAGCTCCTGCAAACACAGTATGATGTCATAGAATCATAGAATCATAGAATGGTAGAGTTGGAAGGGACCTCCTGGGCCATCTGGTCCAACCCCTGCTCAAAGCAGGATTCTCTAAATCATCCCAGACAGATGTCTGTCCAGCCTTTGCTTGAAGACTTCCATTGAAGGAGAACTTACCACCTCTCAAGGCAGCCTGTTCCACTCCTTGATCACCCTAACTGTCAAAAAGTTTTTTCTAATATCTAATCTGTGTCTCCTCCCATTCAGTTTCATCCCATTGCTTCTAGTCTTTCCTTGTGCAAATGAGAATAAAGATGATCCTTCTACAATGTGACAGCCCTTGAGATATTTGTAGACAGCTATTAAGTCTCCTCTCAGTCTTCTTTTTTGCAAGCTAAATGTAACGGGTCAGGTAGGTGGAACCTCTGAGCTTTATTTATACAAGAAGGTTATACTTGTAAGAGAGCGGGTGGCGCCCAGGGAGACGGACAGGAAGTCACGGCAAGTGACGGGGCAGTCTCTGGTTATACGGGAAAGGATCACGGCAAGTGACCGGGGCAGTCTCTGGATTGACAGGCAGGTTGTCATGGCAAGTGACCGGGGCAGTCTCTGGATAGACAGGCAGGTTGTCACGGCAAGTGACCGGGGCAGTCTCTGGATTGACAGGCAGGTTGTCACGGCAAGTGACCGGGGTAGTCTCTGGATAGACTGGCAGGTTGTCACGGCAAGTGACCGGGGTAGTCTCTGGATAGACAGGCAGGTTGTCACGGCAAGTGACCGGGGCAGTCTCTGGATTGACAGGCAGGTTGTCACAGCAAGTAACCGGGGCAGTCTCTAGATGGACAGGTATATACGACCTGAGATGGTGAAGCCTCCCGGTAGGCTAGCAGGCAGATGGCGGATGGACACTCCCAAGTGAGCAGGCGAGAGTCTCTGGAACAGCCGGGGATCACCGCTTGTGACGTCCGAACCTCCAGGTAGGGCTGCAGTCAGATGGCAGATGATCGCTCCCAAGTGAGCAGGCAAGAGTTTCTGGAATAGCCGGGGATCACCGCTTGTGACGTCCGAACCTCCGGGTAGGGCTGCAGTCAGATGGCAGATGATCGCCCCCAAGTGAGCAGGCAAGAGTCTCTGGAATAGCCGTGGATCGCCACCTGTGACGTCCGAACCTCCGGGCAGACTTGCGGACAGGTAGCATACAGCAAACGGGCAGGAAACAGGCAGGTAACTGGTAACGGGACCTGAGGGCTGAAGCAGAGTGAAACAGTGCAACAACAACATTGCTCGGGCACCTCCATTAAGGAGGAAGCCCTTAATATAGGGTGGAGTCCTCCGGCATTGGCCGGGGACTTATTTGAAAAATGCGCGCGGCTCCTTTAAGAGCGGGGGAGGGCGCGGGCGCGCGCCCTAAGTCCAGCAGCAGGGAAGGAGCGCGCGCCCCAGCAGGGCGGAAGGAGGACGCTGAGGAAGGGTAAGGGGGGCGACGTCCCTGCCTGGCAGAGGACGCTGCTGCAGGGGAACAGCGTCCCTGCCTGGCAGAAGGCAGGGACGCCGACGCTACAGTACCCCCCCCTCTTTAGGCCAGAAAGAAATTTAGCTAGGATGAGAGGGGCATGGATGTTCTCCCGAGGCTCCCACGTTCTCTCCTCAGGACCAAACCCCTTCCAATCCACCAAAAAATAAGTCTTTCTTCCTACCCTTTTGGTGGCCAGAATGTTCTCTACCTCAAATTCATCGTCAGCAGACACTGGAGCAGGAGGTGTACCTGTAGACTTGAAAAAAGAGTTAAGTACCACCGGTTTGAGGAGAGATACATGGAAAGAGTTAGGAATGCGCAAATTGGCCGGGAGTTTCAATTTATAGGACACCGGGTTGATCTGACTGATGATCTCAAAGGGACCGATGAACTGAGGGCCTAACTTGTAGGAAGTAATCTTGAGCCGGACATACTTGGACGAAAGCCAGACCTTATCCCCAGGACGGAATTGAGGAGGATCCAGACGTCTTTTGTCAGCATGTCTCTTCATACGCTCGGATGACTGAATGAGTGCGGATCGGGTACTCTCCCATATGGAGGAAAATTCTCTAACCAGAGATTCCGCAGCTGGATTGTCCACAGAGATGGTGACAGGAACAGGGATCCGAGGGTGTGACCGAAGACTACAAAAAACGGAGACTTGGAGGAAGATTCGCTCTCGTGATTATTGTAAGAGAATTCGGCCCAAGGCAGGAGCTCCACCCAGTCAGAATGGTGGGCATTAACGAAGTGCCGGAGATAACTGGTCAGATTCTGATTGATTCGCTCAACTTGTCCATTGGACTGCGGGTGGTAAGCGGAGGAGAAATCCAAGGTGACGTCTAGCAACTTACAAGTGGCTCTCCAGAAACGTGAGGTGAACTGTACCCACGATCCGACACAATGTGACGAGGCAGACCATGGAGACGGAAGATGTGGCGGATAAAGTCTTTAGCCAACTCGGGTGCAGACGGAAGACCTGGCAGAGGAATGAAGTGAGCCATCTTGGAAAAGCGGTCAGCGACCACCCAAATAACCGTACAACCGGCAGAAACGGGCAGATCTGTTATGAAGTCCATGGCTATATGCTGCCAGGGGGCAGCGGGTACAGGAAGCGGAAGAAGACGGCCGGCAGGCAGGTGTCTCGGAACTTTGTTGCGGGCACAGGAGACACAGGCAGATACAAGTCTATTACGTCCTTGTGCAGGGTAGGCCACCAATAATGCCGGGTTATGAGTTGGAGGGTCTTTTTCTGACCAGCGTGGCCAGCTAGTTTAGACGAATGACCCCAGTGTAGGATTCTCTTCCGGTCGGTTACTGATACGAACGTCTTACCAGGAGGGAGACGATTTAGACTCACGGGAGCCACCCGCATCACTCTGGCGGGATCGATGATATGTTTAGGTTCTTCCTCGAGATCTGACACCAGGAAAGACCGGGACAAGGCATCAGCCTTGACGTTCTTGTCAGCCGGGCGAAAATGCAAGAGAAAATCGAAGCGGGCAAAAAACAAGGACCACCGGGCTTGGCGAGGGTTAAGTCTCTGAGCATGCTGGAGGTAAGCCAGATTCTTGTGGTCCGTGTAAATGATTACCGGATGAAGAGCCCCCTCGAGTAGGTAACGCCACTCCTCCAATGCCAACTTGATGGCCAATAACTCTCGGTCTCCTATGGAGTAGTTGCGCTCGGAGGAGGAGAAGAGTTTGGAGAAGAAGCCGCAGGATACCATCCTCCCGGATGAAGATTTTTGAGTGAGTACCGCTCCGGCTCCAGAGGAGGAAGCGTCCACCTCCAGGAAGAACTGCTTGTTGCCGTCCGGACGATGCAGCACTGGAGCGGAAGAGAAGGCCTGTTTTAAGGAAAGAAAGGCCTCCTCTGCTTCGGGCGTCCACTGTTTGGGTTAGCATCCTTGCGGGTGAGCGCGGAGATTGGAGCAGTCCTGGAAGAGAAGTGCGGTATGAAGAGGCGGTAATAGTTGGCGAATCCCAGGAACCGCTGAATGGCCTTCAACCCCTCCGGTCGAGGCCACTTCTCGATGGCAGACAGTTTCTCCGGATCCATTCGTAGGCCTGTCTGAGAAATGATGTAGCCCAAAAACGGAAGCGAGGTCTGCTCAAAGAGGTACTTCTCATATTTGGCGAAGAGGTGATTCTGCCTGAGCCTGAGCAGAACCTGACGAACATCCCTCCGGTGAGACTGGAGGTCCGGAGAGAAGACCAAGATATCGTCTAGGTACACCACAACGCAAGAGTAGAGGAGGTCCCGAAAGATGTCATTGACCAACTCCTGAAAGACTGCTGGAGCATTACAGAGACCAAAGGGCATCACCAAATACTCGTAGTGGCCGTCCCGGGTGTTGAATGCCGTCTTCCATTCATCTCCCCGACGGATACGAACCAGGTTGTATGCCCCACGAAGATCCAGTTTGGTGAAGATTCTCGCCCCTCTAAGTCGATCAAACAATTCTGGAATGAGCGGAAGAGGGTATTATTCTTCACCGTGATCAAATTTAAGCCTCTGTAGTCAATACAGGGACGGAGAGATCCGTCTTTCTTTTTTACGAAGAAGAAACCTGCTCCCGCTGGGGAGGTAGATTTCCGGATGAATCCTTTGGCCAAGTTCTCCTCGATATATTCGGACATCGACCTGGTCTCAGCATCGGACAATGGGTAAATACGCCCATGGGGAGGCGTAGTACCAGGTAGCAGGTCGATCGGGCAATCATACGGTCTGTGTGGGGGTAATGTCTCTGCTTCCTTTTTATTAAAGACATCAGCGAAAGACCAATATGGAATCGGGAGTCCTGGTAGATTAGCAGGTGTAGGAGAAGGACGGACAGGATGAACAGGCACCAGACACGTTTGATGACAGTCCTGTCCCCAGCGAAGAATCTCTCCAGTCTGCCAGTCGAGCACGGGTGCATGCTTTTGGAGCCAAGGCAGACCTAGTAAGAAAGCGTGAGAGAGTCCAGGTAGAACATGAAATGAGATACTCTCAGAATGTAACATTCCCACCTGCAGGGTTATAGCCTCGGTGATAAGCTGGATGGGACGTGGTAGAAGACCCCCATCTACAGCAGCAACAGATACTGGTTCAAGCAGAGGTTTGGTGGGAATGCGATATTTCTCTACCAGAGCCTGTGAAACGAGATTCCCAGCTGCTCCAGAATCAAGTTGGGCTAGTTCGAAGTAACGGTTCTCACCGAGGAGAATTGAGACAGACAGCAGCAGAGATGAAGAGGATTTATTCTTGTCTAGGTGGACCTCTCCGAGCGAACCTAGACACAGGCGTTTCCCGACCTCTCTGGGCAGGTACGGATCCGGTGCTCCTTACTGCCACAGTAGAAGCAACTCCCCTCAGCACGGCGTGAGTCCTGACGGGCTTTGACCATCTTGGTCTGGTCGACCTGCATGGGCTCTGCCGGGGGCACTTGAGGAGATACGGAAGGAGTTACAGGTCTCTGAAATGAAGGAGCTAGGCGAGGAAACCTTCTCTCACGGGTGACCTCTTTGGCTCGCTCCTGGAACCGTAGATCAATTCGATTGGCCAGAGTTATTAGGTCATCGAGAGAGGTTGGAATGTCCCGACCGGCAAGTTCATCTTTAATGCGGCCGGACAGGCCCTCCCAGAAGACAGCTATCAGAGCGTCATTATCCCAAGCCAGCTCTGAGGCAAGGGTACGAAACCTTATGGCATATTGACCCACGGTGAGACTCTCCTGACGAAGACGCAGCAGAGATGATGCAGAGGAGGTCTTCCGTCCGGGTTCATCGAATACCTTCCGGAAGGCTAAGAGAAAAGCAGACAGGTTAGACACCAGAGGATCTTCTCTTTCCCAAAGAGGATTTAGCCAGGCCAGGGCCTCTCCGGTGAGATGTGACATGATGAAGGCAATTTTGGCCCGGTCAGAGTTAAACTGGTGTGCCAGGAGTTCAAAATGCAGGGTACATTGGTTGATGAAACCCCGAGCCAGAGCAGGGTCGCCTCCAAACCGAGGAGGAGCTGAAAGTCGAGGTCCTGGAATAGAAACCACGGAGTTGGTAAGCAGCAGAACTGCCGGATTGCGAGTCATGGTGCTCGCGGTGGTTGTCGGGGAAGTATTCAGAGTGTCCAGGCGGGAATTAACACACCGCAGATGACCCAGGATGGACTCCTGTTGAGACCTCTGACGAGACAGTTCATGACACAGGTCAGATAGCGAAGGGGTTTGGGTGCCACCGGGTTCCATGGCCCGAGCAAACTGTAACGGGTCAGGTAGGTGGAACCTCTGAGCTTTATTTATACAAGAAGGTTATACTTGTAAGAGAGCGGGTGGCGCCCAGGGAGACGGACAGGAAGTCACGGCAAGTGACGGGGCAGTCTCTGGTTATACGGGAAAGGATCACGGCAAGTGACCGGGGCAGTCTCTGGATTGACAGGCAGGTTGTCACGGCAAGTGACCGGGGCAGTCTCTGGATAGACAGGCAGGTTGTCACGGCAAGTGACCGGGGCAGTCTCTGGATTGACAGGCAGGTTGTCACGGCAAGTGACCGGGGTAGTCTCTGGATAGACTGGCAGGTTGTCACGGCAAGTGACCGGGGTAGTCTCTGGATAGACAGGCAGGTTGTCACGGCAAGTGACCGGGGCAGTCTCTGGATTGACAGGCAGGTTGTCACAGCAAGTAACCGGGGCAGTCTCTAGATGGACAGGTATATACGACCTGAGATGGTGAAGCCTCCCGGTAGGCTAGCAGGCAGATGGCGGATGGACACTCCCAAGTGAGCAGGCGAGAGTCTCTGGAACAGCCGGGGATCACCGCTTGTGACGTCCGAACCTCCGGGTAGGGCTGCAGTCAGATGGCAGATGATCGCTCCCAAGTGAGCAGGCAAGAGTCTCTGGAATAGCCGGGGATCACCGCTTGTGACGTCCGAACCTCCGGGTAGGGCTGCAGTCAGATGGCAGATGATCGCCCCCAAGTGAGCAGGCAAGAGTCTCTGGAATAGCCGTGGATCACCACCTGTGACGTCCGAACCTCCGGGCAGACTTGCGGACAGGTAGCATACAGCAAACGGGCAGGAAACAGGCAGGTAACTGGTAACGGGACCTGAGGGCTGAAGCAGAGTGAAACAGTGCAACAACAACATTGCTCGGGACACCTCCATTAAGGAGGAAGCCCTTAATATAGGGTGGAGTCCTCCGGCATTGGCCGGGGACTTATTTGAAAAATGCGCGCGGCTCCTTTAAGAGCGGGGGAGGGCGCGGGCGTGCGCCCTAAGTCCAGCAGCAGGGAAGGAGCGCGCGGCCCCAGCAGGGCAGAAGGAGGACGCTGAGGAAGGGTAAGGGGGGCGACGCCCCTGCCTGGCAGAGGACGCTGCTGCAGGGGAACAGCGTACCTGCCTGGCAGAAGGCAGGGACGCCGACGCTACACTAAACATTCCCAAATCCTGCAACCGTTCCTCATAGGACATGGTTTGCAGACCGGTCACCATTCTGGTGGCTCTCCTTTGAACTTGCTCCAGTTTGTTGATGTCTTTTTTAAAATGTGGTGCCCAAAACTGGACACAGTTCCAGATGAGGTCTGACCAAAGAGGAGTAGAGGGCAATAATGACCTCACGTGATCTAGACTGTATGCTTCTGTTGATACATCCTAGAATTGTATTTGCCTTTTTTGCTGCTGCATCACACTGTTGACTCATGTTCAGTCTGTGATCAATTAGTATACCCAGGTCTTTTTCACATGTGCTGTTACTTAGCCCTATTCCTCCCATTTTGTATATGCTTTTTTTCATTTTTATTGCCCAGATGTAGTACTTTGCATTTTTCCCTGTTAAAAACCATTCTGTTAGATGCTGCCCACTGCTCCAGTTTATTTATATCTTTTTGTCCCCACAGCTTTCCTATACGCAGTATGATGGGCCCACAGCTCCCCTATACACAGTATGAGGTCCCCACTGCTCTCCTATACACTGTGTGATGGGCCCACAGCTCCCCTAAATGTACACAGTGTGATGGGCCCACAGCTCCCTTATACACAGTGTGATGGACCCACAGCTTCCCTGTACACAGTATGGTGGGCCCACAGCTCCCCTTTACACAGTATGATGTCTCCACAGTTTTCCTATACGTGGTATGGTGAGCCTACAGCTCCCCTATACGTGGTATGGTGGGCCCACAGCTCCCCTATACACAATGTGATGGGCCCACAGCTCCCCTAGACACAATGTGATGGGCCCACAGCTCCCTTTTACACAGTATGATGAGCCCACAATTCCTATCTACACAGTATGGTGGGCCCACAGCTCCCCTTTACACAGTGTGATGGGCCCACAGCTCCCCTATACACAGTATGGTGGGCCCACAGCTCCTCTATACACAGTATGGTGGGCTCACAGCTCCCCTATACACAATATGGTGGGCCCACAGCTCCCCTATACACAGTATGGTGGGCCCACAGCTCCCCTATACACAGTATGGTGGGCCCACAGCTTCCCTATACACAGTATGGTGGGCCCACAGCTTCCCTGTACACAGTATGGTGGGTCCACACTCCTCTCTACACATAATAGTGGACACACAGCTGTACTATACACAGTATGATGTCCCCACTGCTCCCTCAAAAACAGTATGTTGACCTTCACAGTAGTCCCACACTGTATGACTGATCCCACAGTAGGCCCCAAACTGCATAATGGCCCCCCACAATAGCTTCCACGCTGTATAATGGCTCCCCACAGTAGTCCCTATAATGCATGAATGCCCCCACACTGTTTCAGGGTCCCCCACAGTAACCCACTACACTGGATGTTTCCCTCGATCGCATGTTTCTCTGTATACTCCTGACGCCTTGTACAAGAACGTGCCTCAAGAATGTTAGTTTTTGTAAATATTGGCCCCGGTTTGTCTTCCACCTATGACCAGGCCTCGTTCACCTTCCCTCATATCGCTCAATTTTCCCATTCCAATGTGGATTTACACTGAAACTGATCCCAGAATAACGATCACTTGATTTCACGCTGTTCTCTAGAATAACATGTCGATTCTCCATACAGGGAAGCTATTCATTCTGAAAGTGCAGGTGTCTCTAACATGGCGGACATTTTATTGGACAGTTAACTCTTGTAGGTTTCTCTGTTGCTTTGACAGGAAGTGACATTTCAGCAGTGACTCGAATGTAGCTTCTCTTCCTGCCAATCTCTGCAACCATAATGTGTCTCGTTTTTCGACAGTGCCAGAAATCGAGGACTGAATGCTACAACTACATGACATACTACCTACTGCCTGCATGAACCACCAGAGGGAGCTCTCAGAATACAGATTCATGCAGCCCACACGGAGTGCCTGCTGTATAACTACATGTGCTGCTAGCTCCCCCTAGTGGTGCCTGCATGCAGCAAGAATTATATAATTTATTAAAATGTATCTATACATAATTTTAACCAGCAGAGGATGTAATATTTGTTGCACATATTTCATGGGATCTGAGAAAAATAGTGAGCGAGGGCAAATACTGACACCAGGGGCCCCTGTGCAAGAAGAATGTTTGGGGGCAGTGTCCTATAAAAAAGTCATTACATAAATATATTTACCTGAAAAGCAATTATTAATGTGACTGAGCCTCAGATGTGCAGATTGATCTACCGCAGATCCCCACCCTGATTAGCCTCATTCAATAAGGCTAATCCACCTGTGTCATCCCCTGGTCTTTCTGAACAGAATCCCCCTCATTATGTGATCTGTCACATATTTTGTATTTGCAAAACATTTAAAAAATCCACATGAAAAAAAAAAATCATAAATTTTGAGTTGGAATCGTGGATTTCCCCTTGAAATCAATAGGTAGGAGATGAATTCTATGATGATTTTGTCTTTGAATACGCAACAAAATCCTCAAAATAAATGCAGTATAAACATAACCGTAAAGAAATATATTATGTACACATGTATAATATCGCTATACACTGTACAATCATACTGCCGATATATACTGTGCTCACATAATACTGCTATATACTATACATAGATATCACTATATGTCTTACACATGTGTAATATCGCTATACACTGCACATACATAATACCACTATGTACAATACGCTGTGCACATATAATACCACTATGTACTATACTCACATATAATACTGCCATATACTATACGCACATATGAAATACTGGACACACTTATAAAGCATTGCTATATGCTATAGACACAAAATACCGCTATATACTTTATTCACCAATAGTACAATATAGGTATAGTACAGTGTATAGCGATATTATACATATGCAAGGCATACAGTGACATCTGTGTATAGTATATGGAAGTATTATATGTGAGTATAGTACATATTGGTACTGTATTATGTGTGTGCAATGTATAGTGATATTATACATATGTAAGGCATATAGTGATATGTGTGTATAGTATATAGCAGTATTACTGTATATGTGAGTATAGCGCATAGTGGTATTATGTGTGTACAGTGTATAGCAATATTATATGTGAGTACAGGACATAGTGGTATTATGTGTGTATAGTATATAGCAGTATTACTGTATATGTGAGTACAGGGCATAGTGGTATTATATGTGAGTATAGTACATAGTAGTATTGTATTGTGTGTACAGTGTATAGCAATATTATACATGTGTAAGGCATACAGTGATATGTGTGTATAGTATATAGCAGTATTAGATGTGAGTATAGTACATAGTGGTCTTATGTGTGCATAGTGTATAGCGATATTACACATGTGTACAACATAAAGTGATATCTGTATAGTATATAGCAGTATTAGATGTGAGCATAGTACATAGTGGTATTATGTGTGTACAGTGTATAGCGATATTATACATGTGTACAGCATGTAGAGATATACAGTTAGGTCCATAAATATTTGGACAGAGACAACATTTATCTAATTTTGGTTCTAGACATTACCACAATGAATTTGAAACAAAATAAATCAGATGCAGTTGAAGTTCAGACTTTCAGCTTTCATTTGAGGGTATCCACATTAAAATTGGATGAAGGGTTTAGGAGTTTCAGCTCCTTAACATGTGCTACCCTGTTTTTAAAGGGACCAAAAGTAATTGGACAAATGACTCCAAGGCTATTTCATGGCATGTGTGGGCAATCCCTTTGTTATGTCATTCTCAATTAAGCAGATGAAAGGGCCGGAGTTGATTTGAGGTGTGGTGTTTGCATTTGGAAGGTTTTGCTGTGAAGGAAACATGCGGTCAAAGGAGCTCTCCATGCAGGTGAAACAAGCCATCCTTAAGCTGCAAGAACAGAAAAAAAACATCCAAGAAATTGCTACAACATTAGAAGTGGCAAAATCTACAATTTGGTACATCCTGAGAAAGAAAGAAAGCACTGGTGAACTCATCAATCCAAAAAGACCTGGGAGCCCACGGAAGACAACAGTGGTGGATGATCGCCGCATACTTTCTTTGGTGAAGAAGAACCCGTTCACAACATCAACTGAAGTCCAGAACACTCTCAGTGAAGTAGGTGTATCTGTCTCTAAGTCAACAGTAAAGAGAAGACTCCATGAAAGTAAATACAAAGGGTTCACATCTAGATGCAAACCATTCATCAATTCCAAAAATAGACAGGCCAGAGTTAAATTTGCTGAAAAACACCTCCAGAAGCCAGCTCAGTTCTGGAAAAGTATTCTATGGACAGATGAGACAAAGATCAACCTGTACCAGAATGATGGGAAGCCAAAAGTTTGGAGAAGAAAGGGAACGGCACATGATCCAAGGCACACCACATCCTCTGTAAAACATGGTGGAGGCAACGTGATGGCATGGGCATGCATGGCTTTCAATGGCACTGGGTCACTTGTGTTTATTGATGACATAACAGCAGACAAGAGTAGCCGGATGAATTCTGAAGTGTACCGGGATATACTTTCAGCCCAGATTCAGCCAAATGCTGCAAACTTGATTGGACGGCGCTTCATAGTACAGATGGATAATGACCCCAAGCATACAGCCAAAGCTACACAGGAGTTCATGAGTGCAAAAAAGTGGAACATTCTTCAATGGCCAAGTCAATCACCAGATCTTAACCCAATTGAGCATGCATTTCACTTGCTGAAATTTCCAGACTTAAGAGGGAAAGACCCACAAACAAGCAAGACCTGAAGGCTGCGGCTGTAAAGGCCTGGCAAAGCATTAAGAAGGAGGAAACCCAGCGTTTGGTGATGTCCATGGGTTCCAGACTTAAGGCAGTGATTGCCTCCAAAGGATTCGCCACAAAATATTGAAAATAAAAATATTTTGTTTGGGTTATGTTTATTTGTCCAATTACTTTTGACCTCCTAAAATGTGGAGTGTTTG
Source organism: Oophaga sylvatica (assembly GCA_033576555.1). Lineage (NCBI taxonomy): Eukaryota > Metazoa > Chordata > Amphibia > Anura > Dendrobatidae > Oophaga > Oophaga sylvatica. The sequence goes on along the minus strand of JARQOD010000008.1, from coordinate 27,662,517 downwards.
TAAAGAAATGTGTACAATTCCTACATTTTCTAACACATATTTTTGTTCAACCCTTCAAATTAAACGTTACAATCTGCACTTGAATTCTGTTGTAGAGGTTTCATTTCAAATCCAATGTGGTGGCATGCAGAGCCCAACTCGCGAAAATTGTGTCACTGTCCAAATATTTCTGGCCCTGACTGTATGTGTATAGTATATAGCAGTAATATATGTGAGTACAGGACAGTGGTATTATATGTGTACAGTGTATAGCGATATTATACATGTGTACGTCATATAGTGATATGTGTGTATAGTATATAGCAGTATTCTAATGAAATAGTCTAAGTTAAGGACACTGGCAATATAATGAAAAGACCATCAAGTTAAGTCACAGTATCATAGCGGAGTGCTCAGATACATCAAGTCATGAGTAAAGTCACATGGAATAATATGTAAAGAGATCATTTAATACAGATACCTGTAGCCATAGTTAGATGGAGTATATAGTCTGCTATGACGCACCTCGACGCGCGTTTCACCGCCTCTGCAGCTTCGTCGGCAGGTCATGACTCATGACTTGATGCATCTGAGCACTCCGCTATGACACTGTGACTTAGCCTGATGGTCTTTTCATTATAATGACAGTGACCTTAACTTATTAGAATATTTCATTAGAATTTTTTGGCATTTTTTCAAAGGCTGTTTCTGGTATTATATCAGCACTTTCTATTTGATACCTGTGACTGAGTATTTTTTGATAGATGGATATACATAGAGATATTTTTACTGGACAGATCAGTTTCATATATCGTCTTCCTATACTCGTACGATTGATACATATGCTGATATGCCCGGTTATCTACTGGGGTTTATGTCTGTTTTTTAGTTTTCTCTCTTTATGTCCCACTGTTATTGCACTTCTGTGTCTGAATTGTTATTTATTATCTCCTATATTTAATTCAAATAAAAATTTGTTATACTATTACTATAGATGATCTATTGCTCCTTCATTTTCACCATTGGTTTATAGTGGCATTATGTGTCTACAGTGTATACCGATATTATGGATATGTAAGACATATATGATATCTGTATAGTATATAGCAGTATTATATGTGAGTATAGCACATAGTGGTATTATGTGTGTACAGTGTATAGCGATATTATACATGTGTATAGGCCAGTGTCAGACATGTGAGAAACTCGCATTAGTCTCGCATGTCAATACCCGACACTGCCGCCGGCACTCGGGACCGGAGCGTGCGGCTGCACAGAAATACATGCAGCCGCACGCTCCTGTCCGAGTGCCGGCGGCAGTGCCGGGTATTGACATGCGAGACTCGTCCGAGTTTCTCGCATGTCTGACCCCGGCCATATAGTGATATGTGTGTATAGTATATAGCAGTATTAAATGTAAGTACAGTACATAGTGGTATTATATGTGCACAGCGCATAATACATAGTAGTATTATGTGTGTACAGTGTATAGCGATATTATACATGTGTACGGCATATAGTGTTATGTGTGCGTAACAAGGGGCGACCAAGTCCTGACCGAGTTTACCCACAAAACACAGTCCGCAGACACCCCGGCCCCTTGCACATGAAACACAGACGGACACTGCTTCTCCCACGGGTTACCTTTTTGTCCCCCAGCTACGGTAGTCCAGGTAATTAAGTCCAGACTTACAAATGTGGTCCAACAGGGAACGAACTTTAATAGAACAGAGATGAGGAAAAGGTACAACACTGGCTTCCTGCTCTCTCCCTGACACTGTCCACGGCTGTAACCACAACGGCCATGGTAGCCGAAATCAAGCTTGTATTCCACTCGCTGGGATCTGGACGCTTATAGTCCCTTCAGTGGGGGGCCTTTCCGAAGTCCTGGGGCCCGTGTTGCGGTCCTTAAGTCCTTGGTCCGGGGTAGCAGATTTTTCCCCTCCTGGGGTCTGGCAATGCCCCGGCTTCTGCTATACATCTGTCCAGGACCATGGAGCAGCAGCTTCCTCCCTCCTTTCTGCTGCTGGCCCAGCCCACAAAGTTAACCTGTGCTGGCCCTGCCTCTAACACATATAGGAACACTTTAAAACCTTACAAACACAGCACAGCAATACAAAGCACAATACAGTACAATCAATGCAAAACACATACATTACATTACATAAAATGCACGGGCCGGCACATGGGAGAAGAGAGGGGGTTTCTGTCACCTCCTTACATGTGAATAGTATATAGCAGTATTATATGTGAATATAGTACATAGTGGTATTATGTGTGTACAGTGTATAGCGATATTATACATGTGTACGGTATATAGTGATATATGTGCATAGTATATAGCAGTATTATATGTCAATATAGTACATAGTGGTATTATGTGTGTACAGTGTATAGCAATATTATACATGTGTAAGGCTTATAGTGATATATGTGCATAGTATATAGCAGTATTATATGTGAGTACAGCGCATAGTGGCATTGTGTGTACAGTGTATAGCGATATTATGCATGTGTAGAGCAGTCCCTATAAATATTTTGATCGCTGGGGGTGCAAGCACTGGGACTCCCACCGATCCCGAAAATGGGGCCCTGAAATGCCCCATCAGAAAGTAGTGCTGCGGGACTGCCAGAGATAACCGAGTGATGTGCTCCACGACCTCCGGCAAATCCTCGGGAAAATGAACGGAAAGGTGGCGGGCAGCAATGGAGCATTTCAGACCCCGCTCTCCGGGACAGCGGTCACAACCCCACCAATTTACGAATACCCCTTTTAAATGTTGATAGAGTTTTCCTATGGGCTTTATATAGGAATTTCTATTATCTCACCATAGTTGTATAAGTCATCGCAGCGCCATTTTTTTGCATCAGTCATATTAAATGACGCAATGTGACAATCGAGCTATCACGGGTGAGATAGTCGAAAACATTGTCATCTTGCCTTATGGCTGTGGGAGCGTCACAAGCTGTCGACGAGTGTTACCATCCGCAGGGAACGCCATCCTCGGGCAGCGCGCGTTCCAGTGCACTCTCTGCATTGGATTAGTCTAACGGCCGACCAAGGGTTCATAAAGCAATCCCTGCTGTTACCGCTGCGGAAAGGGAAAGGAAGAGGTAATGGTATAAGCTCATTTGTTTTAAGACATAGACGTCTGGATAAATCGCGTTCTTTTTCAATATGCCAGTGCGGTTTTATTTTAGGGATTATTTAAAGATTTAATCAAATTAACCATTATAAAGAGGCAGAGGCTGTGCGGCACATAGCGCTCCGCACAAGGAGGTATGGGGCGCATGGTGATGACAGTGCTGCACATGAGACGTGCACCTTACCTTGTACTTACAGCGAATGTGGCATTAGAAAATCAACTATTTTTAAAATCATGTTTATTAAGTGAAATGTATTTTTTTACTTTTTTTAGTTTTATACATCACTATATTAAAAAAAAACTTACAATTTTCACACTGACTATTAGAGTTCGCTCACACGGCCGTATACTCTCTCTTGCAGAGAATCAAGCGGATTCAATTATGTCAGTTATGTCGGATTATGTCAGTGTCATCTGACTGTGATCTGAGTGTGATCTGAGTGTGATCTGAGTGTCCGAGTGTGATTTGAGTGTCCGAGTGTCATACAAGTATGATCTGAGTGTGATCTGATTCTCTCACTTGAGGGAATCGCAGTACAGGTGTGGAGAAGACAGAGAAAGTAATTTCTCCATCTTTTCCATTAACCCTGTGCGAGTACATCGTACTGCACTCAGATGACATCTGAGTGCGGTATGATGTTTCACACACACTCGAAGACTTGTATGGGTGCACGTGAACTGATTATCAGATGCACTCACTGCACGATGCGATTGTTTTCTCATGCCGAACAGGCACTGCCTCAGTCTAATATTGGGATGAATAAAACATCAGATAGCACTCGACCATGTTACACTCCAGTGTAAGCGAGGCCTTAAGCTAAATTCATAATTCCTTTTCTGTTAAGATCACTTTTTAGCAGCCTCATTATCATGACAAACAGGACCGCAATGAAAAGTGGGAGGTAACAGCTTTATATACAGTAGATAACACAGGATTTACCAATCACAATGTGCATGTTACAGCTCACCTCCTCCTGTACAATGACCGATAACAACTCTATATACGGTAGATAACACAGGATCCACCATTCACAATAGGTGATATCACAGCTCACCTCCTCCTCCTATACAATGACTGATAACACCTCTATATACAGTAGATAACACAGGATCCACCATTCACAATAGGTGATGTCACAGCTCACCTCCTCCTCCTGTACAATGACTGATAACACCTCTATATACAGTAGATAACACAGGATCCACCATTCACAATAGGTGATGTCACAGCTCACCTCCTCCTCCTGTACAATGACTGATAACACCTCTATATACAGTAGATAACACAGGATCCCCATTCACAATAGGTGATGTCACAGCTCACCTCCTCCTCCTGTACAATGACTGATAACACCTCTATATACAGTAGATAACACAGGATCCTCCATTCACAATAGGTGATGTCACAGCTCACCTCCTCCTCCTGTACAATGACTGATAACACCTCTATATATGTAGATAACAGGATCACCATTCACAACAGGTGAGTACCGCTCACCTCCTCCTCCTTACAATGACTGATAACCTCTATTACAGTAGATAACACAGGATCCACCATTCACAACAGGTGATATCACAGTCACCTCCTCCTCCTGTACAATGACTGATAACACCTCTATATACAGTAGATAACACAGGAACCACCATTCACAATAGGTGATGTCACAGCTCACCTCCTCCTCCTGTACAATGACTGATAACACCTCTATATACAGTAGATAACACAGGATCCACCATTCACAATAGGTGATGTCACAGCTCACCTCCTCTCCTGTACAATGACTGATAACACCTCTAATACAGTAGATAACACAGGATCCACCATTCACAATAGGTGATGTCACAGCTCACCTCCTCCTCCTGTACAATGACTGATAACACCTCTATATACGGTAGATAACACAGGATCCACCATTCACAATAGGTGATATCACAGCTCACCTCCTCCTCCTGTACAATGACCGATAACAACTCTATATACGGTAGATAACACAGGATTCACCATTCACAATAGGTGATGTCACAGCTCACCTCCTCCTCCTGTACAATGACTGATAACACCTCTATATACAGTAGATAACACAGGATCCACTATTCACAATAGGTGATGTCACAGCTCACCTCCTCCTCCTGTACAATGACTGATAACACCTCTATATACGGTAGATAACACAGGATTCACCATTCACAATAGGTGATGTCACAGCTCACCTCCTCCTCCTGTACAATGACTGATAACACCTCTATATACAGTAGATAACACAGGATCCACTATTCACAATAGGTGATGTCACAGCTCACCTCCTCCTCCTGTACAATGACTGATAACACCTCTATATACAGTAGATAACACAGTATCCACCATTCACAATAGGTGATGTCACAGCTCACCTCCTCCTCCTGTACAATGACTGATAACACCTCTATATACAGTAAATAACACAGGATTTACCAATCACAATGTGCATGTCACAGCCACCTCCTCCTGTACAATGACCGATAACACCTCTATATACAGTAGATAACACAGGATCCACCATTCACATAGGTGATGTCACAGCTCACCTCCTCCTCCTGTACAATGACTGATAACACCTCTATATAGAGAAGATAACACAGGATCCACCATTCACAATAGGTGATGTCACAGCTCACCTCCTCCTCCTGTACATTGACTGATAACACCTCTATATACAGTAGATAACACAGGATCCACCATTCACAATAGGTGATATCACAGCTCACCTCCTCCTCCTGTACAATGACTGATAACACCTCTATATACAGTAGATAACACAGGATTCACCATTCACAATAGGTGATGTCACAGCTCACCTCCTCCTCCTGTACAATGACCGTTAACAACTCTATATACAGTAGATAACACAGGATTCACCATTCACAATAGGTGATGTCACAGCTCACCTCCTCCTCCTGTTCAATGACTGATAACACCTCTATATACAGTAGATAACACAGGATCCACCATTCACAATAGGTGATGTCACAGCTCACCTCCTCCTCCTGTACAATGACTGATAACACCTCTATATACAGTAGATAACACAGGATTCACCATTCACAATAGGTGATGTCACAGCTCACCTCCTCCTCCTGTACAATGACTGATAACACCTCTATATACAGTAGATAACACAGGATCCACCATTCACAATAGGTGATGTCACAGCTCACCTCCTCCTCCTGTACAATGACTGATAACACCTCTATATAGAGAAGATAACACAGGATCCACCATTCACAATAGGTGATGTCACAGCTCACCTCCTCCTCCTGTACATTGACTGATAACACCTCTATATACAGTAGATAACACAGGATCCCCATTCACAATAGGGATTCACAGCTCACCTCCTCCTCCTGTACATGACTGATAACACCTAATACAGTAGATAACAGATCCTCCATTCACAATAGGTGATGTACAGCTCACCTCCTCCTGTAATGACTGATAACACTCTTAACAGTAGATACACAGGATCCACCATTCACAATAGGGGATATCACAGCTCACCTCCTCCTCCTGTACAATGACTGATAACACCTATATATACAGTAGATAACACAGGATCCACCATTCACAATAGGTGATGTCACAGCTCACCTCCTCCTCCTGTACAATGACTGTAAACACTTCTATATACAGTAGATAACACAGGATCCACCATTCACAATAGGTGATGTCACAGCTCACCTCCTCCTCCTGTATAATAACTGATAACACCTCTATATACAGTAGATAACGCAGGATCCACCATTCACAATAGGGGATATCACAGCTCACCTCCTCCTCCTGTACAATGACTGATAACACCTCTATATACAGTAGATAACACAGGATCCACCATTCACAATAGGTGATGTCACAGCTCACCTCCCCCTCCTGTACAATGACTGATAACACCTCTATATACAGTAGATAAACAGGATCCACCATTCACAATAGGTGATGTCACAGCTCAACTCCTCCTCCTGTACAATGACTGATAACACCTCTATATACAGAAGATAACACAGGATCCACCATTCACAATAGGTGATATCACAGCTCACCTCCTCCTCCTGTACAATGACTGATAACACCTCTATATACAGTAGATAACACAGGATCCACCATCCACAATAGGTGATGTCACAGCTCACCTCCTCCTCCTGTACAATGACTGATAACACCTATATATACAGTAGATAACACAGGATCCACCATTCACAATAGGTGATGTCACAGTCACCTCCTCCTCCTGTACAATGACTGATAACATCATGCGTGGTGTGTGTGACATTTAGTTAAAATTGGTTATCTGAAAATCAATTTGTGTAATTATTACATATGGATTTTTATTTGTGCGTGAAGAATTGGGTTTGTTACCATCTTTTCAGTTAGCCATTAAAAGGTATCAACCACTGAGGACTCTCAAGTCTAAATATTTTTATATGGATTTTTAGGCATTTTCATTTATTACACCACATTTGTCTCATGTGTGTCTATAGATTTTTACTTTTTTTTACAAGATGAAGAATTATGAATTTCTAGCTGTTTTACCAGGAGAGAGACGAAAAACTCAGCTCCCATTCCCTTGTGCCGTGTTTATAGGATAACGGAAGAATAGCACACTTAAAGGGAATGTGTATCAGAAAATGACCTATGGTTTAAATCGGGGTTTCCTTTTGCATGTTTTTTTTTTATATATTTTTGGCAATTTTTTCAATTTTTCTCATATCACGATCTTTAAAAAAAAAAAAGAAAAAAGTGAAAAATATTAATGTTACAATTTTCACACTGGCCATTGGGGCTATTTTAGACTTGTACGTCCTGTCCTTTTAGACAGACTTTTCAGCAGGTTCATTATCAGCAACGGCAGAATTACAATAACAGGTAAGACCTCTGTACACTGCTGATAATACAAGATCCCAATAGTCCCAATAATTGGTCACAAATGACCCTGCCCCCTCTCTTCACAATGACTTTTGCACATGCTCATTAGATGCTTCAATACAAAAGAGTATAGTCATGGTGGCTAATGTTCATGTGCATTTCCTGAAACAACAGGAAGTTAGTGTGAAAATTGCAAGATTTCTATAATTTATTTTTTAACACAGATTGTAATATGTAGAAAAAAAACAAAAAACATTGCCGAAAATATAAAAAAAACAAAAATCACACAAAAAGATCATTTTAAAAAAATAGATCATTTTCTGATACCGTAATAGCTTCCTTTAACTGTTACAGGAGATACTGTGAGTTTAAATTATTATCTACCATCATATCCAGTAGATAACTCCACACTTCTGTTTTCCTTTAACTCTTGCACTGCCATCTTCCACCATGTATACTGTTTTTTGCTGGAACGGGAAGGTCTGGAAATTGCCCAGAAGAACAGTCGTGTGTTTCTGTGGATGAGACTGTGTGCAAGTCAGTTTCCACTTCCCAAATCCACCATGTTGGACATGATGAGAACCACCCAATTGGCAGGATGGAGTCATTCATTTCTTAAGCCGCCATACACATTAGATGACTGTTGACAAACGATGGTTCGGCAGACATGTACGCCGGGCAGCCATCTTGGCCTTCTCTCCCATACACAGGAGCAATTGTTCGGCCAAGGGCTCCTGTGTTCCCTATAAGAGAATCACCGCCAGACATGTTTGGCAGAGGCTTATTTCTGAGAGAACAAAAGGATCGCCAGTCCAAAATCGGTCACGCCAGTCAGATCCTTAACTCCTTCGACAAACATTTGTCCGGGGCCCCCCAAAAACACATCAGACAGTCTGTCGAACCCTTTGGTATCAGTGGGTGTCAACATTATACTGCTCTGGAAGAATGAATGCTGAATTCTGTGTGATTGATATTGGCAACCAAGATGGTTCCGATGAATGAGGCCTTTAAAATATTCATCCTGTACAAACCACGTGTTGGACATGGGGGTCTTCATATCTATACATATTATTGCTCGTTGGGTATCACTGGCCCTCAGCAACCACGACACATGTGTTTTCCCCGGCTACATTCCTGACCACTAGATGACGAGACAGGCTCATTGTAGACTTTGCTTGTGCCATCGCATATATGTAGAGCATTCATTATCTTCTTTTCTTCCCCATAGGATCCTGCTGACTGTAGTGGTCATTTTCCGCATATTAATTGTGGCAATTGTTGGGGAGACGGTCTATGAAGACGAGCAGACGATGTTCATGTGCAACACCCTTCAGCCTGGATGTAACCAAGCCTGCTATGATCGAGCTTTCCCAATTTCCCACATCCGGTATTGGGTTTTCCAGATAATCCTTGTCTGCACACCAAGCCTCTGCTTCATTACGTACTCTGTCCATCAGTCCGCAAAGCAGAGAGACCGCCGATACTCCTTTCTCTACCCTCTGCTAGAGAAGGAACTGCCACGAGAAAACAGAAGAATGAAAAATATCAATGGGATCTTAATGCAAAACCCAGACCTGTCCTCCAAGGATGAACCAGACTGCTTGGAAGTAAAAGAGATCCCGAACACACCCAAGAAAGCAGCGAAAAGTCCCAAGGTGAAACGTCAAGAGGGCATATCCCGCTTCTACATCATTCAGGTCTTTTTTAGGAATGCTTTAGAGATTGGATTCCTTGCAGGACAATACTTCCTTTATGGCTTCAGCGTGCCACCCATCTTTGAGTGCGACCGCTACCCTTGCGTAAAGGAGGTAGAGTGCTATGTGTCTCGGCCAACCGAGAAGACAGTCTTCCTGGTCTTCATGTTTGCTGTCAGTGGCATCTGTGTCCTTCTTAACTTAGCCGAGCTAAACCATCTCGGGTGGCGAAAGATCAAGACAGCCATGAGGGGAGTACAGGCTCGCAGGAAGTCAGTGTGCGAGGTGCGTAAAAAGGAGCCATCCACCTTGGCTCAAGTGCCAACATTGGGGAGGACACAGTCCAGTGAGTCAGCTTACGTTTGACCCCACGTGTGGTCATGCCAACGGTTTCTAGATCTCCTCCATGCTTTAGAGAATGTATGGGAATGCAAATATGGCAGAGAATGGCATCAGTCTTCCAACCAACAGTGGAGACCCTCAAAACTATATTAGCGGCCTGTCGACGATTATGGCTGCTGGCTTTTATGGGAAGCAAAGCTTGGATTTAGCGTGGGAGGATGGGGTGGGAGATGAAAATATGGACAATTGCTTTTTTTACTACAACTTTGGGCCTGTAAATTGAAGAGTTTTGCTCAGTATTATATTCTGCAATTTATCTTGTTTTTATAATGCCAGCCACTGATGGACCGACGATGATGGAGAGTGGTATACATGTATACTCCAGGGCGTGTTATAAATATAGAAAATCTGCACTAACTTATAAGAAGCCATAACGACAAGCAGGGAGGACAAATAAATGATATACATAAGGGGTTCTTCAAGAGAGGACTTTATAAAAAAAAACCTCTCACGACTGTTATATACCTCTCACCTCCCACTCACTGCAAACTCCCTCCGATAAAATCCTCATTCACACTTCACCTGCTCCCAAAACAGAATTGCCAATTACAAAACCTGCTAAGGAGCCAGGAATCTCTAGTTTGTTTTTTTTTTTCTCTTGATCTAACACAAATCATTAATTAAGACATGGAAGGGCACAAGAACAGCCAGCAGGCACGGTAAGAGGACATGGCAGGAAAACGGGGTCAGGAAAACATTGCAACACGGATAGAGCAAAGAACAAAAATTTAACAGGTATCATGGTAGAAGAATCAAACAAGAGGTAGAACCAGCGAGGATCCAATAAAGGATAGCCCAGAAGATGTTAGGAGGAAACACCAAAGCCAAGGAGACATCTTGAAGGAACCTTGTATAAAGTAGAAGGTGAGGGTAAATGACACTACTCCCAAAAGGCGAGTAAACACTACAACACCTTCCATGGCAGTTTAATTTATTAAAGGGCATATGGTTGTCACAAACTCAGGGGTTGACCAAGTGACCAGATGTGATGGAGGTGAAGGAAGATAGTAGGGACAGATGTAAGTAAGGGCCCTTTTATGTTGGCCATTTTCCATCGTTGCCTGTATATAAATGCCCAGCGTTCGCCCAACAAATGTTGTTTGCTGGCTGATCCCATTTACTACGCAACCCTAAAAGTTAGCCATGTCTGTAGCACATATTCTCGTGTAAAAATAGGGACAACAATCATGCAAAAATTACAGTTTTTCCGATAGTAAATTGACAATTGCCCCATGAAAATCAAGCGCCAATATCAGCCTGTCAATCGGACCTAGTTTGGGCAGTTTATCTATTTGTGCAAACGGACCCTTTGTACTTCTAGATCAACCATCATAGACCATTTATGGTACGGCTGTGCTTTGGTAGCTGATAGCACCAGACCTGGATATGACTATAATTACACCCCGATATTAAGTGGCATCCCTTGATAGGTTGATGCTGATGTCGGCATTCGCTGATGTTACTAGGTCTGTAGGTCTCCATGCTGCTCAGAGATTCCTGCCGTTACATACACTGTACGGTGAGAATAGCACATGCTGCACGTTTTTGCAAAAGAGCAAAACTTGTTCATGTGCAATATCAAACAGATTATGACCGTACACAGTCCGGTGCACAACCAAACCAAAAACATGGCCACGTAAACCAAGCCTAAGGGTCTTTTTGCATGGATCAACGTCACAGCATGTCAATGCTCATTTAGCTCCAGTTATGTTGAGCAAGTCATCAGCACGGCATGCTGCCGAGCGATCGTTAGTGCGATTGTTCATTCGCTTTCAGATTCATCCTCGTCGGCGGCAGATTCCCTGATTACGCTCGGCCTTGCGCTTCCGATGGAGGATGATTATGGTTTTCACGTAAAAGAGGCAATCAATCGTAAAGGAGTAGGAAACGTTTTCACACCCAGCTCGTAGACAAAGGGCGCTCTAAACAAAAGCTCAAGATTTTACAAAACACAACCCATAATTTAGACTGAGAATCCATCATTCAATCAATAAAGTCTACTGGTCCCGACAACAGAATGAGGACACATAAGCAGGCACAATGAGGGAGCACCGAAACACCAAGCTGTTGAGATGCAAGGCTTCGGGGCAGATTTCATATAAGTACGAGTAGCATGATGATTGATGATTAAAAACTACTCAACCTGATTTTTTTTTTAACATTTTGCATGTTAAATAATATTAAGATTTGCTATGTGCAACATGAGATGATGCCTCCAAAGACATGAATGTCTTGCTTGAGTAAATGAGGATTGCATTTAGTGGTTGTAAATTTGGCATGTTGTGGTGCTATCTTCATGCTCATTCGATATCTGTATTAATTGCCATCTATATAGAAATGATCTGCATTTTTCAATCAATAACAAATCTTCACAATAACTGGCATGGGTTGTGGGCACCAGGACTTTCATCCATAGGTAGGGATTCCCAGACGATTCTTTACCCGGGAGGACTATAGTAGTCTGGTTTTAGAAAATTCATTTTTATTTTCCCTATTGAGTAATTTTCACTTAATAGTAAAAAGCCCATGACTCACGACTTGCAAAGAGTGGCTATCTTTCTGGAGGATTCGACATTACATGGCCAGCCATTGATTTTAATAGGCATCATGTAATACTTTATTTGTCCTGCGGTTGTGCTGCAGGGAAGATGAACACTTGCTGCTAGTCCTCCTGAAGATTGCGCCTGATCCCTACTGATCGCAGCTGTAACCCTTCTAACAAAATTGACCCCTATAAAGTTGCCACCTTCTGTACATCTACTAATTTTGAGGAAGGCATTAAAAAACTTTTGGGAACTATTAAATCGGTCGATCCATATAGAAAAGTGCCACTACTTGTAAGAAGGTATCCGGTCCAAGTAAGGACTTAGCCAGGGAAGGGAGAATATAAAAGTAGGTACTAATTGTATAGAGTCACCAGTTATATGAATTTTCCTAGCTATGACTAAGATATGCCATCACTTTATTATTATCAGTGGGGGTCCGATCTCTGGGACCACCATAGATCCAAAAAATTAAATATATGCAGCACTGGGGTAACATTCCTAATTTTCCCCCCCTTGCTGCAGTTTCGCTATTCAAGAAATAAGGAATGGGAATCCACTGGGGTACCATTGCGCCTGTTTCATTTTTTGGATTGTGGGATTCCTAAATGTTGGACCTACTCCGACATACCCTAGAGATAGATGGGAAAACCATTCGGATTTCCAATAGCCAGCTACTACTGGAAAGAGCCTAAATATACATAGATATAGGGTTCATGTTTGGGGTGTAAACCAATACCCCTTACTCGAATAAATAGCAATACCCCCAAAGCTAGAATTACGCAATATGCTAGTTTTTCAAGTACAGTACCCCCCTTAGCAAAGGACATCTACCTCCGGTGGCATACAACCCAGGTGTGAACCAAGGGCTTAGACAATATTCTGAAATATTTTGAGAAAAAATACCATCTCACTTAGCAGCCCCCCATTTTTTGTAGGGTACTTTCCATTATAGTGTTAGAATAATGAAAAAAACTTTTCTGTGACTCAATTTGCTCTATTTAAAATTACCAAAAGACCAAACAACGTGGTCTAGAGACTGATGTAGCATAAAACTAACTAAAAAGTGCTTAATCCCATGCAAAAAGTTGACCAAAAAATGCTGGGACTTAAGGTGACCCAGTGGCCACCATCTAGTAGCAATTGTGATAATATGCCTTCGACATGGCGCTGCCGATTTGATATGTCGGACCCTTTCTACTTTCTTTCAATGCACTTTTTGTACAGTCCCCAAATAATATGTAGCCCACGTAACGTGGTAACCTCCTGATGGTGCTAATACTCACTGTAGGGACAAGAGAGAGGTAACCCTAATACAGTGGTGTAAAAGCAGGCGGTCCAGGAGTAAGGACTATGGAGATCTTCAAATTTTAATTTTGGGTAGTGTAGAAGAAGGGGTAGAGTACCATACATCATAAGAGCACTCATCGATGTAATATGGTAAGGTTCTAATGGGAATCAATCCAGAAATGGTGAAATTTCATTAAAGGAGCTTTCTGCGCACAACAAATCTATAACCTATGTGTTTGATAAGTGCTAAGGACCATGGGAATCGATGCTCCACTGCAACAAGGAGTAGACTGGTCTAGTTTGACTGGTCAAACGTGTGTCATCACTCCATTCAAGAGTGTAACCCCCAGATACGTATATTGTTGGAATGCCTCTTTAAGGAGCACTTTAACTGACTAAGGAGCTTTTGGACCCCACTGAATATTAGCCCATGGGCAATGCTCAAAATGTGTGTTTGCCCTTGGACCAGTTTCCAACGCTCAAATCAAAGATATATAGTTTTTTTATGATTTGAATTAAAATTTGTATGTAAAAAGCTATTCAATTGCTTACCCAACCCATACACAGTGACTGATGGGCTCTCCTGTATGTGTTTGTAGGACTTACAGGCTTTCTCTATGAGTGGGCGTGGTAAGTGGGACTCACAGGCTTTCTCTATGAGTGGTAGGAGAAAGCAAGGCTCATAATCTTACTCTGTGAATGGTTGGAGGAAGCAGGGCTCATATTTTTACTCTGAGTGGACAGAGGATTCAGGACTCATAAGCTTTCTCTATGAGTGGACAGGGAAGCAGGACTCACAGGCTTTCTCTATGGGTGGGCAGGGTAAGCAGATTCACAGGCTTTCTCTATGGGTGGGCGGGGTAAGTGAGACTCACGTGCTTTATCTATGAATGAGCAGGGGAAGCAGGACTTACAGGCTTTCTCCATAAATGGATGGGGGAAGTAAGACACACAGGTTTTTCTATGAGTTGGCAAGAAAAGCAGGACTCACAGGCTTCTCTACGAGTGTTTGGGTGAAACAGGACTCACAGGCTTCTCTATGAGTCGGCGAGGGAAACAGGACTCGTAGGCTTTCTCTATGAGTGGATGGGGAAGTAGGACTTGTAGGCTTTCTCTATAAGTCGGTGGGGGAAGCAGGACTCAGGCTTCTCAATGAGTCAGCAAGGGAAGCAGGACTCATAGGCTTCTCTATGAGTAGGTGGGGAAGCAGGACTCGTAGGCTTCTCTATGAGTAGGTGGGGGAAGCAGGACTCTCAGGCTTCTCTATGAGTGGGTGGGGAAAGCAGGACTAGTAGGCTTCTCTATGAGTCAGTGGGGGAAGCAGGACTCACAGGCTTCTCTATGAGTAGGTGGGGGAAGTGTGTCGACCCGCCACCACAATTGTGGGTTACCAGGGCAATGGGGTACTCAGAGCCGAGCCCATGGAAGTCTATGGGGGTTTTGTCACAGGTAGCTGTGGCTCGGTCTGTGGCCCGGGCGGTCTGGCGTATGTTGGGGATATATTTACAGGGGATTGATTTATGTACAGTTCGTGACGCCACCTGTAGTGTTCTGGTAATTAGTACCAGCGCTGCTGTAGATCTCTGAGGGGATGGTGAGGCAGCTAGATGTCGGGTCCCCTACAGGTGGGACTGGTCCCTCAAAGTCTATGGGATTTGTGAAGTCGAGTGCGGTTAAAGAACACAGTCTCACACGGTCAGCGTCTTTCCATACCTTTACTTGCAAGATGATAAGGCAGGTCCCAGGGAGGCTGATCCAAGGAGAGTGTATCTTGAGACGGCAGCTGGACAAGTTAGGGGCCTCCTTTATCTCCAATATGACGAGTGCAACTAGCATGAAGCGTAGTTCCCTCAATTCTCCAGCTTATCCAAAGCTGTACCTGCCCAGTCAGCTTAGTGTTAGGGGCCTTCCTGTGAAGGAGCTGAATTCTTACGTGGTCCTGCAGAACTCCAAAGTCTTCACTCCCCCTGACCCCAGTTACGTACTGACTATAAGGGGCTTGTCTGCCGCGACCTAGGGTCCGGTAGATTCCTGGTTTTCCTGTCACCGTGCCTGAAACAACAGTGACTCTTCGGTCCCCAGTGACCGGTAGCAATGTGCTGGACTTCTGCAATCCTGTAGCACTAATTCTATAAATCCACTTGCCTTTCGCCTTGTCCACGCTGGTAACATAAGCACTCAAAACTAGCCAAGGGTCGAGCAGTCACTTCTTTCCTTTTCCTTCCAATGAAGTTAGCCACAGATGCTCAGTTATCACAGGCAGGAGCACGTCTCTGAACCTGATACCGTCCTCTAGACAGGGATGCTGAAGACTTTCCGTGCTAGTACTTCTCCTTTCCTCAGTGTGTGTTGAGAAGGTGATACAGCTCTGACTAGACTAAGGTGTATTCCAAACACCTATACCAGACTCCACGTTATGAACTGGTGATGAAGCAGGCTAGACTCTTTCCTCCCTCCAAACGTCTTTCCTCTCAGATGTCTAGACTCTACTCCACACGTCCTCACTGTCCAAAGACAGGAACTAGACTAATCACTCTAACACCTACTACCTTGACCACTCCCTCTAGAGTATACTCCACTACCCTAGGGGTGTGTCTAGTGTGTGTCGAGTGAATGAATATTGAGCATTAAGCTGCCGTCTCGCCATACACTCTCCAGGGTACTGCGTGTGCCTACCACCAGGGCTACACAGAAGCAGGACTCGTAGGCTTTCTCTATGAATGGATGGTAGAAGCAAGACTCATAGGATTTCTCTATGAGTGGATGGGAGAAGCAGGACTCGTAGACTTTCTCTATGAGTTGGGGGGGAAGCAGGACTCAGAGGCTTCTCTATGAGTAGGTGGGGGAAGCAGGACTCGTAGACTTTCTCTATGAGTGGATGAGAGAAGCAAGACTCGTAGGATTTCTCTATGAGTGGATGGGAGAAGCACGACTCGTAGGCTTTCTCTATGAGTTGGTGGGGAAGCAGGACTCGGAGGCTTCTCTATGAGTAGGTGGGGAAGCAGGACTCTCAGGCTTCTCTATGAGTGTGTGGGGAAAGCAGGACTAGTAGGCTTCTCTATGAGTCAGTGGGGAAGCAGGACTCACAGGGTTCTCTATGAGTAGGTGGGGGAAGCAGGACTCGTAGGCTTTCTCTATGAATGGATGGTAGAAGCAAGACTCATAGGATTTCTCTATGAGTGGATGGGAGAAGCAGGACTCGTAGGCTTTCTCTATGAGTTGGTGGGGGAAGCAGGACTCAGAGGCTTCTCTATGAGTAGGTGGGGGAAGCAGGACTCGTAGGCTTTCTCTATGAGTGGATGGGAGAAGCAAGACTCGTAGGATTTCTCTATGAGTGGATGGGAGAAGCAGGACTCGTAGGCTTTCTCTATGAGTTGGTGGGGAAGCAGGACTCGGAGGCTTCTTTATGAGTAGGTGGGGGAAGCAGGACTCGTAGGCTTCTCTATGAGTCAGTGGGGGAAGCAGGACTCACAGGCTTCTCTATGAGTAGGTGGGGGAAGCAGGACTCGTAGGCTTTCTCTATGAGTGGATGGGAGAAGCAGGACTCGTGGCTTTCACTATGAGTGGATGGGAGAAGCAGGACTCGTAGGCTTTCTCTATGAGTTGGTGGGGAAGCAGGACTCGGAGGCTTCTCTATGAGTAGGTGGGGAAGCAGGACTCGTAGGCTTCTCTATGAGTAGGTGGGGGAAGCAGGACTCTCAGGCTTCTCAATGAGTGGGTGGGGAAAGCAGGACTAGTAGGCTTCTCTATGAGTCAGTGGGGGAAGCAGGACTCACAGGCTTCTCTATGAGTAGGTGGGGGAAGCAGGACTCTCAGGCTTCTCTATGAGTGGGTGGGAAAGCAGGACTAGTAGGCTTCTCTATGAGTCAGTGGGGGAAGCAGGACTCACAGGCTTCTCTATGAGTAGGTGGGGGAAGCAGGGTAGGCTTTCTCTATGAATGGATGGTAGAAGCAAGACTCATAGGATTTCTCTATGAGTGGATGGGAGAAGCAGGACTCGTAGGCTTTCTCTATGAGTTGGTGGGGGAAGCAGGACTCAGAGGCTTCTCTATGAGTAGGTGGGGGAAGCAGGACTCGTAGACTTTCTCTATGAGTGGATGGGAGAAGCAGGACTCGTAGGCTTTCTCTATGAGTTGGTGGGGAAGCAGGACTCGGAGGCTTCTTTATGAGTAGGTGGGGAAGCAGGACTCATAGGCTTCTCTATGAGTCAGTGGGGGAAGCAGGACTCACAGGCTTCTCTATGAGTAGGTGGGGGAAGCAGGACTCGTAGGCTTTCTCTATGAGTGGATGGGAGAAGCAGGACTCGTGGCTTTCACTATGAGTGGATGGGAGAAGCAGGACTTGTAGGCTTTCTCTATGAGTTGGTGGGGGAAGCAGGACTCAGGCTTGTTCTATGAGTGGGTGGCAGAAGCAGGACTCACGTTTCTCGATGAGTGGGGGATCAGATATTGCGCCAATCTGATGGGCTGCAATTGGTGGATAGACTTATACTCAACATGGTGGGTTAGAATATTGGTTGTTTAAATGTACTTTAATAAAGGTTATATTTTATACTGTTAGTCCACTTAATTCAGTGAAGTATTTCAGAGTTAAAGGGCTCTTTAAGTCTCTAGGTCCTCAATCAATGAATCTGAATGTGTTTTACATTGAAATACTGAACCAAATCATAGAAAACTATATATTTCCAAGCTCAGCGTCTCCTCCTCTATCGTTTGCTGACTTAGGTAGGAAATCTGAGGCTGTGTCCACACGTTGTGTTTACTATGCAGCCCAAAAACCACAAACAACTGACTCAGAGCACTTTTATTTTTAATAGCCATGCCGAGAATTGCATGACTACATGCCCATAGAGGTGACCGAATCGATTCACAGGACCCTGGTCCTGGATAGGAGCCCCATGAACCTCCTCCTATCTACCGGTATCCCCGGTTCCTCTTCTTATTAGTCATGTGGGCATCACGCCGCAACAATGACGTGACGACACGCTGTACCTACAAATCAGAGGAGGCACCCGGGATGCCGGTAGGTAGGAGGTAGTTCACAGTGCTACCGGAAAACTGAAGTCACCACTAGGCCAGGGTCCTACAAATCAGAGGAGGCACCGGGGATTCAGGTAGGTTGGAGGTAGTTCACAGGGCTACCGGAAAACTGAAGTCACCACTAGACCAGGGTCCAAGAAATCAGAGGAGGGATCAGGGATGCCAGTAAAGAGGTAGTTCACAGGGCTACTGGAAAACTGAAGTCACCACTAGACCAGGGTCCTAGAAATCAGAGGAAGCAGCAGGGATGCCGATAGGTAGGAGGTGGTTCACAAGGCTACCAGAAAACTAAAGTCACCGCTAGAACAGGGTCCTACAAATCAGAGGAAGCAGCAGGGATGCCAGTAGGTAGGAGGTGAGTTTTCTGGTAGCACAGCGAACCACCTCCTACCTACTGGCATCCCTGCTGCTTCCTCTGATTTGTAGGACCCTGGTCTAGTGGTGACTTGAGTTTTCTGGTAGCACAGCGAACCAAGTCACCACTAGACCAGGGTCCTACAAATCGATATGCTCATCTCTACATGGCCATTAACAGTACAGGTGATTTTTGCAGAAGTCATTTACATTTCATACTGATCTGTACAATTTTTGCCCACAAGGTGTGAATGCAGCCTTAATCAAGGTCACGTATAAAATAACTAGTAGCAGCTTCACTTAGGGTGGGACTGGAACTGCTCAGAAATTAAGCTAGATCTGAACAATTCATTCAAGTATGTGCCCCCCCAACACGTCATAAATCGCGCAATTTTTCTAAAGTCATATGTTGGTATGTAAGCATGTGTTTAATACCTGTATACGGCCTGTAATTTTTCTATATATAAAAAAAGTGGAGTATTGTACTAGAATGATATATTAATGGTTTGATGATTAATTTTTGCACATCAGCAATTGGGTAAAAAAATCCAAAGGGTTTTTATTCTTTAAATTGATGTTTATTTCCCTTTAAGGAATCACTGCCTCCATTTAACAAATTGTTCCACAAGAGAGACAAGTCAGTGGATGTCTTTTACTAACCGATCTGTAGGTAACTCTCCGTGAAGAGTCAACTCCATGTTCCACGCTACGCCCACCTTCACCTGCAGGCAGCGCGCGTCCGTGCTGTCACCCGGCATCAGACTCAGGATACAGTCAAAATGGAAGAAACTCAAAAGGTGCTTGTATCAACCAAATGTACAGAAATATCCAACCGTTCCGGACATTGACTTTCCATCATCACATTTCTGGCACAGGGTCATGGGGTGGGGTGGGGTGAACCGATGATGCAATGCAGATTTCAGCTGTAATACAGGTGCAATATTCCGAGAAGAACAAGTCTCAGGAATTCTATGGAGAATCTATGAATTACTATAATAAATGCTGATATGTGTCTTCTTAATGTTACTGTTATATGGGGGCAACATAGGGGGTCTCATTTCCTGTTGGTTCATTCTTGTGCTTTTTCTAGGTGGGGGGCTGCACTTGTTTTGGTCTTTTTTCTTCTCTTCAATACAGGGAAATTCTTGTAAAAAAAAAAAAAATTCAGAATTGCTGTTGGGTATCACGTATTAGTGACGATGGATCCTAGAACCGCAGAGGACATGGAAGGATACAACACATCAGTGACATGTCAAAGACCCAACGCGCGTTCAGCCGACAAGCTCCCGGGTGATTGGTCCGGTGATGGAAAAAGGAAATTCTAAATGATAGTACAGATCCCATATCTGGAATTCTCCATCTATTGCAAAACTACAACTCCCAGCATGTGCTAAAGGCCTTCGTTTAAAGGATAAAAAAAATAGAGTTTTTTTTACTTAAAGCGAAGATCCTATACCAATATGTAGTAGGTGTAATAATAATAATATTAGCAAATACCTCCAATTGGAAATGTGGTGTAGTTCTTCTGATTTACTATGTCACTTATCCCATGTGCAGGGCATTGCTGTAGCTTTGGTATCCATTGTTACAAACACTCATATAGATAGTAACCATGGATACCGAAGCTACTGCAATGCCCTGCACATGAAGTAAGTGACATAGGTTATCAGAAGAACTATACTAAGGCATTTGCTAATATTATTACAGATTGGGATCGGGTCTCAGAGATGGCAAAACTCTGTTAAGTGCATGTATTTTGGCCTAAAACTAATTTTGCACCGGGGCTTCATTAAAAACTTTGCACCGTTTGCCTTTTACAGACTCTGCGTTTCTCTGTATTGTTGCTCGCCAGGTTCAAACAGGTGAAATTTACGGTCCCGACCTGAACGTACAGCCTCGTAGACGCATATCAGGCAGCAAGTTCTGGTCAGGAGACGCAAGTTGAGTATACCGCCTATCTGAACCCAGACTTATTCTTTCTCAGCTAATTTATGACCACATCAAAGTTTAGCTCAACTTTGATGTGGTCTGTGGTCACACATTCACATATACAGTACAGACCAAAAGTTTGGACACACCTCATTCAAAGATTTTTCTGTATTTTCATGGCTATGAAAATTGTAGAATTACACTGAAAGCATCAAAACTATGAATTAACACATGTGGAATTATACATTACACTTTACAAAAAAGTGTGAAACAACTGAAAATATGTCTTATGTTCTAGGTTCTTCAAAGTAGCCACCTTTTGCTTTGATTACTGCTTTGCACGCAGAAAAGGTGAACGGATGGACTCTACATGCCTGGTTCCCACCGTGAAGCATGGAGGAGGTGGTGTGATGGTGTGGGGGTGCTTTGCTGGTGACACTGTTGGGGATTTATTCAAAATTGAAGGCATACTGCACCAGCATGGCTACCACAGCATCTTGCAGCAGCATGCTATTCCATCCGGTTTGCGTTTAGTTGGACCATCATTTATTTTTCAACAGGACAATGACCCCAAACACACCTCCAGACTGTGTAAGGGCTATTTGACCAAGAAGGAGAGTGTTGGGGTGCTACGCCAGATGACCTGGCCTCCACAGTCACCAGATCTGAACCCAATCGAGATGGTTTGAGGTGAGCTGGAGCGCTCACCGCTTCAATTTTGAATAAATCCCCAACAGTGTCACCAGCAAAGCACCCCCACACCATCACACCTCCTCCTCCATGCTTCACGGTGGGAACCAGGCATGTAGAGTCCATCCGTTCACCTTTTCTGCGTGCAAAGCAGTAATCAAAGCAAAAGGTGGCTACTTTGAAGTACCTAAAATATAAGACATATTTTCAATTGTTTCACACTTTTTTGTAAAGTGTAATGTATAATTCCACATGGTAATTCATAGTTTTGATGCCTTCAGTGTGATTCTACAATTTTCATAGTCATGAAAATACAGAAAATTCTTTGAATGAGGTGTGTCCAAACTTTTGGTCTGTACTGTATATATATATATATATATATATATAAAAAAAAAAGTTCATACTCTCCCATCAGAATGCGCTCACTGACTGATCCTCAGTTGACTCAATCAGCACCATTAGGAAGTGTAACGACGAGGCTAAAGAAGGTAAATGTTTTTTTTTTTTAATGAAACCCAAGTACAAAAATGTTTAGATCCAAATCCTCTAAAAGCGTGGCTGCGCTCACCTCCCTGCAGCAGTCCTACGACCGCGGCTGTGTTAATATTTATGGCAAACCTCCAGTCGTTCCCATTGCATAGATTATTCCTGTGCCTGATGCAACGTGACACATTGTACGGGTGCAAACAGAGACTATTTGCAGGCAGGGATGCGGGGAACCAAATTTAAAAAATCCAATCAAGTAAATGAATGATAATGATTGACGTATAATACAGGAGCGGGGTGTTGGGGGGGGGGGGTCATGGCTTTGGGTTTATGGTGGGCTATGGGGAGCGGAGGCATCTCTCCCATCCCGGCCTCTTAGTAGTTAATATTTCATCAGCAGAGCAGAACAAGGTAGCCTCGGAGACCAGCACGCGAGTCCCCATCTTTCCCTCCGTCGCTAGATCCGCAGGGCGGCCTCACAGCTAAATTTAGAATGGATAAAGGACAGGCGTGGAAGGGGGGGATGCAAAAAAGAAAAATACAAAATCAGTGTTTCTATTTCGGTGGCATCAGCAGGAAAGAAGGAAGCGAACACAAATGTAAGACATCGAAAATGCATTAATCCCCTGAATAATACATGGAGCAAAGCCAAGAAGCCTCACATCAGCAGGCGGACGCGCGGTGAATGAGCAGCCGGGGATTACTGGGAAAAAAGGACATTTCTGCATTAGGCACAGACCGTGAACTTCTGCAGACTCCATTGGGATCTCCGGATACCTGCCACACTGCGTAATTTAATCAAAGCATTTCCTCTCCCAACAAGCCCAGTAACGCGCCGTACTGCGCAGTCATCGGCTCGCGTAACACCCGATCGCGCCGCGCATCGCACCAGTCAACCACTCACACTGGCGCCAATCGATTTTGGGATTGAAAACAAAAGCTTGGCCATACAATATCCCATCAAGGGCATTAAGCACATGTAACAGCCCAAATGATAGCCGGCCGGCATTCACATCTTCGTAAAATAATCACTTTATTGATCCAGTAATATAAAAGGCACAAAAATGAAAAAGACAGAAAATATCGGCTACGCTCCCAGGCAACATGTTTCAGACCTGCATGGTCCATCAAGGCTCGATAAAGGACCGTGTAGGTCGGAAACATGTTGCCTGGATATTTCTTTTGGGCCATTTTCATTTTTGCGCCATGGTGTTCAACCATTTTTGTGCCTTTTATACTACTGGATCAATAAAGCAATTCTTGTAGGAAGATGTGAGCGCCAGCTACGCTTTGGGGCAGTTGCTATTACCGGAGTATTTTGACGTGTGCCCGGAAGGGTGAGATGATTGCTCCACCAGACTGGGTAATCAAAAGACGAGCCTAGGTGGAGGGCCACAGGGCCCCAAGAACTCTGCTGTGGAATCTTTTACGTGGCCACAGGATTAGGGTCCGGAGAACCATCCAGCTAAAACGTGCAAAATAGAGCCCACAGCCGGTAAATCCCACGCTCCCATCGGCACACTTGTGATATGATCACAGGGTGCCGATGGGTTGTCATGACAACCAGGGATCTGCTGAAGACCAACAAACAGGCTCTCCATGCATGTGCTGTGGCAGTGACACAGGCAGCCGCCGCGATCCAGGAAGCCGGGTTCACGCTGCAGCTTATTTAGCAAGCGCTATAGCTTGCCGAATAAGCGGGGAGCCGAAGATATTCGCTCAACTCTACCAAAACCACATTCAAGAAGTTTATTAACCCTTCTTCAGGTGCTTCATAGGAATTTTTGGAATGTGGAAGGAAAAAAAATAAAGATTTACTTTTTTTTCATGAAAATTTTCCTTTAGACCTAATTTTTTTTTTTACTTTCGCAAGGATAAGAGGAGAAAATGGACCATACAATTTGTTGTACAATTTCTCCTGAGCGTGTCGATACCCCATATGTTGGGGAAATCTACTGTTTGGGTGCACAGCAGGGCTCGGGAGGGGAGCAGCGCCATTTGACATTTTGAATGTGAAATTTGCTGGCATAATTAGCAGATGCCATGTCGCGTTTGGAGACCCCCTGATGTGCCTGAACAGTGGAAACCCTCAACAAGTGACACCGTTTTGCTGTACTTGTTCGAAGGTGCCATGTTACATTGGCAGAGCCCGAGGTGCCAGAAAAGCAGAAACCCCCATAAGTGACCCCATTTTACCAATTAAACCTCTCAATGAATTCATCTAGGGGTGCAGTGATTATGTTGACACCACAGGCATGTCACAGACTTTTATACCATTGGGCAGTGAAGAAAAACCAAGATTGTGTGTTAGCCCCAAGTTTCACATTTTCCTAGTGAGAAATGGGTAAAATTGGCACCAGAATTTATCCCACAATTTCTGCTGAATGTAGAAATACCCAATATGTGAATATATAGTACTACTTTGCCATTCAGAGAGACTTGGGAGGGACGGTGCGCTATTTGCCTCCTGGAGCGCACATTTTCCTAGAATAGTTTGCGGATTCCATATAAAGAGCCCCTAAGTGCTAGAAGTGCAGAACCCCCCCTCAAGAGACCCCATTTTGGAAATAATAAATAAATTCCTTTAGGAATTTATCTACAGATGTAGTGACGATTTTGACTCCATGGGTGTTTTCCAGAAACAGGCAGCATTGGATGCTGCTGAGTGAAAATTGCAAACTGCCATTGTAGTGACCAGTACGCTGTAGTGACCTGTACATTATGCCCAGCTCATGCTTCTGGAGACACGCACCGGTAAATTAGGCGGGCTCTCATCACTACAGAAATGCCAAACATGGACACTATATGTGGTTTAGGCACACTGGGCCTTAGAAGGGAGGGGGGCATTTGGAAAAGGAGAATTTGCTGAATGTCTTTTGGGGAGCGAGGAGCCTTTTAGCTTTTCTAGAGCCTTTGTGCTACCAGTAACGTGGAAGCCCCTAAATCTCTGATAACAGACCTGAGCGACGAATTGCTTTTTCTGTGGTTTGAATTGAAGCTTTCATTGGGAACATTTTACATAACATTTATGATCACATTTATCCTGCACTCTACGCTGAGCACTGACATCGGGGTTTCCATCTAAATATCAGAGTAACGCGACAGATCAAACCCCTGATGGATCCAATCACTATAATGAGGCTGCAGATTTACTCTGGACTCCGTCTGGCCTCTGTTCAGCGGTGTCCTTTTCAGAAGTGCACAAACTGTGGCTGACAGCACTTTTATACAATCCTAAAATGACGGACACTGCAGGATCACAGGTCCTATGGCGTCCACAGTTCCTCTCTTTGCCTCATTATAGGGAACCTTCCACCAGAGGATCTGTCTGAATCACGTATTTCAGACATTTACACGGAACCACAGGTGTAAGCGCTCAACGCAGGGTAACTGCGCCGATCATTACTGCGATCTTTGGGAGACAGAATGGAAAAAAAAAAAAAAAAAGTTGAAGAATTGGTTTTATTTTTTACGCCGTTCCTCGTGTGGTATAAGCGATTAGGCGACAGTTCTTCGGGTCTGTGCGATTACAGTAATACCAGGTTTAGATCACAAGCCACCTTCCCTGCAGGACCTAACGGCCATCTTGAGGCCAGGGGTCTCCACTGAGACCATCAGGACGTGACTACATCGTGTTGTCCTGATGTAAGCACGCAGGGAATAAGTTCCCTGCGAGATTTTCATCTATGCCGCGGTCACTAATGACAGCGGCATCAGATGTGCTAAATGCCCGTGATCGGTGCATTGCTGCGGGGTGTGTCAGCTCTCACACAGACCTAACACCCGCATACGTTCGCCGCGGCGCTTAGCGTGAGGCCTCGTGATCGGTGCACCATACCTGTACTGCCGTACATCTCCGGCTAATGTCACGAAGGGGTTTAAATACATATATTGTTATCTGCGCACTTGTACCGACCAGGAGAATCATATTGTAAGGTCAGCTGTACCATATACTGAACAGGACAATTAAAAAAGACAAATTGTGAGGATTGAGATTTTTCTTTGCAATTTCAACGCACTTAGAATTTTTTGCCTGCTTTCCAGTGTATCACATGAGAAAATGAATGGTGTCATTCAAAAGAACAACTTGCCCCCAAAAAACAAGCCCTCATATTGCTATATTGATGGGGGAAAAAAAAACAAAAACAAAAAAATAACAGAAGATGCCCCCTAGGGTGAAGTGGTTAATAAACTTCTGACAACCTGCAATGTCAGTGAGTTTCATCTCACGCTATGTGTGGAGACACAACATTACAAATTCCAAAATAGATATTTATTTGCACAGGAAATACATATTAAAGCCCCTGCAAAAGGCAACGACATTTGATGTACAAGGAGAGGCAGCGCGACGTCAGCCGTCTTGTGAGCCACGCATTTCATGATCTTGCAGTTTTGTGTGCCAGCACCGGTTCCCGAGCGTAAAGCAAAACCCAATGCTATTATTGCTGCATGGAGCAACAGTCGGTGGGTGGGAAACCTACAGTTTGCTTGTATCCCAGCTTCTGGTAATGGGACGTGTCGTACGGATCGGACACCAGTTATCCCGCAGACAGAGGCCGAGGTGAAATAATTCAATCTGGATAAACACGGAAGTGATGGCGGTGACCTGATGAATCCTGTTAATCCAATAATGAGTCGGCTGAAGCGACTGGAGACAGAAGACACCGTCACTGTGGGGCTCCGTTCAGATGAAAGCCCCCCCCAGAGGATGCAGTCCGGGGCGAGACGCTCCTGTCCACATTAGGCCCTGATTGACGAGATCAAAGAATTTAATTGCATAAAACCACAAGATGTAACAAGAGGAGACGACGCAGCTCTCAATCCACATTCCCCAGCATGGCCTGGGTGTAAGGGGGCTTCTCCTTCATACGTTAAAAAAGGAATCTTTAAGATCCCATAAGGGGTTAACCTAGTCAGCGATGTTGGGTTTTATAAGCTGCTAAAAGTCTGCTCAGATGTGACAGAGCCGGCTGCAAATCCGCAGTAAAATCTCCGCTGTACAAGCCGATTTCACACTATTTTTTTGCAATGAGTGAAATCCTTGACTTTGTTTTATCCCGTCTTATGAAAAGATATAACTTTGGAAGAGAACGTCAGATCTGGATAGATTCCAACCAGGGCATCATTTGGGGGATGTAAAAACTACAGACGCACAAGAAACCAGACTGCGCATCCAAAGGCGGCACAGCCGTGCAGTTTTGTAAATTTAATCTAAGAAATAAAAAAAAAGTTTTCTAAAAATCTAGTTATAATTAAGGGGTTTTTGGCTGCATCATGACTGCGACACATCCGCCCCTTGTGTTTGTACTAAGAGCGTCACCGTTAAAATGGTTCTTAGACCCACAGTAAAAAAAAATAAAGAGGCAGGTAGATGCCAACTACCTACCTGTTCTGCCAAGAGCAGATCCCCCTGGCACAGAGCGGCAATCCTGTGGCTTCTGCTAATGTCAAGTCAACAAAGCAGCTTTCTCTTCCACTCTGCGCCATTGTGGCGTGACTGCCAGCGTCATGGTGATTGACAGCAGACTCCCCATTGCCGGACTGCAAGGAGCTGGCAGTCAATCAGCATGACGTAGGCAGTAACGCTCCATCCAACCGTAGGAGCAATTGATGGCTGCTCTGAGCTGGCATCGGGTAGAACAGGCAGGTAATTACTTAGTTAGCAATTACCTGCCTGTGAGTATATAAATAAATCCTATGATCCAAATAATAATTGTTTGTATATGGATGAATAAACTAAAAACAGATGCATGAACGTGCCCTTACTCAATGTCCTGGGTAACTTACGAGATTTCTCTGAACGCGCGTTTCTCCACGTATTTCACCTTCAGCTTTCTCTTGAACCTGCACAAGAAAAATAAAGTATTTCAGGCCTCAAAGTTAGAAAAAAAAAATGACATTGTTCAATTTGGAGGAAGCCAAAAAAAAAAAAAAAGTCATCTTCATTGAAGACCTCATCATTCTACAAAGAGTCCAGCTTTATGGCCTGTTTCAAGAGGGAGAGGTTAATCCGTCGCTCATAGGCGTCCATTCTACCAGATGACGGACGCAAGCGGATCCATCACCGTCCGTCTTTTTGACGCTGCCAAAAACGTCCCTATGGACGCCATGGCACTCCATCACCACCCCGGCAATGGTCGTACTAGCTGCAGTCAATGATTGACAGCGGTGTTTAAAATGCTATAACAGCAGCAATCATAGCCCAATCGGGGGTCGCTGCAGTTACAGGAATATGTTGACTGTGTGACACAGCCTGTGTCTCCCAGGTACTGCCTGAGCCCACTCCATACACTGGCCCCTGATGTGACTTTACAGTACACGTCGGGAAGGGGTTTTCTCATCTATCTTCACATGCTGCAGATCGGGAAGTTTGCATCATGACTAGCAGAAATTTCAGCATGTGGATGAAGGTATAGAAAACCTTTGCACCGTATGTTTAGGGCAGATTTGCAATGTTGAATCCGCCATGTCCAGACTTACCTCGCGGGGAAGCATTTACCAGCCTTATGATATTACCGGCTTAAGAATTAGCTAATGACTACACGTGTGCTGTGCCCACCCGTCCCCCACCACTTACTTTGCACGCTCCCTTGGTTCGATGAGGTTTCTCTTCTGGAAACTCTTAAACCTGTCTTTGGTAACACTCCCCTCCGGCTGTAAGACAACAATCTCCTGTTATTATAGCTGACAAAAGATAATCTGCTTCCAAACAGCGCGCTCCTGAAATCACCAAGGTTTAAGCTTAGAGAAATGTGATTTTAATGGCAGACAAGTGTGAGAACCTCGGCTTACCTTCAGTCTCCTCAGTGAATCGGTCAGCTCTTCGCTCAGCAGGACGTCTATGTCGGGTTCCTGATACCTGTAAATAATAGGACTTGTATCACAGCGTTTCCTAAATATAAGGGTCTGCCCCTCGTACCACATGCGCAGTCCTCTGCCCTCAGACCCCGGAGTAGGTTACCGCACCCAGCTCCAGGGCACCCAGTGTTGGCATCACATTTCCAGCAAAGCCGAAAATTCTCGCAGCGCAAGGATGCATCTCATCACAGGGCAGAGTCCTGACCCTAGATATCAATCTGTGGCACTGTGGGTTTAGAGATGCCCCCATAGATAGATGGTCGGCTTCCATCTACTATGTAGGTTTGGGGCTATTAGATCGTAGAGGGGGGCAGACTTCCAACAACTCAGTTTCTGGAGAAACTGCAGCGTTCAAGTCTGTTTTCACCAAGAACAGATCCATCCACTTGGTGGCGGACCCCCATTGCACAGAGCACAATAGCACCACCACTACAAGTAAGGAGACGCACTTGGTAAAGAAATAAGGGGACAATATGGTCGCAAGCATCAGTGCCCCTTAGATTTTGAGAGGGGGGTGTCCACTATCCCTGCCAAATAACTATCAATAGTGGAGTCTAGGAGAGCCCCTGGAAGTCCTGACCAGGAGACTGGACTTTATAATGCAGCGTCCATTTATTAAAGGCCATGTGCATCAGATTTATCGCAGAAATGGCTGCGACCCGTCAATTCACCCACGCAGGCCTTGCAGAAGTCCGTGCGCTTGTTGCAGAAATGTTCATCTGAATGGGGCTTTTACCAGCAAGTCTAGTGCATACAGCTTTAGGGATCAACCCTAGGGTGCGGAAGAAGCGCACGGATCTGCCAAGTACGAACCACAATTTTGCCTAATAGTCACTTTACTCCCCCCACCACCACAACTTTACCAAAAAAACATATAAATAACCCCCCTGCTTACTTCAGACGGCCGAGCCTCTTGGGCTGTAAGGCCTTGGCTTTTTGCTTCTCCCCACGCAGCTTCTTGCGTTTCGCCAGTTCCTCTTGTCTGGACTTCAGAGACGTCTGGATGGATTTCAGCTGGAACAAACTCTGCCGCCGCAGACGCTCTGCTTTCTCGGCATCTTGACGGGCTTTCTGTAAAAATCAGAGACGGTGTCAGATTTTTTTTATGAACATAAAAATGGGAAGGAGATAGTAAAGGACAGCAAGCAAGGAAGCCGCAAGATGGGGGCTTCTTCCATACATAGGATTTAAAGCAGGCTCACCACTAGCACTGTGGATATATTTTTTTTAATGGGTATTCCAAAAATTCTGGTCATGAACGGCCCACCGGGACCACCGCACAGTACTCCGATGTCAAGGCAGAAAAAGCACCAGGACAGGTCTGCTGTTTAGTAACCGCTAATTACGGATTTATTTTATCCTTTCTGTAAAACAAGGCTGGAAGGACCAATGGCACCGCATGAGAGATGGCAATGGCTTCCTACCCTCAGACCCTGGGGATGGAAACAGACCAGAACCCCAGGGCACCCAAATTTTGCATCACATTCCCAGCATGTAGGGCAGAGAATGATCACAGCGCAAGGATGGATCTCATCACGGGGTAGGAAGACCATGTGAAAGCAGACGAGGGGCTCCTGGGGGCCTATACACACACGGTGGAGGGTCCCATACACAGCAGTTTGTGCCATGCAAGCCAGACCAATTTTACAAAGAATTAACAGTTTCACAATGGTGCTTGTGGTCATGAAGCCTGTACCAGACTGATGCATCTATACAAGTCGTATGGAGCTGACCCCAGTCCAATGTGGGGTGCTGATGGCAGCTGGAAGAGTAATATGTTGGGGGAAGGAAAAAAAAAAACAAACACCACACTATATAATCTAACGCAAATTAAAAATAAATGCCAACCCAAAGAGTGCGATTTTCCACTTTTGTTTTTTTTCCCTCCCTTTCTCCCAAAAGCCATAACTTTTATTTTTCCGTCCCCATAGCCGTACGAGGGCTTTCGAACGACATCACTCATTTTATCATGCGACGCACTGGAAAGCGGGAAGAAAAATTCCAAGCGAGGTGAAATTGCAAAAAAATAAATAAGTACAATTCCACAACTGTTTGTTATTTTAATTACCATGTTCACTATATGGTAAAACTGACCTGGCCATGTGGTTTCCTAGGTCAGTACGAGTACTCAGATACCAAACATGTACAGTTTTTCTTTTTTAATTTAGGTGGTGAAAAAATAAAAAAAATTGTGGTCTCGACCATACGCAGGGACATTGCTTTTGACATACAGGCACGTCAAAGATCGTGAAAGGGTTATAATGCATTATGGGATTTGCTCTCCTTTGGCAACAGATTCTGAAATGCGCTGAGGATCTTTAGGTGACCAGATTATTATTAAACGCCCCATGAAAAATTAGCAACAGACAAGAAGCTTTATTAAAAAAAAATATAATAATAATAATAATAATAATCTGTCTACGTGAAGCTGAAAGTCTCAGAGATCCATAACTGATGAGTTCCTTACCTGCCCGTCATCTTCCTATGAGACTAAAGCCGATTAAATATTAATTTAAGAAAATCCACAGGAAAAAAAATAATAATAAGCAGCAAGCTGGAGGGAAACACCTTGACCGGGGGGAGCAGAATTAAGCCGGTATTGGCCGTATGCCCAGGTGGCAATGAATTATCAGGCAGGGATTTACAGTCTCTGAGAAGGGCATCACTGCTTAACTGTGGGGGGTGGAGGTCAAATTTACAAGCAAAGCAACGAAAAAAAAGTAACAAAAAAAAAAAAAAAAAAAAAAAGGACGTAATGGCAGAAGTGTCTGGTATATAAGGAGCTTTTATCATCAGATCATCGGCAGGGACTCCGAAGACTCACATTTATGGCCCATCCTTAGAGCATGTGCAGAGGACATCTTTTAGGTGTGTACATGCTCATGTACTTGCCGACTATAACCCTCCCCCAAGCAGAAAACAAAATGAGCAAAAACCCTGCTGTAACAGAAGCCGGTCCTTTCGTCTGCCCTTAGTCATACACGGAGGTCAACTCTGACACATGTGAGGTTTTCACCATTAGACAGCGTAGGACCGTATTGATCAGAGTCGCCTTATCAGTGGTGGGATGGATTTTATGCTATTTTACCAAGAACCCCGAGTTATTTAGATGCCCTTTTGCTTTTTACTTATTTAGTTACAGCAGGGTTTTTGCTCATTTTGTCTCTTGTAGATTTTTATGTTTTATGGCCATTGTGAACATGCGTTTATTTGCTGCATGTATACCAGCTTAAACCAATCTCTATTTTTGTGTTTACCCCCCCCAAAGCAGAAGATGCTTCAAGAAACTCTGGCTTTTTTTTTTTGTAAAACACACTTTGTAAAAAAGAAAAAAAAAATTAATTTAGAGCTTTTTAAGGTTCTTATGGAGGGAACAGCCTGAAGAAGACGTGTGCACCAAGCCCTAAAGCAAAAGGCTTACAAACCGCCTTCAAACCACATTCCAAATCAGAAACGCACTAGTGGGGTATTCTCATCTCCAAGATCCTAACCCAATATGTAGTAGGTGCAAGATTAGCAAATACCTCCAAATAGAAATGTAGTATAGTTCTTCTGATGACCCATTTGCATGGCATTGCAGTAGCTTAAGTATCCATGGTTACAACTACTAAGTAACTTTCACTATATGAATGGTAGTAACCATGGATACCTAAGCTAATGCAATGCCCTGCGCATCGCTCATAAGAAGAACTATACTAAATTTCTAAATGGAAGCAGCTGCTAATATTATTACACCTACTACATATTGGGATATGATCACCTCTAACCGCCGTGAGTCTCACCAGGATTTTGGCTTCCTTTTCCTTCTTTCTCTGTCGTTCTGTCTTGCGCTCTCTCTGATGTAGGGATGTCGCCTTCTGCTCCTCGAGTTCCCCTTCATCCCCTGAAGGATGGTCATCTTCCGACTCCTCCACTAGCCCCTCGCACAGCTCCCGTAACCGGCTTTCCTGATAGCGAAGAGAAAACAAAGGATTGTAAGCGATGGACAGACGTTCTCTGGGTTTCTCCTGCACCCAAGAAATGCACAGGGGAGATCATCGAAGACTCTATATGGCGGCTTGGATACACGTGATGAGATCTCAGTAACCCCAGATTGACACCTTTCTGCAACCCATATGGCACTGATGGCCGAGAGATCTCGCTCCAACGCTGTAAGTTATGGCACAAGCCAAGCGGCCATCACTGCACTGTGTGCCGGCACCCTGCTGCGACAGTCGGGTCTGCGCTAGCTCCGATCATAGATGTCTAACCCCTTAGATGTAAAACTGGTACAAGTACAATTGCAGGGTGCTGGTGGGTCACAAAAAAAAAAAAAAACCCCACACACCCCAAATCTGAAATTGTTGCACCTTAAGGGGTTAAGTAGTGTTGTCTGGTAGGTATACTGAGGGGGATACAGACCTCGGTGGGAGCTTTATCCTGAGTGGGAAATTTTAGCTTCCTCGACAGCTTTCTCGCCTCCTTCAGCTTTTTCACTTCAACCTCGTGAGCCTTCAGCATCAGATCCTGGAGGTAAGACAAGATAACTAAGAACGTTTCCTTTATACGAATTGTTTGGTATCAGAACAGACGCCGATATGTGCAGGCCTACATCTCAGCGTTATGCTAACAGGTCAAATACATCAGTCATGTAATCTCTGTGGCAGAAATCTTTAGCCTCATTGCCAATCAATAGGCTTAATCCTCTGCAGAACCCCCGTTATATGCGTGGGGCAAGGAGCGCAGTCAGATTTCAGAATCCACGGTAACAAGTGATAAAATCGACCTGTGAGAACGTGGCCTTAGTGCCTGCGCTGACCTGGTGCGATTCGTAGGTTGGGTTATAGGAGGCCCCGGCAGCAGCAACTTCAATGGCTGGAAGCTCCGATGGCTTTTTGTTGAGTCTGTCCGGACGCTGAGGAGGAGAGACGTAGTTAGGTGTGTTAGTGTACAAGAAGAAGAAAAAAAAAAAAAACAAACCCTAAAAGGTGCGTCCACACGGGATGTACGGAAATCCACATAAGCTAAACGTGGATATGCAGCGAATGGCACCACCCTGCATTAATCTGCAGCAGAAGTGGACATGATGTGGATTTTACCTCTAAGCATTAGGATGTGACTAAACATCTTGAGAAAGGGGTCTGCAAGTGTGAAGGGGGCTCAGGAGCTGAGCTACCCCCACGCATGGTAGACACCGGCTTTATTTCACAGCAGGGATCTATGTCTAGCTCCGCTCCTGCCGTTAGGCATTTAGATGCCGCTGTTAACTCGGACCGTAGCATTTAAATGGCGTGAACGCCGGTGAGTGCACCGTCTCCATACAGCCGAGGTCACGGGGAACCAATGGAATCTCATATCAGCTAGTGGTCTGATGAAGACCCCCATGGCTACCACAAGTTCAGCTCCATGGAAGACTGATTATTCCCTTGTTTACAAAAAAAAAAAAAAAAAAAAAGTTTGTCCAGGTAAATGCCAAAAACCCTAAAAACAGTGGTAAAATTGAAAATAATCCCCCCTCCCCCGATCAGTTTCCATTTTTCATTGCATGGTTAAAATGAATGCAATCCAAAACCTCAGCGTGTCCCAAAAATAAACATTTGATAAGCCCTTGTACAGCTACAAATGAGAAAAATAAAAAACGTTTTTACACTTTGAACAAGGCAAGAAAATTGCAAAACAACAGGAATTTCCCAGTTATAAGAGGGTTAAAATCCAAAACAAACATTTGTTTTCATGCAGATTGGATAACAGGACGTGCCATCTTGTGTTTTTCTGCAAACAGGGGGCTCAGCCTTGTTCTGTACATATGCAGCTGAATGAGGGGTGAGAGGGCACTGAGGGTGCATTCACACAACCATATTTTTAGGGTCCGGTTGGGAAGAAAGACAGAGGAATGACAATATTCATCCCAAGCTCACCCTCACACGACTCTTCTTGGTCTGTTCTAAGTACCAGGGGTCTTTTCCTTGAGATGCAGAATCCAAGGGATCTATGGTGAATGGAGAGTTAATATGATGAACGACAAACAGAGCGGCCAGGTTGTAACTACCAGGGAATCCGCTTACTCCTTTCTCCCCATAGGTCGTAGAAGCCTCTGCCCGGGTTATTGTTGGCCTCGTCTACGTGTGCTGGGCTTGGTCTGTGCAGTTGTGCCAGGAGAAGTCTGTCCGTACGCGGCAGAATTCCCTTCTTCTCTAGCGTCCCCTCTCGCTCCCGTTTCCTTTTCAGCTTTCGTCCATTGGGCACCTGGTGAGATAAAATGCTGAAGAGAGACCGAGGAGGTCAGTAACACGGCAGAGCCGAGAAACAGTATAAAGCCGCAGGATTGGGGATAAAACATGTGATCATCGGGGGACACTGTCAATCATAAGCACGGAGCATTGCGCATTATGTATGGGACCACCAAGCTGTCACCTCTGCTTCCAAATAGGGAGCACAGGATGGTCATTCTCGTGATTAATGAGGGGGGTCATATTTATCACCTATCCTGCAGTGATAAGACATTTAAAGTGGTGGCCCCTGGAGGTTGTCCCACCATCCCAACGTATTTCCTGTTCACCAGATGGATCATAAGCTACAAATTTGCTTTTCTTTAACTTCCATTTCAAGCAGTATAACAGATTTTTTTTCGCCTTGCTATGTTCAACTCTGACTTTACTCACAAGAAATTGCAGCGGTCCCCACAGAGAGAAACTCCGCACACCCCAAAGACAGGCAGTGTAACCTGGCTGGTTCAAGTTTCTATCCGGTCATCCCACACTGCCGCCTGGTGGACAAAGAGGGGCAGCGCACAGATCTATATAATCTAGTGACGCACGAGACATTGGAATAAAATATTACAAGAATCGTTGCTTCCTGTCAGTGAATGGGAACATAGTGTACAACAGGCAAGTAGTAAGGGCAGATTGGGCACCGATACTCACTCTTTAGGTGGAGGTACTTTCGAGTCTGGCTGTAGATTGAGGTCGATCCTCAGAGGTTTCGTGCGTTTCTTCAGCCTTTTGGGATCAGTTCTAGGGCCTGCAAATTAAAAAAAAAAAAAAAAAAAATATGAACATGAAATCCTGACCTACGGCTGACGATGTGTAGTTCAGTAATGTCTGATGTAGATAGGAGCGGCATTTCAATTTACTAATTGTGATGACAAAAAAAAAAAACAAGGTGATCCGTTAAGATAAATGATCATTAACTCTTTGTGCAAAAAAAAAAAAAAAGAGGGGTGAGGAGCAGGGTTGTGGAGTCGGAGTCATGGAGTAGGGAGTCCATTTTGGTGGAGTCGGAGGTTTGGTTTACCGACTCCACAGCCCTGGTGAGGAGCATGGTTCCTGGGTCCAGAGGAGGAAGCACTGTCAGTGTAGTGACTGCAGCAATCAAGAAGGTGGATGGCAGTCCTTATTTTGTTGTCCATGGAGCTGTGCCAGGTCTTGTTTATAAATGTGGCGAGTTTTTATTGATTGCCATTTTTTTCTGGAAGCATGACCGGGTCCCACTAGAGCAGCGTTTCCCAAACTCCAATCCTCACGGGTCATGTTTTCAGGATTTCCATAGTGTTGGCACAGGTGAGAGAATTCCTGATGCCTTGATGATACTTCCACCATCTGCGCAATACAAAGGAAATCCTGAAAACATGACCCGTGGGGTCCGTGAGGACTGGAGTTTGGGAAACACTGCACTAGAGGAACCCGCATACACGACACACAAGTAGCACATGCGTCTGTCACTGAATTGAGAGGGGTTTTTTTTGCAGATATTCAGACTCTTGGTTATTATAGTGTAAGAGAAAAATAGAAGTCTGCAGGAGTGTGAACCTTCCCTTACCCAGAAACCAAGAAATAAGAAATGGTTCCCCCAGTAGGTTTACTATATAGCCGGTCACATCTGGTCCATGTCAGGCTGGTAGACTTCATCTATGGGGGCCCCGTCAGGTACCGGACATCACTGAGGGCCCAAATATACACAGGGATAACATCAGGGCTGTGTCCATTTTGGACATTCTCACCTTTCTTCTTATTGCCGGTGTCCACAAAGAACAGATTTTCGTTGGCTTTTTCAGCCAGCAAACCCCTGGGAGAGAGCAGAGACGGGTCAGACAGCGCCACATCAGAATAAACCGTGGATTAGAAATAGGCAGAAATGACAAGAATTATTTTAACGGAACATTCGGTAGCAAGAAGTCATCACCAGTCCACAGGCGAGATTAGCGCCATTCATGACAGCGCTCACCGTCCTATAGAGAATTAACAGAATGGCAGTGCAGAGGCCCGGACGAGACCCCATGGCGGTACCCCAAAATTCACAAAACGATATCCACAGGATCGGTGATAACTTCTTACCCTTTGTTCTAGCTGGGTGACATAAATAAGAGAACTAGTAATGTGTGTCACTCTAGTTCAGAGGACAATATAGGAATAAGGTAGTGGGTGCTACTGGTGAAGAGTCCAGTAGGCGGTGCCTCCCAGCCTGAGCGGCAGCAGTGAATGGAGTATGCTCAAGAACTAAAATCACACACGGCAGGTGGCGGCTGTGTTATACTGTCCACACCCAACGCCGATCACCCATTTCATTTGCTACTAATCCCATAGAGCCGGGGGCCTAGAGCTGCTGACAGCCATTTTTACTATATACTGCGATATTGTTGGCTGTAGGAAAGTATATAGTGCAAGCGATCAAACGATCGGAGAAAGAAGATAAAAAAAGTGATAAGATACAAACTCCCTGCCTAACAAGGAGCTCACTGACAGATCCTCAGTTAGCTCGCTGTGCACCCAGTGATAGTAACGCAGCTTAGAGCAGGCAAATAGGGGAACATTATATAATAAAACCCAATTATAACAATGATTTAGACAAAAATAATAAGTTTGCCCAAAAGTGGGCTCCCCAACACCCTCCTATCTCCCCTCCTCTCACCCGACCGTCCTCTCCTGCAGCCGCACGTCGTCCAAGAACTCCTCCACGTCGCGGACATCGCTGTGCTTCTTCCAGCTCTTCTTCTTGTTCCTGTTCACACGCTTCCTCTTCGGTCCGTCCTTCTTATCCCCGCTCTTGGAAAAGGGGGTGAACCCCAAAAAATCCGCGGACTGCCCCACGCCGCCGTCTCGCCCTGTGGCGGCCGCCATCTTGGAGTTAAAAGACTGTGCTGCTGTCGTACGGACCGGAAGTGCGTCACCGCGCAGACGCTTGAAGCCGGGTGGCGGCCATCTTTGTACAGGAGACGAGTATATTTATTGTTAGCAGAGGGAAGTCTCTCACCCCTCCTTTTCACCACAATGGACTGGTCCGTGTAGAGATACCGCGCTGTCTGTGGGGTTTCGTGTCAGTCTCTGTGGTGACCGCTGACAGTATGCAGGAACACGTGGCATTAACCCCTTACAGGTTCAGCTATTTTCTCCTCACTGCAGCCCGAACAACAATATATTTTTTAATTTTTCCGTAATTGTAGCCAAATGCATTCATGAGGCAAGTTGTATTTTTAATGCCGCCATGTTGGGCTGCGTATAAGGCCGCGATTCGTCATTTGTGGTTTTTTTGCTTTATTTTTTTGTCTTGTGACATTTGTTGATGTTTTTTGTGCCGAATTCTTCAAAATGGTTCATGAGTTTTGCAGAAAATCTAAATCTGCTCTTTATATTGGTCTTTTTGGCCTTTTATAAAGCGAAATGTTCTGCTAAAATGTTGCAAAAATTGTGCAAAAAAATATGGAGGGAGAACAAACCTCGTCCATAGTGGGAAACGGGAAAAATAACAGACGGATGTGACAGAACATCAGATATTGGATGTTACTGCGCTACCATTATGGGAATGAGGGCGCGCGGTGCCAAACTCTCAGGGCACTTATCCGCCCCTTCCCATTTGTTGGTCGTCCGTGCTTGTTACCCAGTGTGTGCGCTGCCTGAGCTGAAAACTCACGTATCATCATCATAAGCATCGGGGCGGGGACTGAGCATGCAGAGCGTCGGCGCAGGGGCTGAGCGTATACAGTGTTCGTGCAGGCGCTGAGTGCGCACATTGTTGGTGCAGGGGCTGAGTGTACACAGTGTCCGTGCAGGCGCTGAGTGCGCACATTGTTTGTGGAGGGGCTGAGTGTACACAGTGTCCGTGCAGGCGCTGAGTGCGCACATTGTTGGTGCAGGGGCTGAGTGTACACAGTGTTCGTGCAGGCGCTGAGTGCGCATAGTGTTGGCGCAGGGGCTGAGTGTACAGAGCATTGGTGCAGGGGCTGAGTGTTGAGTGTGTGTAGCCCAGCTGTGACTGGAGCCACATGTTACCCTGGAAGATGCACGAAAGGTAAACCCACAACAACCCATAAGCGCACAACACTCCACATTTTCGGGAGCCCTTGGAGACGACAGCAGGGAGATGAAGGCAGTCTAGCTGAGAGTTAGCTAGTCGTTGGTTTTACCTCAGAATGTCAGTTTTTACCTCAGCAGAGGAGATTAGAGCAGACTGTGAGAGATTCTAGTCAGAACGGCAGTTACCTCAGATGAGCTGAGAGGGAAAGACTAGCCAGAAAGAGAAAGCCTGAAGACTTCAGCAAACACTCAGTTTAGGAGTGGAGTCCAGTAGTGGTGGGAAATATTACCACTTAGCCTGGTCAAAATTGAGTTTACTGAGATACCTTCAGTGAGCGTTTTAGTGAGTAAGCGTGCCGACGCTTGGAGAGCGGTGAAGATAAAGAAAGCTGACATCTGCTGCTAGCTTGTGCTTATGATAGTGGTGAGAGTAGGACGAAAGGCAGGTGGAAGAAAGAAGAGAGAGAGTGACAGAGGTAAACCAGCATTTACAGCTTACCTCCACTCTGCACCACCGGACACCGGGTCCGCGCTTGCCAGCATCTGCACGACTGGTAGGAGACACCGGAGACCCTGCTGGACTACAGGTCGCAGGGGCCCAACAGTGCTGATACGTAACCGGGGTCAGGAAGAACAGGAGTCTGGCCAGTTTTGGGCACCACATTTTAAAAAAGACATCAACAAACTGGAGCAAGTTCAAAGGAGAGCCACCAGAATGGTGACCGGTCTGCAAACCATGTCCTATGAGGAACGGTTGCAGGATTTGGGAATGTTTAGCTTGCAAAAAAGAAGACTGAGAGGAGACTTAATAGCTGTCTACAAATATCTCAAGGGCTGTCACATTGTAGAAGGATCATCTTTATTCTCATTTGCACAAGGAAAGACTAGAAGCAATGGGATGAAACTGAATGGGAGGAGACACAGATTAGATATTAGAAAAAACTTTTAGACAGAGTGATCAATGAGTGGAACAGGCTGCCACGAGAGGTGGTAAGTTCTCCTTCAATGGAAGTCTTCAAACAGAGGCTGGACAGACATCTGTCTGGGATGATTTAGAGAATCCTGCTTTGAGCAGGGGGTTGGACCAGATGGCCCAGGAGGTCCCTTCCAACTCTACCATTCTATGATCAGCCATATAGAGACTTAGTTCTGTTCACAAGAAGGCTCCACCACAAGATCAGCCCGGCGTAGCTGAGAAGACGGAGTTAGGCTTTGTTTTATACGGGTCAGAAACTCACACACATAAAGAAGTAAGGAGGCCCTACACCTACTCAGTGGGATTACTGGACGTGCATCCTCCACCCTGACAGCTTCCGGGTCGTGCCTACAACTTCACCATCAGTAAAGGTACAGAAAGAGACTTTCTTGTGTGTGTCTGCCTTATTGCTCCTGCACCCCTATATTACACCGCCATATACCCTGAGGGATCAGTCTCGCCTGTGGGAGACTTAACACCTTGCTGCCCAGTAACAACCCCTCAGAGGATCTACCCTGCAGCGCTGGTCATCCTGACCAGGAACCACAGGTGGCGTCATGAACATTTCTACAAACTTATAATCCCCTGTAAATATCCCCCTTTTAGTGAGCACCCAGGGCAACGGACCGAGCTGTGCTACCCGTGACATTCCCCAGTGAAGTGAACGGGCTCGGTGCCGAGTACCCCACAGGCCCTGGCTACGTGCGACTCAAGTGCGCACAGCGTCAATGCAGGGATTGAGCGTACACTGCGTCAGTGCCAGGGCTGAACGCACTTCTTCAGTGCAGGAGCTGAACATCCACTGCGTCAATGCAGGGACTGAGCGTACACTGCGTCAGTGCAAGGGCTGAGCATGCAGAGCGTCGGCGCAGTGGCTGAGCGTACACAGTGTTCGTGCAAGCGCTGAGTGCGCACAAGTTTTGGCACAGGGGCTGAGCGTACAGAGCGTCGGTGTAGGAGCTGAGCATGTGCTGCATCAATGCAGGAACTGAGCGTACACTGCGTCAGTGCAGGAGCTAATCGTCCACTGCGTCAGTGCAGGAGCTAATCGTCCACTGCGTCAGTGCAGGAGCTGAGTGTACAGAGCGCTGGTGCAGGGGCTGAGTGCGCACAGCATCAGTGTAGGAACTGAGCATGCGCTACGTCAATGCAGGGACTGAGTGTACACTGGTTCAGTGCAGGAGCTGATCGTCCACTGCGTCAGTGCAGGAGCTGAGTGTACAGTGCGTCAGTTCAGGAGCTGAGCGTCCACTGTGTCAGTGCAGAAGCTGAGTGTACAGTGCGTCAGTTCAGGAGCCGAGCGTCCACTGTGTCAGGCTTAGGCGGCATGCACACGCAAGTATCTGTGGATGCTCCTTAGGCGAGGGTCACACGACCGATCCTCTCTCATCCG
Source organism: Oophaga sylvatica (assembly GCA_033576555.1). Classification (NCBI taxonomy): domain Eukaryota; kingdom Metazoa; phylum Chordata; class Amphibia; order Anura; family Dendrobatidae; genus Oophaga; species Oophaga sylvatica. The sequence goes on along the minus strand of JARQOD010000008.1, from coordinate 27,620,573 downwards.
AGAAAATTGTTCTGATTCGGCTAAGCAGACTCTGATTAGAATTTGATCAGAGTGAGATCCGATTTTCTCAGATGTGGAGAATAATAAAAGTAAAAAAGGTTTTTCCATCTTCTCCATTCAGTCTGGTCGTGAAGATGTCATCTGAGTGCGGTCCGATTTTTTTTCAACCCATCCATAGACTTAAACGTCTGAGTGCGTTCCAATTATCGGAGGCAAATCGTGCATGCTGCAGTTTTGTTCCTTGGACATGTACACGGCCTCATTGAATAATATGGGGACGAGTGCTACCTGCGGATAGCCCTCATCCGATACAGTTGTATGCGTGAGCCCTTAGGCCGGCGTCACACTGGCGACAAAATCGGACGACTGCAATGCGATGAAAAATCGTATTGCAGTCGGCCCTATGTTAATCTATGGAGCAGCTCCCAGTAGCCGTTTTTTTGTGGTCCGTTTTCAACGTCCGTGTACAATCGCAGCATGCTGCGATTGTCACCGATTGTGGGTCGACGATCGCCAATGCAAGTCTATGGCAGCGATGAAAAGTGGGATTACAAACGGAGCACACTGTGTGACTTGCGATAAAAAATCGGACCACTATCTTCAGGTGTCAGGAAATTGCATCTGGAGAAATGACAGGAAGGGCTGACATGCTAATTAGGCTAGGAAAAATCAAACGAAAACAGGAAACCGCCTCCACGGAGTCCACAAACATGGCCACACACATCGTTGAAATGTTAATTGTTCTGGTCCAGGAGAGGCCAGAACTTTGGGACCAGCGCGATGCAAACTATTCCAACCGGTCAATGAAGGAGGCCTCTTGGAGGAGAATCTGTACCCAGATGTTCCCTGATTTTGGCGACAGGTCTAGGGAGGAGCAAGAACGCATTAGTAAGTACCGACTTGAAAATGCTTAAAATAATGCTGGACTATTCAGTATGTACCAACAACAATGTGTTATAATGTTCCTGTACCCTTATATGTGACCCCGAAATGTATTGAATACATCAGTTGAACCCCCAATGCTATGTTCCAAATCCAAACACATGTAATATTGAGCTCCTGTAATTGTCCAAACAGCCGCCTTAGAAAAAAAAAAGTTAATGCAAGTTGAAAAAGTGCTAACTGTTTGAAATGAAATAAAAAATGAGGTAACGTTTCTACCCTGCATTGGTTGTTTGTGAAACTTTAATTAACAGAACTCAATAGTAACATAGGAGACCACTGTGGGATATGTTCTAACTTTAAAAAGGTCCATCCCATATATAGGGAAATCACACAGGGCAGGGATCAATTGAAGCTCCTGCTCTGATGAATGTTCATGTGCCGTCTGTGTATTTGGTATATTTATGTTCTACTACAATGGTGTCAAAAAAAAATATTACAAATGTGGCCTGACACAATAAATGCGTCGGTGAATTACTTAATATGTGTCCCTTTTGTTTATTTGATTGCTGTGTGTCCACAAAATGCACATTATTGTGACACATATGTCATACAGATTTCTACTTATGAAGCCTTCTAATATTTCATTTCAATTTTAATGAGATATACTTTGTATTGCTGTTTGACACCCCTATAACAAATTTTTCATAACAAATTTTTTTTTCTTGCAAATATTTAGCATTTTGCACAATTATAAAGGCACATAATGTTAAAATTATATTTGATGTGTTAATTTTTCAGTGGCAGATGTTACAAGACGATGGCGCAGCTGTAGAGACTCTTATCGAAGAGAGAGACAGCTGAGGGGCCGCAGTGGGGCAGCAGGAACCGCCAAACGAAAATACGTCTACTATGACCGTCTCAATTTTCTTGCTCCAGCTCTGGATTTGAGACCGTAAGTTTATGTCTGTACAAAATGTATATGTGTATTATTAATAAATTTTAATAAATTGTTATTCTTCTATAGCACCGAATCAAACCTGACTGCCAGAGAGGCAGCTTCCGACTCGGAGCAAATTATTGATCCTGTGGGTGATGTTGAGGAGGCTGGTCCATCGTCAGCAGCAACAGCATCATCACCACCACCACCAACACCATCAGTGGAGACGGAGAGATTGCCTTCTCAAGCGCAAGACCCTCCCCTGAGCAGCAGCCCTGGTAGGCCCCTGGATGTGGGTTCGCCTACAGCTGCAGTTGCACGCAGACCCAGGCGTAGAAGAGAGGGAGTTGGTTCTGTCACAAGGAGGCAGGTGGACAGAGGAGTGCTGGACTATTTGTCCAGTGTTGCTCATGATGATGGTGAGGAGGCCTATTGCCGCAGTCTTGCCCCTTACCTCCGGGCAATTCCTAGCCAGCACAGACTGCTGATCAGAAATGCTCTGCATATTGTGTTGCATGCTGGGACACCACCAAATGATCCAACAAACCTGGTAAATTACCTACATACATGGGTGGCTGGTCCAGACAATGTATGTAGAGTGGTGTCTCAACATACAGCACAATCTGCAGCAGCCACTGATCCACCTCCTCATCATCATCCTCCTCCTCCACCTCCTCCTTGTGTCCAACAAACCCAACTCCTCCTCTTCAGCCTACTGCGGCTTCTTTTTATGGAGATAACCAGCTCCAACACATGCCACATAGTGGCCACTCACAATATGCCCACTCGACCATACCCAATGTTCAAGGCTGGCCACAACATGGGTATGGTCGACATGGACATTTTGGGGGCTATAATGTAAGTGGGCAGTCATGTTATGACTACCCACAACAGTTCCCAAATTTCCCATACCCAAACCCACCTCAACAGCAAGCATACAGCCAAGTTCCCAGTCAGCCACCACTCATGCTGACACAGTGGCTGGAGAGCAGTCTACACAGCCCTCCCAAGCTGCACTTCCACATTCACCACCACACACATACCAGCACTTATAGTTGTGTTTTGTATTTGTTTTGCTTTTGTTATCTGAATTTGGAAAATGTTATTTGTTTTTGTTAATGTAATTTTATTTTTGATAAAAAAACCTACAAATAAGGACAGATTAGTCCTTTGAGATAAGTTCAAAAGCCACTAATCCCTAAACCCAAGATAAAATTTTTTTTACGTGGCATTAATTGTATGTATTTATTTCAAAAGGTAATGCCCTGCTTAACTTACACACAGCATTACCAACACAACATAACAACATATAAAATAAATATTGACAAATTAGCTTTATGACAGAGCAACATAGCCACACTACATGTCTAATAATGCCTCCTCTTGCCAGGCAGTAGCACCCTCAGGGGAAACAAAATATTGAGTGAACACATCACGTACTCTTATGCCTGAAGGTGGACGACGGGGATGGATGGGTGGTGACATAGGCAAAGACACATTCACAGATGATAATTGATCCACATGTTGAGAGGAGCATTCATGTATTCTGGCAAAATTATGTAGGACCACACATGCTTTTAGGACCACATTAACATTGGCTTCACTAAGTTGAATTGCAGATTGAAGTACAACGCCATTTAGCACAAAGAATTCCAAATGTGCACTCCACCAGACGCCGAGCACGTGACAGCCGACAATTAAATATTCTCCTCCGATGGGTGAGATAGCGACGGGGATATGGCCTCATTACATTCCTGGTTAATTGAAAGGCCTCATCTGCAACTATAACATAAGGCACATGCTCTGGAATGGAGTCAGTAAGTTGACTTGCTGGAGGTAGGTCCAGTTGGTTATTGCGTAACCGCCTACCCATTATGGAAGTATTGAAGACTCTTGAGTCTCCAGTCCTTCCATAGGCCCCAATGTCTACAATTATAAACATGTAGTTTGTGTCGACCAAGGCCAACAAAACAACAGAAAAATATTGTTTATAATTGAAGAATTGTGAGCCTGAGTTAGGAGGTTTGCGAACACGTATGTGCTTGCCGTCCAGGGCTCCTATACAGTGTGGAAACTGACAATTTTGCTCAAAACCCTCTGCTATCCTCAACCAGTCACTCATTTTTGGTTCAGGCATGACTTCTTCATGTAGTCTGTTCCAAATTTCCACACAAGTTGACCGAACAATGCCAGAAATTGTTGATCTGCCTATTAGGAACTCTAAGTGCAGAGCAGTGTAGGACATGCCAGTAGAAAGGAACCTGTAACAAACATAGAACATCGACAAATCAGTTTACAAATTTATCATAAAAAAGAAACAACACTTAATAATGCATGAGTTTGTTATAGCACACATGCTGTAAATGAGATTAAAATACATGGCTTCTGTACAATACACCATAGGCAATAATTGAGATACCTAAGGTTGAGAAATACAATACACACATTACAAGATTACAAGAAGTGTGCTCCTACACTTGCAAAGTGAGTATGTGGATAAAAAAATCATCAACATATCGTTAATACACATACCTTATTGTTAGAAGAAGACGTTCCTCGGCAGAAATGGATTTTCTCATCCTGGTGTCCTGAAATGTGATCCCAGGGCGCACAATGTCAAGCAGCTTATCAAACGTAGCTATGCTCATTCGACAATATAGGAAAAACTTATCTCCATTACTACGCAGTGACAAATATAGACGATGAAAATGTCCTTTAGTTAGCCTTCTTGTCAAAAGAGGATGTACCCACATCCTTCTGCGTCTTCTGTGATCTGATATTACAGGATATGGCTCTCCAAAACGTCTGGATATAACCCAATGGAACAGCACACGCTCAGTTGTCGAAAATCTCAGTGTGTCGCTCATGTTTGGATAATGCAGGTAGCAAGCACAAAGCAGAATGACCAAAATGAGACCAGTGCAAAGGTGGGAGGCTCACACCTGGATCAGATCACTTAAATATAGCTCTGCCTGATGATTTAAATTATTATCAGGCCTGAAATCCGTTACTTGTCAGTTTTGGTTTGCTGCGACTAAAAAACGGTGGTGGGATGAAAATCGGATGTTACAAGGTACACACACATGCGATTAAATCGCATCTTTGAAGGAAAATCGGATGCCAGAAGGATGTGTGATGTTTGCATTTTGATCCGATTGTCGACCGTCTAAAACGGACCGATTTTTTGTGGTTGTGTGTGACACCGGCCTTAGGCTGGAGTCACACACAACCACAAAAAAACGGTCCGTTTTAAACGGTCGACAATCGGATCAAAATAAAAACATCACACATCCTTCTGGCATCCGATTTTCCTTCAAAGATGCGATTTAATCGCATGTGTGTGTACCTTGTAACATCCGATTTTCATCCGACTTGCGAGATTTTCTCGCAGGCTTGCAAAACTGACATATAATGGATCCAATAGAATAGTATTTAAATGCCAAAAGAAAGAATAGATATATACACATAGAGCACATATATATATATATATATTATATGTCATTGTGACATATATATATACATATATTTATAATTCTTACACTTCTACATACTGTAATAGCCGCTAATTCAATTGCCGGCTTCAGTGAAATCACAGAAGCCGACATGAAATGATACATTGTTTCTACACATTTAACCATGTAATTTCATGTATTTTTATATATGTTTGAAACATACAATTACATGAGTATATGTGTGCTAAATTTCAGACATGTAGGGGTTAATTAAAGGTGTAAATTCGTTGAAAAAAAATGCGTGGGCTCCCGCTGTATTTTCTCCACCAGACAGACAAAGCAAAGCGAGTGGGGGCATATAATAATAGCCCAGGGAGGGTGCATTTTTTTTGTGCCCCCCCTGGCTACTAACATCTGCCCCCAGACACCCCAGAAAGGGCAAATCTATAATTAGATTCGCCCTTTCTGGCACTTTGCCCGTCTATTCCCATTGCCCTGTAGCGGTGGCGAATGGGTTAATAAGGGGTTAAAATGACCTTGCAATTGAAAGGTCACTTTAAGCCAGGTTAATAATTGAGAGCTGTCAATCAGACAACTATCAATTATTAATCCTATTGTATGAAAGAAAAATCAAACACACACAGTTTAATAAAAAATAAGTTTAATTAAATAATCACACAGTTTTTGACCATATTTTATTTTCCTGCTAAAACCATTTCCTGTAATAAAAATAAAATAAAAAAGCAAAATTATACTTACCAATCCGATGTACAGTCAGGTCCCACGGTGTAATCCATCAGAAAGGGTTAACAGGTTACAGGTCGCAGAGAGCTAATATTGCTGTCTCAGACCTGTATTCCCCTGAATGAATAAGTTCCTCTCCCAGCGAAAGTAGAGGAATAGATTCATGAATGGAGCTTAATTGATTTATTGGCAATTTAACTGTAGTGACCTGACATAAAGGGAAAGTGGACACAATCAATTAAGCTTCATTCATGAAACACATCCTCTCCTGTCGCCAGGAGAGGAACTTATTCATTCATGAGCTTTGAGCTGAGCATGCAGGATTACTTGCACTGCTTGGCTCAAAGCTAGTTAACCCTTTGTGAAGGATTACAGCGTGGGACGTGACAGATCGGCAGAATAGGTAAGAATAATGTTGTTTTATTTCTTTTTCTTTATTTTAGGAGATCAATGGCTTCGCACGGATTAAGTGTAAAATAAAATATGGTCAAAAAAATGTGTTTTTATTTCATTAAAATTATTTATTCTTAAAGTGTGTGTGTTTTTTTATTTACTTCAATAGGATTAATAATTGATAGTTGTCTAATTGACAGCTATCAATTATTAACTTGCCTTAAGGTGACCTTTCAATTGCAAGGTGACATTAAGGTGAGATTAACCCATTCGCCACCGCTACAGGGCAATGGGAATAGACGGGCAAAGTGCCAGAAAGGGCGAATCTAATTATAGATTTGCCCTTTCTGGGGTGTCTGGGGGCAGATGTTAGTAGCCAGGGGGGGCACAAAAAAAATGCACCCTCCCTGGGCTATTATTATCTGCCCCCACTCGCTTTGCTTTGTCTGTCTGGTGGAGAAAATACAGCGGGAGCCCACGCATTTTTTTTCAACGAAATTACACCTTTAATTAACCCCTACATGTCTGAAATTTTGCACAAATACACTCATGTAATTGTATGTTTCAAACATATATAAAAATACATGAAATTACATGGTTAAATGTGTGGAAACAATGTATCATTTCATGTCGGCTTCTGTGATTTCACTGAAGCCGGCAATTGAATTAGCGGCTATTACAGTATGTAGAAGTGTAAGAATTATAAATATATGTATATATACACAATGACATGTATATATATATATATGTGTTCTATGTGTATATATCTATTCTTTCTAGTCTTTATTAAAGCTGTCAGTGTGATTTTACAGTATAGCCAGGGATGAATTGCCGGCTTTTCTAAAGGACACCGATGCGATTTCATCGCAAGTCACACAGTGTGGTCCGTTTGTAATCAGATTTTTCATTGCTCCCATAGACTTGCATTGGCGATAGTCGACCCACAATCGGTGACAGTGGCAGCATGCTGCGATTGTACACGGACGTTTAAAACGGACCACAAAAAATCTGATACTGGGAGCTGCTCCATAGATTAACATAGGTCCGACTGCAATGCGATATTTCATCGCATTGCAGTCGTCCGATTTTGTCGCCAGTGTGACTTCAGCCTTACACTGATATACGGCGGTGTAAACACCTAGCAGACAGTCACAACAGACAGGAGAGAGGGATGTGTGCGCTCCTACTCTGCTCCGGCAGTCTCACTGGGTGCATGCACACCCGAGTTTTCACTTCAGGCAACACTCGAGAAACATGCCCTATCTAATTAGTTCAATCTGAGTTTTGGGGGTGGCCGACTCCATTTAGGACCCCAGACCTTACCTTATAATTGTTAATTCACATTCACACACTGCAGATTTCAAAAATTTCAACTAAAAATCCCATCTGAATTTGGTTGTTTGGTGACAAACGTAAATTTCTGAAAACCCCTCTCAGGCTGATGGGATGTTCATGGAAATTTCTACAGCAAACCTGTGGCCTGTGAAAGTACCCCAATATCAGACCCCTCTAATCACTCGCCTCTTATCACTACAGGCTCTTCTTCAGCAGATGCGACTGCGGGCGCAGCCGTACTCACTGGCACCGGCGGTCTCCGTTACTGCTTAACAAGCTTTCTGCGCATGACTGTGCCATCATCATCAGTGCATCCCGTACAGGTGGTCTCACGAATAATATCCCTGGAGGTCTGAGGTGGGTCGGGGCTTATTTATAATCCCTTTAAGCTATGTTCAAATGGTCGTAATTTGGCGTAACGTAAAGCTTGTGGCCAAATCTCCAATTATCACAGGTCTTTAACCCCTTTACCCCAAGGGTGGTTTGCACGTTAATAACCGGGCCAATTTTTACAATTCTGACCACTGTACCTTTATGAGGTAATAACTCTGGAACGCTTCAACAGATCCTGGCAATTCTGAGATTGTTTTCTCGTGACATATTGTACTTCATGATAGCGGTAAAATTTATTTGATATAACTTGCGTTTATTTGTGAAAAAACGGAAATTTGGCGAAAATTTTGAAAATTCCGTAACTTTGAATTTTCATGCCCTTAAATCACAGAGATATGTCACACAAAATACTTAATAAGTAACATTTCCCACATGTCTAATTTAGATCAGCACAATTTTGGAACCAAATTTTTTTTTTGTTACGAAGTTATAAGGGTTAAAAGTTTAACCAGCGATTTCTCATTTTTACAACACCATTTTTTGGGGGGGACCACATCACATTTGAAGTCACTTTGAGGGGTCTATATGATAGAAAATACCCAAAAGTGACACCATTCTAAAAACTGCACCCCTCAAGGTGCTCAAAACCACATTCAAGAAGTTTATTAACCCTTCAGGTGCTTCACAGGAATTTTTTGAATGCTTAAAAAAAAATGAACATATAACTTTTTTTCACCAAAAAAATTATTTCAGGTCCAATTTTTTTAATTTCCCAAGGGTAACAGGAGAAATTGGACCCCAAAAGTTATTGTGCAATTTGTCCTGAGTATGCTGATACCCCATATGTGGGGGGGAACCACTGTTTCGGTGCATGGCAGAGCACGGAAGGGAAGGAGCGCCGTTTGACTTTTTCAACGCAAAATTGGCTGGTATTGAGATATGACGCCATGTCACGTTTGGAGAGCCCCTGATGAGCCTAAACAGTGGAAACCCCCCCAATTCTAATTCCAACCCTAACCCCAACACACCCCTAACCCTAATCCCAACCCTAACCCTGATCCCAACCCTAACCCTATCCCTAATGGGAAAATGGAAATAAATACATTTTTTAAAATTTTATTATTTTACCCTAACTAAGGAGGTGATAAAGGGGGATTTGATTTACTATTTATAGAGGGTTTTTTATAGCGGGTTTTTATGTTTGGCTGCTGTCGCACGCTAAAAGACGCTTTTTATTGCAAAAAACAGTTTTTGCATCACCACATTTTGAGAGCTATAATTTTTCCATATTTTGGCCCACAGAGTAATGTGAGGTCTTATTTTTTGCAGGTCGAGTTGACGTTTTTATTGGTACCATTTTCGGGCACATGACATTTTTGGATCGCTTTTTAGTATGATTTTTGGGAGGCAGAATGAACAAAAACTAGCAATTCATGAATTTCTTTTGGTGGGACCTTTATACGGTTCTGCGTGTGGTAAAATTGATAAAGCAGTTTTATTCTTTGGGTCAGTACGATTACAGTAATACCTCATTTATATAATTTTTTTATGTTTTGGCGCTTTTATACAATAGAAACTATTTTATATAAAAAATAATTATTTTTGCATCGCTTTATTCTGCGAGCTATAACTTTTATTTTTTCGCTGATGACGCTGTATGGCGGCTTGTTTTTTGCGGGACAAGATGACGTTTTCAGCGGTACTATGTTTATTTATATCCGTCTTTTTGATCGCGTGTTATTCCACTTTTTGTTCGGCGGTATGATGATAAATCATTGTTTTTTTGCCTTGTTTGTTTTTTTTTTTAAGAGGTTCACTAAAGGGGTTAACTAGTGGGACAGTTTTATAGGCCGGGTCGTTACGGACGTGGCGATACTAAATATGTGTACTTTTATTGGTTTTTTTATTTTTATTTACATAAAGAAATGAATTTATTGGGGAATTTTTTTTTAAATTATTTTTACACATGTTAATTTTTTTTTATACTTTTTTACATTGTCCCAGGGTGGGACATCACTATAAAGTGCCATATCGCTGATCTGACAGTTTGCACAGCACTCTGTCAGATCAGCGATCTGACAGGCAGTGTAGGAGGCTTCTCAACGCCTGCTCTCAGCAGGCACTGAGGAAGCCGCCTCCCTGCAGGAGCTGGAAGGACCCCGCAGCCATCTTGGATCCGAGGTCCTCCAGGGAGGAGGCCCTCGGAACAGCGCGATCACATCGCGTTGTTCTGAGGGTCTCAGGTAAGCACGCAGGGAGCCCACTCCCTGCGCGATGCTTCCCTATGCCCCCAGAACACTGCAATCATGTTTGATCGCAGTGTCCCGGGGGTTAAAGTGCCGGGAGCGGTCCATGACCACTCCTGGCACTTAGTGCCGGGTGTCAGCTGTGAGAATCAGCTGACACCCGGCCGCGATCAGCTGCGCTCCCCCCGTGAGCGCAGCTGATCACTTATGACGTACTATCCCGTCCACGGTCATACGGGCCCAGGTCACCTGGCGGGATAGTACGTCAGATGTCAGAAAGGGGTTAATAGTATTGGTCAAGAAAGACCTTTTGGGCCCCCTTAAGCTTCAGGGCCCGGTTTGATCTGCAAACCCTGCACCCACTGTACAGTCATGGCCAAAAGTTTTGAGAATGACACAAATATATTTTCACATGATCTGCTGCCATCTGGTTTTTATGTGTGTTTGACAGATGTTTTTATCACACACAGAAATATAATTATTGCAAACATATGAGTAACAAAAGCTTATATTGACAGTTAGAATGAGTTAATGCAGCAAGTCAATATTTGCAGTGTTGACCCTTCTTCTTCAGGACCTCTGCAATTCTCCCTGGCATGCTCTCAATCAACTTCTGGACCAAATCCTGACTGATAGCAGTCCATTCTTGCACAATCAATGCTTTCATTTTGTCAGAATTTTTAGGTTTTTGTTTGTCCACCCGTCTCTTGATGATTGACCACAAGTTCTCAATGGGATTAAGATCTGGGGAGTTTCCAGGCCATGGACCCAAAATCTTTATGTTTTGTTCCCTGAGCCATTTAGTTATCACCTTTGCTTTATGGCAAGGTGCTCCATCATGCTGGAAAAGGCATTGTTGATCGCCAAACTGCTCTTGGAGGGTTGGGAGAAGTTGCTCTTGGAGGACATTCTAGTACCATTCTTTATTCATGGCTGTGTTTTTAGGCAAGACTGTGAGAGAGCCGATTCCCTTGGCTGAGAAGCAACCCCACACATGAATGGTTTCAGGATGCTTAACAGTTGGCATGAGACAAGACTGGTGGTAGCGCTCACCTTGTCTTCTCCGAATGAGGCGTTTTCCTGATGTCCCAAACAATCGAAAGGGGGATTCATCAGAGAAAATAACTTTACCCCAGTCCTCAGCAGTCCACTGCCTGTACCTTTTGCGGAATATCAGTCTGTCCATGATGTTTTTTCTGGAGAGAAGTGGCTTCTTTGCTGCCCTCCTTGAGACCAGGCCTTGCTCCAAGAGTCTCCGCCTCACAGTGCGTGCAGATGCACTCACACCTGCCTGCTGCCATTCCTGAGCAAGCTCTGCACTGCTGGTAGCCCGATCCCGCAGCTGAAACACTTTTAAGAGACGGTCCTGGCGCTTGCTGGTCTTTCTTCGGCGCCCTGAAGCCTTTTTGGCAACAATGGAACCTCTCTCCTTGAAGTTCTTGATGATGCGATAGATTGTTGACTGAGGTGCAATCTTTCTAGCTGTGATACTCTTCCCTGTTAGGCCATTTTTGTACATTGCAATGATGACTGCACGTGTTTCTTTAGAGATAACCATGGTTAACAGAAGAGAAACAATGATGCCAAGCACCAGCCTCCTTTTAAAGTGTCCAGTGGTGTCATTCTTACTTAATCATGACAGGAGCTGATCGTCCACTGCGTCAGTGCAGGAGCTGAGTGTACAGTGCGTCAGTTCAGGAGCTGAGCGTCCACTGTGTCAGTGCAGAAGCTGAGTGTACAGTGCGTCAGTTCAGGAGCCGAGCGTCCACTGTGTCAGGCTTAGGCGGCATGCACACGCAAGTATCTGTGGATGCTCCTTAGGCGAGGGTCACACGACCGATCCTCTCTCATCCGAGAAAATTGTTCTGATTCGGCTAAGCAGACTCTGATTAGAATTTGATCAGAGTGAGATCCGATTTTCTCAGATGTGGAGAATAATAAAAGTAAAAAAGGTTTTTCCATCTTCTCCATTCAGTCTGGTCGTGAAGATGTCATCTGAGTGCGGTCCGATTTTTTTTCAACCCATCCATAGACTTAAACGTCTGAGTGCGTTCCAATTATCGGAGGCAAATCGTGCATGCTGCAGTTTTGTTCCTTGGACATGTACACGGCCTCATTGAATAATATGGGGACGAGTGCTACCTGCGGATAGCCCTCATCCGATACAGTTGTATGCGTGAGCCCTTAGGCCGGCGTCACACTGGCGACAAAATCGGACGACTGCAATGCGATGAAAAATCGTATTGCAGTCGGCCCTATGTTAATCTATGGAGCAGCTCCCAGTAGCCGTTTTTTTGTGGTCCGTTTTCAACGTCCGTGTACAATCGCAGCATGCTGCGATTGTCACCGATTGTGGGTCGACGATCGCCAATGCAAGTCTATGGCAGCGATGAAAAGTGGGATTACAAACGGAGCACACTGTGTGACTTGCGATAAAAAATCGGACCACTATCTTCAGGTGTCAGGAAATTGCATCTGGAGAAATGACAGGAAGGGCTGACATGCTAATTAGGCTAGGAAAAATCAAACGAAAACAGGAAACCGCCTCCACGGAGTCCACAAACATGGCCACACACATCGTTGAAATGTTAATTGTTCTGGTCCAGGAGAGGCCAGAACTTTGGGACCAGCGCGATGCAAACTATTCCAACCGGTCAATGAAGGAGGCCTCTTGGAGGAGAATCTGTACCCAGATGTTCCCTGATTTTGGCGACAGGTCTAGGGAGGAGCAAGAACGCATTAGTAAGTACCGACTTGAAAATGCTTAAAATAATGCTGGACTATTCAGTATGTACCAACAACAATGTGTTATAATGTTCCTGTACCCTTATATGTGACCCCGAAATGTATTGAATACATCAGTTGAACCCCAATGCTATGTTCCAAATCCAAACACATGTAATATTGAGCTCCTGTAATTGTCCAAACAGCCGCCTTAGAAAAAAAAAAGTTAATGCAAGTTGAAAAAGTGCTAACTGTTTGAAATGAAATAAAAAATGAGGTAACGTTTCTACCCTGCATTGGTTGTTTGTGAAACTTTAATTAACAGAACTCAATAGTAACATAGGAGACCACTGTGGGATATGTTCTAACTTTAAAAAGGTCCATCCCATATATAGGGAAATCACACAGGGCAGGGATCAATTGAAGCTCCTGCTCTGATGAATGTTCATGTGCCGTCTGTGTATTTGGTATATTTATGTTCTACTACAATGGTGTCAAAAAAAAATATTACAAATGTGGCCTGACACAATAAATGCGTCGGTGAATTACTTAATATGTGTCCCTTTTGTTTATTTGATTGCTGTGTGTCCACAAAATGCACATTATTGTGACACATATGTCATACAGATTTCTACTTATGAAGCCTTCTAATATTTCATTTCAATTTTAATGAGATATACTTTGTATTGCTGTTTGACACCCCTATAACAAATTTTTCATAACAAATTTTTTTTTTCTTGCAAATATTTTAGCATTTTGCACAATTATAAAGGCACATAATGTTAAAATTATATTTGATGTGTTAATTTTTCAGTGGCAGATGTTACAAGACGATGGCGCAGCTGTAGAGACTCTTATCGAAGAGAGAGACAGCTGAGGGGCCGCAGTGGGGCAGCAGGAACCGCCAAACGAAAATACGTCTACTATGACCGTCTCAATTTTCTTGCTCCAGCTCTGGATTTGAGACCGTAAGTTTATGTCTGTACAAAATGTATATGTGTATTATTAATAAATTTTAATAAATTGTTATTCTTCTATAGCACCGAATCAAACCTGACTGCCAGAGAGGCAGCTTCCGACTCGGAGCAAATTATTGATCCTGTGGGTGATGTTGAGGAGGCTGGTCCATCGTCAGCAGCAACAGCATCATCACCACCACCACCAACACCATCAGTGGAGACGGAGAGATTGCCTTCTCAAGCGCAAGACCCTCCCCTGAGCAGCAGCCCTGGTAGGCCCCTGGATGTGGGTTCGCCTACAGCTGCAGTTGCACGCAGACCCAGGCGTAGAAGAGAGGGAGTTGGTTCTGTCACAAGGAGGCAGGTGGACAGAGGAGTTTTAATAAGGGGTTAAAATGACCTTGCAATTGAAAGGTCACTTTAAGCCAGGTTAATAATTGAGAGCTGTCAATCAGACAACTATCAATTATTAATCCTATTGTATGAAAGAAAAATCAAACACACACAGTTTAATAAAAAATAAGTTTAATTAAATAATCACACAGTTTTTGACCATATTTTATTTTCCTGCTAAAACCATTTCCTGTAATAAAAATAAAATAAAAAAGCAAAATTATACTTACCAATCCGATGTACAGTCAGGTCCCACGGTGTAATCCATCAGAAAGGGTTAACAGGTTACAGGTCGCAGAGAGCTAATATTGCTGTCTCAGACCTGTATTCCCCTGAATGAATAAGTTCCTCTCCCAGCGAAAGTAGAGGAATAGATTCATGAATGGAGCTTAATTGATTTATTGGCAATTTAACTGTAGTGACCTGACATAAAGGGAAAGTGGACACAATCAATTAAGCTTCATTCATGAAACACATCCTCTCCTGTCGCCAGGAGAGGAACTTATTCATTCATGAGCTTTGAGCTGAGCATGCAGGATTACTTGCACTGCTTGGCTCAAAGCTAGTTAACCCTTTGTGAAGGATTACAGCGTGGGACGTGACAGATCGGCGGAATAGGTAAGAATAATGTTGTTTTATTTCTTTTTCTTTATTTTAGGAGATCAATGGCTTCGCACGGATTAAGTGTAAAATAAAATATGGTCAAAAAAATGTGTTTTTATTTCATTAAAATTATTTATTCTTAAAGTGTGTGTGTTTTTTTATTTACTTCAATAGGATTAATAATTGATAGTTGTCTAATTGACAGCTATCAATTATTAACCTGCCTTAAGGTGACCTTTCAATTGCAAGGTGACATTAAGGTGAGATTAACCCATTCGCCACCGCTACAGGGCAATGGGAATAGACGGGCAAAGTGCCAGAAAGGGCGAATCTAATTATAGATTTGCCCTTTCTGGGGTGTCTGGGGGCAGATGTTAGTAGCCAGGGGGGGCACAAAAAAAATGCACCCTCCCTGGGCTATTATTATCTGCCCCCACTCGCTTTGCTTTGTCTGTCTGGTGGAGAAAATACAGCGGGAGCCCACGCATTTTTTTTCAACGAAATTACACCTTTAATTAACCCCTACATGTCTGAAATTTTGCACAAATACACTCATGTAATTGTATGTTTCAAACATATATAAAAATACATGAAATTACATGGTTAAATGTGTGGAAACAATGTATCATTTCATGTCGGCTTCTGTGATTTCACTGAAGCCGGCAATTGAATTAGCGGCTATTACAGTATGTAGAAGTGTAAGAATTATAAATATATGTATATATACACAATGACATGTATATATATATATATGTGTTCTATGTGTATATATCTATTCTTTCTAGTCTTTATTAAAGCTGTCAGTGTGATTTTACAGTATAGCCGGGGATGAATTGCCGGCTTTTCTAAAGGACACCGATGCGATTTCATCGCAAGTCACACAGTGTGGTCCGTTTGTAATCAGATTTTTCATTGCTCCCATAGACTTGCATTGGCGATAGTCGACCCACAATCGGTGACAGTGGCAGCATGCTGCGATTGTACACGGACGTTTAAAACGGACCACAAAAAATCTGATACTGGGAGCTGCTCCATAGATTAACATAGGTCCGACTGCAATGCGATATTTCATCGCATTGCAGTCGTCCGATTTTGTCGCCAGTGTGACTTCAGCCTTACACTGATATACGGCGGTGTAAACACCTAGCAGACAGTCACAACAGACAGGAGAGAGGGATGTGTGCGCTCCTACTCTGCTCCGGCAGTCTCACTGGGTGCATGCACACCCGAGTTTTCACTTCAGGCAACACTCGAGAAACATGCCCTATCTAATTAGTTCAATCTGAGTTTTGGGGGTGGCCGACTCCATTTAGGACCCCAGACCTTACCTTATAATTGTTAATTCACATTCACACACTGCAGATTTCAAAAATTTCAACTAAAAAATCCCATCTGAATTTGGTTGTTTGGTGACAAACGTAAATTTCTGAAAACCCTCTCAGGCTGATGGGATGTTCATGGAAATTTCTACAGCAAACCTGTGGCCTGTGAAAGTACCCCAATATCAGACCCCTCTAATCACTCGCCTCTTATCACTACAGGCTCTTCTTCAGCAGATGCGACTGCGGGCGCAGCCGTACTCACTGGCACCGGCGGTCTCCGTTACTGCTTAACAAGCTTTCTGCGCATGACTGTGCCATCATCATCAGTGCATCCCGTACAGGTGGTCTCACGAATAATATCCCTGGAGGTCTGAGGTGGGTCGGGGCTTATTTATAATCCCTTTAAGCTATGTTCAAATGGTCGTAATTTGGCGTAACGTAAAGCTTGTGGCCAAATCTCCAATTATCACAGGTCTTTAACCCCTTTACCCCAAGGGTGGTTTGCACGTTAATAACCGGGCCAATTTTTACAATTCTGACCACTGTACCTTTATGAGGTAATAACTCTGGAACGCTTCAACAGATCCTGGCAATTCTGAGATTGTTTTCTCGTGACATATTGTACTTCATGATAGCGGTAAAATTTATTTGATATAACTTGCGTTTATTTGTGAAAAAAACGGAAATTTGGCGAAAATTTTGAAAATTCCGTAACTTTGAATTTTCATGCCCTTAAATCACAGAGATATGTCACACAAAATACTTAATAAGTAACATTTCCCACATGTCTAATTTAGATCAGCACAATTTTGGAACCAAATTTTTTTTTTGTTACGAAGTTATAAGGGTTAAAAGTTAACCAGCGATTTCTCATTTTTACAACACCATTTTTTGGGGGGGACCACATCACATTTGAAGTCACTTTGAGGGGTCTATATGATAGAAAATACCCAAAAGTGACACCATTCTAAAAACTGCACCCCTCAAGGTGCTCAAAACCACATTCAAGAAGTTTATTAACCCTTCAGGTGCTTCACAGGAATTTTTTGAATGCTTAAAAAAAAATGAACATATAACTTTTTTTCACCAAAAAAATTATTTCAGGTCCAATTTTTTTAATTTCCCAAGGGTAACAGGAGAAATTGGACCCCAAAAGTTATTGTGCAATTTGTCCTGAGTATGCTGATACCCCATATGTGGGGGGGAACCACTGTTTCGGTGCATGGCAGAGCACGGAAGGGAAGGAGCGCCGTTTGACTTTTTCAACGCAAAATTGGCTGGTATTGAGATATGACGCCATGTCACGTTTGGAGAGCCCCTGATGAGCCTAAACAGTGGAAACCCCCCAATTCTAATTCCAACCCTAACCCCAACACACCCCTAACCCTAATCCCAACCCTAACCCTGATCCCAACCCTAACCCTAACCCTATCCCTAATGGGAAAATGGAAATAAATACATTTTTTAAAATTTTATTATTTTACCCTAACTAAGGAGGTGATAAAGGGGGATTTGATTTACTATTTATAGAGGGTTTTTATAGCGGGTTTTTATGTTTGGCTGCTGTCGCACGCTAAAAGACGCTTTTTATTGCAAAAAACAGTTTTTGCATCACCACATTTTGAGAGCTATAATTTTTCCATATTTTGGCCCACAGAGTAATGTGAGGTCTTATTTTTTGCAGGTCGAGTTGACGTTTTTATTGGTACCATTTTCGGGCACATGACATTTTTGGATCGCTTTTTAGTATGATTTTTGGGAGGCAGAATGAACAAAAACTAGCAATTCATGAATTTCTTTTGGTGGGACCTTTATACGGTTCTGCGTGTGGTAAAATTGATAAAGCAGTTTTATTCTTTGGGTCAGTACGATTACAGTAATACCTCATTTATATAATTTTTTTATGTTTTGGCGCTTTTATACAATAGAAACTATTTTATATAAAAAATAATTATTTTTGCATCGCTTTATTCTGCGAGCTATAACTTTTATTTTTTCGCTGATGACGCTGTATGGCGGCTTGTTTTTTGCGGGACAAGATGACGTTTTCAGCGGTACTATGTTTATTTATATCCGTCTTTTTGATCGCGTGTTATTCCACTTTTTGTTCGGCGGTATGATGATAAATCATTGTTTTTTTGCCTTGTTTGTTTTTTTTTTTAAGAGGTTCACTAAAGGGGTTAACTAGTGGGACAGTTTTATAGGCCGGGTCGTTACGGACGTGGCGATACTAAATATGTGTACTTTTATTGGTTTTTTTATTTTTATTTACATAAAGAAATGAATTTATTGGGGAATTTTTTTTTAAATTATTTTTACACATGTTAATTTTTTTTTATACTTTTTTACATTGTCCCAGGGTGGGACATCACTATAAAGTGCCATATCGCTGATCTGACAGTTTGCACAGCACTCTGTCAGATCAGCGATCTGACAGGCAGTGTAGGAGGCTTCTCAACGCCTGCTCTCAGCAGGCACTGAGGAAGCCGCCTCCCTGCAGGAGCTGGAAGGACCCCGCAGCCATCTTGGATCCGAGGTCCTGCAGGGAGGAGGCCCTCGGAACAGCGCGATCACATCGCGTTGTTCTGAGGGTCTCAGGTAAGCACGCAGGGAGCCCACTCCCTGCGCGATGCTTCCCTATGCCCCCAGAACACTGCAATCATGTTTGATCGCAGTGTCCCGGGGGTTAAAGTGCCGGGAGCGGTCCATGACCACTCCTGGCACTTAGTGCCGGGTGTCAGCTGTGAGAATCAGCTGACACCCGGCCGCGATCAGCTGCGCTCCCCCCGTGAGCGCAGCTGATCACTTATGACGTACTATCCCGTCCACGGTCATACGGGCCCAGGTCACCTGGCGGGATAGTACGTCAGATGTCAGAAAGGGGTTAATAGTATTGGTCAAGAAAGACCTTTTGGGCCCCCTTAAGCTTCAGGGCCCGGTTTGATCTGCAAACCCTGCACCCACTGTACAGTCATGGCCAAAAGTTTTGAGAATGACACAAATATATTTTCACATGATCTGCTGCCATCTGGTTTTTATGTGTGTTTGACAGATGTTTTTATCACACACAGAAATATAATTATTGCAAACATATGAGTAACAAAAGCTTATATTGACAGTTAGAATGAGTTAATGCAGCAAGTCAATATTTGCAGTGTTGACCCTTCTTCTTCAGGACCTCTGCAATTCTCCCTGGCATGCTCTCAATCAACTTCTGGACCAAATCCTGACTGATAGCAGTCCATTCTTGCACAATCAATGCTTTCATTTTGTCAGAATTTTTAGGTTTTTGTTTGTCCACCCGTCTCTTGATGATTGACCACAAGTTCTCAATGGGATTAAGATCTGGGGAGTTTCCAGGCCATGGACCCAAAATCTTTATGTTTTGTTCCCTGAGCCATTTAGTTATCACCTTTGCTTTATGGCAAGGTGCTCCATCATGCTGGAAAAGGCATTGTTGATCGCCAAACTGCTCTTGGAGGGTTGGGAGAAGTTGCTCTTGGAGGACATTCTAGTACCATTCTTTATTCATGGCTGTGTTTTTAGGCAAGACTGTGAGAGAGCCGATTCCCTTGGCTGAGAAGCAACCCCACACATGAATGGTTTCAGGATGCTTAACAGTTGGCATGAGACAAGACTGGTGGTAGCGCTCACCTTGTCTTCTCCGAATGAGGCGTTTTCCTGATGTCCCAAACAATCGAAAGGGGGATTCATCAGAGAAAATAACTTTACCCCAGTCCTCAGCAGTCCACTGCCTGTACCTTTTGCGGAATATCAGTCTGTCCATGATGTTTTTTCTGGAGAGAAGTGGCTTCTTTGCTGCCCTCCTTGAGACCAGGCCTTGCTCCAAGAGTCTCCGCCTCACAGTGCGTGCAGATGCACTCACACCTGCCTGCTGCCATTCCTGAGCAAGCTCTGCACTGCTGGTAGCCCGATCCCGCAGCTGAAACACTTTTAAGAGACGGTCCTGGCGCTTGCTGGTCTTTCTTCGGCGCCCTGAAGCCTTTTTGGCAACAATGGAACCTCTCTCCTTGAAGTTCTTGATGATGCGATAGATTGTTGACTGAGGTGCAATCTTTCTAGCTGTGATACTCTTCCCTGTTAGGCCATTTTTGTACATTGCAATGATGACTGCACGTGTTTCTTTAGAGATAACCATGGTTAACAGAAGAGAAACAATGATGCCAAGCACCAGCCTCCTTTTAAAGTGTCCAGTGGTGTCATTCTTACTTAATCATGACAGATTGATCTCCAGCCATGTCCTCATCAACACCCACACCTGTGTTAATGTAGCAATCACTGAAAAGAGGTTAGCTGGTCCTTTTAAGGCAGGGCTGCAATGATGTTGAAATGTGTTTTGGGGGATAAAGTTCATTTTCTAGCCAAATATTGACTTTGCAAGTAATTGCTGTTAAGCTGATCACTCTTTATAACATTCTGGAGTATATGCAAATTGCCATTAGAAAAAGTGAAGCAGTAGACTTTGTAAAAATTTATATTTGTGTCATTCTCAAAACTTTTGGCCATGACTGTAGGTCCTGTTAAATATTAATTATTTCACTTATTTTATGTTTTGCCGCAATAATAATTTTTTGTGGATAATCTAATAAACCACTACAATTTTTATACAAATTATCGTGACATTTTCTTTGCTGCATCACATTTTTTAAGAAGTCCTGAATAAATAAATATACAAAATAAGTGTATTTACTAGTTACACCCCTGGGTTCTACAGTTTCCAATGTTTGCTTCATTTGAGCAAGTTAACACTTTATCATTGCAGTGACACCCACTGAAGGGAGCTCTAAAACGCAAGTGCTGTCCTCTGGAATCCCATAGGTAATGGAGCAGGAGCAATCTTACTGTAACAACCCTGCTGGCATCACTGCATGGCCTCCCATCCCTCACACACTTAAGGGTATGCCACACTAAACAATATCGCTAACGGGATCGCTAAAAAACGTCACTATTTAGCGATCCTGTTAGCGATGTTGTTCAGTGCGGCAGCTTCCAGCGACGAGCTTCCTGCTGTGATCTCGCTCGTCGCTGGAATCGTTCCGGACCCTATTTTCTCGTCGGCGCTCCCGCTGGGTAAGTATCTAATCGCTGTGTGGCACCTTTTCTTAGCGATTTAGCGGTACTTTTGTACCGCTAAAGTCGTTAAGAAGATCGCTAACGGCGATAGCGTCGTTAACTATATCGCTAAATGTGGCCGCATTTAGCGATATAGAAACAATCCCGCTAGCGATCGCATTAGTATGCGTCGTTATCGTGATCGCTAGCGGGATTGTTTAGTGTGGCAGTACCTTTACTTGCTCACTGCTCCAGGTCATGCTGTGATTTCTGTCTGCTGCCAGCTCCAGGCTCTTTACCTCTGGCTTCCTATCTGCTCACTGCATGTCTTCTGACTGTGTACATAGGGGGGCTGCGCCAGAACTCTCTGGTTCTTATGGAGTCAGGGTGCACCTGACTGACCAATTACCATTAGCCCTCTATGCAAATTGCCTCTTCAAACGAAGAGGACTTATACTCTATAGCGCCACCTATTGGAAGTAGCAATCCTACAAGTCACAATCAACCCTTTAACGAGTCTTGTAATATGACTTAGGATAAAAGCCAAATCAGAATCTCCATTTGCAGACACGGTGTTTCGGACTATTGGTCCTCATCAGTGCATAGTAGGAGAGATCTGATTTGGCTAGATGAGAGGCTCTGGACTAGGTTCTAAGGGGTAAGGTTTCTCCTTGTGGAGAGTGACATACCAGCTCTGACGTGTCGAGGTAAGGAGGCTTATTCGCCGTGCAGTGCTCCTCTGGGAAATTTAATATGCAAATTGCCTCTTCAAACAAAGAGGACTTGTACTCTATAGCGCCACCTATTGGAAGTAGTGATCCTTCAAGTCACAATCAACCCTTTAACGAGTCTTAAATACTGCCCTCTAGTATTTAAGGCAGCTCCACCCTGTGGATCTTGCCTGTGCAATGTGTTAACTCAGTATCTTGCTACTGAGCTGCCAGGTCTCAGGTCTTGTTTTGTGTTCCTCCATCTTGGAGGCTTCATTCCTAGCCTTGCCTTGTACCTCTTTGTCCGCCCTCCAGGAGGCAGAATTTCCTGGACCCTGTGTCTTTGTCTCTCTACCTTGTCTCGTGTCATTACCTTGTCTGAACTCAGTCCTACCTCTGTCTCTTAGTCTCCTTGTCTGTGGTTTCTTCCCTGCTGTGTCTTGCCTTGTGGTCTCTCTGTATCTCTCTCTGCCTCTTGTCCGCACTCTTGCGGTTCCGCTTTGCTCCTGCCGCTGCAGAACCTCTTGCTGCAGCTCCTCTCCGCATATCTTGCGGTTCCGCTCTACTTCACTCCTGCAGCTGCGGAACCTCTTTCTGCAGCTCCTCTCCGCATACCTTGCGGTTCCGCTTTGCTTTGCTCCTGCCGCTGCAGAACCTCTTGCTGCAGCTCCTCTACTCATACCTTGCTGTTCCGCTCTGCTTTGCTCCTGCCTCTGCAGTTCCTCTTGCGGCTCTACAGCCCTTCTCCGCAGCCTTGCGGTTCTCCTCCTGTGTGAACAGGTCTCTGCCTGTTCCTCCATACTCCACTCCTTTCTGTCTGTACCAGTACCGGTACCTGCTGTGTGAACAGGTCTCTACCTGTCCCTCCATATATCATTCCTTCTAGTCAGTCCCAGTATCTACAGTTGCTGTGTGAACAGGTCTCTACCTGTTTCTCCATACACCATTCCTTCCAGTCAGTTCCAGTACCTGCCCTGTGTCTCATCCGTGCCAGCCTGCCCTGTGTCTCATCCGTGCCAGCCTGCCCTGTGTCTCATCCGTGCCAGCCTGCCCTGTGTCTCATCCGTGCCAGCCTGCCCTGTGTCTCATCCGTGCCAGCCTGCCCTGTGTCTCATCCGTGCCAGCCTGCCCTGTGTCTCATCCGTGCCAGCCTGCCCTGTGTCTCATCCGTGCCAGCCTGCCCTGTGTCTCATCCGTGCCAGCCTGCCCTGTGTCTCATCCGTGCCAGCCTGCCCTGTGTCTCATCCGTGCCAGCCTGCCCTGTGTCTCATCCATGCCAGCCTGCCCTGTGTCTCATCCGTGCCTGCCAGTTCTGTGTCTCAACCGTGCCAGCCTGCCCTGTGTCTCATCCGTGCCTGCCTGTCCTGTGTCTCATCCGTGCCAGCCTGTCCTGTGTCTCATCCGTGCCAGCCTGCCCTGTGTCTCATCCGTGCCTGCCAGCCCTGTGTCTCATCCGTGCCTGCCAGCCCTGTGTCTCATCCGTGCCAGCCTGCCCTGTGTTTCATCCGTGCCAGCCTGCCCTGTGTCTCATCCGTGCCAGCCTGCCCTTTGTCTCATCCGTGCCAGCCTGCCCTGTGTCTCATCCGTGCCAGCCTGCCCTGTGTCTCATCCGTGCCAGCCTGCCCTGTGTCTCATCCGTGCCAGCCTGCCCTGTGTCCCATCCGTGCCTGCCAGTCCTGTGTCACATCCGTGCCTGCCAGCCCTGTGTCTCATCCTTGCCTGCCAGCCCTGTGTCTCATCCGTGCCTGCCAGTCCTGTGTCTCATCCGTGCCTGCCAGTCCTGTGTCTCATCCGTGCCTGCCAGTCCTGTGTCTCATCCGTGCCTGCCAGTCCTGTGTCTCATTCGTGCCTGCCAGTCCTGTGTCTCATCCGTGCCTGCCAGTCCTGTCTCATCCGTGCCTGCCAGTCCTGTGTCTCATCCGTGCCTGCCAGTCCTGTGTCTCATCCGTGCCTGCCAGTCCTGTGTCTCATCCGTGCCTGCCAGCCCTGTGTCTCATCCGTGCCTGCCAGCCCTGTGTCTCATCCGTGCCTGCCAGCCCTGTGTCTCATCCGTGCCTGCCAGCCCTGTGTCTCATCCGTGCCTGCCAGTCCTGTGTCTCATCCGTGCCTGCCAGTCCTGTGTCTCATCCGTGCCTGCCTGCCCTGTGTCTCATCCGTGCCTGCCAGTCATGTGTCTCATCCGTGCCTGCCAGTCCTGTGTCTCATCCGTGCCTGCCAGCCCTGTGTCTCATCCGTGCCAGCCTGCCCTGTGTCTCATCCGTGCCTGCCAGTCCTGTGTCTCATCCGTGCCTGCCAGTCCTGTGTCTCATCCGTGCCTGCCAGTCCTGTGTCTCATCCGTGCCTGCCAGTCCTGTGTCTCATCCGTGCCTGCCAGTCCTGTGTCTCATCCGTGCCTGCCAGTCCTGTGTCTCATCCGTGCCTGCCAGTCCTGTGTCTCATCCGTGCCTGCCAGTCCTGTGTCTTATCCGTGCCTGCCAGTCCTGTGTCTCATCCGTGCCTGCCAGTCCTGTGTCTCATCCGTGCCTGCTAGTCCTGTGTCTCATCCGTACCTGCCAGTCCTGTGTCTCATCCGTGCCAGCCTGTCTTGTGTCTCATCCGTGCCTGCCAGTCTTGTGTCTCATCCGTGCCTGCCAGTCCTGTGTCTCATCCGTGCCTGCCAGTCCTGTGTCTCATCCGTGCCTGCCAGTCCTGTGTCTCATCCGTGCCTGCCAGTCCTGTGTCTCATCCGTGCCTGCCAGTCCTGTGTCTCACCCGTGCCTGCCTGCCCTGTGTCTCACCCGTGCCTGCCAGTCCTGTGTCTCATCCGTGCCTGCCAGTCCTGTGTCTCATCCGTGCCTGCCAGTCCTGTGTCTCATCCGTGCCTGCCAGTCCTGTGTCTCATCCGTGCCTGCCTGCCCTGTGTCTCATCCGTGCCTGCCAGTCCTGTGTCTCATCCGTGCCTGCCAGTCCTGTGTCTCATCCGTGCCTGCCAGTCCTGTGTCTCATCCGTGCCTGCCAGTCCTGTGTCTCATCCGTGCCTGCCAGTCCTGTGTCTCATCCGTGCCTGCCAGTCCTGTGTCTCAGCCGTGCCACCGTCTCCCCCAGTGGGATCAGCAGCCACAGCCTGACACCACCCTGGAGTGGCACCTGGCAGCTGCTTGCCGCACAAGCCTGACCTCACTATCAGAGGCTCCAGTGAAGACCCAGGCAGCTGTCCTAGTCAAGCCCTTTCCAGGGTAGTCTGGTTTGTGGCACAGTGGGGCCACAACCCCCCTTGGCTCACGCCCATCAGCCAGGGTGTGAGCGTGACACTTTTTTCTATCTGGACTTTTCAGAGCTCTGGATCATAGGGGTCCCAGTGATTGGCCCCACAGCGATCATTAATAGAGAACTGTGTAAAAGGTTTAGGCGGGTATGGGAAGAATGCGGCAAAGTAGGAAAGCTTTCAAATATAGAAGTGATAATAGTTTATTTTGATCAATTAATAAAATACAAAGTGAATGAACAAAAGAGAAATCTAAATCGTATCAATATTTGGTGACCGCTCTTTGCCTTCATAGATACTTGTCAATTGCACAGAGTTTTTGAAGGAACTCGGCAGGAGGTTGTTCCAAACATGTTGGAGAACCAACCCCAGATCTTCTTGTGCGGATCTTTCCGTCTCTATATGTGATCCCAGACAGATTGGACGATGTGAGATCAGGGCTCTGCGGGGCCGGATCATCACTCCCAGGACTTTTTATTCTTAATACCACTGGCTGGATGTTTGGGGGCCGTTATCCGGCTGCAGAATAAGTTTGGAGCCTTTCTGATGGTTTTACATGATGGATAAGTACCTGCCTGTATTTCTCAGCATTAGTTCTCATGTAGATGACCGTATTTTCGGTCCAAGTGCCATCCGACAAAACATTCGCACTCGGACCAATGTTAGTCAATGGGGCCATACCTGATTATTTGCGTCCGATATTGCATCCGATTGCCATGGAAGACTATGAGTCCGAGGAAAAAATCGGACTGTACTAATTATTAACATATATACTTTTCAAAGCTTTCTTATGTTGCAGCTTTTTTTCTACACCCTCTTAAAACTTTTGCACCGCTCTGTAGATGTGGATAAATGATAACGTGCTGAGATGGGAATAACCCTTTATCTTTACTGCTGCATAATTCACTTCTTATACATTCTGTGGATTATAACGTGACTTATTATTCCTCATTTTATAGACGTGACTTCTTGCTGCCATCGCTTATTGGTTTCAGATCAGAGTCCAGCAGAGGGCGCTGTAAGAAATGCAAAAGCTTCTGACATTCTTCTTTTTTCTTGCCAAATGAAAACAAAAGTTTCTTGTGACCCCATGTGATATTGAGTAACGCGTTTCACCTCCTCGGGTCTTGTCTGCTATGAATATTTCCAGTTTTTTTCTTCTTCTTGTTCCTGATAGGGCATGCCCAAAGATCTGTGGTCCAAAAAAATAAATTCCTTTACAGCCCTTGTTACACCCACATCTGCATTTGGTGCCAATGATTCAGTTCTCACTCTTGACAGTAGAGGGCACTTGTACCTTATCCAAGGGGAAAAAATGTGCAATTTCCATTTCTGGCTTGTTTTTTTTCTATGGGGCGCACCTGCTCCGCGCTTCTCTCAGAAAAAAAGGAGTTTCCTGCTAGTAAATGATATGTCCAATAGTGTACGATAATTACAATAGTCTGCAATAAACTGTCATTTGTCCACGACCTCTTTATCACCAACAAACTCTCCTTCCTTGCCATCACTGAAACCTGGCTCACTCCCTCTGACTCAGCCTCTCCAGCTGCGCTTTCCTATGGCGGATTTCATCTTTCTCACACCCCTCGCCCCAGCAACAAACGTGGTGGAGGAGTTGGCTTACTCCTGTCTGATACCTGCTCCTTTACCCCTATTCAAATTCCACCCTCCGCTGCTATTCCCTCGTTCGAAGTGCACTCCGTCCGCATCTATTCCCCCTCCAACCTCCAACTGGCTGTCATCTACCGCCCCCCGGAACTAGCCATCTCCACCTTTCTCGACCACTTCACCACCTGGCTACTCAATTTCCTCTCTGCTGACATCCCCACCATCATCATGGGCGATTTCAACATCCCCATTGACACTTCCACCCCGGCGGCCTCTAAACTTCTTTCGCTCACAGCTTCCCTTGGCCTCACTCAATGGTCCTCTGCGGCCACTCACAAAGGCGGTCACACGCTGGACCTTATCTTCACCCGTCTCTGTTCCCTCACTAATCTCACTAACTCCCCACTCCCCCTGTCTGACCACAACCTACTGACATTCTCTTCCCTCTCCTCTGTTAGTACGCATCCCCCACTCCACAAACTCACCCACCCTCGCAGAAATCTCAAACACCTCAATTTACAATCGCTCTCTGAGTCCCTCCTCCCTCTTACAGACATAGCCTCACTTCATGACACAGATGCTGCTGCCACATTTTATATAACACCACAATAAAAACCACACTTGATTCGGCCGCCCCCCTCATGCAGAGCAAAACTTGTACAATCAACAGGCAGCCCTGGCTGACCGGCCTGACCAAAGAACTGAGACGGGCTTCCAGGGTTACCGAGCGGAGATGGAAGAGAACCCACTCCACCGAGCACTTCAACGCATACAAGCAGTCCCTTGCCAGCTTCAAGTCCACGCTCTCTGCCGCAAAACAAACTTACTTCTCATCTCTCATATCCTCCCTGTCTCACAACCCTAAACAGCTCTTCAACACTTTCAATTCTCTACTCCATCCCACAGCACCTCCTCCCTCTCCTCTCATTTCTGTCGAAGACTTTGCCTCCTTCTTTAAGCAAAAGATTGATACTATCAGAGAAGGCTTTGGCCCGCAGCCCCCAATGCCCCTCTTAGCCACTCAGCCCTGTTCTTCCAAAACCAGCTTCACCACCATGACAGAAGATCAGCTCTCCACTCTCCTGTCAAGATCACACCTCACCACTTGCGCGCTTGACCCACTCCCGTCCCACCTCATCCCTAACCTTGTCACAGTCTTCATCCCTACTCTCACACACCTCTTCAACCTTTCACTTACAAATGGTGTCTTTCCTTCATCCTTCAAACATGCTTCAATCACCCCGATCCTCAAAAAGCCCTCCCTCGACCCATCCTCAGCGTCTAGCTATCGCCCGATATCTCTTCTCCCCTTCGCCTCAAAACTACTGGAACAGCATGTATATCTTGAACTGTCCTCCCACCTTTCCTCCTGCTCCCTCTTTGACCGGTTACAATCAGGCTTTCGACCGCATCACTCAACTGAAACTGCCCTAACTAAAGTCACTAACGACCTGCTAACCGCCAAGAGCAAGCGACACTATTCTGTCCTCCTTCTCCTGGACCTGTCTTCTGCCTTTGACACCGTAGACCATTCCCTCCTCCTACAGATTCTCTCATCTCTTGGCATCACAGACTTGGCCCTATCCTGGATCTCATCATACCTAACAGACCGAACATTTAGTGTCTCCCTCTCACACACCACCTCCTCACCTCGCCCCCTGTCTGTCGGTGTTCCCCAAGGCTCAGTCCTAGGACCCCTACTCTTCTCCATCTACACCTTCGGCCTGGGACAGCTCATAGAATCCCACGGCTTGCAGTATCACCTCTACGCCGATGACACGCAGATCTACCTATCTGGACCTGACCTCACCTCCCTACTGACCAAAATCCCACAGTGTCTGTCTGCTATCTCAGCCTTCTTTTCTGCTCGCTTTCTCAAACTGAACATGGACAAAACAGAATTCATCATCTTTCCCCCACCTCATTCTACCCCTCCACCAGCCTATCCATCAATGTCAATGGCTGCTCGCTTTCCCCAGTCCCACATGCTCGGTGCCTTGGGGTGATCATCGACTCTGCCCTCTCTTTCAAACCACATATCCAAGCCCTCGCCACCTCCTGCCGCCTCAAACTCAAAAATATTTCCCGGATCCGCTCATTCCTCAACCATGAAACCACAAAAACACTAGTGCACGCCCTTATCATCTCCCGCCTCGACTACTGCAACCTCCTACTGTCTGGCCTCCCCTCTAGCACTCTGGCACCACTCCAGTCCATCCTACACTCTGCTGCACGACTAATCCACCTGTCTTCCCGCTATTCCCCTGCCTCCCCACTATGCCAGGCCCTTCACTGGCTTCCTATTGCCCAGAGGCTCCAGTTCAAAACCTTAACCATGACATACAAAGCCATCCACAACCTTTCTCCTCCATACATCTGTGACATGGTCTCCCGCTACCTACCCACACGCAACCTTCGATCCTCTCAAGATCTCCTTCTCGACTCCCCCCTCATCTCTTCTTCCCACAACCGCATACAAGACTTCTCCCGGGCTTCCCCCATACTCTGGAACTCTCTGCCGCAAAACATCAGACTTTCACCAACAACGGAGACCTTCAAGAAAAACCTGAAGACCCACCTGTTCCGACAAGCCTACAACCTGCAATGATCCTCAGTGTACTGAACCATCGCACAACCAGCTCTACCCTCTCCTAGTGTATTCTCACCCATCCCTGTAGACTGTGAGCCCTCGCGGGCAGGGTCCTCTCTCCTTCTGTACTTATGCTTCCCTTGTCTAGCACATGTTTATTGTATCTGTCTATATTTTTCCCCTTTTCATATGTAAAGCGCCATGGAATAAATGGCGCTATATAAATATATAATAATAATAATAATGTAATATAGGTTAGCGGAGTGCATCATCATATTGTAATATTCTTAGAGGGTATTTCTGTTTACAATATAAAGGAAAATGTTATATCTGCAAATCCCATGTCATTATCAAGGGTAAAAGCATGGGGTCAAACAGATCCCACCGCTGTCACCAGTTTGTCAAGAATAACAACCGGGAGGGTTTCGCATATCCCACTGCTGTTACCAGTTTGTCAGGGATGCAACTCCGCTGCCTCCAATCATCATTACAATTACACAATTGGCTGACGAAGTGATGGACGAGGCTGCGGCTGCTTCCTCTACTAGGCTGGTTATTGGGGAAGTGTATGGTAATACACACCTCCGATTTCAGCTGATGGAATCTATATATATATATATATATAATATTATATATATATATATATATATATATATATATATATATATATATACCACGGCACGGTCACTGCCCGCTTCACGATAACAAAGAAAACTACTAGCTGCCACCACCAATCGTTTATGAAAATATACAAAAATAATACAAAATGGGAACAAAACTTGGCGATATATACAATTACAGAAAATAAAAAGGAATAACGAAAGCGAAATAATAAACCTGATGTCGCAGGAATGTCTCTTATCTTTATGGAGGGAAGCTCTCCGATTAGGAAAATGAGACACTCTCACAGTGAACTTTGTCTTCCAGAATGAACAATAACAGACTCTCATTTTTATTAGTTTAGACATAATCTATAGTGGTGGGTGCCACATAGATAATCTTTATTATTCTTGGTTCAATGCGCACGCGCATGGCATGGGATTCCCCCTTCCGGAAGTGCTCACACATGTTCCACCTGCGGTCCATCGTGCAGCTCCGGAAGTCCCGTTAGACTGGGGGCGTGTATCCTTGAGCACGCGCTGATACGAACCTGTCGGACATCACCGCCCTATCAGATAGCAGCACCCTCTATATATACCTTACCTACACCTACATACCAATCACGCCCCGGAAGAAGCCACAAGGTGAAACGGTGCCCGTTGGGCGAAGGGGACTCCCACACGCTGCCTTCTCCTCTGCCTATCTTCGTGTGGTTATCCCTCATGTAAGTTGGGTCTACCTTGACGTACTCATTAGTACATGTCCACTTGCATAGGGACTCTGGCACTTTTTTTAGGCTTTGCATTAAGTATCTTCTCATGTGATTAATCCGCCTACCACTGCATGTCTCCTCCTTTTGGCCCTCATTCTACTTGAATTATGTCTAAGTTATGACACTTGAACAAGTTTTGTAAGGGCGGCAATCTTTCCATGCACATTTGTGCTCTTTCTGTGATGTAACTATAGACTTTTTTGCTATAATTGTTGTTATAATTTCAGCCACTTTGGCGATAACGGCTATATGGTATTTTTCACATGTATGTACAATCTGATTTCCCTATGGCAGCTAGTGCTTTTCCTCTACCCTAATTTTTGGACACCCCCCTTTTTACTCTGTTTAATTGTCTTTTTTAATTATACATTAATAATTATTATTTTAAGTCATCAAGTTTTCTCTAATCACTTCTTATCTATGTGGCACCCACCACTATAGATTATGTCTAAACTAGTATTTTGAAGTGTTATTGCCTACTTTATCTAGGATTATGGGATTAATCTAATTTTTATTAGATCAAGTTAACACACATATACCTTCCCTTGGTAAGATCATATGGGGGCTGGTTATGGGATGTGCTAAGTCTTTTAGAAGTTTATGAGATTCCCAACTTACAGGATATCTTCTCCCATCTTCTCTGTCAGGCGGTAGATATTGTCATGGCATGGATAGCACCATCCATCGGTCCGATATTACGTTGGAGGGGTTAGAATGATCTTGTGGTGATGTGAGTGAATGCGTTATGTTCGTCCTTTTGCTACAATGCCGAAAATATATCTCCCATAAATATTGGATCAGTGTAAGCCTCAATATTCATCACTGTCCACTGGCTCCAAAAAGTCTGTGGTCAGAGCTTTGATTAGAGGAAGCTCTAGCCTGGGAAAAATAGCTGCCTGTGAATAAATGAATCCCAAGCTTAGTGTCTGGCTCTCAGAGTAGATATCCTTTTGTAATTACCTGGTCACAGCAGGAGGTCCCTACTTCAATGTGGTCTGTTTTCTCTCAATTTCCCAGTTATAATTAATTTCTCTCTTCCCCAGTTATAATTAATGACATATGTTCAATGGGAGGGTGATATATCCCTTTTCCGGGGTTGTCATCATCAACACATTAGTCCAGAAAAACCCCTTTAAACTCAGATGCCAACGATGGAGATCAAGGTCAATGGGCCAAGCAATGAATTCTGGGATAATCACAAACTGACTGCATCATCTATTTCTTGGACACAACACAAAGACTCAATAGAACATAAAAATTAAAATGCAAAACTTGTTTCTCTTTAATCATTACAGTATATACTGCCCAGTATCATAGACCATTAAAGGGACGGCTGGTTACAGTCAGACTTAGCATGTAAAGAGTTACTGCCCTGAATGTAGAGGCCAAGTGTTGTATGACTACAGGAGGAGTGTGTGTGAAGTTCTCCAGATTTGGGCCATATATGAACATTCCTCTCTGCGCAAGTAACACCCCCACCCTGCAATCTGTACACTTACACAAGGTTTCCTTACCCCCCCACCCCAGCTCTCTTATTTATGGGGCACACCCAGGCACGCAGGGGTCACCACTAGGTTATGCCAAGCCAAAAACTCAGAAATGAAATACACACAGCTCGCCAATCTCATTCATTACACGCTCAGAAAAAAATGCCGTGGAGGACAATGGAGGGAAGCAACGGATAGAAGGATGAAAGATCTAGGAATGTATGTGAAGGATTCTGCAGGCGGGGGGCATTATAAGATGTTATGGACATGTAGATCTGGAGAAGTCATACCTCGTTGTAGAAATCAGGGGGATAGATGTTTAGGGTCTTTCAGGACACCTATGCATCACTCAGCACTTGCTCATTAAAGATTTCACAAGAATGACTGCGTACATTTTAAATAGGTCTTTTAGCCCCGATGAGGTTGGTGTACTTACTTTGAAAATCCCCATCAGAATGGCCTAATATTCCAGATATTAAAATGAATATTTTATGAACCCAGCTAGACTAATTTTAATGTTAGGTGGGAAAACTGTCAAAAAAGAAAAGGCATATATAGCCATTCTGATATGAATTTTCATGGTAAGTACACCAGCTTCATCAGGGTTAAGAGATTGATAATATACATAAGAATGTCACGCTGTATCACAGATATATATATAATGTCAGTAATCAATACCAAGAGGGACAACATACAATATAACATATGAATAGGTATTATCAACATGTACATAAAGTATAGTATTACCTGACATAATATCCGTTGTACTGTGGGTGAATCCTGAAGACGTATTACGCTGTCACAGGCTGGAGGTGGACCGGGGTCTATGCTGACCCTAAACTGGGGTCCTGACTAGTCCCTCTACCTGGAGGTACTGTTAATGGTACAGAGGTCCAGGCCGCCAACGTAACCCTGTCTCCTATAAGTCCCTGACCACTGTAATCTAGTCCTCAGAAGGACCCTGATTACCCACACAGGGAATAGGCAGGTCACTGCTTAAACAGTAAAGACAAACGAGACAGACAGGGGATAAAGTAAACACTGACTTGCATACAACACTTAAACACAGAGGGAACACAAATGGTCTAGGAGATAAACTATAAGCGAGGAGAGGATAAACCACAAAGGAACTCTTAGCTTAAGTCTTCTCATAACCTGATCCAATCTGCTGGTCTGCATGTAAGCTTTCACTGGCATCTAACAAGCAGATTGGCAGGTATATAAAGGAAGCTAATTAGTGCATAATCAAAAGCAGCCGGGCGAGGCTGGACCTAGTCTTAGCAAAGAGCTAGGTAAAATTAACTCCCTCACTACCAAACACAAAGTAACAGCAATTCAGCTGCGAGAAGTCAGAATGTGCAATCGCGACGATCTTCGTGGCGATGCACCCATGACAGTACCCCCCCTTCTACGAGGGGCCTCCGGACCCTCAGGGCCAGGTCTGCCCGGGTAAGTTGTGTGGAAGGTCCGAACCAATCGATCTGCGTTAACATCAGACGCAGGGACCCACGTCCTCTCCTCAGGACCATACCCCTTCCAATGAAAGTACAAAACTGGGGATGAAAACCATATGCCCCAAAAAAGGGGGACTTACCAGTGGACTCGCTCCGCCTATTGTTAAGAGCGAACTCTGCCAGAGGCAAGAAAGAAGACCAGTCCTCCTGGTTCTCTGAGACAAAACACCGAAGATATGTCTCTAGGCTCTGATTCAGACGCTCTGTCTGACCATTGGTCTGCGGATGAAAAGCCGAGGAAAAAGACAATTGCATC
Source organism: Oophaga sylvatica (assembly GCA_033576555.1). Taxonomy (NCBI): domain Eukaryota; kingdom Metazoa; phylum Chordata; class Amphibia; order Anura; family Dendrobatidae; genus Oophaga; species Oophaga sylvatica. The sequence goes on along the minus strand of JARQOD010000008.1, from coordinate 27,586,393 downwards.
CCCCGACGTGAACAAAATGCCCTCCAGAATTTGGACATAAACTGAGACCCCCTATCTGACACCACATCAGAAGGCAACCCGTGAAGTCTCACAATCTCCCCAATGAACACCTGCGCCAGAGTTTTAGCATTAGGAAGAGCAGGAAGAGCAATGAAATGTGCCATCTTACTGAACCTGTCAACTACAACTAGTATGACAGTTTTCCCTGACGACGGAGGGAGGTCCGTAATAAAGTCCATAGACAGATGAGTCCATGGACGCTCCGGAATTTTCAAAGGCAAGAGGGTCCCAGACGGACGGGTATGTGGGGTCTTAGAACGAGCACAAACCCCACAGGACGCGACAAAAGTTATTACCTCTTTATTTAAGTTAGGCCACCAAAACCGGCGAGAAAGGAGATCCACAGTTGCTTTACTCCTTGGGTGTCCTGCTAAAGCAGAATTATGATGTGCCTCGATAACTTTTTGTCTTAACTGATTTGGAACAAACAGTTTCTCTGGAGGTCCTACAGGGGCATCCCCCTGAGCCTCCAATACCTCCTCCTCAAGCTCAGAGCATACAGCCGACACTACAACTCCCTCCTGAAGGATAGGAACCGGGTCATCCGTCTTCCCGGCCCCTGGGAAACTACGAGATAAGGCATCAGCCTTAACATTTTTTGACCCAGGACGATATGTGACGACAAAATTAAACCTGGTAAAAAACAACGACCATCTAGCTTGTCTGGAATTCAGACGCTTTGCAGATTCTAAATACAGCAGGTTCTTGTGATCAGTAATAACGGTGACCGGGTGGACTGCCCCCTCCAAAAAGTGACGCCATTCCTCAAAAGCCAACTTAATGGCCAAGAGTTCCCTACTGCCGACATCATAATTCCTCTCGGCGGACGACAATTTCTTAGAGAAGAAAGCGCACGGATGCCATTTACCAGGGGACGGACCTTGGGATAATACTGCACCCACCCCTACGTCAGACGCGTCCACCTCCACAATGAACGGTTGTGACGCATCTGGTTGAATGAGTATGGGGGCCGAAGCAAAACATTTTTTCAAGGAGGAAAATGCCTGACAAGCTTTGTCAGACCACCTAGAAAAATCCGTCCCTTTTTTAGTCATGTAAGTGAGAGGTTTGACAACAGATGAGAAATTACGAATAAATTTCCGGTAGTAGTTAGCAAACCCCAGAAAACGCTGCAGTGCCTTAAGATCCTCTGGCCGATCCCATTCAAGCACTGCTCTCACTTTGTCAGCTTCCATACGGAAACCGGAAGCTGACACCAGGAAACCCAAAAACTGAAGTTCCTGTACGGCGAATACACACTTTTCCCATTTGGCGTACAGCTTATTGTCTCGCAAGATCTGCAACACCTGTCTCACATGCTCCTGATGAGACACAAGATCTGGCGAGTAAATTAAGATGTCATCTAAATAAACGACCACAAACTGCCCCACAAGGTGGCGAAAGATGTCATTAACAAAATGTTGAAACACCGCCGGGGCAGTAGTCAGACCAAAAGGCATGACAAGGTTCTCATAATGTCCCTCCGGAGTGTTAAACGCCGTCTTCCACTCATCCCCCTCCTTTATCCTAATGATTATACGCCCCCCTGAGATCCAACTTAGAGAACCATTTGGCGCCCACAATCTGATTGAAGAGATCAGGAATAAGTGGGAGCGGATACAGATCTCGGACAGTAATCCGATTAAGCTCACGGAAATCCAAGCAAGGGCGTAGGCCTCCATCTTTTTTCTTCACAAAGAAGAACCCTGCGGCCACTGGGGAAGATGAAGGTCTAATATGCCCCTTGGCCAGACTTTCCGAAATATAATCCTTCATAGCCTGCCTCTCAGGACCAGAAAGGTTATATAACCTAGATTTAGGTAATTTAGCATCAGGAAGCAATTTTATTGAGCAGTCATACGTGCGATGAGGAGGTAACTCTTGACACCCCTCCTCTGAGAACACATCCTCAAAGTCCTCCAGAAAAGGAGGCAAGGTTCTAGGCACGACCGCACTGATGACCGTGTTCATGTAGTTACTCTTGCAAAATTCACCCCACTGGCTTATCTCTCTGGATTGCCAATTAATCACTGGGTTATGTTTAACCAACCAAGGAAGTCCCAACACAATAGGAGTAGGAAGACCCTCCAACACATAACAAGACAATTTTTCTTTATGTATTGCCCCTACTCTAAGGTCTATGTTATGAACAGCTTGTACAAAGCTACCTTGACCTAGAGGCCTGGCGTCAATAGAGAATATAGGGATCGGTTTGGCCAATACACTCAGTTGCATACCTTGCACCTGGGCAAACCGAGCGTCCACCAGATTAGCCCCGGACCCACTATCAAGAAGAACAGAAATCCTCTCAACTCTCGTACCAACCACCACCTCCGCAGGTACGAGAAATTGAGACGGACTTGGGGACGAAATACATATTCCCAGGTTGTCGTCCACCACACAACCTGGGATTAACAGTTTTCCGGCGACTTTTTGCTCAATGAGGCACGGGATGGACACCCCTCAACAAAATGCCCCTCTCTCCCGCAGAAAAAACACCTTCTTGTCTTGTGGCGCACCGCTGATCCCCTCCTACAAAATGATGTCCCTCCCAACTGCATAGGTTCCTCAGAACAGACCAGGGGAACCTCAATATAAGGGACTTTAGTAGTAGGTGGAGTCATAACAGGGGGCGGAGTTACCTCGCACCTCTCCCGAAGCCGTCTATCAATACGAATAGCAAGGGCCATAGCGGCCTCCAGTGACGGAGGAGAATCATACTGAGCCAAAACATCCTTTAATTTGTCAGATAACCCTTGACAAAACTGGCTCCTAAGAGCTGGGTCATTCCACTGAGTATCTGTGGCCCATCTACGGAACTCAGAAGAAAATTCCTCCGTTGGACGATCTCCCTGCTGTATCTTACGTAACTTCGTTTCAGCAAGGGAGACCCGATCTGGGTCATCGTATACCAGACCCAGGGCAGTAAAAAATCGATCTACTGACTGGAGGGCCGGGGAGCCCGGAGGAAGAGAGAACGCCCAGGATTGAGGGTCCCCTTGTAAGAGCGAGATGACAATTCCCACCCTCTGCTCTTCACTCCCCGATGACCGAGGCCGAAGCCGAAAATATAATTTACATGCCTCCCGGAAGGTAAAAAATTTGTCCCGCCCACCAGTGAACCTGTCCGGGAGCGCAAGTTTAGGTTCAGATCTGGTTTGCTCCGGGGGGGACAAAACCTTGGACTTAATGTCCGTCAGCTCCATGGATAAATTCTGCAACTGCAGGGCAAGCTGGGCAACTGGATCCATAGTAGCTGGGGAGAATCTTTTTGGGCCGGTGAAAATGTCACGCTGTATCACAGATATATATATAATGTCAGTAATCAATACCAAGAGGGACAACATACAATATAACATATGAATAGGTATTATCAACATGTACATAAAGTATAGTATTACCTGACATAATATCCGTTGTACTGTGGGTGAATCCTGAAGACGTATTACGCTGTCACAGGCTGGAGGTGGACCGGGGTCTATGCTGACCCTAAACTGGGGTCCTGACTAGTCCCTTGACCTGGAGGTACTGTTAATGGTACAGAGGTCCAGGCCGCCAACGTAACCCTGTCTCCTATAAGTCCCTGACCACTGTAATCTAGTCCTCAGAAGGACCCTGATTACCCACACAGGGAATAGGCAGGTCACTGCTTAAACAGTAAAGACAAACGAGACAGACAGGGGATAAAGTAAACACTGACTTGCATACAACACTTAAACACAGAGGGAACACAAATGGTCTAGGAGATAAACTATAAGCGAGGAGAGGATAAACCACAAAGGAACTCTTAGCTTAAGTCTTCTCATAACCTGATCCAATCTGCTGGTCTGCATGTAAAGGTACTGCCACACTACACAATCCCGCTAGCGATCTCGTTAGCGTCGCATACTAATGAGATCGCTAGCGGGATTGTTTCTATATCGCTAGTAGCTACCTAACTTAGCGATGTCGTTAAGGACGCTATCGCGGTTAGCGATCTCCTTAACGACTTTAGCGGTACAACAGTACCGCTAAATCGCTAAGAAAAGGTGCTACACTTAGCGATTATACTTACCCAGCGGGAGCGCCGGCGATAAAATAGGGTCCGGAACGATTCCAGCGACGAGCGAGATCACAGCAGGAAGCTCGTCGCTGGCAGCTGCCGCACACAACAACATCGCTAACGGGATCGCTAAATAGTGACGTTTTTTAGCGATCCCGTTAGCGATGTTGTTTAGTGTGGCATACCCTTAAGCTTTCACCGGCATCTAACAAGCAGACTGGCAGGTATATAAAGGAAGCTAATTAGTGCATAATCAAAAGCAGCCGGGCGAGGCTGGACCTAGTCTTAGCAAAGAGCTAGGTAAAATTAACTCCCTCACTACCAAACACAAAGTAACAGCAATTCAGCTGCGAGAAGTCAGAATGTGCAATTGCGACGATCTTCGTGGCGATGCACCCATGACAAAGATGTTGTGAAGCATCAGCTTTAAAGGGGTTGTTTGGTTTTGGAGTTTTATCAAACTGTCTAGGTGACCAAGAAAGGGATTTAGGAATCACCCTTTGGCCATAAAGCTTAAAGGTTTATCCCGTTTAGTATCCAAAAGATTATGGCATAAATGTCTTAAAGGGTTATTCCCATCTTCATACAAGGGCATTGTCAGAGCGGAGCACTTTTGTACTTTACTGCGTATTGAAATTTGCAGCCGTTCATGAGATTTTAACGCTTTTCCTTTCTTTTGTTTGCAGTGTGTTGCCTAGGAGACCGACCACTGTTGCTGTCTGACTTGTAAGCCCTTTGATGAAGCTGGCCAGGGTTAGTAAGTAACAGCACGCTCCAGCACTCCTGGCTAATTTCAGACTATTGCTTACAAGCTCAGTATAGAAGAGCTTGTAAACACTATGCATGTTCCGCTACTTAACATCGATGGTCGGTTTCCAAGGCAACAAGCTGTAAATAAAAGTGTTAATATCTCAAGAACGGCTGAAAATTTTAATAAGCAGTAAATTGCAAAAGTGCTTTTATATACAAGCTCTATCTGACAATACGCATATATAAAGATGAGAAGAACATGGGGGTCCCACAACTGCAACCTACATCTCCAGAATGGAAGGGACAGGTGGTCAACCATATGCGGCTCTCTACATTCATTTGTATGGGGATTCTAAAAGATTCTGCTCAGCAATTTTCAGGACCCGCAAACCAATGAAGGGAGAGAGGTACATCTCTTTTTAGGAGCAGTAGGGGTCCTATTGTAAAAGGAATGCACAGGATACTTGTCCTGGTTCTTCCCGGAACCTGTAATTTTGGGACGTGCTCCCCTGCTTGGTTTTCAGACACCCTATTCATATTCCTATGACACTGTCTTCTTGTTTTGGAGAAATGGCAGGCCGCTGCCTCATTCCTGCTCACTAATCTGCTGATCCTATGACCTGGCATTCTTGCACTTCTCTGTGGAATCTGGGGCAGCCCTGGCAGGAGCAGGTGGGGTTCTGGTTTTTTTCTGTCAGGGACTGTATAAGACTGCATTAAAATCCATTCTGACAACTACAAAAAAAACTGTTCTCATGGCACATAATGCAATCATTGTGCAAAATGCCGTTAACTGCTTATCCGCCTCTATTCTTCTATACACATTTCCAAAACTGTGAAGTTAGGAAGTGCATGCCATATACGCCCAGCGCCCCCGCAAATCCAGACGGGCGGCATTGCCGCAGTGAGTGCCTTTTCCCCAGATGCAGTGCCACACGCTTTGTAATGGTTTTGTCTGGTACTGCAGTTCAATAAGATCCAGATGACACTATTTTTCCAATTTTCCAAACGACTCACAGAAAATCCATTCGGTCCCAAAACCTTGCTTGTTATGGTCGCGTTACCCTTGAGGTTACAGTATGACCTTATTTACCAGTATTAATCTGTGATTTGGAGCTGGGTTATTCGCAAAATGTTTCCAAATGTGATGGATTTTTGTGAGTCACTTGCCATAGACTGAAATGCAAGTCAGGTGCGACTTTGCTACGATTTGGCTGTTTCGTTTATTTTTTATGGTAAAATAGCCGCTTTAAATGGTCACGCCAAGTCACAGAGAAGCTGCGCAAATGTTTTTGGTCGAACTAATCACTTTCAGATGACACCGCGTAGACCCGGTCTTAGGTCGGGATCACACATGCGAGAAACTCTCTTGCATGAACACCCGGCGTTGCCGCCGGCACTCGGACCGGAGTGTGCGGCTGTATGTATTTCTATGCAACCGCACGCTCTGGTCCGAGTGCCGGCGGCAGCGCCGGGTGTTCATGCAAGAGAGTTTCTCGCATGTGTGATCCCGGCCTTATAAAGAGGAGAACCGACCAGATCTCTGTCTTATCTCTTCTTTGTGGCACTCGACTGATCTAATGCTGCAATGATAGTATTCAGTTTACCGTAGAATTGACTGGTGGGTGTCCCATCATGATCACGGGCGTTGATGCCAAACAGTTTGCAGGCCCCGGTAACTGGTAATCTATGGCTGCTGGACAGGAGCCCTGAGAACCTCCTCGTGCCTGACAGCACTCACGGCGATCCAGTCCGGCGTGACCGTGATGTCTCGACTGGACGGCTAACCAGAAGTGGAGCCAGAGATGCTGGAAGCTAGAGTCGTAGGGGCATTTATCGGTCCGATGGCAACAGATCATTAATTTTGGTTTGCACCAGCTCTAATGACTAATGAAGCCAAAGCGGCATTACTAGGAAGTTCCACCCTACATGCCTAGCAAAATTATATGGCGGCCACTAAAGAAATGTAATATAGGGATGGGCCAGGTCCTCCAGATATAGTATCAGTGACTCTCTCTTCAGGTTCCCTTGAGGCAACACTCAACAAAAATATTTTTTTTTACGAAAACTGCAAATATTTTTGGAGAAATATTACGGTCCTTGGTAAACAGAGCTTCTACAGATGACATGTTCATGGTAGAAATAGCCTCCGTGTGTAAGAGGCATACATTACAAGCTGTGCCATCTACTGCACGCTAATCCTCTCCTTTGTCCCGGCACGCCTCTGTGCAAAAACACTCCTCAAAAATAATAACTGTTACTTGAACATGTTGAGACAGAATAGAGTCTAGAAACTACAACACAGCTCCATACACTTCATTTACCCAATGCAGAGTGCAATTCTATCAGATTTTCTGCAGATCTCAATCCTTTATGCCCTGGACACACGGATGAAAAACGTCCAATTTTTCTGGATAAAATGCCACTGATTTTTCATCAGTCTTAAAAGGGTATTACCATCTCCAAGATCCTATCCCAATATGTAGTAGGTGTAGTAATAATAATAATAATAATATTAGCAAATATCTCCAATTGGAAATGTAGTATAGTTCTTCTGATTAGCCATGTGCAGGGCATTGCAGTAGCTTACGTATCCATGGTTACCATCACTAAGAACAAACTGTCACTATTTGAGTGGTCGTATTTATGGATACCTACACACGTGGTCAAAATTGTTGGTACCCCTCGTTTAATGACAGAAAAACCCACAATGGCCACAGAAATAACTTGAATCTGACAAAAGTAATAATAAATCAAAAATCTATGAAAATTAACAACTGAAAGTCAGACATTGCTTTTCAGCCATGCTTCCACAGAATTAAAAAAAAATAAAACTCATGAAATAGGCATGGACAGAATTGATGGTACCCTTAACTTAATATTTTGTTGCACAACCTTTTGAGGCAATCACTGCAATCAAACGATTCCTGTAACTGTCAATGAGCCTTCTGCACCTCTCGACAGGTATTTTGGTCCACTCCTCAAAAGCAAACTGCTCCAGTTATCTTGGGTTTGAAGGATGCTCACTAAGATTTAGGTCAGGGCTCATAGAAGGCTGTTATGTTTCGGTAGCTGAGGAGTGCAGGCAAAAAAGGCAATACACCAGAGCAGTTGGAATCTATGAGATTGCAGTACCCTGACTAACCACAACAACTAGAGGCAGCCGTGGAGCGTTCCTAAGTTGGTCCTAGACGCCTCGTCACAGCCTGAGAAACTAACTACACCTACAGATAGAAATAGGAAAGCTATCTGCCCCGGAGCAGAACCCCAAAGATAATAGAAAGCCCCCAAACATGTAATGGCGGTTAGACAAGAAGAAATACTGACACAGACAGAAAATAGTATGAGCAAACGTTGGGGCCCAAACTAACTAAATAGAAAAGGATAGGAAGGGTACTTACTGCAATCCCAGAAAACCCTGAAAAGCACCAACTCTACTAATTTCAAAAACACCTGAGATCACACGACCTCTACCACCTAAATTAGTTCTCTGGTGTAACAAAATCAAAACAGCAGCCACTGAAAAAACTGGAAAAAGCAAAGGTACAAACATCAGTGGCTGAACTAAACTGAGAGGGCAAAAGCCCCCGGAGGGGACCCTGAAGGCCCCCACAGAAGTGCAGGACAAAATGCAAAAATCAAGCACAAAAACAAAAAGAAGAAAATGTCTTATCTGTTAGCAGGAAATGCAGACACGACACAGCAGGCTACAAGGGAAACAGGAATCAAGGATTCAGACCAGAACAATTGATCACCGGCAACCCTGATGGGAAGGTGACTCCCTTATATAAGACCAGTCAGTAACACCTGATTCCCAATCCTCACAATCTTCACAATCTTCACTGGACAGACCAGCACCGCTTGTAACCACCAGAGGGAGCCTCTGCTCAGAACTCATCCCAAGCCCACTCACAACAGTACCCCCCCCCTTGAGGAGGGGTCACCGAACCCTCATTTGAGCAACCAGGTCGGTCAGGATGAGTTCTATGGTACGCACGGATGAGTCTCCTAGCATGGATGTCTGAAGCAAACACCCAAGAATTGTCTTCCTGACCATAACCTCTCCACTTAACCAAATACTGGAGTTTCCGTCTAGAAAAACGAGAATCTAATATTTTCTCAACCACATACTCCAGATTGCCCTCAACCAAAACAGGGTCAGGAGGCACAGCAGCAGGAACCACTGGCTCAACAAACCTCTTCAACAAGGACTTGTGGAACACGTTATGGATCTTAAATGTCCCTGGAAGAAGCAAACGAAAAGAAACAGGATTAAGAATCTCTATGATCTTATAAGGTCCAATGAACCTAGGCTTAAATTTAGGAGATGCTACTCTCATAGGAATATTTTTTGAGGACAACCAGACCAAGTCACCAACTTTAAACCGAGGACCATCAGTCCTATGCCAGTTAGCAAACCGCTGGGCCCTCTCCTGAGAGAGGGACAACCTCTCCACTACCTGGTCCCAAATCTGTTGCATACGCTCCACAACAGAGTCAACACCTGGACAGACAGAAGCCTCCGTCTGTCCTGAAGAAAATCGAGGGTGAAACCCAGAATTACAGAAAAACGGAGACATCAAAGTGGCAGAGCTAGCCCTATTATTAAGAGCAAACTCAGCCAAAGGCAAAAAAGAGACCCAGTCATCCTGATCAGCAGACACAAAGCATCTTAGATAAGTCTCCAATGTCTGGTTTGTTCTCTCAGTTTGACCATTGGTCTGAGGATGAAATGCCGAGGAGAAAGACAATTGAACACCCAGTTTAGAACAAAAAGTCCTCCAAAATCTGGAAACAAACTGGACTCCTCTGTCAGACACTATGTTCTCAGGAATGCCGTGTAAACGAACCACGTGCTGAAGGAACAACGGCACCAATTCAGAGGAGGAAGGCAACTTAGGTAATGGCACAAGATGTATCATCTTGGAAAACCTATCACAAATCACCCAGATGACGGTCATTCTCTGAGAAACAGGGAGGTCGGAAATGAAATCCATAGAGATATGGGTCCATGGTCTCTTGGGCACAGGCAATGGCATCAACAAACCACTAGAGCGAGAGCAAGGCTTGGAGCGAGAGCAAGTCCCGCAGGACTGCACAAATTCCCTGACATCACGAGACAAGGTAGGCCACCAAAAGGACCAACTAACCAAGTCTCTGGTACCAAAAATTCCGGGATGCCCAGCCAACGCGGAACAATGAATCTCAGACATCACCCTCTTTTTCCACTGGTCCGGGACAAACAATTTTCCAACAGGGCAGCGCTCGGGCCTATCCTCCTGACACCCCTCCAGAGCAAGTCTCAAATTAGGTGAGATGGCGGAAAGAACTACACCCTCTTTCAAAATAACAGAAGGATCAGATAACTCAGGAGAGTCCGCAAGGAAGCTCCTCGAGAGGGCATCCGCCTTAACATTCTTAGTGCCAGGAAGAAAGGAAACCACAAAATTAAAACGTGTGAAAAACAAGGCCCACCTGGCCTGTCTAGGATTGAGTTGCTTGGCAGATTCCAGATAAACCAGATTCTTATGGTCAGTAAGGACCACCACCTGATGTTTGGCTCCTTCCAGCCAATGTCTCCACTCTTCAAAAGCCCACTTCATGGCCAATAACTCCCGATTACCCACGTCATAATTACGTTCAGTAGGAGAAAATTTTCGAGAGAAAAAGACACAAGGGTTACTTTTAGAGGTCTCTGGATCTTTTTGGGACAAAACGGCACCTGCCCCAATTTCAGAGGCATCAACCTCCACCTGAAATGGCAGAGAAACATCAGGCTGCCGTAGAACAGGAGCAGAAGTGAATCTCTGCTTAAGTTCCTGAAATGCAGAGACTGCCTCAGGAGGCCAATTCACCACATCAGAACCCTTTTTGGTCAAATCAGTTAATGGTTTAACAATAACCGAGAAATTACCAATAAATTTACGATAAAAATTGGCAAAACCCAAAAATCTTTGAAGAGCCTTTAATGAAGTAGGTTGGACCCAATCACAGATGGCCTGAACCTTGACCGGGTCCATTTCAATAACAGATGGGGACAAAATGAATCCCAGAAATGAGATCCTCTGTACGCCAAAAAGACACTTTGATCCCTTCACATACAGAGCATTCTCTCTCAAAATCTGGAATACAGTTCGAACATGTTTCACATGAGAGTCCCAGTCATTAGAAAAAATCAAGATATCATCCAAATAAACAATCAGAAATTTATCCACAAAATCCCTGAAAATGTCATTCATGAAGGACTGGAAGACAGAAGGAGCATTAGTGAGCCCAAAGGGCATCACAAGGTACTCAAAATGCCCCTCCGGGGTATTGAATGCCGTCTTCCATTCATCCCCGTGCTTAATGCGAATAAGGTTATATGCCCCCTGAGGTCAAGCTTGGTAAACCAAGTAGCGTTTTTCACCCTGGAAAACAGGTCAGAAATCAAGGGTAACGGGTATTGATATTTCACAGTAATATTGTTCAAAAGACGATAATCAATACACGGCCTTAATGAACCATCCTTTTTGGCCACAAAGAAAAAACCGACACCTAAGGGTGAAGAGGATGGTCTGATATGACCCTTCTCCAATGACTCCTTGATATAAGACCGCATAGCGTCATGTTCAGGTACAGACAAGTTAAAAAGGCGACCTTTAGGGAATTTACTACCAGGCACTAATTCAATAGCGCAGTCATAGCTCCTATGGGGAGGCAAGGATGCAGATTTACTTTCGCTAAATACATCAGAAAAATCAATCAAAAAGTCAGGAACATCCTGAGCCTGGGGGGAGGCAGAAAAAACAGGAGTGTTGGTATTAACACATTGGCAGCCCCAACTGGTTACAGACACAGATTTCCAATCCAAAACAGGATTATGAGACTGTAACCAAGGGAAACCCAGTACGATAATATCATGCAGATTATACAGAACCAAAAATTTGCAGCACTCTTGATGATCAGGTTCAACCCTCATTATCACCTGAGTAGAGAACTGAGGTTTATTCTCAGCCAAAGGGGTAGAATCGATCCCCAGTAGGGGAATAGACTTCTGTAGGGGTATCAAGGGAAACCCACAACGTTTAGCAAAATCATAATCCATCAGGTTAATAGCTGCTCCAGAATCAACGAAAGCCTGAGCAGAAAATGAGGACAGAGAGCATATCAGAGTGACAGTTAATAAAAACTTAGTCTGAACACTACCCAAGACAACTGAGCATGCAAAACGTCTTCCCCGCTTAGGGCAGACTGAAATAGCATGAGAGGCATCACCACAGTAGAAACATAACCCATTGCGCTTTCGAAACTCATGACGCTGTGCCCCAGACACCACTCTATCACACTGCATGGATTCAGAAGCAGGTTCACAAGGCAACACTATTCCACGCATACTTCTCCGCTCACGCAAACGTCTGTCAATTTGAATCGCTAATGACATAGAATCATTGAGACCAGAGGGGACAGGGAATCCCACCATAACATCCTTTACATTATCTGACAGACCCTTCCGAAAAAGGGCCGCCAAAGCGTCGTCATTCCACTTGGTCAGGACTGCCCACCTACGGAATCTCTGACAGTATAACTCAGCGTCATCAAGCCCCTGATTTAATGCCAACAAGGCTTTTTCAGCTTGATCAGTGACATTAGGCTCATCGTACAATAACCCCAAAGCCTGAAAAAACGCATCAACATCACTCAAAACAGGATCCCCAGGTGTCAGGGAAAAAGCCCAATCCTGAGGATCGCCGCGCAGGAGAGAGATGACAATTTGAACCTGCTGCGCTGCGTTCCCTGAGGACTTAGATTTTAAGGCAAAAAACAATTTACAATTATTTTTGAAATTCTGAAAGTTAGCTCGATCCCCTAAAAACAAATCTGGCATGGGAATCCTAGGTTCCACAACAGGCAACCTAGCAAGATATGCAGCAATACTCTGAACCTCAGTGGCAAGCTGATCCATACGGCCAGACAACTGTGCAAACTCCATTGGAGAAAAAATCCTCCCCAGCACCCAGAGATACAGAGGGAAAAAAAAAATGCAACAAACAGAAAAATATCTCTGACAACTCTGACAACCGTTTTTTCTTTCACAAATTTTTTCCCTTCTGTGAGTACCATACAATTTTAAATTTTAAAAAATAGCAACAACCCCAACCATCACATATGTGTATACAAAATATCTCTGAAAAAATCACAAGAAATACACATGGATGTGGGATAAACTAGTAGGAGAACTGTATTGCTAAGCAACAAACTAGAGAGAAACAGTCCAATATTCCAACAAATAAATTTTATTAAACATATAACATAACATAAAAATAGCACTGGTGCATAGCACGCAGGGGAACTGACAGACACAATGGTGTCAGCATCAAAACGTAATAAGGGGATCAGAGTCCATCCACCCACCCAAATGTATTACTATATAGGAAATGGCATGTCTGAAACAACAGCATTCTTAAATCACAAGCTAGATAGCAAAAAATAAAAAATAAATATCCCAGACATGGCAATGCAGGGGGCCCCCTGAGGAAGGAGTGTGGCTCCGAAACGTACGTTGGGGTGGGTCGGCTGTCCGTCTCTCACCTCACCCTTGTAGGTATGTGTATGCATTGCCATGTCTGGGATATTTATTTTTTACTTTTTTGTTATATGTTTTTTGTTATATGTTTAATAAAATTTATTTGTTGGAATATTGGACTGTTTCTCTCTAGTTTGTTGAATTTTAAATTTTAGGCCGGTGATACTGTTATGTTTCGGTAGCTGAGGAGTGCAGGCAAAAAAGGCAATACACCAGAGCAGTTGGAATCTATAAGATTGCAGTACCCTGACTAACCACAACATCTAGAGGCAGCCGTGGAGCGTTCCTACGTTGGTCCTAGACGCCTCGTCACAGCCTGAGAAACTAACTACACCTAAAGATAGAAATAGGAAAGCTATCTGCCCCGGAGCAGAACCCCAAAGATAATAGAAAGCCCCCAAACATGTAATGGCGGTTAGACAAGAAGAAATACAGACACAGACAGAAAATAGTATGAGCAAACGTTGGGGCCCAAACTAACTAAATAGAAAAGGATAGGAAGGGTACTTACTGCAATCCCAGAAAACCCTGAAAAGCACCAACTCTACTAATTTCAAAAACACCTGAGATCACACGACCTCTACCACCTAAATTAGTTCTCTGGTGTAACAAAATCAAAACAGCAGCCACTGAAAAAACTGGAAAAAGCAAAGGTACAAACATCAGTGGCTGAACTAAACTGAGAGGGCAAAAGCCCCCGGAGGGGACCCTGAAGGCCCCCACAGAAGTGCAGGACAAAATGCAAAAATCAAGCACAAAAACAAAAAGAAGAAAATGTCTTATCTGTTAGCAGGAAATGCAGACACGACACAGCAGGCTACAAGGGAAACAGGAATCAAGGATTCAGACCAGAACAATTGATCACCGGCAACCCTGATGGGAAGGTGACTCCCTTATATAAGACCAGTCAGTAACACCTGATTCCCAATCCTCACCAAATCTTCACTGGACAGACCAGCACCGCTTGTAACCACCAGAGGGAGCCTTTGCTCAGAACTCATCCCAAGCCCACTCACAACAGAAGGCCACTTCAGAATAGTCCAATGTTTTCCTCTTAGCCATTCTTTGGTGTTTTTAGCTGTGTGTTTTGGGTCATTATCCTGTTGGAAGACCCTTGACCTGCAACTGAGACCAAGTTTTCTGACACTGGCCAGCACATTTCTCTCTAGAATCCATTGATAGTCTTTAGATTTCATTGTACCCTGCACAGATTCTAGACACCCTGTGCCAGATGCAGCAAAGCAGCCCCAGAAAATAACAGAGCCTCCTCCATGTTTCACAGTAGGGACAGTGTTCTTTTCTTGATATGCTTCATTTTTCCATCTGTGAACATAGAGCTGATGTGCCTTGCCAAAAAATTCAATTTTTGTCTCATATACCCATAGGACATTCTCTCAGAAGCTTTGTGGCTTGTCAACATGTAGTTTGGCAAATTCCAGTCTGGCTTTTTTATGATTTTTTTCAACAATGGTGTCCTCCTTGGTGGTCTCCCATGAAGTCCACTTTGGCTCATACAACGACGGATGGTGTGATCTGACACTGATGTTCCTTGAGCTTGAAGTTCACCTTTAATCTGTTTAGAAGTATTTCTGGGCTCTTTTGTTACCCTTCGTATTATCCATCTCTTTGATTTGTCATCAATTTTCCTCCTGTGGCCACATCCAGGGAGGTTGGCTACAGTCCCATGGAGCTTAAATTTCTGAATAATATGTGTAATTGTAGTCACAGGAACATCAAGCTGCTGGAGATGGTCTTATAACTTTTACCTTTAACGTGTTTGTCTATAATTTTCTTTCTAATCTCCTGAGACAACTCTTTAATTCACTTCCTCTGGTCCATGTTGAGTGTGATACTCACCATGTCACCAAACAGCACAGTGAGTATCTGTAGCCCACTCACTGATTCCAAGATTGTAGACACCTGTGATGCTAATTAGTGGACACACCGCGATTTAACATGTCCCTTTTGTCGTATTATTTTCAGAGGTACCATCATTTCTGTCCAGGCCTATTTCATGAGTTTTCTTTTTTTTTACTTCTGTGGAAGCATGGCTGAAAAGCAATGTCTGACTTTCATTTGTTCATTTTCATAGATTTTTGATTTATTGTTACTTTTGTCAGATTCACCATTCACCAGATTCACCATTGCGGGTTTTTCTGTGATTTTTCTCATATGCAAAAAAACGGCCCGAAATTCATCAGTGTTTTTGATCAGAGTCATCAGAGTTTGCTCCATGTCAGTTTTTACCATCAGATGGCTTTTTCTAGAGGTTCTCCTATCAAACAGTCGGTGAAAAACAGACAGCGCACATATGGTGTCCAAGTGCTGTCTGCTTTTTTTTCCCGGATCCATAGACTTACATTGGCGAGTTTCATTCAACACTCAGATGAAAATCAGATGAGAACAGAGAGGTTTTCAAGCAGAAACCGCTTCATGAAACTCCAGCGCTTTATTATCCCATGTTTTGTAAGAGTTTTTTGTTGGCTTTTTTTGGACGTTTCTTGATGGGTTTTGATGTCATTTATTGCGCTTTTTTTTACAGTTTTCGGGGCTTTTTTCGGACTTTTCTTTGACATCCATTAATCAATGAAGGACACGCTAGTACGTTTTGCATTGGAAACGTTTACAAACGTGCATAAAAAAGTCTTGGGCTTCTTTCTAGCCGTCCCATTCACTTTTATTGTAAGGTACGGAGTGTCTTCATATGGCTGAGATCACACGGTGCGTTTTTGCCGCAGCTTTTTTGCCACAGCTTATTTGCTGCCAAGAGATGCAGAAATTTCTGCACGCAAATACTCAACATGCGCACATGCCTTTAGTGGGAAAAATGCCTAAAGGATCCGCGTTACTTTTTTTTTTAAACCACTTGGTGTTTTTGGAAACAAGAAGAAATTAAAAGATTCTCAGAATCCTAAATCTGTTTTCTCCATAGAAATAGGAAAATTCTTTCAAGCAGTTTCTGAGGATGGGGGGGAGGGAAAGACCTGAACAAAACACAGTGTGAACATACTTTTAGGAAAATCTAGATGACTTCCCTATCACTTATCTTTCCTAGAAACTGAAAAATACGGTAAATATGAAATAAAAAAAAAGGATTTCACATTGATTGAAGGTGTATGCATTTTGTGCAATGTCACTTCTGGGCTGTATTGCTTGTGCCCACCCTGCCGGGGAGCCCCTTTGTGCTACCTGCTGCGGAGTCTTTTCCTTATATAGAGTGTGAGTCATACTCTGATTCACCAGGACATCGCTGCCAAAGTTATAGAACATGTTATTCCTTAGAAAAACAGCGATATTCCGGGGCTGGAACGGAAAAATCAGAGATCTCAGTAATGGTATGTGCTGCTGGTATCCGGGAGTGGCTCCAAGTCAGTGCACTGAGCTACAACAGACCCTAAAGTGTGGCCGGACTATTGGGGTACAATGTGCAATCAACATCAGAGGGGTTCTGCTTATTTACACATTGTAAAAACTTTGCTCATTTTCGTCAAATAATATAGAAAAACCGAGTTCTTTCGGAATACATTCTGGAAACGCGTGGCAGAGTGATGTTTCTTTTTCTCTCCACCTTATTCAAAAGTGCCTCCTCATTTAGTGGCCAGGTCAAAATATCATTTCAGCTGCAGATGGAAGGAAGAGAGCCACAGTCATTACTAGTGGGTAGGCGGAGCCCAGATAGGATTGACACCTCAGATTAAAAAGAGTGTTGACCGGCCCCTCCAGCTCGGGCTCCTCCTACTCAGCTCTTCAGTTTACAATTTGAGGTCTCAGAGGATGGTCGCTGCTGGAAGCAGCTCCTCAGAAGATTTTATTATTTTTTATCGGACAAGAGACTTGGATCACCAGAAGTGGTCTAGAGGTCTCAGGGGTCTCAGCGCTGCTGGACCCCCACCTCTCCCTTGGCGGATCTGTATTACCCTAATGGTGGTCCCTGCAGAACCCTGCCGGCCCGGGGGGATGAGGATGGCTTCCCTGTCGGGGGCGCAAACCACGCTGCAGGGGTCACTGCATCCCCCGCCCTGGGGGGAAGCATGGGCATAGCGCCAGAAACCCCTGGGGGTCCCTGTGGCGCTTCGGCTGGTGAGTACCTCACATTTTTACCTCACATTTTTATTAATGTGTGTGTGAGTGTTTAAGCGACTGCTGCGGCAGCCGCTGTACATTACATGTCGGTGACGGTGTTTTTTGTCCGCAGGTGGATGCCTGCAGGACATAGCAGAGGAGTGTGCGCCTTTTTATTTGAATTTTCGCGCCGCTCTGAGCGCGCGCTTTACTGCTGTCTCCATTTCCGGCTTCCCTCATGGAGCACACGGAGGCACAGCGCGGCGGCCATTAAAGAAGCAGGCTGAAAGCTTCTTCTGGCTTTTCTCCCTCCTCCCCTCCCGGCAAGATGTTACAACTGTTACCAGCTGGGTGAGTCGCTTCTAGCCCGCAGGCAGAAGCTTAACCCCTTCACCCCCACAGCGCGGGCGCCTTCTGGGGCACTAATGAGTGACAGACTGCGCTGTCCTGCGGCTGTTATCCCATAAGGGGCTCGCACACTCTTTTCAATAATAATAAAGAGTTTGTGGGGAGTCTGCGATTTTAATACTGCCACTATATGTTCCCACTAACGATCCTGATAACGACACATACTAATGCGATCGTTTGTGTGATCATTTTTTAATGTCGCTAGTAGCTGCCAATCTGGGCGATCTCATTAGCATCGCATAAGCGGTTAGCGATCTCCTTAACAACTTTGGCGGTCATTGCGATATACAAAACAGCGCAAATTTTAGCGATCTTGTGGAACGTTTTTCTGTTAGTGTGGCATAAAAAGCTGTCCTGCAGCTGCTGCCTTATAAGAGGCACTTGGGGCTCGCACAACTTTTTCATTATCAAGGTTGTGGGGAGTCTGCTACTTTAACCCCTTCTTAGGCGGTTAACTATTAATGCTGGGGTAGCTCTCTCTTTAAGAGCTTTAACCCTTCAGCGATTGTTTTTTCTTTAAGAAACACACTGTTCTAGTTACTGACAGTTTAACCTGCCATATACTGTGCAAGGACATGTCAGATGCGAACTATCTGACACGCAGACCCCGACAGCGTCATGCGCAGCAGTCGGAGGTTCCAGTGGTGTCAAAATGGAGGCCCTCGCTAGTTTCTATGATGGCCTGTCTGACCTTCTAGGTTATGGAGTGTCAGCTAGATCCTCTCAAGGAAGCGACACAAATCGGTGCCTTCCTTCTCGCGTAGCGAAGATGTCCGTTTCGGACAAGGAGGATCGGCAGGGACACTCTGCCTCTCTCATGGACCGTACTATTGGAGCCATGAGGGCGTTACAGTTACCAGAGAGAGGTAACTAGACGTCCTGGTAAGTCGACCCGGATGTTTCAGGAGTCGCATAGGTCGCGACGGCTTTACAATCTATATCCGTTTTCTACGGAGTTGATTGTTAATTGGATCTCCTGAAGTGAATGTCCCTTTATCCTGGTAAAGGAAGGCGAGTCTGCAGGACCTGCTGGACAGAAAAATGGAGATGGCAACAATATCCATCTGCGAGGCCGCGGGTCATGGATTCAGTATTAAGGATCTATGTGTACTTGTAAAGTTTCCCTGAGCCGTTTGGACAAGATGGATCCCCTCTATCGAGATAGATGGGCTTTTCAAGTTGAAGGATTCTGCGTCACTGCTATCCAGGGCGCAATCCTCGGCAGTCACAGTCAGAAGAGCACTGTGGCTTAGACAGTGGAACACGGTTTCCAAGCAGGGTTTGCTATCTTTAGCTTACAAAGTGGTCAGCTATTTGAATCTGACCTCACAGAGCTGATTTCTGAGGCAAAAGAAACAGCTTTACCGCAGCGCAGAGCTGTGACTTCTGCGTCTGGCAGGACTAGTGCCGGTAGTTGTCGGCGGTCCTTTCGGTCCAGGGGATGATCCGGTCAACCCTCTGGGGGTTTGGGTCGTTCCTCTCTTTTTTAAAAAAAAAAAGGGGGAATTTCTCAGAAATTCCGCATACCCTGGAAACAGAACTTCCATTAAGACAGAAGCTGGCAAAAAACCCGCTAAAGCGGTCTGACGTCTGGGTCTCACTCCAATTCAAACCGACTTGGGTTTCCCGTGTGGGCGGACGCCTGGGTAACACAGGTTGTGTTGGCAGGCTACTTCATAGAGTTTCTTTCTCGACCCCCGGACAGGTTTTGCCAATCTCGCATTCCGTCAGAGCCGAGCTATTTGCCGCTCTACTACGAGAGGTCGATTCCCTTCTGCAGAAGGGTGTGGTGATACCGGTTCCGCAGAGGACCGGGGAAGAGGATTCTTATTCCAACCTCTTTGTGGTCCCCAAAAAGGAGGACAAATTTCGCCCTATTTTGGATTTCAAAGATTGAATCGGCATGTTTACATCCCGAAAATTCCGCATGGAGTCGCTTCGCTCCGTTGTGGCAGCCCTGTCGCAGAACGTCTTTTTGGTCAATCGACATTCGCGACGTTTATTTGCATGTTCACGTCGGAAGGGCTCACCGGCGCTTCCTTCGTTTTGCCATAGGTCAGGACCATTGCCAGTTTGTGGCTCTGCCATTCGGCTTGGCCTCGGCGCCCAGAGTTTTTACAAAAATTCTAGCGCCCCTCATGGCAATTCTTCGAAGACAGGGGGTTACGATTTCCCTACCTGGACGACCTTCTGATTGTGGCATCCTCAAAGGAGGAGGCGGGGACGGCTCGCAATCTATCCCTTCAGCTCCTGGAGGATTTCGGGTGGCTGGTCAATTGGGAGAAGTCGTCTCTGGAAGTCAATCCTGTTTTTGGGAATGCATTTCGACATTGTACGGACGGTGGTGTCCCTTCCTCCAGACAAGCGGGCATGTCTCTTTCGACATGTACAGATTATGAGGTCTACGGCAGCAATGTCCTTTCGGAAGTGTATGCGCCTTCTGGGTTTGACGTCCATGGAGGCACTTCCGTTTGCCCAATTTCATTCCAGGGCCCTCCAAAGGCTCATTCTGAGTCGTTGGGATCGATCGCAAGCTTCTCTGAATTGCAGCGTCATCATCTCTCACAGGGTGCGAGAATCCCTAGGATGGTGGTTACGTCCAGGAGCGTTATTCCTGGGGAAATCTTTCCTCCCTCCGAGGTGGTCGGTCATAACCACCGATGCCAGCCTGACGGTCTGGGGGGGGTGTCTGGAACGATCTTTGGATCCAGGGAGTATGGTCATCGGAAGAGTCTGTTCTACCGATCAACATCCTGGAGTTGAGGGCAATTTTTCCTTTGCCTACAACACTGGACGGTCCCTTTAAGCGGTCTACCAGTCCGAGTGCAGACAGACAACGCGACGGCGTTGCGTATATCAACCACCAAGGCGGGACAAGGAGCTCCAGCCTCATGATGGAGGTGTCTCGGATCCTGCTATGGGCCGAGACCAAGGTTCCAGCCATCTCTGCGATCACATTCCAGGAGTCCAGAATACCACGGCGGACTTCCTCAGTCGCGAGAAGATGGATCCTGGAGAATGGAGTCTTCATCCGAAAATTTTTGCGCTGCTGTGCTTCCGTTGGGGAACTCCCCAAGTGGATTTGATGGCATCCAGGTTCAAATGCTAAACTACCGACCTTCATGTCCAGGTACAAGGACCCGAAGGCTGTGGCGGTGGTTGCTCTGGTGGCTCCGTGGGACCATTTCGAGCTAGTCTATGTGTTTCCGCCGATATCTTTACTTCCTCTGGTGCTGCGTCGGATCAGACTGGGAGAGAATTCCGGCTATGTTGATAGCCCCGGATTGGCCAAGGAGGACGTGGTTCTCGACACTGGTGTCGTTTTTGGCGGCACCGCCATTCCCACTTCCTCCTCGCCCGGACCTGTTAACCCAGGGGCCCGTTCGTCATCCGGACTTGAAGTCTCTGTGTTTGACGGCGTGGCTCTTGAGACCGAAACCTTGACCCGTAGAGGTTTTTCAGCCGAAGTCATTGCCACTCTGCGAGCTGCCAGAGGTCCGGCTACTACTAAGATTTATCACAAGACTTGGTCTTTTCGTGGTTTCGGGTTCTTCAAGGAATCCGAGGATTTTTTTTTTCCATTCCCAATTTGTTGGCTTTGCTACAGTACGGGCTGGACAAAAGGTTTGGCAGTTAGCACTCTGAAAGGTCAGGTTTCTGCCCTGTCTTTGCTATTTCGGAAGGCTATCGCCTCGCGTAGGGACGTACGTTCCTTTTTTCGCAGAGTAACCCGTCAGTTTCCACTGCGGAAGGCGCCTGTGTCTCCTTGGCGGCTCAACCTTGTCTTGGAGGCTCTTCAGCATATACCTTTTGAGCCTATGGGTTCTGCTAGCCTTTCTTTAATTTCTTGGAAGGTTACCTTCTTAGTGGCGGTAACCTCTTTAAGAAGGGTTTCTGAGTTGGCAGCTTTTTCCTGCTCGCCTCCTTTCCTGGAGTTTTACCCGGATCGAGTAGTGCTTCGCACACGGGGCGATTTTCTACCTAAGGTGGTGTCGCAATTTCATGTTAACCAGGATATTGTGTTGCCCTCGCTTTGCCCGGGCCCAGGGAATGCAAAGGAACGGAACTTGCACAAATTGGATTTAGTGCGGGTCTTGAAGTTCTATTTTGTCTATTACTCAAGGTTTTCGAAAGTCAGATTCCCTGTTTGTGATTACAGCAGGTCGTAGGCGTGATCAACGAGTTTTCAAGGACTCTATAGCTCGTTGGATTCGGTCGGCCATTTTGGAGGCTTACCGTCTTAATGGCGAACCTTGCCCGATTAAGATTCGAGCTCGCTCCACGAGGGCTGTGACTTCATCGTGGGCCTTTCATCAAGGGCTTCGGCAGCTCAGCTCTGCCGAGCGGCGACCTGGAGTTTCATCCACACATTTACAAAGTTTTATAAGGTGGACGTCAGTGCTTCCGCTGATGCGGCCTTAGGACGTAGGGTCCTGCAGGCAGCGGTAATTTAAAGTTTTTAGTTAACTTGTATTTGGCGCCGGTGGCGCATTTATCTAGGTTGTTGGGTTTCTGCCTATTTTGTTTTTTTCCCACCCTAATTTTTGGACTGCTTTGGGACGTCCCACTAGTAATGACTGTGGCTCTCTTCCTTCCATCTGCAGCTGAAAGACGGATTTTGGTAAGAACTTACCTGTAAAATCCTTTTCAGCGAAGGAAGGAAGAGAGACACAGCTCCCTCCCATGGCAGAAGTGTGTTGTTGTATTTACAGATGCAGCGTGACCCTTCTCTGATAGCGATTATCTGGACTGAGGTCGACGCGCTACGGCTCTGTTCCAGCATTGCCAGCTTATCGCAGTAGTCAGGTTCAGTGAGTAGTACCTGTAACTGTGTGATTTTTTTGCCGAATGCATGCATAACCTGTACTCTTATGTTTTTTCTCTGAAGTCCTTCAGAAGGGGTTATGTTGCTTCGCTGGTGATATTGTTCTTCCTTAAGCTTGGGTACGACTGAAGAGCTGAGTAGGAGGAGCCCGAGCTGGAGGGGCCGGTCAACACTCTTTTTAATCTGAGGTGTCAATCCTATCTGGGCTCCGCCTACCCACTAGTAATGACTGTGTCTCTCTTCCTTCCTTCGCTGAAAAGGATTTTACAGGTAAGTTCTTACCAAAATCCGTCTTTTTCATCCAATTTTTGATCCATTTTTCATCAATTTGCATGGATGTCTTAAAAAAAAACACTCACTGTAATTTTGGCTGTTTAACCCCTTATGTGCCACTGTCAATTGTGACAGCTGGTATTTAAGAAGTTGGAAACGGTGTGCCAACGGCGTTGTCTTGGAAGCCTGAGGCTGAGCTTTCAAAGGAAAGTGGAAAATGTTGAAAACTATGAGAAACATTAAAAAAAATAATAATAAAAAAAGAAATTATAAAAGTTTATTTCATCCCCTTTTCCCCAAAACCTATAATCTAAAAATTAGAAAAAAATTATTGTTATTGCCACATGCAAAAAAAAACTGTCCGAACTAAGAAAATGTTATAATATTTATGCCATGCAGTGAACATCAAAACAAATAACATAAAAATGGCAGAATTGTTGGTTTTTTTTGGTAAAAAAATAAATAAATAAATGTAATAAAGAGATCAGAAGGTTGCATGGACCCAAAATGATACCAATAAAAACTACAGCTCTGATCGACCAAAAACAAAAAAGTTAGAGAGCTCGGAAGGCGAGGAGAAGAAATCAGAAGTGAAGAGCGACCCATTGGGACTCTGTCACTCAAGGGCCCACGTCGACCTCGACCCGGAGCAGTTCGTATGAATTGACAAAAAGATCGGGGAAGATGTATAACAATAATATTCCCATGCACTGGGGTTTTAGATGAAGGGTAGTTTTAGGGTGTTAAAATCAGATATCAGACTGACATCACACGGACCAATGTCATTGAATAGAGCTGATCGGATGACGTGCATGCGCTCGTCTCTTCCATATTTTATAGGAGACTCGCCCATTCAATTATATTGGTGCTCAAAAAAAAAAACGACATCCCATATGGATCATCCATATAGCAACCATTTTTTACGAATACATTGCAACTACTAAAATTTTTGTCTACCTGTGGAGAAATTTTTCTATTAAATGCATGTATTTAGAGCTTAAAATCATTTTTGCAATTGGGTTTTGTATGTCCTCTGTAGCCTCCTTGTTGCATTCTTTATTGCTGGCTGCAAAATAAGTTATCTGTGGTTTTGAAAGTGAGCCCGCTATGACGGTAAGAAAGGCAATGTGTGACTTTTTTCTGTCTTCTTCTGAGCTCTTCTCATGTGATCAGGGGCGGCGTTAGGGGAAAATGGGCATTTAGCCAGGGCCCTCCCCAGTAGCCCCCAACCAGTGGCATGCTGCTAATAGACGGACTATGGGGGTTCATTATATTGTATGGAGGTGCATTGTACTACATGGAGGGCTATGGGGCCCATCATACTATATAGAGGACTATGGATTGTGCATTATACTATATGGAAGGCAATGTGGGGCCCATTATACTATATTGAAGGCAATGTGGGGAGCATTATCATATTTGGAGGACTATGTGGGGCCCATTATACTATATGGAGGGCTGTGTGGGGAAAATTATAATATTTGGAAGGCCATGTGGAGGCCAATATCATATTTGGAGGGCATTTATAATATTTGGTGGTCTATGTGGGGGCCAATTATACTATATGGAGGGCTATGTGGGAGCCTTTATACTTTATGGAGGGATGTGTGTGGTCATTATACTGTGCACGAGAAAATATTCATTGTGAAGGTTTGTGTGAAGTCTATTATACTGTGTGGGGGCCATTATACAGTTTGAAGGCCTGTGTGGGTCCATTATACTATGTCTCTGTATGTATGAGCTCCATCCATGCATGTGTCTGTATGTATGTGCTCCGTCCATGCATGTGTCTGTATGTATGTGCTCCATGTATGCATATATCTGTGTACATACGTGCCTGTACATATGTGCTCTGTATATACATGTATCTACATGTATGTGCTCTATGTACAAACAAAAATGAGCTGAAGGCTGCTATCCAAGCAACCTGGGCTTCCATAACACCTCAGCAGTGCCACAGGCTGATCGCCTCCATGCCACGCCGCATTGATGCAGTAATTGATGCCAAAGGAGCCCGACCAAGTATTGAGGGCAATTACTGATCATACATTTCAGTAGGACGACATTTCTGATTTTAAAATCATTTGTCAAGTTGGTGTAATAAAGTATTCTAATTTACTGAGATAATGACTTTGGGGTTTTCATTGGCTGTAAGCCATAATCATCAACATTAACAGAAATAAACACGTGAAATAGATCACTCTGTGTGTAATGACTCTATAGAATATATGAATTTCACTTCTTGTATTGAAGAAATTAAATAAATTAACTTTTTGACGATATTCTAATTTAGTGAGAAGCACTTGTAGATAGTACAGCACCATCGGCACACCAAAGAAAACCGTTGACACGTGTTTTGCTGTAACCACAGCTTCGTCAGGAGATCAAATTGATTAGTGCCAAATACAAGCAAGTAAAAAAATGCCCCTAAAGGTGGAAAACCCCTTTAACATGGGAAACTGTATTGTTTATGGATGACCATATGAATGAAAATCATCATTTTTTTCAGGATGAAATACGGTTTATTTTTCTTATGCTGCTCTGAACCCGGCCTAAATGGGAGTCACAGATGTTTGTGTCAAACTGATCCATTACCTGATCCCATGATTATATGGATAGTACCGTACCATCGGCACACCAAAGAAAAATGTCTACACCTGTAACCACAGCTTTGTCACTGTCAGATGCTGGATTTCTCCTGTCGTTGTTACTTGCACTGCTTTTACAGTATACATAACCCCCGCTGTGATCATGCAGGATGCGGCATCTCTTGGCTGATGTGCTCGCTTTCCCATTGTATTCATGTCACACACATAATTCATATCCCCACTGCGACACAACTTCCTCACACTTGTAAACATTGTTTGCAAGTAATAGGTGTATATAGTGTGCAGCCATTAGCCGACCAGTCTGCGGCATCTCCGTGCAGAGTGACAGGTCAATGGGGTTTTATTAGAAGACAATGGTGGAAATGCGAAGATGCCTGGGCGTTGGCTCTTATGGACACAAGCCAAGAACTTCATATGTGGTAAAAATAAAAAGACCAGGATTACTGAAAAAAGCATCTGGATGTAATATTTAGCTTACACTGAGAATGGATACACCCAACCTTCTCCTCCCCACTCTGCATCTACGTCTGCATACCCCCAAAATGGTATTCAGGGGTTCCGAAGAGTTTAAGATATGAACCATCGGAATCTTTAACCTTTCCGTCAGTGTAGAGGTGGGAATATAAAGAGGCTTCTTCACATAATGGATGGCCTTGTAGATGCGATGGCCCAGCACTTACCAGCATAGAGAGTGGCAGATGATCTACAAAATGGAAGGGTATGGTTGGCTTTAGTTCACCGTATGGCCAAAGATTAAATCCCTCACAACAATCCAGATAAAAAATCCAGGAAAGTCATATCTGGGCTGAATTCTGCTTTCAGCTAGACTCTTCAGGTTGGACTAAAAGGACTGTTGAGATTTCTTGTCCATCTGGCAAACTTTGCCGCACTTTTCTGAAAGCATGTAGCCAATTGGCCCTGAAACGAGTAATATCATAGTGTTTTTGGGCACTGCCATTTAACTGTATGCCACGTCTGGTCAGGTATTTGATTGCTGTGTCTTAGTTCTCAGCTGCGAAGGTGACATTTTGGGTGGGCTCATAACTCATAGAATTATTATAATACGTGTACTGTCTGTATTCAAGTAATGTCCATACACATTAGAGGAAAGTCAAAGCCAAATCAGTCGATTTTGGTGGGACCACCTTTCAAATTTATGTGTATGGGGAAAAAGGATGAGGCATGTTGCGTTTTGAGGTGAAGGCAAGACACAGACAGGTGGAAAACCATGCATGCTCTGAGACAAGTGAGGGGCTCTGGGAGTGTATAGGAGTAAAAGATGTTCACTCTAGAAATACTGAAGGTATATAGACTCCACCAAGATTTTTAACCCCACAAATATCCTGCTTTTTCTCATATTGAACCCATTTCTTATCTAGTTGATAGAACAAGCCAGGAGCGGACACAGACAGAAGAGGGCGCTTGTGCATGTATAATATATGGGCCCTTTGCTGTCCAGTATCTCATCATAATGCCCAATTATTCCTACTTTGGAGGTGGTTGTAGACCCCTTACCTCTTGGGCAATTGTGTGACTGCACAGGTTGCACCAATGGTGTGTCCACCTGTAAGAAGGTGGACATGCTGCCCACATTCCCCCTTAAAGACACATGAGTTGATGTAATGTGTATTGTGCCATGCATTATTAATGGCGGTGTTGTACTTTGCTCGACAGTAGGGAGCGTTAGGGTCAATGTTTGGGACTAGCCAGATTGGGAGGGGCTAAAGTGAAGGGACAGAGACATTTTCCTGTCATGGGGTCAGATATGGCCCAGCCTGCAGCAGAAGCAGACCTATGCTCTGATAAGTAAGCAGAATCACATTATGTGGGTGTCCCTGAAGTGAGAGGAGACCGAGGGAACGGATAGCGAGATCCAGGAAAGAGGCAAGAAAAGTGACAGAATGTGTGAGTGATTTTTCAGAGACCGGATTTGGAGCATGAAACCTAACAACGCATTACCGAGCTTGCTAATCCAGAAGGTAACGGGTCTGAAAAGAGCAGGGAACGTGAGATATAGAGAGTGCCCCGGGTCAGTTCCAAGGTGTTAGCCAGTAGAAAATCTGAGTAGCAACTATAGTGACCAAGTAGCTCCCCTAAGGGGAAAAGGACTCGGAACTGCGGGTTGAAGTACAGAACTCTCACTTACTAACTGTAGTACCGTTGTTGGGGACTAGGAAAGTTCCTGAAGTACCGTGCTGGATGGTGGTGAAGACAGAGAACTAAATAAGGAAGGATAGAGAAAATGTGTATTTAAATGTTCCATGTATTAAGAGAAACGTTCATGAAGTTCTGCACCCGCTATGTGTTGTATATAATTCCCACCAAGTTATTGTAGATTGTAAGCTCTCACGAGCAGGGTCGTTTTATTTTGCTTTAATTATTGTATTGTTAACGTTGTTACTTATGACTTGTGTTTTGAAACTGTTAAACTGTAAAGCGCTGCGGAATATGATGGCGCTATATAAATAAAGATTATTATTATTATTGTTCAGTTAAAGACTGTTCCTTTCTAAGTGGTGTTCTCCGTCATTGTACACTGTAAAGGGTATGCCACACTAAACAATATCGCTAACGGGATCGCTAAAAAACGTCACTATTTAGCGATCCCGTTAGCGATGTTGTTCAGTGCGGCAGCTTCCAGCGACGAGCTTCCTGCTGTGATCTCGCTCGTCGCTGGAATCGTTCCGGACCCTATTTTCTCGTCGGCGCTCCCGCTGGGTAAGTATCTTATTGCTGTGTGGCACCTTTTCTTAGCGATTTAGCGGTACTTTTGTACCGCTAAAGTCGTTAAGAAGATCGCTAACGGCGATAGCGTCGTTAACTATATCGCTAACTGCGGCAGCATTTAGCGATATAGAAACAATCCCGCTAGCGATCGCATTAGTATGCGTCGTTATAGTGATCGCTAGCGGGATTGTTTAGTGTGGCAGTACCTTAAGACTGGGTCCTGGCCAGCCGTATTAACTGGCATCATGCGGCCTGCAAGGGTGTGACGCCCCTGTAGCTAAAGTCCAGACACCCAACCAGGAGCCCAATCTTCAATTAGCGTGTCGGGGTGTGAAAGGCTAGTACCTCGTCAATAGCTATCGCCCTGCGCCACTTTATACACCCTTGGATCAAGCCATCCAAAGTAGTACATAGAAGACAGGGGTCCCATAGCATAAATTAGAAGCAAGACCCTTGTAAGAACTGATTGATAGAAGCACACATGTATCCTCCTTTGAAGAAAAGCCCTAGTGACTCACGACTGCACTCCTTGTTTCCGGTGGAGAGGACATCCATGCGCAAGTTCTTACTACCCATAAAAATGGAGATGAGGCAGGCCATTCTCCAGGGATTAAAAAGCATTGCGAGATGGAGGGAATTGTCTGTCTAAACATGTTTTTTAAGCACGACGTTGAACAAATGGCATAGTAGACCTCGTAAAGTATATACAATATTTATTTAGTGTATAGTGTTCATCTCAGTAATGCATAGACTGATATATTAATATCCAATAGTTGTTTTATTTGCTTTCTGAGCACCAGTATTACATAGTAGTCAAGTGTGCATGTTATTCCAATTTACAGACAAGATCGGGTTATTAGAAGCAGGCAGTAAGCACTTCCCGAAATCATCAGCATATAACAGAAGCGGTCACAGACAGCTGGCGGTCACAGTGCACAGGCCCCAAATGCTAATTTCATGAGCGTGAGATGTTGGTTCTGAGTAATCTCCTTAGTGTTCTTAAAAATCCTTCACAAATTTAAGAGGAGCTGAGGCAGCTGTCACATCGGTCCCTGGTGATTAAAGGGCCAAAAGCCCTTTCTAGCTCATAAGAAGACACCAGGATAAAAAATAGCTCTTGGTATCTGGAAGCTTTGATATGGACCTTCCACTGGGCCCACACCTCTGCTACACCGGTCACGGGTGGAAATAATCACCATAGTCTTTTATGTGCAATCTAATGGACAGTAAAGGCCCAATACACATCAGATAGGTGTTAGTTGAACAATCGTTCCTCCAACAGCCATCTCTTCCCAATGATCAGGAACTCTCATTCTCTTCTCGTCTTACCGGAGTGGACCTATCTTAGAGAGACGCTCTTATTATCATCTGGCGGAGGCTTATCTCCAGGGAGAACAAAAGGGTCAGCCGCTGAAATTGAGCAGGCCGGTACCTTCTCTCTCCCAACAACGGGAGGCCCCCATGCATATGAACTTTGTGCAAGTTAATTTGCCATAAATGGGGACTAATTTGAACAAGATCTCATCATATTTTGGTTTGGCTGACTGTGGTCTAATGTGTATGGGCTCTTTAAGTGCCATCAATTTTCACTTCCCCCATGTCTGAAGGGCCCATTTGTAGCTGCCTGGGATGCAGAAATCGTGTATTCGGCCTGATTCAGCTCAGTCCATCTTGAGGACAGCAATAATATAAATCTTAGTTCTGCTCACCACGGATCGATTTTTGGTAATTTTACTACGCATTCTTTATTCATTTCATACATTCTTACAGAATTCATTCAGAACGCCTGTGATAATATTAAAGCAAACATGTATACAAAGATATATATCTTAAAGCAATAAGGCATAAAAGTGACCTGCTGCTTATGTTCCATTCAGTGAGGAAAGCAGAATATACCAACATTACATTTCTAGTGCAGATTATGCAACATCATACATTATAGATAGCTCAAAAGTTGACCAACTCATCCTAACTCTTTCACATGTCCAACTCAACTGAGCTGTATTCAAAATGGCCGTTCTCAATAACACGGAGAGGACGGGTAATTTACAGTACAAGCATTGTCAGGGTGCCCTGGGTGCTGAGAGCCAAGTGAATGCCAACAAGCCACTTTGACTCACGTAAGGCTTCAAATATAGGATGAGGACAGAAAACTCCTCCTTGGCCTTGGGTGTAGGAAGCATCACTAGGGCTTTGTTTACTCTAACATTTCCATCCTACTGAAATGTGTGTGGCTCCAGGCTCTTGCATATTGTATGTATTGTCACCATGTGGTAGACATAGTTTCTTCTGTGTATTGTTTTGCCCAGACTTTGGTATAATAGGTCATTCTTATCTTATCTTCAACCATGTACATTTACTGCCACCCTCATGAGGAGCTCTGAGCTTCTAAAACATAAGTAACTTGGATATATTGAAGCAGACACTGTGCCTTTAGAATAAGTTGTTCAGGTTAGTATCTTATCATGACGAATGTTCCCATGAAGGACATCGAGTTTGTGAGTGTGCAACAGGTTTGGTTTACGGACAAGAATTTTGAAGCTCAAGAGCATTTATTCGGCAGACCCCTTCTGTCGCCTTTTGGATGGTGGGACTAGATGTCTGGGCAACTCTGGAGGAAGCCCATGCCCATCCAGTTTAACTTCAATCAAATGACTTGCTAAAGCAAACTCTTCATCATCCAGCATGCCATCACGATCAACATCGGAAAGTTTCCATATCTTGCCTAGGACAGAGTTGGGTAACTTGGTTGTTATCATCCAGTTCTTTGCCTTTGTGCCAGTTAATTTGCCATCAGTGGGGGCTAGGTTGAAGAAGATCTCATCATATTTGGGTTTGTCTTTTGTAACCACCCAATCCTCATCATCAATGCCTTCTAAGATGCCATCAAAGGAGCCTTCAACAAAAGGACCGTTGTGAGTTCCGTCAAAGGCTCCTCCTTGTACCACATTGTCGGTGGTCTCCAGGTCTTCCTGACGCAGAAGGGGCATCAATTTGGCAATGTCGACTGTTAGCATCTCATCAAGAATATCAATCATATTCAACTTCAGTGAGTGAAATTTGGTGAAGTCGTGAATCATGAGCTGTTCCTGCAGGACGTTAAAAAAGATATAAACATTAGAAAATTGATTGGTCCTGTTTAGAAAAGCCTTTTTCATATACCCTATTAAGGAATTCTGAGTTAATGAAGGATCCTCATCTGTTGGTTACAGTGCAGAGTAGTTACAAAGAATGATAACCTATTGGTTGATCACCATCTAATACTTAATTACCCCGTGGGGGCACTGTGGGGAAACCTTTACCTCCAGGGTTTTCCCATAGTTTACAGCTGATCATTGGTGATCCCAGCAGGGAGAAACTTTGTGAGCAGGTTATTGTCAAGGGAGAGACCCTCATACAAAGTTGGGATTAATGCAGAAAACCCCTTTAAGTATACTTGTCAACTGCTGGAATAAGGGGAGACATCCCAGACCTCTGGAAGAGTCCGAAAATCTCCCAAACAATTCAATACCTGCTTAAAACCTCCCAAAATAGCTGTTTTCTAGGAGGTTTATTCATAAAAGTAGGCAGGTAATGGGGCATAGAAAAACCACCAAAGAGGAATGGAAAGGTCTGGAATGAGTATGGAGGGATATCTTAAGAAAAAGAACATGAATGCTACAGAAATTTGCCGATGGCGTTATTGGATGCCAGAAATAGTTTTCCATCCCGAATGCTGCCAGTGAAAACTTAGCTCAATTCCTATGAATCTTATCTATACGATCTTTGTGTACGTCAAATGTATATCATGCTAGTTTCCGATAGATCACACAGATAAGTAGCAGATACCATCTTTAGTCATCTGCCTTGAATGCATGTGTAATTCTCATACTGGTACCGAAGGCATTACTGTCCATCAAATCTTAAATAGCAAAGTTAGAAAAAATAGAAGTAATAATCTGTGAATCACAAGGCCACTTAAAAGCTTTTTTTTAGAGAGATAGCTACCTGCATTTTGGCACAGTCGGGGAAATCTCCAGGAGAAATATGATGTTCTAGTTGAATCTTGGCATAAATAACCGGTAACTCATTAATCAGTTGCTTCTTCTTGTTTCCTTTCCGGAAGACGGAAGGCATCTCTTTCTTTAAGTAGCTGATGATGTAAGCATGGACCTGCAAAGGTAAACATGTAATGAGAAGTTGTAGCAACCTCTTTCAACGTATATTATTAATTTATTATTATAATACCAAAATTCTATAAAAGATGACCAATTGCAAAAATGAAATTGAGTCTACCTCTTTGAGATAATTCATGCTACCATCCCTCGATTGGTGGTCCAGAACATCCAATTCGGCCTTTACAAATGCCCCCCCCCTTCCATACACCTTAGAGGGCTGTGGACCAAACAATGGTGCAGCTATCTCGGCCATCTCTCCCATACACAGGCTTGCCTAGCCAAGCGTTCCTGTGTTCCTTATGAGAGCGTTGCTGTCAGACATCTTTGGCAAAGATTTTCGGGAGGACAAAAGGATCATCAGTCTGAAATTGGACATGGTGTATCCTCAACTTCCCTGGCGTCATCTATCCAGGGTCCTCATACAAATAAAACTGTCAGTCGAACCTGTCGATAGCAGCAGGTTTGGCAAACGTTAGTCTAGTATGTATGGGGAGCTTTAGGTGAAGTGTGGTGTTGTCCTCAGGGTATTCTCCTTGTCTTTGATTTACTAATTTGGGGATGGTGCTTAGATAGATTCCTCTGGTTCACACCACCCATGATTAAAAAGATGAATGGAGAATATTTAAACTATGGTCTCCCATTTTGTTGGGCCCCATAACGACTGTGTGAGCTGCACAAGTGAGTCGCACGAACCAGGGCTTATGGGGTACTCGGCACCGAGCCCGTTGATGTCTATGGGGAATGTCACGGGTAGCACAGCTCGGTCCGTGGCCCTGGGGCTCACTGAAAAGGGGGATATTTACAGGGGATGATAGAAAATGTTCGTGTAATTTGTCGTGACGCCACCTGTAGTACCTGGTCAGGGTGACCAGCGCTGCTGTGCAGGTCCTCTGGAAGGGATGGTGTTGTGCAGCTAGGTGATAAGTCTTCTACAGGTAAGACTGTGTCCTCCCAGGGTAGGTAGATGTGAGATAGAGCAATGGTGCAGAGGGATGTAGCAGAGTGGAGTGTGCGACGGAGTAAAAATGCAGGAAACAGTTCTGGCAGTTTCAAAGATTTACTCACAGTCTGTTGATCACACAGATTCCAGCCGGCACTGTGTCCTTCCAGTGAGTAGTCCAGCAACTCTTAGATATATTGGTCACACTTCCAAAGACTCCCTTTATGTTCCTTTCCGGCTTCTTGTGCTATACTCCTTACTCCTCTCTGCACCTCCCTACCACAGAGCCCTCAGACAAGGCAGTATTGGACCCTTTCAGTTACCAGACCAGTCCGGTGGTGTACCAAGCCACTTTGTATGAAAGTTCTGGACGTACTTGATCCCTAGGCTGCCCCCGGATGAGATTATGGTAGCTAGTGGCCCTTGAAGAGTCCCACTAGACGTGGTGTTACTAGTGGCGATAAACTGACCCACTAGTCTAGGAACCGTCTCCCGATGATTGCCTGGTCCTCCTGCTCCCAGGAACGGGCACAGTCTCAGTGCTGTATCAGCCCAGGACCCCTTCGCTCCCTTCAGTTCGGCTCCCTGAGATGAACTCAGGAGAGCTGCAGGCCAGGCCAGTACCCACACACTGCCTGCCTGTCTCTTACTGAAACTCTAATCTAACACGCTGCAGCCTAATGCTGCAACTGACTCCACCCACCCAACTCTACACCCTTTACTAACCAGCCTGAAGCTCAGCACTGGCATGATGTGTGTGGATGCGGTGATGGAGTCAATAGGGTGCTTCCTCCTTACCTGAGAGTCAGGTGTCACACCGCTGGGTGCGATGCAACATCTCTGTGGCGACTGGACCCTCAGGGCGCCACACAAGCTCATGTTAGAATCGACCGTAATAACTCCGTGTAACTCATATGTAAAGGTAATTTCTGTGACTTGGACCCTCCTCCCTCGCACACAGCCTCATTTATTGTCTTCACTTTTTGATAACCTTGCTTTTGGCTCTAAAAAGAAAAGACATGTGTCTGACACTTGTGGTGTCTCTGCTCCTTCCACGTCATGGTCTTTCTACGAGCATCCTGCTCTCTTCCTGCTAAGGAAGCCAACAGAATTCTCCGGGGTTGGCAGGGAATAACTTGGACTACAACATCAATAGAGAGAATGGTAGGAAGAAGGGGCAGGCTGGAGCGTGAGACATCTAACACTTCAAGAAGAACAGGATGACAGAAAAGCTTTCAGTTTCCTTTGGGACTGACACCATTAATGACACCAACCTGCTTATCTATTTCAGATGAGACAGGAACCATTAAACTGATGAGATAAGATACCATCCACCCCTATTGTTGCCTTCTCTTTGTCTCCATATGTACAACAATATACTGCAGATCTCTAGTTTATGAGCTGCTTTCAGTAGTTTTTGGGTTCCTCATGGAAAAATGTAAGCCCATACACCTTCAAGAACCTGAAGACCTACCTCTTCCGACAAGCCTACAACTACCGATTGACCAAACCACTGCACGACCAGCTCCACCTTCGCCTACTGTATCCTCACCCATCCCTTGTAGATTGTGAGCCGTCGCGGGCAGGGTCCTCTCTCCTCCTGTACCAGTCATGACTTGTATTGTTTAAGATTAGTGTACTTGATTTTATTATGTATACCCATCCTCACATGTAAAGCGCCCTTGAATAAATGGCACTATAATAATAAATAATAATAACCTTCTTTCAGACCCTGCATAAACATATACATGCACACTCTGGTCATGTTTTGAAGGGAGAGTCCGGTAAGCCGTTGTCACACTTTTTCTGTCCTACCTCCCCTGTGAAATAAGAGATCAGATGTTGATCAAAAGCCCCCAATGACATAAATTAGTCACATGGGAAATACACCATGGTCCAAATTATTATACAAATGATATTTTTCTCTGATTTTCCTAAGTGGTCGGTGCAAATGACAGTCAGTCTAATAAAAGTCATCACCCGTTAAGGTATGCATCTTATTTTATTTGAAGAAACCACCCAATGATAACAGTATAATCTCCAAAATGAATAAAAACTCAAAATGCACTGTTCCAAATTATTAAGCACAGTAGAATTTCTGAACATTTGATCTGTTTTAAAGAACTGAAAATGCTCATTTGTGGAATTTGCAGCATTAGGAGGTCACATTCACTGAACAAAAAAGCTATTTACTGTAACTCCAAAACATCCTAACAGGCCAAGTTACATGTTAACATAGGAACCCTTCTTTGATGTCACCTTCACAATTCTTTCATCCATTGAACTTGTGAGTTTTTGGAGAGTTTCTTCTTGTATTTCTTTGCATGAAGCCTCCCAGAGCTGCTGTTTTGATGTGAGCTGCCTCCCATCCTCATAGATCTTTTGCTTGATGATACTCCAAAGGTTCTCTATAGGGTTGAGGTCAGAGGAAGATGGTGGCCACACCATAAGTTTATCTCCTTTTATGCACATAGCAGCCAATGACTCAGAGCCTCTGAGGTATTCTTTGCAGCATGAGATGGTACATTGTCATGCATGAAGATGATTTTGCTCCTGAAGGCACATTTCTGCTTTTTATAAAGTTGTTTCCCCATGATTCCGGCCCAAAACATGACTCCTCCACCTCCTTGCTGACATCGCAGCCTTGTTTGGGACATGGTGGCCATCCACCAACCATCCACTACTCCATCCATCTGAACCATCCAGGGTTGCTCGACTCTCATCAGTAAACCAGACTGTTTGAACACTAGTCTTCATGTATGTCTGGGTCCACTGCAACCGTTTCTGCTTGTGAGCACTGTTTAGGTGTGGCCAAATAGTAGGTTTATGCACCACAGCAAGCCTTTGAAGTATCCTACACCTTGAGGTTCGAGGGACTCCAGAGGCACCAGCTTCTTCAAATATCTGTTTGCTGGTTTTTATGGCTTTTTAGCAGCTGCTCTCTTAATCCGATTAACTTGCCTGGCAGGAACCTTCTGTCAAGATCCCGTCTGGGTTGGAGCCGATGTTACTGCAAACACTAGGGGAAGCAGAGGCAGGTAGCGTAGTCAGATGGCAGCCGGAGGTCGGTACACAGGAGAGCAGTGTTTGTAGCAATGGATCAGGCGGAGAGCGTAGTCAGAAGGCAGGCCGAGGTCGGTTCACAGGAGAGCAGTGTTTGCAGCAATGGATCAGGCGGAGAGCGTAGTCAGAAGGCAGGCCGAGGTCGGTTCACAGGAGAGCAGTGTTTGTAGCAATGGATCAGCAGGAAACGCTTGACTAAAGGCTTGGAGCTCAATAATCTCGCAATGACACACCCACAGGGCCAGGTTTATATAGGGTGTGTAATTGGCAATCAGAGGCCCAATCAAAAGAGCACTAGGTGTAGCCAATCAGGAAGAACAGTCAATGGTATCTGGGTTCAGCAAGGAACTTTGCAGCCAGCAGAATAGCTCAGATGGTAGAGCTGCTGGCCAGTGGACAAGAGGTACTGGGTTCGACTCCTGACAGTACTCCCCTCCTTCCAGGATGGCCTCTGGACATCTCAGGAGCTGGCTTATCCGGGTACCTCTGATGAAAGGCTCTTGTTAGTCTAGGAGCATGGACGTTGTCCCTTGGTTCCCATGAATTTTCCTCTGGTCCGTAACCCTTCCACTGCACCAGATACTGCAGTTTACCTCTGAATTTTCGGGAGTCCAGAATCTTATCCACAATGTATTCTTCTTCACCACGGATCCTTTCTGGTGGAGGAGGTGGCTGAATTCTTCCTGGAAACGGGTTTTCACAGAAGGGTTTGAGCAAGGATATGTGAAACACTGGATGAATCTTTAGATTGTTGGGAAGTTCCAAACGAAAAGCAACCTGGTTAATTTTTGCAGAAATTTGAAAAGGTCCAATGAATTTCTGACCCAATTTGGAGGATGGCACATGTGTCTTAAGGTTTTTAGTGGACAGCCAAACTTTGTCTCCAACCTGAAGAGCAGGGGCACTCTCCGATGTTTATCTGCTGCTTCCTTATATACTTCCTGGGTCTTGAGTAATATCTCTGATAATTCCTTCTGGGATTCCTGTAATTTTGCAAGCCTGTCATTTACAGCAGGAATGGGAGTGTTCACTGGCAGATTAGGGATAAATACTGGATGTACTCCATAATTAGCAAAAAATGGGGTTTGAGATGTAGCGCTATGTATGGAGTTGTTGTAGGAAAACTCTGCTGTTGGTAAATAGTCCACCCAGTCATCCTGAAGATAGGAAATGAAGCAACGGAGGTATTGCTCCAAAGTCTGGTTCGTTCTCTCCGTCTGGCCATTGGACTGAGGATGGAAAGCGGTAGAAAGATTCACCGTGACTCCCAAGGCTGTACAGAAACTCTTCCAAAATTTTGACGTAAACTGAACGCCTCTGTCAGACACCACGCTGTCAGGAATTCCATGTAACCTGAATACCTCTTTGATTATCAGTTCTGCAGTTTTTTCAGCAGTAGGAATTCCTTCAGTTGGAATAAAGTGGGCCATTTTTGTGAGTCGGTCCACTATGACAAGGATGACGGTCATCTGTTTGGAAGGGGGTAGTTCCACAATAAAATCCATGGAAATAGATCCCCAAGGCCTGGATGGAACTGGAAGTGGTTGCAAGAGTCCTAGAGGAGACGATCGTGGGGTCTTGTTTCGTGCGCATGTTAAACAGGTTGAAACATATTTCCTCACGTCCTTCCTACAATTAGGCCACCAAAAGAAACGAAGTAGTAAGTCTTGTGTTTTTGCAACTCCAGGATGTCCTGCCAGTTTAGAATCATGGACATTTTTGAGGACTTCAAGGCGAGAAGATTCAGGTACATATATTTTGTGTTTCTGCATCCAAAACCCCTCTTTGAATGAAAGATCGACGTCTTCCGAAGGATGGTTAAGGAAAGAGTCCTCTTGATATCCATCTTTAATTCTATTACATAGTCCTCTAGAGTGCAATATTCCAAAAAATTTTTAGGGCCTAGAATTGTATCGTCATTACTAGACCTCTCCTCAGGTTCCGAACACATCCTGGACAGGGCGTCAGCCTTGCCATTTCTTGAACCAGGCCGGTAAGAAATTATAACATTGAATCTTGAGAAAAATAAGGCCCATCGTGCTTGTCTTGCAGACAATCTTTTTGCTGTACGGAGGAATTCAAGATTCTTGTGGTCCGTGAGGACAGTCACAGGGTGATTGGCACCTTCCAAAAGATGTCTCCATTCGGAGAAGGCAACTTTAATGGCTAACAGTTCTTTATTACCGATGTCGTAGTTCTTTTCTGCAGATGACATGGTGTGGGAAAGAAACGCACATGGGTGAAGTTGCATTTTGTCCCCAACTCGCTGAGACAGAATGGCTCCCACTGCAGAGTCCGAGGCGTCCACTTCGACAGTAAATGGCAATTCAGGATTTGGGTGTACTAACAATGGAGCAGACGTAAAAAGAGTTTTCAATTTGTCAAAAGCCTCCTGTGCCTCCGGAGACCAGAAAAATGCTTTGGTCTTTTTTGTTAGTGTAGTAATTGGTAGTATGATCCGTGAAAAGTTCTTTATAAATTTTCGGTAAAAATTTGCAAATCCTATGAAACGCTGGACGTCTTTTAAATTTCTTGGAACAGGCCAGTCCACTACAGCATTGATTTTGCCGGGATCCATGCTCAGACCTTCTGGGGAGATGATATATCCCAGAAATTGGATACTGGTTTGTTCAAACTCACATTTTTCAAGTTTAATGTAAAGATGGTTCTCCTGTAGTCGTTCCAAGACTAACTGGACGTGCCTGCGATGCTCTTCCAAGGTGTCTGAAAATATAAGAATGTCATCGAGATAAGCCACAACGAATTGGTCCAAGAAATCTCGAAATACATCATTAATAAAATGTTGAAAGGTGGCTGGGGCATTGCTAAGACCAAAGGTCATAACCAGAGATTCAAAATGTCCATATCTCGTTCTGAAGGCGGTCTTCCACTCATCTCCTGGGCGAATCCGTATGAGGTTGTAAGCCCTCTAAGATCCAGCTTCGTAAAGATTTTCGCAGAACGGAGTCTCTCAAATAGTTCAGGAATCAAGGGTAGCGGGTAGCGATTCTTGACAGTGATATTATTCATCTCTCTGTAGTCAATACATGGCCGCAGAGTGGAGTCTTTCTTTTCAACAAAGAACAGGGGTGCCCCAGCTGGAGATGTGGAAGGTCGAATAAAGCCTTTCTCTAAATTTTCATCCAGGAACTTTCTTAATACCTTCAATTCAGGTTCGGAAAGATTGTAAATCCGTCCAAATGGAATGGTTGCTCCTGGCAGCAATTCAATGGGACAGTCGTAAGGACGGTGAGGAGGTAATTGATCTGCTTTCTTCTTACTGCAGACATCAGAGAACTGCTGATATTGAGGTGGTAGTTTCT
The DNA here is from genome assembly GCA_033576555.1 of Oophaga sylvatica. Lineage (NCBI taxonomy): Eukaryota > Metazoa > Chordata > Amphibia > Anura > Dendrobatidae > Oophaga > Oophaga sylvatica. Next base: position 27,546,588 of record JARQOD010000008.1, on the reverse strand, counting down.
CTTCCTTCTCATGCGAAATCTCAGAGATTTGGACTTGTTGGAGAAACAGGGGGTTCCTTATGACAATTATTCTTACAGTAGTCAGATGGAAAGGTGATGGTCCTTGATGCCCAGTTGATAGAAGGGTTATGGACTGAAAACCAGGGATCCCTAGAATAACCGGAAATTTCGGAGATGAGATAAGGTGGAAACTGACAGCTTCATGATGATCCGGTTCGATACAAATCTCCAGTTCGATTGTCTCATGCGTGACAGGTCCAGAAGACAAGGGTGATCCATCCACCGTTTCCATTTCAATTGGTGTGGATTTGGTCCTACTGGAAATATTATTATCACGTGTAAATTTTAAGTCCATAAAATTCCCTCCTGCTCCCGAATCCAACAGGGCAGAGCATTGTATTTTTTGGGTGCCCATTACAACCTGAATGGGGATTACAAAATGAGATGATGTAGTATGTATTTTGTCTATTTCTGGCGTTACTGATGAGATAGTCTGCAAGATGGAATCCGACTGCTGAGAAAGGTCCATATTGCTGGCAGACCTGTTGTTGGTAAAGGCTATAGTCCTTTTGTTAGGACAGTTGATGGCATAGTGTCCAGTGTCCCCACAATAGAGGCAGAGATGTTCTGCACGTCGCCTCTCCTTCTCCTGTGCAGAGAGTGGTCTTCGGATGACGTCGATCTGCATCGGTTCAGACACGCCTTGCGTCTTTTCTTGGTGGTCCGATGCTGAAAATGAGAAGCCAGGGCTATTCCCAAGTGCTCGCAGTCTCTCCTTTCTCCTTTCAGTAAGTCTCTGGTCAATCCGGATACGTAGTTGAATAAAGTCCTCCAACTGGTCAGGGGTCTCAACCCTGGCAAGCTCGTCTTTCACTGGTTCTGATAACCCTCGTCGAAATTGACTTCTCTGGGCCGCTGGATTCCAGGTGGTGTCGGCCACCCAGCGACGGAACTCCGATGTGTATTCCGCAACAGAGCGACGTCCTTGGCGCAAATTATGTAATTTGGTTTCTGCTGTGGCACAGCGGTTTGGGTCATCAAAAACTTGATTCATAGCTGCGGTGAAGGCTTCCAGGTCATTAAGGAGGTCATAGTCCTTTTCTACATAAGGTGAAGCCCAAGCAAGAGCTTCATCCGTCAGGAGATTTATCATGAAAAAAACTTTCTTCCTCTCACTGGTAAAGGGAGCAGGTTGCATCTGGAAGTATATGCGGCATTGATTGAGGAATCCTCGGTACTGCTTGCGATCCCCACTGAACTTTGCAGGCAGCGGCAGCCGCGTTTGATTCGGACCCTGAATTGCGCACGTCCAGAAGTTGTTTTTGTAGCTCAATTACTTCCTGTTGTATCGCCGTGAAATCAGTTTGTAACTTGGCATATTTTCCTTGAGAGTCAGTACAAAAACTTTGAAGCTCCGTAACTTGCCGTCTCAGGGTGTTCACAGCGGACTCCATTTTGGCGCGAGATTATTCTGTCAAGATCCCGTCTGGGTTGGAGCCGATGTTACTGCAAACACTAGGGGAAGCAGAGGCAGGTAGCGTAGTTAGATGGCAGCCGGAGGTCGGTACACAGGAGAGCAGTGTTTGTAGCAATGGATCAGGCGGAGAGCGTAGTCAGAAGGCAGGCCGAGGTCGGTTCACAGGAGAGCAGTGTTTGCAGCAATGGATCAGGCGGAGAGCGTAGTCAGAAGGCAGGCCGAGGTCGGTTCACAGGAGAGCAGTGTTTGTAGCAATGGATCAGCAGGAAACGCTTGACTAAAGGCTTGGAGCTCAATAATCTCGCAATGACACACCCACAGGGCCAGGTTTATATAGGGTGTGTAATTGGCAATCAGAGGCCCAATCAAAAGAGCACTAGGTGTAGCCAATCAGGAAGAACAGTCAATGGTATCTGGGTTCAGCAAGGAACTTTGCAGCCAGCAGAATAGCTCAGATGGTAGAGCTGCTGGCCAGTGGACAAGAGGTACTGGGTTCGACTCCTGACACCTTCCTCATTCTGCCTTTATCAGCACGAACACGTCTGTACTCAGAATCAGCCACAAATTTCTTAACAGTATGCTTAAGTTTTCGGGAAATATCTAATGTTTTCATCCCTTGACCAAGGCATTGCAGTATTTGATGCTTTTCAGCAGCAACGAGATCCTTTTTCTTTCCCATGTTACTTGAAAACTCTGGCCTGCTTAATAGTGTGGAACATCCAGTTTTCCTTTAATTGGGCTCACATGGCAAACTAATTATCACAGGTATCTGAGATTGATTTCAGTGATCCCAAGAACCCTGAGACACAATACCATCAATGGGTTTCATTTACAAAAAAAAACAAAAAACGCTATGACACTTAAAACCAATTTGCATAATAATTTGGAACATGGTGTAGGTGGGTTTGGCACCGTGAAGTTCCTTTTTCCTTCTTCATTTTAAGCCTTAAGCCATGGATCTTTGGGATCTATACCAAATACTTTGGGAACCATAAAGTCGATAAAGTAGTAATTGGAACGTTGTACAGATCCAATGGCCATGCCAATGTTAGAAACTATTTATTACCATCCTGAAGATGCATTATGACATTTTAAGAAATTCCTTTTCAGTGTTAGACCTCATTCACGCGTCCGATATTCTCTTATGAGTGCTATCCGTGGAAAAATGTGGAGACGTGCAATTTTGATCCGAACGTCGCAAACAAAATCGGCAATGAAAGTCTATGGGTCCGTTAAAAAATCAGATGACATCTGAGTGAGGTCCGATTTTCAATGACTGCCAGAAAGGAGAAGGTGGAGAAACTTTTGTTTTTTTGTTGCCACCTATTAGAAAAACTGATCAAAGACTGATCAAAATAATTAGTCCGTTTTTATTATACGTGAAAAATACTGATGTGTGAATGAGGCCTTCAGCTGGGAGGTCCATCATTGGGATCCCTTGACTATGTGAACTGTAAATGGGCCTTGTTAATTGTTCAGCCTTTATCAGTTGCCAATTGGCAACTTTACTCTTTCCTTGATATACCTTAACTTTTATTTGTTACCGCTGTCCAAGCAAGGATGACTACTAAGTGGCCAGCGAGAGCTAAAAAGGTTACAGTGGGTCTATTTTTGGATAGCTTTGGGCAAGTTCAATGTCGTTGGGCACCATCAGACTACTCTAGAGGAAAGGTATTGAATGGCATTGAGGACAAGTTGATTTTGGCTAAGTTGGTTCTCTACTCCTGTTTCTTTAGCTATAAACATGGATGTTTAGATGCCATAAATGTGTGGAAGGAAAGATATTTCACTCAGCTCCAGGTCTTGCATTCATATCTGATTTATTACCAGACCTTGCCCTGAAGAACAACCTCAAGAAGACCATAAATTCTGCCTTCTTTCCTGCGCTCGTTCTAGTCCCTTGACCTGTACTGTACTCATAAACAAAACCCTTGGAGATGTTGAGATCACTAAACAAACTAAATGTGTACGGCTCCTCAAATAGAATCCATATCCTGACGTGACAAACTTATTGTGGGAGCCATCCAAAAACTCTTCATTGGCTCATTGAAAGGTAAGACGTGAAGAAAACCAATGAAAAAAGGAACATGCAATAATTTCAAGACTTTGAGTATCGTGAATATTGTGTTTCCTGTCGAAAAAGCGTTTTGCAGTTCATTCACTGTCCAAAGGAAGCCAAAAATAAATCTTGGCACTGTCAACATTTATCAAGCTGCAGATTGGGGCCTATTGAGTATTTGGGTCAGAATTGGATCCTGACAATTATGCCTAACTGCCAAACTCACCGTATGTTTGTTATAGGCAAAGTAATGCAATTACTTTTCCGCTTACCCCTTGCCCCAGCCTTGGATATTCTTCATATGTGGCTTGTGCTGTCTAGAGTTTGCACTACGCCTTTAGTCTGGACTGATTAAGACTTTATTACTTCATCTTAGCGCAGACAGAACCATGCCAGCCCTACCCCCCTTAAAACGGTTTAACAGATGTTCCTGCACCAAGATTATATACACCTCCCTCCCTCGGTGAGGAAATCTCATACACTGCTCTCATTAATAGGACAAAGCAGGGGGACACGGCGAGAAGGTGACAGGAAGAGATAAGGAGGTTCTAATGTTTCCAGGCAGTCTCTGGAGCCATCGACTAGCTTCCCAATGTAATCATACAGGCACGTACTTAACATATGCCCCCACCCCTCCGTCAACAAATAGACCTCCTAATTATTGTTTTTGGGTGGAGTGTTCCAATTACGAAAGATCCTGTGCAACAATAAATTCTTGAAGATGAAAATGGCAAACCCAGGTGCATCTATAAGGAAGAAGATGGAGACTGGGTAGAAGCCAACCAGAGCCCCTTACACATTAGACAGTGGATGGTTGAAGATTGTTTGGCTGATGGCTATCTCTCCTGTCTTCCGCATACGCTGAATTGCCAGCTTGTTAGACTCTTCTCGCAGTGGCTTAACTCCCAGAGAACAAAAGTATCGTCCTAGGGAAATCCAACAGGCCAGATCCTTCTCTTCGGAAGCCACCATACTCATTTGGGAGATGATATTGGTGTGCAGACTCAAGTCTAGTATGTATGGGGGCCGTTAGACTGCACTCATCCGATTTCACCATCATACAAAGCTTCTTTCTCCTCCTGGATTGATCTTTCACTTTTAATTCATGGGTAAAATCTATATTTAGTGATGACAGATTTTCACAATACTAAGATAGAAAATGACAGTTGGTGCTTCTAAAGTTCTATGGAAGGGGAGGAGCTAGAGGCCAACACAGAAAGGCCACTGCATTTCTCCTGAAATTACAGTAACACTTTAAATCCACAGGAGATGACAGTTGGTGCTTTTAAAGTTCTATACAGAGGGGAGGAGCTAAAGGCAGATTCAAATATTTGGTTGCAAGTTCTATTGAAACAACAGTTACACTTTAAATTTACTGCCTATACAAGCAAAGGTTACACATCTGTACTGGTGAACGCAGCAGTGCTGAGAAATTACCTATAGGGGGCACTAGTGGGGCTTGTGCCCTATGTCCTTGATGCCAGTGAGGATAGACACAATCCCTTTAAATTCAGGACTGGGGCAGCAAGCTAAAAAAAATACCTATCTACACATAGAGGTGACCAACATGGATGGACACAAAGAATTCTGAGCCACAGTGGGAAAGAAACTATTTTGCAAATTTGCTGCATGGAAAATAGAGGCAGATAGTTTTCCATAAAGTTTTGGTCCAAGTCTCACTATTCTCAATATTTCCTCACTTTCCTGATTTTTCCTTCCCACCTCAGTCTTTCCATGTATTTCAGTCCTTCCCGTTCTTACCTCTCCATTTCTCCCCTCGCCCTCTCCATTTCTCCCCACTCCCTCTCCATCCTTCCCTGTCTTACCTCTCCATTTCTCCCCTCTCCCTTTCCATCCCTACCTATCTTACCTTTCCATTTCTCCCCTCTCCTTCCTTCCCTGTCTTACCTCTCCATTTCGCCCCTCTCCGTCCTTCCCTGTCTTCTCCATTTTGTTCCTCTCCCTCTCCATCCTTCTCTGTCTTATCTCTCCATTTCTCCCCTCTCCATCCTTCCCTGTCTTATCTCTCCATTTTGCTCCTCTCCCTCTCAGTCCTTCCCTGTGTTACCTCTCCATTTCGCTCCTCTCCCTCTCCGTCCTTCCCTGTCTTACCTCTCCATTTCTCTCCTTTCCGTCCTTCCCTGACTTACCTCTCCATTTTGCCCCTTTCCCTCTTTCCCTCTCCATCCTTCCCTGTCTTACCTCTCCATTTCGCTCCTTTCAGTCCTTCCCTGACTTACCTCTCCATTTCTCCCTTTCCCTGTCTCCCTCTCCATCCTTCCCTGTCTTACCTCTAAATTTCTCCTCTCTCCCGCTTCGTCCTTCCCTATCTTACCTCTCCATTTCTCCCCTTTTCCTCTCCTTCCCTCCATGTCTTACTTCTCCATTTCTCACCTCTACCTCTCCGTTCTTCCCTGTCTTACCTCTCCATTTCCCCCTCTACGTCCTTCTCTGTGTTACCCCTCCATTTCTCCCCTCTCCCTCTCCATCCTTCCCGGTGTTACCTCTCCATCTCTCCCTCTCCGTCCTTTCCTGTGTTACTTCTCCATTTCTCCCTCTTCCTCTCAATTTCTCACCTCTCCCTCTCTGTCCTTCCCTGCGTTACCTGTCCATTTCTCCCTCTCCCTCTTTTCCCCTCTTCCTCTTCGTCCTTCCCTGTGTTACCTCTCCATTTCTCCCTCTCCATCCTTCCCTGTGTTACCTCTCCATTTCTCCCCCTCCCTCTGTGTCCTTCCCTGTGTTACCTCTTCATTTCTCCTCTCTCTCTCTCTCTCTCTCTCTCTCTCTCCGTCCTTCGTTGTATTACCTCTGCATTTTTCCCTCTCCTTCTCTGTCATTCCCTGTATTACCTCTCCATTTCTCCCTCTCCAGCTCTGTCCTTCCCTGTGTTACCGCTCCATTTCTCCCTCTCTCTCTGTCCTTCCCTGTGTTACCTCTCCATTTCTCCCTCTCTATTCCTCTTTGTCCTTCCCTGTATTACCTCTCCATTTCTCCCTCTCCGTCCTTCCCTGTGTTACCTCTCCATTTCTCTCTCCGTCCTTCCCTGTATTACCTCTCCATGTCTCTCTCTCTGACCTTCCCTGCATTACCTCTCCATTTCCCTCCTCTCTCTCCCTCTCCGTCCTTCCCTGCATTACCTCTCCATTTCTCCCTCACCCTCTCTGTCCTTCCCTGTGTTACCTCTCCATTCCCCCCGCTCTCCCTCTCCTTGCTTTCCTGCATTACCTCTCCATGTCTCCCTCTCCCTCTATGTCCTTCCCTGTGTTACCTCTCCATTCCCCCTCTCCCTCCCTCTCTGTCCTTCCCTTTGTTACCTTTCCATTCCCCCTCTCTCCCTCTCCATCCTTCCCTGCATTACCTCTCCATTTCCCCCTCTCCCTCCCTCTCTGTCCTTCCCTTTGTTACCTTTCCATTCCCCCTCTCTCCCTCTCCATCCTTCCCTGCATTACCTCTCCATTTCTCCCTCTCCCTCTCTCTCCCTCTCCGTCCTTCCCTGTGTTACCTCTCCATTTCCCCCTCTCCCTCTCCATCCTTCCCTGCATTACCTTTCCATTTCTCCCCCTCTCTCCTTCTCTGTCCTTCCCTGTGTTACCTCTCCATTTCCCCCTCTCCCTCTCAGACCTTCACTGCATTACCTCTCCATTTCTCCCTCTCCCTCTCTCTCCCTCTCCGTCCTTCCCTGTGTTACCTCTCCAATTCCCACTCTCCCTCTCTCCCTCAGTGAGTAAACTCGCAGGAATGTGCTGGCTTTGGGTCACACACCATTTTCCCAGCCTGGATGCCAGAGCCAGAAAGAGAAGCAAATGAAATCATCTAGCATCAGAACAGGCCCGACACCCATGTACGTCCTCGCACCCGCTCCTCTACACCCAAATATAGAATATTCCACATATACCCAGGAGGGTTTTGTCTTTTCTAAAGTGTTGATAAGTGTCCTCGAGTGACAATCAGGAGCAAACCTCAAGGAAATACTACAAAAGTAGGCACAAAGGTGCGGCTGCCATCTTCAAAACTCTCCCAAATGAAGAATTGCGATTTTCCTTTAAGTTCATGTCCCTCACTTATGCCCCTGGTAAAATATGAATAAATTGAATGTGTCCTTACATAGATAGACTGTCAGGGTCAGAAACTTTTAGGGAAACATCTTGTAGAAAAAAAAAATACAAAAACAGTTGTCAGTTTCTTCATACATTACCAGGAGGAGTAACAGAGGAATAGCACAACAAAGAGTTCGAAAGAAAAGCTGCTGTAAAATTAGTATTCCATCATTCTTAAATGGAAAGTGTCACCAGGTTTTTGCCACTTAATATGAAAGCAATGAAAAACTGGGTCTGAACTGAAAAAGTAAGTTGATGTGTATGCAAAATGTAAATGCATATCAAACACATGACCATTATACAGAGAAAACAAAAAACAAGAAACAAATATCCTAAAATAAAACAAAATAAAAATTATATTGCAAAACATGCATGAGGTTGTAATAATAATAATAAGGGTATTTGGTAAACATAATTTTGATCAAAAGAATGTACAAGCCATCCCGCCACGTCAAGGCAACCCTTTGTGGGACAGTCCTAACTCTTGTATTAAAAACCTTTCCACCTGTCAAGTGACAAATGTGAACAAGGACAGAGAGACTGAACCCACCAGTAAAAGCATAGGCCAGACAGGATGGATTTTTCAGCTCAAAAGCAGGGCGGTCACACCCTTATATGCACAAGATGCACTAAGAACTAAATGAAAAACTGGGTCTGAACTGAAAAAGTAAGTTGATGTGCATGCAAAATGGAAATGCATATCAAACACATGACCATTATACAGAGAAAACAAAAAACAAGACCCAGTTTTTCATTTAGTTCTTAGTGCATCTTGTGCATATAAGGGTGTGACCGCCCTGCTTTTGAGCTGAAAAATCCATCCTGTCTGGCCTATGCTTTTACTGGTGGGTTCAGTCTCTCTGTCCTTGTTCACATTTGTCACTTGACAGGTGGAAAGGTGTTTAATACAAGAGTTAGGACTGTCCCACAAAGGGTTGCCTTGACGTGGCGGGATGGCTTGTACATTCTTTTGATCAAAATTATGTTTACCAAATACCCTTATTATTATTATTACAACCTCATGCATGTTTTGCAATATATTTTTTATTTTGTTTTATTTTAGGATATTTGTTTCTTGTTTTTTGTTTTCTCTAAATATGAAAGCAGCATAATGACGGAGCAAAGACGCTGATTCCTACGATTTCACTTACTGGGCTGCTTGTTGTAATTTTGATAGAATCACAGTTTTATAAGCAGACGATTATAGGTACAGGAGTAGCAAACTCGTTGTCATGTAGTCCTCCATATTCATGAGCTCTGTATAACCCCTCCCCCACACTGATTGGCAGCTTTCTGCCTATGCACAGTGTACTCATAAAGCTGCCAATCAGTGCAGTGGGCGGCGTTATACGGAGCTCAGCATTTAGAGCATTGCTAGATCTTCAGATATTTTATCAAAACTGCAGCAAACAGCCCAGTAAGTGATACATTGCTGGAATCACGGTCTTGACTTCTATAAAAGTAGACACTTTTCCCAAAACTTTACACCACCTATTAGATGGCGCTAGTTTTGTCACCCAGAGACACATTTTAAGCCTCACCCCTTTTCCGTTAAAGTCTTACCGCTTTCTATACCCTTTGTGAAATGAGCTGCAAAAAGTCTCTCTAAAAACACAATAAATAGATAAATATTTCTGAAACTTGATGTCATACTATGTGCTACATTTTAGCCATTTTTCCCCAATGTCTGTGCACTGATAAATCAGTAACTTTGCCCCAGACCAGTTCCTATGGGCACACTGCTGGACATCTAGGAGCCTCACATCCTCTGTGTAATCTCTCATAGAGTGATTGTGTGACCTCCATAATTGGACCCACGCTGTTTATACCCTCATAAAAGGGGTCTGCATATTCACTTCTTCCAAACACAGAGTTCTATGACCTGCGCCCCGTGCACTTTCTGGAATAGGATCACTGGGTGTCATTGTCAGCCGGGTTGGGGGTCCCCAGATGCTTTCGGCTGACTCATCAATTGCAACTTTTTAAAAAATCTCAATATTTTGGCGCAAAAGTCCTCCCCTTATACAAGGTGTCAATTCACTTTAAAGGGACATGTCAATAAGAAATCATCAGATGTTCTAGATATTGCACAAGGAAATTCGAAATGTCTTTAAAAAAAAAATTGGAGATTATGTAATCTGACCCATTTCAGGTAAAGGATGTAACATCACTATGTCACCTGAGGTTTGCCGTCTGCCATAAGTGCTGGTTTTGTTGGAGTATAAAACAACTGCAAGCTTATACTGTGGAGGAACTGAATTCAGCAGCCAGGAGATGGCGCTGTGTTTACTGTTATATTTTGCTTATGTGCATGTGGTGTATATTCTATGATGTCTCTTTTCTTTACTTGTGATGAAGTAGATACTAGTTGCTGTACATACCAAGTGAAATGGCTCGTTCTCTTACAATATCTGAGCGCCGATGATTCTGTTGAAAGCCGAAATTCTGCAACAGGTTGGACATCTGACAATGGCAGATCTTCACAAAAATGACAAAAAAAAGAACAATCTAAGAAAAATATTACTAAAAGGAAAAAGCTGTGACTTACCCTAACCAGCCGGGCTCTTTTCACCAGGTCATTGAGTTTACGCAGAGCCGAGTTCCTGGGCAGGTTCTGGATATCTTGGAACAAGTCCTGCTCTTCGAGTTCAAACAGACGCCTGTTGTCGGAGATCATAAGGGGCTCAGACCAGAAGGAGCCGATGTAGACCCGTAGAACTTCGGGCGTATTGAAGACTTTGCCCAATGACCACATCAGGGCACCATACACGCGCATCAACTGCTGGGTCTCCACCATGTCGGCCTTATTCAGGACAACACGTATTTTGTCCTCGTTACCCTTCAGGGCTCTAATGGCCTCAGAAAACTCATCTGAAATCTCCAACTTGTGGGCGTCAAAAAGAAGAATGATACGATCGACTCGCTCAGCAAACCACTGTAGGACGGATGGAAAATCATAACCTAGGAAGAGTGAAGATATTCTCATTAGTCTTCAAAGTTCTAAGAAAGGTTAGAACACTGAAGGACGACGTATTCTATAAGTTGGATGGCAGTTATTTAGGATATGTCATGAACATCGAGGTCCGACAGCTGGTACCATCTCTGATCAACTGTCAGCAGATCTAGGACTGCAGCCCCGCTCCCATTTACTTCAATGGGAGCTAAGGCAGGACGCAAGAACAGCCCCTGTACAGTCTGTGGAGCTGGGGTGTCCCAGGTTTCTGGCGACTACTGGGCTTGGTAACAACTCATCAGTGTGGCTGCCAGTTGTCGGACCGCCACCAATCACCTATCTGATATTGATGTTCTCCTGAATCTGGAGATGTTTTTCGTTCGGTCCTGGGCCTCCCCCTTCCTAAAATATGGCCTCTTCTTCTTTGTATAAAAATCTAGTTTTGTTTTGTTTGTTTTTTGCGCCAAGTGGGCGTGGTCTTCAATGCTTCTCTACAGGTGCCCCCTTTGAGAAGCACACCCAGTTGGATAAAAAGACAAGATTTCAAGATTTGTATCCAGGGAATTGGAGGCCTTATCTCAGGAACGGAGAGGAGCAGACCGGATTTAGAAGAACACGGCGTTTATACCAGGAAAAAAATGACATATTTATGACAAGTGACGAGTTACAGACTGATTTGCAGCATTTCCTAAATTCTTTATGACAAGTGACGGATCCTCTTTAAAATCTCTTGTGGAATCAATGCAATATAAATTAATCCTAAATTATTGACCCCACCCCTTTAGGGCCGCTATAGTCTTTGGGCAGTTGCGCTTGATTCTTACGGTGGGCGACTGCACTCTCCACAAGTTGCCACTGTCATATTTATATGTTTATTCCAAATTTTCTAGATTAGCCCTACTGACGTTTGAAGGGATTTGTGAAGGGAACTAAAATATCTGGATTGAAGAATGATGTTAACAATTTATATATAACAGGACAGCAAATAATTCTGTGATGGATGAGAGCGAAGGACGGTTTATTTTACTGGTAATACGCTTGTATTAATTTGCGCAGATTCTTTTCTTGTTCCAAAACATCTCATCAGGGTAAAAGGATGCAAGTTCTAGACTTATAATCCTGGAACATACTTCTGTGATGTCTGGTACATATCTGGCATCTGCTCCTATGGAAAGTAATTGTCAGGAACACCGCACTGCACTTGCTCACTGAGCCAGTGCGTGTGTCCTGAATAAAACGAACTGTGCCCAAAGATACCTGTGCAGCAGGGCAGCAGAGGTGAAGATGCGTGCTTCAGACCAACAGGACCTGAAGCATGTGACTGCCGGGGCCTTGGCCTAAGCTCCGGAGAGCTAGTAGCTGAAGGAAAACTCCTAGAAGGGTAACTATGGGACAAAGTTACCAAGGGGCATAAACAGAACGGATAGTCAGGACGTAGCCAAGGGGTCATACACAGAGAAGGCAGCGTAGTACAAGAGAAGCAGGCAGAGGGTAGTCAGGACGTAGCCAAGGGGTCATGCACAGAGAGGGCAGTACAGTACAAAAGGGGCAGGCAAAACTCGTAACAGGGACACAGCCAAATCAGAACCAGACAGACGTAACGTAACACAGGTACAAAGCACTGACACAGGCACAGCGGGGTCAAACACACTCAGCCAAGGGTCAGGGTATAAGTGACAGGGAATGGCCCCACAATGAGGCTATAAGAAGCCTCCCAGAATCCCAGAGTGAGGACATCCAGGATAACCCTAAAACCACCTAATCTCAGCAGACCATGACAGTAATGCAAAGGCTGCGTGGGTTGGAAAGTGTTATCATTTAGCTGTTTTATCTATTGTCTAGCACTAGTGGGTGGAATTACTTAAAGGGGATGTCCAGGACTAATGTATATTTTTTACATGGGCCTAAAACCTCTACTAACAGAGACAACTACCTGCCTGTTCTATTCGGCGCCAGGTCAGAGCTCTCACTGACCGCTCCTGCCGGCGATTCTGCTGCTCCACGTTAGCAGAGCAGCTTTTCTTCTTTAGGGCTGCCCTGCTGACGTCATTCTGATACAGCCGGCTCCCTGCAGTTAGGCAGCGGGGAGCCGGCTGTCAATCAGGATGACTTGAGCAGTCATTCCCTGTCACCAGAGCAGAGTGGAAGAGAAGCCAACTCTCTGCTGATGTGATGTCAACGGAAGCCACGGAATCACCGGCAGGAGCTGTTTGTGACCGTTCTGTGCCGGCAGAGATCTACCCACAACAGGCAGGCAGTTAGCACATTTTAATATCTAAGCCAACCCTCATTTCTGTAACGCTGATGTATAAAAAAGAGTGGGGGATTGGTTTAGTTATTGAATTAAACCAGACAGACAGCCCCATTCACACACAGCACTGATGACAAGCCGACATAGGAAATGCTGTGTTGTGTCAAGTACAAGCTAAATATGGATCTGGCGGGATTGGGATAGAAGCCGATAATCTAAGAGTATCTTTGAGAACATATATGGCCATTTTTTACAACCCCTTTACAGCCAGTACCAGAGACATAATAGGACACACTTTGGACCAGATGAAACAATGTACCCATTACTGAATCTAAATATGAAGTTAGAATCTGCAGCTGGAGGAAACCCACACAAACACGTGGAGAACATACAAGCTTGGGCATAGCATAAAACAGCAATCTTATAAGTGGCATACAATAGGTGCGGGCACTGTGACAGATTTGCAGATGGGGCAAGTTATGTGTCTGGGACGGAGTGTTCTTATTACTCAGCTCAGCCTTTCTCCCATATATGAGCCACCACTTCTATAATGCATAATTACACATTACTATTATGCATGTTCTCCAGGGATGTGGCCCAGAAATTGCGCACCACCTTCCTTCCCTCCCCGTGTTGTTGAGCATGATCTGGCCAGCCATGTCCCTGTGCCCTGTACCCTCTGGCAAGGAGAGATAAGAGTCGGTTTCATTGTTAGTAAAAACTTTGGGATATGATTTCATTATTTTCTTTGCTGGCAGCAAAAACTTTCCCTCCTCCCCATCCATGGATTTCTGCTGCCTCCTCCTTTGAAAGGATTCAAACTTTCCAGCAAACCCATGGAACTAAGAGCCTTTTTTGGAAATGTAAAACTGGGAGGGAGCGGAGCCCAAGGGAGCCTGCGGGGCTGAGATCTTGGAAAGAGACTATTCTTTTCGGCTTCACTGGCAGCCACAAACTCGTCCTACTACCCTTACAGCTCTGTAGGACATTAACTCATGGGCAGCTCTCGTATATACAGTACAGACCAAAAGTTTGGACACACCTTCTCATTCAATGATTTTTCTGTATTTTCATGACTATGAAAATTGTGGAATCACATTGAAGGCATCAAAACTATGAATTAACACATGTGGAATTATACATTACACTTTACAAAAAAGTGTGAAACAACTGAAAATATGTCTTATATTCTAGGTTCCTCAAAGTAGCCACCTTTTGCTTCGATTACTGCTTTGCATGCAGAAAAGGTGAACGGATGGACTCTACATGCCTGGTTCCCACTGTGAAGCATGGAGGAGGTGGTGTGATGGTGTGGGGGTGCTTTGCTGGTGACACTGTTGGGGATTTATTCAAAATTGAAGGCATAGTGAACCAGAATGGCTACTACAGCATCTTGCAGCAGCATGCTATTCCATCCGGTTTGCGTTTAGTTGGACCATCATTTATTTTTCAACAGGACAATGACCCCAAACACACCTCCAGACTGTGTAAGGGCTATTTGACCAAGAAGGAGAGTGTTGGGGTGCTACACCAGATGACCTGGCCTCAACAGTCACCAGACCTGAACCCAATCGAGATGGTTTGGGGTGAGCTGGACCGCTCACCGCTTCAATTTTGAATAAATCCCAACAGTGTCACCAGCAAAGCACCCCCACACCATCACACCTCCTCCTCCATGCTTCACGGTGGGAATCAGGCATGTAGAGTCCAGCCATTCACCTTTTCTGCGTGCAAAGCAGTAATCGAATCAAAAGGTGGCTACTTTGAAGAACCTAGAATATAAGACATATTTTCAGTTGTTTCACACTTTTTTGTAAAGTGTAATGTATAATTCCACATGTGTTAATTCATAGTTTTGATGCCTTCAGTGTGATTCTACAATTTTCATAGACATGAAAATACAGAAAAATCTTTGAATGAGAAGGTGTGTCCAAACTTTTGGTCTGTACTGTATGTGTGTTTGCTCTAGGATAAATGTCTGTGGAACCAAAGTGGTTTTCCGGCAAAAACTGCACTTAGAGGGTCATTCCCACAACATCGATCATCTCAGTGGTCTGAACTCCTAAAAAATAAAATGCAATCAATACCCCTTTTACTCACGGCTCTGTCCTGCAGTTCCTTCAGGACAGGCCGCGCATGCTCAGTAGCTCTACTCGCAATTTTACTATAGTGTGTATCCTCTTATTACTGTGTGTGCAGTTAGATGCACCTTAAGAAGAGGAGCCTGGAGAAGAAGCAGGGTGCTTTTGGCAAATGTAGTTTACAGTGGTCACCTGGGTGGCACTGAAGGACCACCCTATTCACACCAAGCAGGGGCCCAATCAGAAGGAAGAATAAGAAAATGGCCAGTGGGTTTCCGAAGGTGTGGTTGGGTTACTTTAGAGAAGTTATTAGATTACAGGGAGTTTTAAAAAGAACAGTAGATTTTGGAATAACCCCTTTAAAGGATCACTCTTGTAAAAAATCAGACATAGTGCTATACCTGTATATGGCACCTGGCCCAGGGATGTTCCATCAGTGTCCCCAGTATGCAGTGATTAGTATTTACCAAAAGTAAATCAAGAAAGGACAACTGGAGACCAGGTAATGGATGCCCTCCGGCCAATGATGTGCTTGGGGAATGGAGGCCCATCAGGTGCAATCCAACAGAAGAGCTACTGTAGAGCAAAATGCTAAAAAAGATACTGCTGGCTATAATAGATCCATCGAGAATTGTATATGGGTCTCGGTAGCTGTAGACCTGTCATTGTCCATGGTGATCCTTGCCCAATGCCAAAAGTGCTTACGATGGGCATGTAAGCATCAGATCTGGACCATGGAGCAAGGGACGAAGGGGGCTCAGTCTGATAAATCACATTTACTTATCCATCAAGTGGGAAGTTAGGTGAGTGTACGTCACTTATTTAGGGCAGAGATGGCACCAGGATGCGCTATGAGAAGACGACAACCTGGTGTAGACAATATGATGTTCTGGAATAATAACAACAAAGGCCCCAAATAATACTAAAGCAAAAACTAAAGCAATATAAATAACACTAAGGAGAATAGTATAAATTGCAAATGTAAAAAGATTTTATTACAATATCATGTTAAAATACGAACATCATATAAAGTTACAACAATGATTAGGGAATACTGCTAATCCAAAACGGGGAGCAAAAACACGTGGCCCATGCAGATTACTGTGCATTCAATGAGCACTCACTTGATACGGGAATAGATAAACTCCTATTGTTTCCATACATAGTAAATAGCATTATGATTTGCTTTAAGCTATCAGTGGTCTACTAAGGACCCAAACCAGCTAAATGGCAATGCTAATATATTAAGCATAAGAGGATTTCTCTGGGCACTTACGTGAGATGTGCTGCACACTTGCTACCCCCGTCGCCCCAACGCACGTTTCGCTTCTTCGTCAGGAGAAGAAGCGAAACGTGCGTTGGGGCGACGGGGTAGCAAGTGTGCAACACATCTCACGTAAGTGCCCAGAGAAATCCTCTTATGCTTAATATATTAGCATTGCCATTTAGCTGGTTTGGGTCCTTAGTAGACCACTGATAGCTTAAAGCAAATCATAATGCTATTTACTATGTATGGAAACAATAGGAGTTTATCTACTCCCGTATCAAGTGAGTGCTCATTGAATGCACAGTAATCTGCATGGGCCACGTGTTTTTGCTCCCCGTTTTGGATTAGCAGTATTCCCTAATCATTGTTGTAACTTTATATGATGTTCGTATTTTAACATGATATTGTAATAAAATCTTTTTACATTTGCAATTTATACTATTCTCCTTAGTGTTATTTATTTAGTTATTAATATGATGTTCTGGACAGTATTCTGTTGGGAAAGCTTAGGTCTTGGATGTCTTATCCACATATCTAAATTTTGTACAGACTAAGTTCCCCCGTTCGTGGTGGAAATATTCTGTAATGGCAATACCCTCTATCAGCTGGATAATGCCCCCCTGCTACAATGCAAACATTGTCCAGGAAGATGAAGAACATAAGAAAAAGTTTGAGCTAATGACTTGTCTCCATGTTCTCCAGATTTTGATCCAATCAATGATCTGTTGGACATGCTGGAAACACAAGTCCGATCCTTGGAGGCAGCACCGAGCAAAGAACAGAATTGATACAGATCTGCTTCTTCCGTTTTGTGCCAGAGCTGGCACAATGGTGTTGTTTTAGGCACACGGGGTACCGTGCACATCGAATACCCATGATTGTGCAAATGAGAGCACAGTTTCAAAAATGTAACCTGCATCCATGAGTTTTGGCCAAAGCAACAGCCAGCACATGTTTTAGGATGGCAGTGTTTATCATTAGGATAGCCAGGCGGGTACCGTGCTAGGCAGGCAAGTTACAAAATGCCCAAATAAGTATAAAAGGAGAAAGCCAAGGTACTGTATGTACTGAGCAAGGGCTAGTGGGGCATGTGGTGCCTATGCAAGAAGGGGCACTGTGCCTGGCACCATGGCTGGCATTGAATGCTACCCTTCTTACTAAATGGTAGTGGTAAGCCCTGGTAATAAATTCAGCATTATGGTCTATAAATCATAGGACGTCTTTCACGTGGACAAGTAAAATGTCAAGACAGATGCCAACATAAGCATAACACAAATGGAGAGTTTGCGTTCTATGACTTTTACGTTGCGTGGCACGTGGGAGCTCTCCATCTCTGATTTTCTTTTATAAAGCCACAAAGTATGTAAAGTTTGCCATCCCCTGCTTGAGAAGTTAGGATCCTGAAGACACCATCTCTGGTCTGAAGTGGTAAATTCCACTACAAAAAGTATAAATATGAATTGATTTTCAAGTTTGAGAATACGGCAGGAGGAAAAACAGTCGGAGCTGAACGTTAGACTTTTCCTCCAACGAGCCCACTCCCTTTTGGGGAACACCTCTGTTTGTGCGGCTACCAAGCAACCATCCAAAACATGGTACGGGAGGGATACCCCAGCTGCGAGGGAGTAGGATAGGCACAGGATCGCCTCTGGGCTTCCCCATCAAAGCCCCCCACCTCCCCTATACACCCACGCACAGATATATGCACATACATGGCACCAGTGGAGTTTATTAAGGAAAGGAATTTCACATGGAATGTATCTTTATCTCATGGAAAAGAAAAACAATCTTTTTTTTTTTGCAGCAAGAATTTCCACTCTGGCACAAATGGAGAATTCGGAGAGATCCCTCGTCTTCCCCCTATAGCTTGCAAACAGTTAATCGGTTGCAGACACAGCAAGGTCCAACAATGAATATTGTACAGAGCCCTGATTCATGTCTAACACAACACTGCAAAACATAGCAACAGAAAGCAGAGGCCCGACAGCTGGGAAACAAAAATGTAGAAATGTTCCAGGACTAGCAAGAAAATGCTGACCTGTGTACAGAGCGTACCAGTGCCAGGGTGCCCTCTTATGTAATGTAAAACAATGTGTAATACCGCCAAGCACCCTACTATCGTCTAGTAAGATCAGGCTGCCCTCCTAGATATTACCAAAAAATGTGCAATAGTGTCAAGATACAGACACTCCCTTTATCTACCAGTGCCAGGGTGCCCTTCCGGTAGTCTAACAGTGTCAAAGTGCCCTCCTATCACATAAAGAACATCAGAAAGCGGTCACAAGATACCATCATATATGTATACTAGGGCCTAGTCATCCTCCTGGGCGAAGAGATGGTGCAAATATTGTCTCCTACTCTGGAGGACCTCATATGCTGTATTACACCTGTGGGGGCGCTGCAGGAATGTTGAGCACTTGAGGTTGGACTTCCACGTTGATGGTGATCACTTGCGGTCCAGGCAGAAGCAGCGTATCGTGGGTTGCCAACGCCCATGGCAAGGCTAGTATTTCGCAACTCCCTGACCTGTGGACTGCTATTTTTCCATGAGACCTTTCCACCAGTCCAAAATTGAACCCCTCATCCCCTAAAGTCCATGTATTGTGTTTAAAAAAAAATACTGATTCAATTATAGTTTGCCCTTTGACCCTCTCGCTATTTTCTTCTTTTTTTTCAGCATCAAATTTATCAAATTTTAAAAATAAAAACTTACAAATTGTTATCATTTTTCTGTTCTTTTTTAAATTTTTGTGTTTTTTATGTAATTGTTTTATAACCCTAGACCTAAACCTAACTATCACTTTCCCTAACACTAGTCCTAAACCTAACCCTATCACTTTCCCTAACGCGAGCCCTAACCCTAACTATCACTTTCTATAACTCTAACCCTATCACTTTCCCTAACACTAGCCCTAACCCTAACTATCACTTTCTCTAACTCTAGCCCTAACCCTATCACTTTCCCTAACACTAGTCCTAACCCTAACTCTATCACTTTCCCTAACGCTAGCCCTAACCCTATCTCTATCATTTTCCCTAACACTTGCCCTATCTCTATCACTTTCCCTAATGTAGTCATAACCCTAACTCTATCACTTGCCCTAACACTAGCCCTAACCCTAACTCTTTCACTTTCCCTAATGCTAGCCCTAACCCTAACTCTATCACTTCCCTAACGCTAACCCTAACCCTATCTCTATCACTTTCCCTAACGCTAGCGCTAACCCTAACCCTATCACTTTCTCTAACGCTATTCCAACCCTAACCCTAGACTTAACCTTAACCATAAGGTTAGAAAAAATGTGTAGAAAAACATAAAGTTTATTATAACATTGGGCTTGTCTTGTTTTTACAGAGGACACTTTAAAAAAAAAAAAAATCTGTGACCGGTTCCCCAGCAAGTCTCTGTGTCTCTTCTTGCAAAATTACAAGTGGGATGAGAGGTGGGGAGCTGTGAGAGAGCAAAGTGCAGCCATTGTAATCTCAGTTTCTGCCTATGCATAACATCAGTTAAGATGAGACGGTCTTCTTGTCAGAAACTGGGATGACAAAGCTCACGTCATCATATCGTGAGCTTTGTAATATTAGTTTCTGCCTATGAAAAGCACAGCAGCCGGTGACAAACTTATCTTGACTGCATTGCTCTGCAAAGAAACCAACCGAGATGTCAAAGCAACCAGTATTTGTGGACACGTATTTCCCAGCTATCGTATACAGAGGTAACTTATCACCTATGATATCTCTAGGGCATGGCTGGTTTTTAGGCTCCCATTACTTGGTGTTTATATATCGGAGCAAGTAGGCAGAGAGCCAGGAGCAGAGCTGTGGCCGCTCCTCGAGAGAAGGGATATTTCCATAAACAACAGCGGATTATGTTTAGATCAGTTAATGGTTGCAGATTCCTGCTGCCCTCTGCCCTTCCCTTCTCCCAACACACAGGATGGGACATCGTGCACTATGGCTAACCCGGCTCAATGGACGGTCTTCCCAAAAGTTACCTATTTCCTAATCATAGGGTGCAAATATAGTGTCATTTCTTCCAAGTCTATGTACGTGTTTACAGAGAGGAAGGTGCTGCAGGTACTTAGGGGTCAGCACATACAGTACAGACCAAAAGTTTGGACACACCTTATCATTCAACGATTTTTCTGTATTTTCATGACTGTGAAAATTGTAGAATCACACTGAAGGCATCAAAACTATGAATTAACACATGTGTTAATCCTGGCATCACGAACAGGATTGCGTGCCCTGCAGCAACGGAGTAACTTGTGCCCGTTGCCACCGGGTACTGTGTGCCTCACTAAAAGACTGTGTTTTGTATGTGGTGAAGATTTCCCGCCATTTGCCCGCCATTTACAGCGCCACGGCGCGAAAACTAGTGGGCGTACCTGCAAAAGCGCGCTGAGTCCTGGACACGCCCCCAACGCTGACGCGGCGGCAGGTCCTGTGAAGAGCTACAGTGCTCTGACGTCAGAGCGCCAGCGACGCAGGTCCTTCTACACACCCCTGTGCCTTGCGGAGCTGCAGCCTTCAGAGAAGGTAGGCTACGATTAACTAGGGGGGCGCAGACATGTCGCAGCAGCCAGCCGACAACGCGGCCCAGGCCGATAGCCTTAATGACTTACCCCTCGGCGCTGCCGCACAGGTTGGAAATGCTGGCCCCTCACCTGGTCCTGTGGCCCCAATAGTACCGCTAGCGCTGCCATACATGCCTGGAGCGAAGTGGCTCCCTCAATACAGCGGCAAGCCAGACACCCTGCCCGGGTTCAAGCGGAAAATATGCAGCATAATGGACATGTACCCTATGACAGAAAAGCAGAGAGCTGCAGTGGTAGTGGGACAATTAACTGGTGCTGCGAGAGAGAGGTAGAGACTTGGACAGCTGCAGACCAGGAGTCAGTGCTTGCGATTTTCTTAAAGCTACAGACTATCTTTGAGGACCGCACTGAAACAGATCTCCGGATGAGGTTTTACCAATGTTCCCAGAAATCAGATGACAGCATTAGGGACTATGCCTGCCGACTCCAAGGGGCCCTGCGAGCACTCAAACAAGTTAACCCCATGAGTGTCTCCAACGAAAATAAAATGTTAAAGGAACAATTTGTGCGGGGACTGAGGTCCCAAGCTGAAAGCAGGACTGTGCACTGGTGGTCCTTGGATCATCCTGATGCTACCTTTGATGCCCTTAAGGATATGGCTATAAAAGGACTGCGACCCCTGGAAACACCCGAGCTGGCAACCCAGTGTCACCCGAGTGAAGCCACCCTAAAGCCAGCACCATCCACCTTTTCCCCGCAGGTGGCGCTCCCTACTGAGCTGGACTGTCTGCGCTCAGAAGTGCGCCAGCTGACCAAAAACCTGGCCACTGTAATGAGTGCCCTGCAATTGTCGACGGAGGAAGAAGGAAAGATTCTGCTAGCTGACTGCCCAGAGGATGTCCCTTGGATGAACCGGAGGAGGAGGAGGACGTCGCCCCACCAGAGGAGGACGTCGCCCCACTGGAGGAGGACAACGCCACCCCCAGGAAGGACCCGCGACCAGCATCATCCCCGTCGAGAGATCATCTGCTACCGCTGCCACAGAGAAGGTCACCCAGCACGTCGGTGTCCTTTAAACGAGCAAATCCTGGGTCCGAGGGCCAACACCCAGGAATAGACTCTTCAGGCCCCTCAGACTGGAACCGCAGGTTTGTGGGAGGAAGACCTTACCTGTCCATCATATTGGACGGGATCGCCATCCCTGCCCTGCTGGACACTGGATCTCAGGTAACCGTCATACCTGATGTTCTCTACAATAAATACTGGTCCAATGACGGTCTCCAACCCCCAAACCCTGACTTTGCCGTATACGCCTCTAATGGCCTCCCTCTTGACTTACTGGGGCTAAAAATGTAGACGTAAAGGTGGGGAGAGTGGAGCTAAAGAACCAGGGACTTCTTGTAGTGAAGACTGTTAATGAGGAAAATGGGTTGAATGTGGTTTTAGGCACTAACATAATTAGTAACTGTTTGGAGGAGGTTGTGTTTTTACTCCAACAGCTCGCTGAAATTGCCAGACCAAAGCAAAAGGGAGAGATCCGGAAGGAGATCCGAACCCTGATGTGCCAGCAGCAAGTGAAACTGACCGGTGGTGAAATTGGTAATGTACGGGTGACAGACCCGAACCCCATTGTGATACCCCCAATGAGTGAAATGCTTGTTTGGTGTAGAGCAGCAATAGGTCTGAGAGGACAGAACTACCAAGCAGTAGTAGAGCCCCATTGTTCAGAACACAGACCTACACTCTTGACTGCCAGAGGGGTAGTGGATGTACATAATGGGAGGGTGCCAGTGCGTCTTCTCAACTGGGGAGAGGATGAAGTCAAATTACCACGTTATGCCACTGTTGCTAAGTTACATGCTGTGGATAATAACTCCATTCACACGACGGAGCCCTTAACCTCTCCACAACCAGTGGAGGATAACGGTCCGACCACCCAGGTGGAGGATTGGTGTCAGCAGCTCCATGTCGGGACAGACACCACTCCAGCCCACCAGAAACAAGGGGTATACCGAGTAGTTCAGGAGTATACGCAGGTGTTCAGCAAACACCCACTTGATTTTGGGAAAATTAAAGGGGTTCAAAATCACATCCCCACAGGCAATCATCCTCCCATTAAAGAACGGTACAGGCCTATACCACCAGCACACTACCAGAAAGCCAAGGAAATGTTGCGTGATATGAAGGAAGCAGGGGTGATAAGGGATAGTTGCAGTCCCTGGGCAGCACCTCTAGTCTTAGTCAGGAAAAAGGATGGAAGCATGAGAATGTGTGTAGATTACAGACAAGTAAATCGCATTACACATAAAGATGCATACCCTTTACCACGCATTGAGGAGTCTTTAGCTGCATTAAAAACTGCTAATTACTTGACCCTTGACCTCACTAGTGGATACTGGCAAGTAGCTGTGGCTGAGGAGGATCGGGAGAAGACGGCTTTCACCACCCCGATGGGACTCTGTGAGTTTGACAGAATGCCGTTTGGACTCAGTAGTGCCCCTGGAACGTTCCAGAGAGTGATGGAGAGCTGCCTGGGACACCTCAACTTTGAAACTGTGTTGCTGTACCTGGACGACGTCATTGTATACTCCAAAACGTATGAAGATCACTTGAAGCACCTGGCGGAGGTATTCGAGTCACTGTCCAAGTATGGGATGAAACTGAAGCCTTCAAAGTGCCATCTGCTCAAACAGAAGGTACAGTATCTGGGACATATTGTCAGCTCAGAAGGAGTAGCGCCAGACCCTGAAAAGATCACCGCCATCCAGAAATGGCCGGAGCCAAAAAATCTCAAGGAGGTGCGACAGTCCTGGGACTGACAGGATACTACCGGAGGTTTGTGAAGGATTACACGAAAAAAGCAGCGCCTCTGCAAGACCTCCTGGTGGGACAGTCCCTCAAGAGCAGAAATGCTCCATTCCATTGGGGTAAAGAACAGGCAGAAGCATTCAAGGAAATGAAGGAGATCCTGACAGGTGATGTGATCCTAGCTTACCCTGACTACAGCCAGCCGTTCCTGCTGTATACTGATGCCAGCAATGAAGGATTGGGAGCAGTCCTTAGTCAGAAGCAAAATGGCCTGGAGAAAGTCATCGCCTATGCTAGCAGGAAGCTCCGCCCGACCGAGAGAAACCCAGAGAACTATAGCAGCTTCAAGTTGGAGTTCCTGGCACTGGTCTGGGCCATCACGGAGAGGTTTAAGCACTATTTAGCCTCCAGCAAGTTCACTGCCTACACTGATAACAACCCCTTAATGCATCTTGAAACAGCTAAGCTGGGAGCCATGGAGCAACGATGGATGGCTCGACTGTCAAATTACCAATTCACAATCAAATACCGAGCGGGCCGCAAGAATGCCAACGCTGATGCCCTATCCAGGATGCCTCATGAATCGGACACAGAAGAAAAGGTGGATGATCTGGAAGAGATAGAACTACCTGCCTTTCACAGAAATGGGATGATCCATGAGCAACAAGCCAGCAGGAGATCGCATGGTAAGACGTTAAATCCTTTACCTCACCACAGCTGGAAGGAGACTCAGGACAGCGATCCAGTTGTCAGCCAAATCAAGGAGCTGATAACTCAAGAAGGTTCCTCCTTGGAGAAGGATGCGCCTCTACAAGCAAGGCAGCTGTGGAATGAGAGAAGCCGGTTGTTCATCTACCGTGAGAAGCTGTGCAGGAGGTACGTCAACCCAAGGACCCATGAGATGGTATGGCAGATAGTGGTACCCAGAGCAGACATCCAGATGGTGTTAGAAACCTACCACAATCAAGCGGGACACTTTGGCTGGAAGAAGCTGGAGACCCTGTTGAAATGTCGTTTCTACTGGGTGGGAATGCGCAGCTCCATCGAGAGGTGGTGCCAGAACTGTGGACCCTGTGGCCTCAGAAGAAAAGACTACAGCAGTCAGAAGGCCCCCCTGCAGCCCATCAAGACGACTCGTCCCTTGGAGATTGTGGCCCTGGACCATGTCAAGTTGTCACCCAGCCGTTCTGGATACTCCTATGCCCTGACTATGGTGGATCACTACTCCAGGTTCCTAGTGGTCGCTCCTGTTAAAGATCTGACGGCAGAGACAGCAGCAAAGACATTCCAAGCAAGTTTCTGCAGACCACACGGATATCCTGAGCAGGTGCTAACGGATCAAGGTCCAGCCTTCGAAGCTGAATTATTCAGAGTTCTGTCACTTGTACGGGTGTAAGAAGATAAGAACCACACCGTACCATCCCCAAACTAATGGTCTCTGTGAGAAGATGAACCACATCGTTATTGACCTGCTGAAGACGCTACCACTCGAAGAGAGAAATCGGTGGCCAGACCTACTACCTGACCTGGTAGATCTGTACAATCACATACCTGTGAGTTCCACCAATTGCACCCCAGCTTATCTCATGCGGGCAAGACCAGGAAAGCTGCCCATGGATCTGGAGCTTGGTGTTATAGAACCAGAAGCAGATGTGATTAATGAAGACTGGGACACAAACAGACAGGAACAGTACAGAAAAGTACTGCGTTGAAGAAAGTCTCAATCGAGTAAGGGATAAACAAGCAGATCGCTATAACAAAAGTGTGCCAGCTGAACCTTTCGCACCTGGTGAAGTCGTACTAAAAAGAAAGAGGAGGTTGCACAAACTCGACGATCAATGGGAAAGAGAGCCCTACATCATTCAGAGTTCAAGGTTTGACAACAAGAAAACGTGCATAATTAGCAAGGATGGAGGAAGAACGACGGCAACTGTATCCAGAGATCACCTAAAGTTGTGTCCAAACCCCTTAAAACTTCAGGAGGAAGAACCTGTTGTTAATCAGGAAAAGCGTGATGAATCAGTCATACATACCGACTTAGGAGATTTCCCCGCGGATTGGCCCAGAATTGGAGAAGCAGTAATCATTCCCGTGCTTCAATTCTATCAACCACAAGAAGAACCTCTACATCCAGTTGCACCAGTTGTTGCGGTAGAGTCAGTGCCAGAAGAACCTGCCCCAGCAGAACCTCAACAAGTGGAACCCCCAGAAGCGGTACCCCAGGAAGTTGAGCCTCAGGACGGAGGAACCCCTGCAGGAGTTGAGCCAGTTCATCCAGCTCCCAGTATACTTGCCAGATCCCTGGAGAGGCTAAGGCAGTACTACAACTTACCTGCACGCAGGGATAACAGGGTAACTGACACCTCACCTACCACTACACCACGTAGGTCAGTACGCATAACAAGAGGCAATTACCTGTTAGGTACAGAGAGTAGGACCTAACACATGTACATAATTATCAAGAACCACTGTACACAAATGTATATATTTTTGTTTATACTATGCTTTATTATATTGTTATTTATTAATCTGTTTTCCCTTTTGATATTGGAACAAGTGAATGGACATTATTTTTACTTGTTTTCTACCCCTTTTGAGCATCCTTTTCCAAAAGAGACTGGGACTTTTATGGTTGCTCAATTCCTCAATTCCTCGTTGTGCTAATGTATATAGTTATTTGTTTACCGTTATGTAACCGTTCAAGAGTGCCTTACCTCCTGCAAAGGAAGAGTTATTTATACAATGTTTTATTGTTATCTGTTTTTGTATTTCAGCCCCGGAGTGCTGAGTTCTACTAGGGGGGAATGTGGAGCCCAGCTGTGACTGAATCCACATCTTCCAGAAGGGTGCACTGAAAGAAGATCCCACTAGAGGTCATTATACACACACACACACGCAGCTCACCCTAAAAGACCAGCAGAGGGAGCTGTGATAGGCATATAAAAAGAAGTTTAGTTTTCAGTTTGTCGGAGTCTGCTCAGGAGTCTGGGAGTCTGCTAAGAGAGTTCAGTCAGAGCTCAGTCAGAGAGCAGAGCAGCCCTGTGCAGCTCAGTCACCTCAGAGAGGCTGCAGAGATATTCAGTTGCTTTGAAGTGGAGTCTAGTAAGAGTGATACAGGAAAGTCACTCCAGCCTAGTCAGAACTAATTATCGAAGTGTAGCTCTGGGAAAGCATGCCGACGCTTAAAGAGCGGCGAAGAGGCAGCCCATCAACTGCCAGCGTGTGTGATCGTGTGAGGATCTAGGTAGGCCGTAGGCGAGTGGAAAAGTTTATGAGACAGTGGAGCCGTAATAGCTCATCTCATCAAGTATCACCGGACACCGGGGTCCGAGCCTATAGGGATCTCCACGACCCATTAGGAGAACACCGGAGTTCCTGGAGGACTACAAGTCCCAGGAGTACCACAGAGCTGATACATAGCAGGATCAGGAAGACAGAGTCCGACGAGCAGGTACCTGCAAGTAGAGACTGTGCACTTTCAGTGAGAAGGTCCAATCACAAAGTCAGCCAGGTACAGGACGGAGACCAAGCTATGCCCAGCTACACGCAGGCCAAGACTTCATTACAAAAAGGCAAAGGACAGGAGGCCACACACCTACCAAGTGGAGGAATCTGGATGTGCACTCTTCACCCTACAGTGCTCCGGGGAGTGCCTGCAACATCTACAGTAAAGGTACCAAAGTGACTTATGTGTGTGTCTCCCTTATTATCCTTGACTGCCGGGTCCCCATCTGTCCTGCACCTTTGCATATCTATCTGCCCTGGAGGATCACTCAGCCTTACTTGTGGAAGGCTTAACACCTAGCTACACAATATTAACCCTCCAGTGGATCTGCATAGCAGCGCTGGTCATCCTGACCAGATACCACAAGTGGCGTCACGAAAACCCCATATCCATATTCAAGTCACCTGTAAATATCCCACATTACGGTGAGCGCCCAGGGCACGGACCGAGCTGCGCTACCCGTGACATCCCCCATAGAAGTCGACGGGCTCGGTGCCGAGTACCCCCATAACCCTGGTACAGTGAGCGACTCATGTGGAATTATACATTACACTTTACAAAAAAGTGTGAAACAACTGAAAATATGTCTTATATTCTAGGTTCTTCAAAGTAGCCACCTTTTGCTTTGATTACTGCTTTGCATGCAGAAAAGGTGAACGGATGGACTCTACATGCCTGGTTCCCACCGTGAAGCATGGAGGAGGAGGTGTGATGGTGTAGGGGTGCTTTGCTGGTGACACTGTTGGGGATTTATTCAAAATTGAAGGCATAGTGCAGCGGCATGCTATTCCATTTGATTTGCGTTTAGTTGGACCATCATTTATTTTTCAACAGGACAATGACCCCAAACACACCTCCAGGCTGTGTAAGGGCTATTTGACCAAGAAGGAGAGTGCTGGGGTGCTACGCCAGATGACCTGGCCTCCACAGTCACAAGACCTGAACCTAATCGAGATGGTTTGGGGTGAGCTGGACCGCTCACCGCTTCAATTTTGAATAATCCCCAACAGTGTCACCAGCAAAGCACCCCCGCACCATCACACCACCTCCTCCATGCTTCACGGTGGGAACTAGACATGTAGAGTCCAGCCGTTCACCTTTTCTGCATGCAAAGCAGTAATCAAAGCAAAAGGTGGCTACTTTGAAGAACCTAGAATATAAGACATATTTTCAGTTGTTTCACACTTTTTTGTAAAGTGTAATGTATAATTCCACATGTGTTAATTCATAGTTTTGATGCCTTCAGTGTGATTCTACAATTTTCATAGTCATGAAAATACAGAAGAATCTTTGAATGAGAAGGTGTGTACTGTATACTCCTATCAGGTTCCCTATCTAGAGGCAGCATATGATTAGCTCTCGCTGAGTGTGAGGACTGTTTTTTAGGAATTTCTTTTGAATCAGATTAAAAAAAATGTAATTGCTGCCAGCACTCATAAAAAGTCCGACATCCCATTCCCACTCATAGAAAAAGCCTGTGAGTCTTCCCTTACTCATATAGCAAACTTGTGAGTCCCTTTTCTCCTCCCATTCATAGAGAAAGACTGTGAGTCCTGCTTCCTCCTCCCACTCATAGAGAAAGCCTGTGAGTCCTGCTTCCGCCTCCACTCATAGAGAAGTCTACAAGTCCTTCCTCCATCTGAGAAGTCTACTCTGCTTCCTCCTCCCACTCATAGAGAAAGCCTGTGAGTACTGCTTCCTTATCCCACTGTTAGAGAAATACTGTGAGTCCTGCTTCCTTATCCCACTCATAGAGAAAGCCTTTGAGTCCTGCTTCCTTTGCCCAGTCATAAAGAAAGCCAATGGTCCCTGAATCACTTGTCCATTAACAGAGGAAGCTCATGAGTAAAAGCCTGCAAACTCTTTCTCCACCAAATCATTGAAAAAGTATTTTCACAATGAGTGGGTGGAGAACTCGGACTCCATGCTTTCTCTATAGGTTGGGGGGTAGGGGTATTCAAGACTCACTGGCTTTTTCTATAAGTTGGTGGGGTAATCAGGACTCACATATTTTCTCTAAGTGTTTTAGGGTTTTAGGCAAAAGCAGAGACATCCTCACCTACTAAATGTCCTTACTGGCCTTGGGGTGAGCTTCTTCCACCTGGTAAACCCTACATCCTCTCTCCTCTCTTTGCCACTGACATTTGACATCTCAGAAGACTTCCTAAATTTGGGTAGTTATGCTTAAAGAAGTTATCCACTCAATATTTTTGTATTCCCTGCTATCAAATTG
Organism: Oophaga sylvatica; assembly: GCA_033576555.1. Classification (NCBI taxonomy): domain Eukaryota; kingdom Metazoa; phylum Chordata; class Amphibia; order Anura; family Dendrobatidae; genus Oophaga; species Oophaga sylvatica. The sequence goes on along the minus strand of JARQOD010000008.1, from coordinate 27,517,316 downwards.
AAGGTCAAGTGATCCTGATGAGGGCACTATTGTGGAAACTCTCATTCCCAGTTTGGTGCCCATTTGGTCAAGAGGTGGGTTTGCTTGACTCTAGAGAGCAGAGGTTTTGGCATGGGACGGAAGTAATGGGATGACTCCGTTCGTGGTTGGATCAGCACTGAGATGAGACGAGAGATGTAGCTTTGAAGTTCTTATGGCCACAATGTAAAATACTTGAAGTATTTACTGTCAAGGATGGCACCTGGGCTTGGTCAGTGGCGATATACATTACATTATCCTGGGTTATAGTCCACGTGTCACAGTTTCTAGAGTGGACCCACTGGATCGTGGTACAGACCGAACCCGGGCGAGTTGACCAGGTGAAACCATCCCCTATACAGGGAGTGTTAGGGGCCGGCCCGGGGTGAAGGGTATACCGCAATAACTAGTACCAGGGACCAGCTCGTAGGAGACAGAGAGACCAAGACGGCGCAGATTGCGCACTAGGAAATGCTCAGGGGACCAGAGCTGAGCAGAGCGTGCACTGGTTAATGTACAGGGGACCAGAGCAGAGCGCGCACTGGGTAATGTACAGGAGATCAGGGCAGAGCAGAGCGCGCACTGGATAACGTACAGGGGACCAAGGCAGAGCAGAGCGCGCACTGGGTAATGTACAGGGGACCAGGGCAGAGCGGAGCGCGCACCGGGTAATGTACAGGGGACCACAGCAGAGCAGAGCGCGCACTGGTTAATGTACAGGTGACCAGGGCAGAGCAGAGCGTGCACTGGGTAATGTACAGGAGATCAGGGCAGAGCAGAGCGCGCACTGGTTAACGTACAGGGGACAAAGGCAGAGCATAGTGTGCACTGGGTAATGTACAGGTGACCAGGGCAGAGCGGAGCGCGCAACAAGGTAACGTACAGGGGATCAAGGCAGAGCAGAGCGTGCACTGGGTAATGTGTAGGAGATTAGGGCAGAGCGGAGCGCACACTGGTTAATGTACAGAGGACAAAGGCAGAACAGAGCGTGCACTGGGTAATGTACAAGAGACCAGGGCAGAGCAGAGCGCGCACTGGGTAATGTATAGGAGATTAGGGCAGAGCAGAGCGCGCACCGGGTAATGTACAGAGAACCATGGCAGAGCAGAGAGCGCACTGGGTAATGTACAGGAGACCAGGGCAGAACAGAGCGTGCACTGGGTAATGTATAGGAGATTAGGGCAGAACAGAGCGTGCACTGGGTAATGTATAGGAGATTAGGGCAGAGCAGAGCGCGCACTGGGTAATGTACAGAAGATCAGAGCAGAGCGCGCACTGGATAACGTACAGGGGACCAAGGCAGAACAGAGCACGCACTGGGTAATGTACAGGTGACCAGGGCAGAGCGGAGCGCGCACTGGGTAACGTACAGGGGACCAAGGCAGAGCAGAGTGTGCACTGGGTAATGTACAGGTGACCAGGGCAGAGCGGAGCACGCAACAAGGTAACATACAGGGGACCAAGGCAGAGCAGAGCGTGCACTGGGTAATGTGTAGGAGATTAGGGCAGAGCAGAGTTCGCACTGGGTAATGTACAGGGGACCAAGGCAGAACAGAGCGCGCACTGGGTAATGTACAAGAGACCAGAGCAGAGCACGCACTGGGTAATGTATAGGAGATTAAGGCAGAGCGCGCACCGGGTAATGTGCAGGGGACCAGGGCAAAACAGAGTGCGCACTGGGTAATGTATAGGAGATCAGGGCAGAGCAGAGTGCGCACTGGGTAATGTATAGGAGATCAGAGCAGAACAGAGCGCGCACTGGGTAATATACAGGAGACCAGAGCAAAGCTGAGCGCGCACTGGGTGATGTACAGGGGACCAATGCATAGCAGAGCACGCACTGGATAATGTATAGGAGATCAGGGCAGAGCAGAGCACGCACTGGGTAATGTACAGGAGATCAGGGCAGAGCAGAGCGCGCACTGGATAACGTACAGGGGACCAAGGCAGAGCAGAGTGTGCACTGGGTAATGTACAGGTGACCAGGGCAGAGAGGAGCGCGCACTGGGTAATGTATAGGAGATTAGGACAGAGCAGAGCGCACACCGGGTAATGTACAGGGGACCACGACAGAGCAGAGCGCGTACTGGGTAATGTACAGGTGACCAGGGCAGAGCAGAGCATGCATTGGGTAATGTATAAGTGACCAGGGCAGAGCGGAGTGCGCACTGGGTAACGTACAGGGAACCAAGGCAGAGCAGAGCGCGCACTGGGTAATGTATAGGCGATTAGGGCAGAGCGCGCACTGGGTAATGTACAGGAGACCAGGGCAGAACAGAGCGTGCACTGGGTAATGTATAGGAGATCAAGGCAGAGCGCGCACTGGATAACGTACAGGGGACCAAGGCAGAGCAGAGTATGCACTGGGTAATGTACAGGTGACTAGGGCAGAGCGGAGCGCGCACTGGGTAATGTATAGGAGATTAGGACAGAGCAGAGCGCACACCGGGTAATGTACAGGGGACCACGGCAGAGCAGAGCGCGTACTGGGTAATGTACAGGAGACCAGGGCAGAACAGAGCGTGCACTGGGTAATGTATAGGAGATCAAGGCAGAGCGGAGCACGCACTGGGTAATGTATAGGAGATTAGGACAGAGCAGAGCGCACACCGGGTAATGTACAGGGGACCACGGCAGAGCAGAGCGCGTACTGGGTAATGTACAGGTGACCAGGGCAGAGCAGAGCATGCACTGGGTAATGTATAAGTGACCAGGGCAGAGCGGAGTGCGCACTGGGTAACGTACAGGGAACCAAGGCAGAGCAGAGCGCGCACTGGGTAATATATAGGCGATTAGGGCAGAGCGCGCACTGGGTAATGTATAGGAGATCAGGGCAGAGCAGAGTGCGCACTGGGTAATGCATAGGAGATCAGGGCAGAGCAGAGCGCGCACTGGGTAATGTACATTAGACCAGAGCAAAGCTCAGCGCGCACTGGGTAATGTACAGGGGACCAGGGCAGAGCTGAGCGCGCACTGGGTGATGTACAGGGGACCAATGCAGAGCAGAGCACGCACTGGATAATGTATAGGAGATCAGGGCAGAGCAGAGCGCGCACTGGGTAATGTACAAGAGATCAGGGCAGAGCAGAGCGCGCACTGGGTAATGTACAGGAGACCAGGGCAGAGCAGAGAGCGCACTGGGTAATGTACAGGACACCAGGGCAGAGCAGAGAGCGAACTGGGTAATGTATAGGAGATTAGGGCAGAACAGAGCGCGCAGTGGGTAATGTATAGGAGATCAGGGCAGAGCAGAGCGCGCACTGGGTAATGTACACGAGATCAGGGCAGAGCAGAGCGCGCACTGGGTAATGTACAGGAGACCAGAGCAAAGCTGAGCGCGCACTGGGTAATGTACAGGGGACCAGGGCAGAGCTGAGCGCACAACAAGGTAACGTACAGGGGACCAAGGCAGAGCAGAGCGCGCACTGGGTAATGTATAGGAGATTAGGGCAGAGCAGAGCGCAGACCGGGTAATGTACAGGGGACCACGGCAAAGCAGAGCACGCACTGGGTAATGTACAGGTGACCAGGGCAGAGCAGAGCGTGCACTGGGTAATGTACAGGTGACCAGGCAGAGCGGAGTGCGCACTGGGTAACGTACAGGGAACCAAGGCAGAGCAGAACGCGCACTGGGTAATGTACAGGTGACCAGGGCAGAGCAGAGCGTGCACTGGGTAATGTACAGATGACCAGGGCAGAGCGGAGTGCGCACTGGGTAACGTACAGGGAACCAAGGCAGAACAGAGCGCGCACTGGGTAATATATAGGCGATTAGGGCAGAACAGAGCCCGCACTGGGTAATGTACAAGAGACCAAGGCAAAGCAGAGCGTGCACTGGGTAATGTAAAGGAGATCAGGGCAGAACAGAGCGCGCACTGGGTTATGTGCAGGAGACCAGAGCAGAGAGCGCACTGGGCAATGTACTGGATCCCAGAGTAGAGCAGAGAGCACACTGGGTAATGTACAGGAGATCAGAGCAGAGCGCGCACTGGTTAAAGTATAGAAGATTCAAGGTTAGACAAAGCAAATGTGGCACCCCAGTAGTCCAGTTGCCACAATGGCCTTGCCTCCCGCCAGGGGGGGAGTGATGTCATGCCTGGAAGCAAAGAAGGAATCCTCTTACCAGGTAGTTCCAGCACACAACACAGTTCCTGCTCCAGGCCAGCAGGAGGAGCTCTAAACCCGGCTTCAGGGGAGCTGCTCTCTCTGGTCAGGAAGCGGAAGTTAGTAGGAGATAGAGCCTGAACAAGGTTGAGAGAGGACGTGTGGAGAAGACCTGGGAGCAGAGCTGTAGCTGAGCTCACCCCAGGCTTGAGCGCCATTGACCGGACACCCGAGCCCGAGGTTGTGTGGGTACTAAAGCCACGGCAGCCGAATCCGAGACCGCAGATCCTTTGTCCCCAACTGATACTCAATGACACAGCAGCACGTGAGAGCCGGAGATGCCAGACAGGAGCGACCCCTGAAGTAGGCTCCAGCTGCCTGTCATGCGAGTGGAGTTCTACATAAGCATCAGACAGAAAGAGGGACTTGAATAGAGTTTACAGCAGCAAGTACCTCAGACAATAGCGCTAGAAAGGAGGCCTCACAACGGACCTGACTAGGGAAAATCCCAAATTGCTTCCAGGCTGACCGGCTTCAGAACCATCTGTAACCTGAGCCCCGGACTGTACCTGCACTGCTCAGTAAAAGGTAAAGGAAACTGCACCCTGCTGTGTCTTCTAAAGTCATTCACCCGTCACCTGCCCTGCACCACACTCACCATCAACATCACCTTTAATATCCTAACTGCCCTGGGACACAGCTCTACCCGTGGAGAGCTTAACCATCTTTGCTGCCCTATCATCATCCCAGAAGATCTGCATTGCAGTGTCGGTCCCCTGACCAAATACCACGGGTGGCGTCACAAACACTTTATTACAAACTTTATTATCCCTTTCTCACTATCCCTTTTATTGATGAAAAAAAAAAAACTTGGAGCAGCATAGAATCAAACTACGTTCGGGTGCAAATCCTCTTCAGCAAAAATCCAATACTTGCCAACTTGAATATCCAAAAAACAGGCAGCACTCCTTAGAATAGTAGCTATAGTGGATGTTTATTCAGACCCACATCACAGGGCGACCCACATCACAGGGCAACGTTTCGGCTCAAATGAGCCTTTGTCCAGCAGCTGGACAAAGGCTCATTTGAGCCGAAACGTTGCCCTGTGATGTGGGTCGCCCTGTGATGTGGGTCTGAATAAACATCCACTATAGCTACTATTCTAAGGAGTGCTGCCTGTTTTTTGGATATCCCTTTTATTGGACGCCCAGGGCCACGGACCGGGTCACTGCTGCTGTGACACTTCCTCTTTAAGAAGTGACCCGGTACCGAGTATCCCACTGCCCTGGCGGGCGATCCACATGCACCCTGGGGGGAGTGCTGGGACCTGAGACACACCAGTACAGAGCGTGCACCAGAGTGAATCACCAGGCGTCAATGTGAGAGAGAGAGCGCCAGATATACTGACGCCAGACAGAGGAGGGCACTTCCGGGTCAGGACAACTGGAAACAGAACAACGAATCCAACAAGCACGAGGCTGCACCCTAAGGAGGCACACGGTGCATGTGCGGACCGCGGGCGACCCCGCAGGCACGCAAGCCTGGAGACACCCGGCCGACCCCACACAACCAGCACAGGAGGCCCGAGGAGCAACGGCAGGGCGGCCGACCACGGTGGTAACACCACGTATTGGATCCATCATGAAGTTATTGTGGTCTACAGGTGGCTTTTAAGTTGACACAGGTATTACACTCACCTCGGCTCACCCGCTGTTTGGCACCAGACAAGATGCCCGGAGTGTCAATTAGGCTGATGCTTTCCAAGACTTTATTTGGCAGATGGGCAACATGAACCTGTCCAAAAGAAGCAAAAAGAAGTGACCTAGAAACATAGATATCTAATAATTTGTAAGGAAACCCTAAGAAAGATTAAGTATTGGATCAGTCCTAAGAACCACTAATTTGTAACCCGAAAATTAAAGCTATTCAGAAACAGCGCCACTCATGGCCATGTTTGGTATTGCAGCTTAGCCCTATTCAAATTGCTAATATAGTTTTGGCCCTCGTACCATTTTTATAAGTCTTTCAGACTAAATACGTCAGTAAAATTATATTAGAAATCAATGTTTATAAACCACTCTGGACACATACGTGTAAGGAAACCATTCCATCAAACATAAACAGTGACATGCTAATAATATTCCAGATCCTGTCAACTAGGAAATGTCCAGTGTTTGCAGGAGGGGGCAGGGATGTTCCTCTTAAAGGGAACCCAGATTGACAAATAAACGAAGTACGTAGGGGATATAGTCCATATAAAAATCACACCTTTATTGTTTTAGTTACTGCCTCTGTTTTACAGAAAATGGTTTAATTAAACATGCAAATTGGGGTGCACTGTGTACCCTAGGTGTGGCCAAAAGGCTCAGTGGACAACTCCACCCACTGGTTTGGCATGACCCTCCTCCCTCACTGGTGATTGACAGGACTGGCTTGCCTGAGCTTTCTTTGCAGATGATGCCCTCTCTAGGTGAGCCAGTGCTGTCAATCACCAGTTAGGGAGGCGGGAACATGAAAAACCAGTAGACGGAGCAGTGCACTGAGCCCATTGGGCACACCAGGAGCGCACTGAGCAGGCTAATTTGCATATTTGCTTTATTATATATAAAGGGGTATTCCCATTTTTAAAAAGTGATGATAAGTTGCTATCTTAAGACCCGGGACTTCTGAGACACCTTCTCCCCTTCCCAACCCTTGATCATGAGAAAGAAGATTCCATAATGCTGATTCAGTGCTATTTTTCCCTGTAATCCTGGCCTTCATTTTCAGGAGCTGCGGATATCCTAGGGATCAAACTAACACCGATCATATTGAATATTGGAAGACCCCTTTAAACTGACTTTCCTGGTTTAGAAAAAAACATAATGTTACCCAATGCAGCTCAGAACCATAGATTAGGAGGCTGAGCTGCAATACCAGACACAACCTGGGCACAGGTGTGGCGCCGTATTTGGAGTAAAGGAGCCATGTTTTTGTAATCTTGAACAAGCCCCTTAACAGCTAGAGCGGGATCACATCGCTAGTGGATTTTCTAAATTAAATTCCCAGTTTCTTCCATATAGGAAAGATGTGTATCTTCGTACCGTGTTAGCCAGTAGATAGAAAAATATTTAGACTTGAGAGTCCTCAGTGGTTGATACCTTTTAATGGCTAACTGAAAAGATGGTAACAAATTGCAAGCTTTCGAGACTACTCCGGTCTCTTCATCAGGCAAAGACTAAAACAGGTTTTAGTCTTTGCCTGATGAAGAGACCGGAGTAGTCTCGAAAGCTTGCAATTTGTTACCATCTTTTCAGTTTCTTCCAGAAATTTTTTCCCTGTAATTTGTCTTTCCAGAATTAAGGAATTGCCCATGTAATGAGGTCCTCATGCCCCCATTGTAGGGGCTTATATTTAGTTCACTTACCTGTTCAGGAAAGTGTTCCCAAAAGGGTTGAGCTTGCGGAAGGGTTTATTGGGGTCCACCATCAGCGCATTTCCCGGGATGACCCCCTCCGTTTCCCCATGCATGACGGCAATAAAAGAGTCGGTGGTGGGCTCAGGTCCAATCCGACTCCCTGGGATGTCCTGCTCCAGAAGATACTTAATGAAGGTGGTCTTCCCGGTGGAATATTGCCCATGACCAACACCATGGGCTTGTTGTCAAAGTCGGCATCTTCCAGAGCTGGAGAATGAAAGTCGTGGAACCTGTAGTAATCTTCTACTGGTTTCAGCTTCTTCTTATATAGGTCCTTAAGACCTTCAGTGACCGTATGGATAACTTCTGGGTTCTTCTTGTTCTTCTCATTCTTCTTCATCCAGCTGAACATCTTCACAGTATTTTTTTCACGTTTCTTTTTTCTTTCCTTCGCCTGTCGGTTTGTGGGACAATATGAAGATCTTCTACAATCTAGTCCTCTGATCTTCTAAGTCTAACTTCTTCTCTCGTCTCCGAGCTGTCAGTCTGAAGCTAAAGACCAAAGCTTATTCCCCCCCCAAAAAAAGCCCTGTAACATCAGGACTGGAAAAAAAAAAGGGCAGGCAGGAACAGGGTGTGTGCTAAGGAGGCAGGAGCGAATAGTAGGGTGGGGAACGTAGGACCACCTTTATGTGTCCATAGAGAGTGTTAATAGGTCAATTATAGAATAGGAGCTTCTTACAATCCCAAACCCCAAAGTGAAGATGATGCCAAAAGCACAGTGGAAAACAGCTGTATAGAGAGAATGTATGAGTTATTCCGAGGGGGGATATTCCACTCCCTGGGTGCCCACCCCACTAAAGGAATGCACTCCACAGCTCAAATTGTCATGCTAGGGAATACAGGCATATTACGCCACCTAGTGGGAGAGAATGGAACAATGCGGGAAGGACCCAAAAAATTTAGAAGCTTTAGTATTTCTTCAAAAAAAAGTTCTACTGTACTTGGGACATTTTGCTATTTTTGTGTTGCTTACGTAATGAACATTTCATAGCGTCGGGGACACATACGTTATTTTTTACCAGCGGACCTGTCCTTGAAATGGTCACTAAAGCAGCAAATTGTCGAATGCGAATACATCTGAGCACCATAAAACATAAAGCGAGAAGAGGATATCGCCATAATACGACTTTACAGAAAACATTGCAGATTGGTACCGCATGTGACCAGAAGAACTGATCTAGGGCTGTAGGTGCAGTCGAGGCGCCTTAGATTTCTATAGGTGCCCTATCCTGGTTCCATACATTTTGGAGACTACAAAGCGGTAATACATAAATGCGCAGCCATAAATGGGACCACTTCCCACCCTATCGGATTATATCAGAATTAGGTCTCATTAAAGTCCCCATACACATTAGAATAATTAGTCAGAGGAGACAAGAATCCGGCACGTCCAATTTTTGACTGCTGATCCTTTCGCTCTCCCGGAGATAAGCCGCCACCGGACATGTCTGGCGCCATCCTTGTGTCACCTGGGTGCTGTCCAATTTTTCTGTTTATGTAGGTGAAGCTTAGAAATTTTTAAATTTTTTTTTCCGAGAAAAACAGATATCACACTGATGGTAAAACTGTGCACATGGACAAAAAAAAGAGGAGAATCGGATCTAGCATGCTGATGAAAATCTGTCCGTTTATTCTCGGATGCAAAAAAAAACCTGAGCTGTCTGAATGAGGCTTTATTTCTGATTTCTGATCAACAGAGACTTATAATAGAGGCCTACACTCCTTTATATAAGACTGTACAGTGTGGAAATACTGGGAGACCAACTGAAGCCAGCAGAACTATGCATACAGCTCTGGAGTATACAGTCATGGACAAAAGTTTTGAGAATGACACAAATATTAATTTTTACAAAGTCTACTGCTTCACTTTTTCTAATGGCAATTTGTATATACTCCAGAATGTTATTAATAGTGATCAGCTTAACAGCAATTACTTGCAAAGTCAATATTTGGCTAGAAAATGAACTTTATCCCCAAAACACATTTCAACATCATTGCAGCCCTGCCTTAAAAGGACCAGCTAACCTCTTTTCAGTGATTGCTCCATTAACACAGGTGTGGGTGTTGATGAGGACATGGCTGGAGATCAATCTGTCATGATTAAGTAAGAATGACACCACTGGACACTTTAAAAGGAGGCTGATGCTTGGCATCATTGTTTCTCTTCTGTTAACCATGGTTATCTCTAAAGAAACACGTGCAGTCATCATTGCAATGCACAAAAATGGCCTAACAGGGAAGAGTATCGCAGCTAGAAAGATTGCACCTCAGTCAACAATCTATCGCATCATCAAGAACTTCAAGGAGAGAGGTTCCATTGTTGCCAAAAAAGGCTCCAGGGCGCCCAAGAAAGACCAGCAAGCGCCAGGACCGTCTCTTAAAAGTGTTTCAGCTGCGGGATCGGGCTACCAGCAGTGCAGAGCTTGCTCAGGAATGGCAGCAGGCAGGTGTGAGTGCATCTGCACGCACTGTGAGGCGGAGACTCTTGGAGCAAGGCCTGGTCTCAAGGAGGGCAGCAAAGAAGCCACTTCTCTCCAGAAAAAACATCATGGACAGACTGATATTCTGCAAAAGGTACAGGCAGTGGACTGCTGAGGACTGGGGTAAAGTTATTTTCTCTGATGAATCCCTTTTCGATTGTTTGGGACATCAAGAAAACGCCTCATTCGGAGAAGACAAGGTGAGCGCTACCACCAGTCTTGTCTCATGCCAACTGTTAAGCATCCTGAAACCATTCATGTGTGGGGTTGCTTCTCAGCCAAGGGAATCGGCTCTCTCACAGTCTTGCCTAAAAACACAGCCATGAATAAAGACTGGTACTAGAATGTCCTCCAAGAGCAACTTCTCCCAACCCTCCAAGAGCAGTTTGGCGATCAACAATACCTTTTCCAGCATGATGGAGCACCTTGCCATAAAGCAAAGGTGATAACTGAATGGCTCAGGGAACAAAACATAGAGATTTTTGGTCCATGGCCTGGAAACTCTAATCCCATTGAGAACTTGTGGTCAATCATCAAGAGACGGGTGGACAAACAAAAACCTAAAAATTCTGACAAAATGAAAGCATTGATTGTGCAAGAATGGACTGCTATCAGTCAGGATTTGGTCCAGAAGTTGATTGAGAGCATGCCAGGGAGAATTGCAGAGGTCCTGAAGAAGAAGGGTCAACACTGCAAATATTGACTTGCTGCATTAACTCATTCTAACTGTCAATATAAGCTTTTGTTACTCATATGGTTGCAATTATATTTCTGTCTGTGATAAAAACATCTGTCAAACACACATAAAAACCAGAGGGCAGCAGATCATGTGAAAATATAATATTTGTGTCATTCTCAAAACTTTTGGCCATGACTGTAGTACTGGCTGTAACCCAGGAACAGTTCACCATAAGTAAATAGTTCTTCCACTTTTTCTATTTATGTCTGTAGGTAAACTGTAATATGATGTTAAAAGGTGGATAATCCTACTTATGCAAAATAAAAACACTTAATTGTTTTCTTTTATTTTCCTGTGGATGGCGCTGTGCTGGGGCTTTTTTTACATGTTGAGCTGTAATTTTCACTTGTACAATATTAGGCCATATAGGACATTTTGTTCACTTCTTATTCCATATTTTGAGCGGCAAGATGATCATAACATAAGCCAGCTATTCTGACATTGTGACATTGTGTTTTAGATGTTTTTTACGGCGTTCACCATAATAACGTGGCATAATAGATATGTAAACTTCATTCTGGGGGTTGGAACGATTATGATAATATCAAATTAATATTTTGTTTTTATGTTTTGACAAATATAGTGCTGCACCAGTCAAAACCCATAACTGTATTTTTCCCTGTAGTTGGAGCTATGACAAGTCTTGCTTTTGCAGGTCAAGATGTTGCTTTTATTGCTACCATTTTGGAGATCACTTTTTATTCTTTTTATATATTAGTATAATATTTGAGTGAGAGGAAACATATAAACACACCGTAGTAATGTCCCTGAAGAATCCAAGCAAAAGTGATGGAGGAGGAAGGCCTCGCTTTGCCCTGGGGCCCATTGGACTCTGGTTCTCACCCCTGTAACTATCCATCGTCCATCTTGGTGATTTATGTGACTAATATGTCTTGTGGCATTATCCTTGTAATACATGTTTCGACTTGATCCTTTTCCAACATCCCCCAAGTATTTGCCTCATTTGTTGCCCTTCCTTTCTTTCTTTTTCTTTCTTTTTTCTTCTTTCTTTCTTTCTTTCTTTCTTTCTTTCTTTCTTTCTTTCTTCTTTCTTTCTTTCTTTCTTTCTTTTTCATTGTCTTTCTTTCATTCTTTCCTTCTGTTTTTTCCTTTCTTTTTCTTTTTTTCATTGTTTTTCTTTATTTATTTCTCTTTTTCTTTCTTTCCTTCTTTTTCTTTCTTTCTTTCCTTCTTTTTCTTTCTTTCTTTCCTTCTTTTCTTTCTTTTTCTTTTCTTTCTTTCTTTCTTTCTTTCCTTCTTTCTTTCTTTTTCTTTCTTTCATTCATTCTTTTCTTTCCTTTATTTCTTCCTTTCTATTTCTTTATTTATTTCTCTTTCTCTCTTTTTTCCTTTCTTTCTTTTTCTCTTTCCCTCTTTCTTTCTTTCTTTCTTTCTTTCTTTCTTTCTTTCTTTCTTTCTTTCTTTCTTTCTTTCTTTCTTTCTTTCTTTCTTCTTTCTTTCTCTTTCTTTCTTTCTTTCTTTCTTTCTTTCTTTCTTTCTCTGCGTCCAGCTTTAATCCATAAAATCGAATCCTTTATTTCATGATTAGAATAGATATGGCAACACTACAATATGTCTAGGCATAGGAATGATTCGGGATAAGGGGTTCAAGGAGGTGAAACCGGTTAATTCTTGAAAATGCATTACCCGGAACAACACCCACTCAGATGCATTACCTTTCACTATTTATGTGTCAGAGATTTATCCACTCATGTTTCTTTACAATGTTAGATCTTTGCTTTCTATATATTTCTATAGACTGATTTATGGCCAAGAAATGGTGAAAAATAAAGAATTTATTTTAAAAAAAATTCACTACCATAAACTCTGTTTTATTGGCCCTTTCTTACGTGTTTGTATATTGGGTTTCTGGTATTCGGCACGTGATAAGAACCAAACTGCTGATTGTGATTGCTTTATTATTGACAGCTGTAATTTGATGCTTTTGTTTTATATAAGATGTACAGTAAAAAATGATATTGTGGTACCGTGTTAGCCAGAAAGATCGATGTAAGATCCTATGCACCAAAAAGACATAAGTATTCTAGGAATGATACATTTATTGGCTAATCAGAAAAATTATATTTGCAATCTTTCAGAGCGCAGAGGCTCCTTCTTCAGGCAGGTTTACAAATGAACGCCTGAAACAAGGGCACAACATTTCACTCCCACATCTCCATTTGTAACATAAACCTTAAGTTTATAACTTTGGCTCATCTTCAGGAGACAGCGACTCATCCACCCCATCAGGGCCGGCTCCAGGCTTTTGTAGGCCCCGGCGAAAGAGTCTCAGTGGGCCCCTATAATGCAAACCACAATTCATGATGTACCGATACGGCAGAGAAATATACCGTATATACTCATGTATAAGCTGACCCGTGTATAAGCCGACCCCCCTAATTTTGACACAAAAAACTTGGAAAACTTATTGACTCATGTATAAGCCGGGTGTATAAGTTGCCGTCCTGCTCTGTGCTCCCCCATCCAGCTCTGTGCGCCCCCATTCTCCTCTGTGCTCCCCTCCTCCTGCTCCATTATCCTGTCCTGCTCCGTGCTTTCCATCCTCCCCCGTCCTGCTCCATGCTCCCCCATCCAGCTCTACACTCCCCCATTCTCCTCTGTGCCCACCCCCGTCCTGCTCCGTGCTCTCTGTCCTCCCCCCGTTCTGCTCCGTCCTCCCCCGTCCTGCTCCGTGCTCTCTGTCCTCCCCCCGTTCTGCTCCGTGCTCCTTGTCCTCCTCCATGCTCCCCCCATCCTCCTCCATCATACTCACCCTCCCCGTGCCATCGCTGAACGTCCCGGCCGGCAATCCTGCGTTCTCCCGGCTTCCTGCAGCTCTCCAGCACTGAGCGGTGACGTAATACCGCTCATTAAGGCCATGAATATGGAGGCCACGCCCATGGGAGCGGCGTCGCGTCCATATTACATGGCCTTAATGAGCGGTATTACGTCACCGCTCAGTGCTGGAGAGCTGCAGGAAGCCGGGGAGAACGCAGGATTGCAGGGATATTCAGCGATGGCACGGGGAGGGTGAGTATGATGTCCCAGCCACGGGCTCCTGCCGCGGCACCCCCTCCCCCGCTGGTTTCTGCCCTATGACTCGTGTATAAGCCGAGGGGGCATTTTCAGCACAAAAATAGGTGCTGAAAATCTCGGCTTATACACGAGTATATACGGTAGGTATAGTACAATGCCAAATACTTCACTTCTTACATTACATGAGTGATATCTTTTGTAAATTCTACAATAGCCAAGAAACCGGACAGTATAGTCCTCCATACAGTATTATGGGCACCACATAGTTCACCATACAGAATAATGAGCCCGATATATTGCTTCAAACAGTATTGTGGGCACCACATAGTCCTCCATACAGTATTATGGGCACATCATAGTACTCTATACAGTATTATGGGCACCACATAGTCCTTTATACAGTATTATGGGCACCACATAGTACTCTATACAGTATTATGGGCACCACATAGTCCTCCATACAGTATTATGGGCACCACATAGTCCTCCATACAGTATTATGGGCACCACATAGTGCTCCATACAGAATAATGAGCCCGATATATTGCTTCAAACAGTATTGTGGGCACCACATAGTCCTCCATACAGTATTATGGGCACATCATAGTACTCTATACAGTATTATGGGCACCACATAGTACTCTATACAGTATTATGGGCACCACATAGTCCTCCATACAGTATTATGGTCACCACATAGTCCTCCATACACTATTATGGGCACATCATAGTACTCTATACAGTATTATGGGCACCACATAGTCCTTTATACAGTATTATGGGCACCACATAGTCCTTTATACAGTATTATGGGCACCACATAATACTCTATACAGTATTATGGGCACCACATAGTCCTCCATACAGTATTATGGTCACCCCATAGTACTCTATACAGTATTATGGTCACCACATAGTCTGCTATACAGTATTATGGACATCACATAATCTTCACAAGACTTAAAACGTTTCATGTGAACAACTATGTACAGCTCTTTCCAGCTCCCAGTGTATTTCAGGCCTTTTCTGGCCACTAGACTTATCAGTCCATTCTACCTAACATCTATACATGTTGTAAGGTACCTCCAGCTGGGTGTAAGGACTACTCTTAGTGCCGTTTCTTCAGCGGATCTAATATTACTGTTATGGTGGCAGCAATGTTCACTGTTGCAAGAAATGCTGAGCTTTGGTTTTCTCTATTTGTCTGGTTTCACGTGCACGCTCCTTCAGGGGGCATCGATCACACTACTTAATCACAAACTCAGACTTCACTCAGCTTTACTCCGCTGCACCCTCGCTGCAGTACTTTGTACAGTCACATGACAAATGGCTCCAGAATTGGTTCCTCTTACTGTTTTCCTATGAGCAGGAGATAGTTTTTTCACCAAGGGACAGTCCACACCAACTTTTCTTCCTGTAGCATAGGGCAGTACGCACCATCTGTAAACATGTTCCGGACTTATTGGAAACACAGTCCTTATAGAGTGAAGACTTATGCTCATTCTACCTGCTGCTGCGACTGACCCCAATGGCGGGAGTTCGGGGGACTTTAACCCTTTATCTGCTCATCCCCTCATTCCCCTGTACAGGTATAAACCCCTACACGTGCTATCTAGTGGTGCACCATGATGACACAGCATTACTATTTTCTCATGCTTCCATGCACCCACCAGTAAAATACGAATCATCAATATGGGAAAATGACATGTAAAATCAATATATATTGCATAACATAGTAAAACAGTGCGTATCACCCAACAGGATGCGTAAGGTGCAATAAACATTACTATAAGTGCAACTCGGGCGAAACATGTGAGCCGTGCAGAAGGGGGCGGAAAATCACTCAGAATAGTGATCCACTACCCACTGGATCCATTTGCAGCCTTGTTACAGCAACGTACTTCCCGCATAGTGCAATGTAGTCGGATCCTATTTATTGTTTGACCCACATGGGAGGGAGGAGGGTTAGGCCTTGAAATATGCCATGGTGTGCATTCCTTTGGATTGTTTTATGGCACTTTTTATGCTTTTTTAACTGTATTTATTGTTTGTTATGCCATTTGTATAATATATTGTGTGTTTTGTACTCATTTTGTGCTGCTCTTATATTCTCATGCGTTATTTATAGCAGTAGGTTTTCACACCGGTGACATCACACAACACCTGCTTTGCGTTGTTTGTGTGTTTATTGGTGAGTGGCGGTGTGCACTTGTAGTATTTGAGTGGTGCCTGCTCTCGGTGTCGCCTTTACCAATACCAGGCACAATGGCTACCAAAAGTACAATGCTGTGCCGGGTAAACAAAGGCACGCCACCGCCTCTGTGTATCCGCTTTTGACTCTGGACACCACGAGAGATGATCCTTCTCCCCCAATATCATTCGGTCGGGGAAAGACAGGAGCCCCGATACACGTTAGAGGGTCGGCCAACTTTTATATATGGAGTCTTTATAAAGGATTTATTGCCAGTACAAAAGTGGCCCTTTTTTGCTCTTATTTTATTGTTGACGTCCCCCCTGAATAATCTGTTTTAATTTTGTTTGTTTTTTTAAATCTGCCGTACTGTTCCAGCGATATGGGCCTTTTTTTATTTAGTGCTAATTTTTATGGTCTTTACTAAGGTGGAAGTGCGCAAAGAGCAATAATACAAAACAGCCTAAAGACACGCCCCCGAGGATCCTGTCTTCCAAGCCCCCTTGGTTTAGACCATAAAAATCAGCATAAAAAGGCCCATGTCTCTGGAATCGTATGGCGGATTTAAAAAAAACAAAAAGTCGTAATACTCATGGGAGCAGCTGGAATAAAATAAGAGCAAAAACTGTCCACTTTTGTCCTGGTGACATGTCATTTTTAACTCCTTAAAGTTGTCCATACACATGAGATAAACTCTTCGTTCAGCAGACTCCTATCTCTTCCGACTTTTGAACACACGTGTACGCTCAGTCAGGCAAGCATTTATGTGTTTTCGATGAGGAGATACTTCTGGAAGAGGCTTAGCTTCCATAAGAACAAAGGATTGGACATGAACATTCTAAATTCCTTATCGTCCTCTACCCCAACATCAAATGATGATCGTCCAGCTCGTGAGTTCTGACAGTTTTCATCTAATGTGTATAGAGGCCTTAATATGGTATAAGAAAACAGGTTTTCTAAAAGGGACAACCCCTTTATCCCTCCTTTGTTACCCTGGGAGTAACAGGATCCTATAAGTACCTAGATTTGTAGGTTCCATTGATTTCCACTGCTTCCTGTGGGCTGTTTAGACCCCAGTTAAATTCTCAGTATTAGCAAGACTCCATCTGGCAGTGAAATCTTTTTTTTCATTAGACTGGACTGTAAAGGGTCTAGTAATGTAATAAATGGGGCCCCCTGCTTTCGGTTTTAAAGAAGGGCTCAATTTCTGACGCGCGGGACCATTATAATGGGAATTCACCAGCAACTTTTCTGGGAAAATCAGCTGATTGTGGGAGATCCCAGACCTATGGGATTGGAGTGGGAGTCATACTGTCAGAATATTATCTGTCAGAGGTTTATTTGCACATTAATGACAGTCATAAAATACATTGATCTTCATTGTGCTTCAGGTCAAACTGCACGTTATTCCAGTAATTCTCCCCAGTGCTAAAAATTAACCTGATGATTAATCCAAACAGTTGGTTTTATCTCCGAAATATAAACTTTTAATGCTTTATTGTGTTGGTTCTCAGACATCTGTTTTCCATTAGAACAAGCTGAAGTGTATGGTATCAGCTTGTGGTCTGGAAAGTTCAGAGTTCGGGTCGTCATCAAATCTGCCATTTTCCTTGTTCTAGAACAACCAACTTTGTAAGATTCCCAGGGTTGCAACAGTGTAGTAATTCTGCACAAAACAATCCAAAACTACACATAAAATCTAATTTGTGCTGTTACTGACTGATATTAAATATATCCATCAAATCTTATGGACTTTCTCGGGATCCATCGGTAATCTAAAATCTATGAGGCTCGGAGACTACAAGTCCCTTTCTTTATAGGAATAGTCCAGTTTCAGAAAATGAAGTGTATTGCTTGTAGAACAAATGGAAATACATTTTTTTTTCTAATTTATTTTCCATATCATTTCCTCACTGCTTTCAACATCGCTGGTTGCCATTATTGAACAGGTGACTAGGTGCTCCATCTTACCCACTAGAAGAAAATACACGAGAAGGTTCTTACTGACAGCAATCAGAGACCTTGAGGAACTGAGTAGTGTCTATGGATTCCAGTGGTCACAGTTGCCACTGGGTGTCATTGTCTATGCCTAGGGGGTCATCCCTTTCCTTGCCACTTCAGGTCCTTTAGGATCCAGCACATAAGTCAGGCCGGCATCAGGACTTTTCAAGGGCCTCCACACAGCACAGGAAGCAGTCTGTGTGACATGGAGGCCATATGGACAATAGAAGGAGAATACTGTGGAAGGCAGTATGAGAGAGGGAGAAGCATGGGAGTAAGTAACCTGTGAGAAAGGAGCGGGCATTGGGAAATAGTCTGTACGAAAGAGAAGAGGGCTATAAAGAGCAGTCTGAGTGAGCAGGGGGCCATGAGGAAGAGTCTGTGAGTGAGAAGGGGCCATGGGGAAGAGTCTGTGAGTGAGCAGGGGACCATGGGGAAGAGTTTGTGAGTGAGAAGGGGCCATGGGGAAGAGCCTGTGAGTGAGCAGGGGACCATGGGGAAGAGTCTGTGAGTGAGCAGGGGCCATGAGGAAGAGTCTGTGAGTGAGCAGGGGGCCATGGGGAAGAGTGTGAGTGAGCAGGGGACTATGGGGAAGAGTCTGTGAGTGAGCAGGGGGCCATGGGGAAGAGTCTGTGAGCGAGCAGGGGCCATAGGGAGCAGTCTGTGAGTGAGCAGGGGGCCATAGGGAGCAGACTGTGAGTGAGCAGGGGGCCATTGAGAGCAGTCTGTGAGTGAGCAGAGCGCCATAGAGAGCAGTCTGTGAGTGAGCAGGGGGCCATGGGGAAGAGTCTGTGAGTGAGCAGGGGCCATAGGGAGCAGTCTCTGAGTGAGCAGGGGGCCATGGGGAAGAGTCTGTGAGCGAGCAGGGGCCATAGGGAGCAGTCTCTGAGTGAGCAGGGGGCCATGGGGAAGAGTCTGTGAGCGAGCAGGGGCCATAGGGAGCAGTCTGTGAGTGAGCAGGGGGCCATGTGGAGCAGTCTGTGAGTGAGCAGGGGACCATGGGAAGCAGTCTGTGAGTGAGCAGGGGGCCATAAGGAGCAGTCTGTGAGTGAGCAGGGGACCATGGGGAGCAGTCTGTGAGTGAGCAGGGGACCATAGGGAGCAGTCTGTGAGTGAGCAGGGGACCATGGGGAGCATTCTGTGAGTGAGCAGGGGGCCATAGGGAGCAGTCTGTGAGTGAGCAGGGGGCCATAAGGAGCAGTCTGTGAGTGAGCTGGGGAACAGTCTGTGAGTGAGCAGGAGACCATAGGGAGCAGTCTGTGAGTGAGCAGGGGACCATGGGGAGCATTCTGTGAGTGAGCAGGGGCCATGGGGAGCAGTCTGTGAGTGAGCAGGGGGCCATAGGGAGCAGTCTGTGAGTGAGCAGGGGGCCATCGGGAGCAGTCTGTGAGTGAGCAGGGGGCCATGGGGAAGAATTTGTGAGTGAGCAGGGGGACATGGGGAGCAGTGTGTGAGTGAGCAGGGGACTATAGGGAGCAGTCTGTGAGTGAGCAGGGAGCCATGGGGAGCAGTCTGTGAGTGAGCAGAGGGCCATGGGGAGCTGTCTGTGAGTGAGCAGGGGGCCATAAGGAGCAGTCTGTGAGTGAGCAGGGGGCCATAGGGAGCAGTCTGTGAGTGAGCAGGGAGCCATGGGGAGCAGTCTGTGAGTGAGCAGGGGGCCATGGGGAGCAGTCTGTGAGTGAGCAGGGGGCCATAGGGAGCAGTCTGTGAGTGAGCAGGGGGCCATAGGGAGCAGTTTGTGAGTGAGCAGGGGCCATAGGGAGCTGTCTGTGAGTGAGCAGGGGGCCATAAGGAGCAGTCTGTGAGTGAGCAGGGGGCCATAGGGAGCAGTCTGTGAGTGAGCAAGGGCCATGGGGAAGAGTCTGTGAGCGAGCAGGGCCATAGGGAGCAGTCTGTGAGTGAGCAGGGGGCCATGGGAAGTTTGTGAGTGAGCAGGGGACATGGGGAAGATTTGTGAGTGAGCGGGGGCCATGGGAGCAGTGTGTGAGTGAGCAGGGGCCATAGGGAGCAGTCTGTGAGTGAGCAGGGAGCCATAGGGGCAGTCTGTGAGTGAGCAGGGGCCATAGGGAGCAGTCTGTGAGTGAGCAGGGGCCATAGGGAGCAGTCTGTGAGTGAGCAAGGGACCATAGGGAGCAGTCTGTGAGTGAGCAGGGGCCATAGGGAGCAGTCTGTGATTGAGCAGGGGCCATAGGGAGCAGTCTGTGAAGTGAGCAGGGGCCATGGGGAAGAGTCTGTGAGTGAGCAGGGGGCCATGGGAGAGTCTGTGAGTGAGCAGGGGGCCATGGGAAGAGTCTGTGAGTGAGCAGGGGCCATGGGAGCAGTCTGTGAGTGAGCAGGGGTCATAGGGAGCAGTCTGTGAGTGAGCAAGGGACCATGGGGAGCAGTCTGTGAGTGAGCAGGGGGCCATGGGAAGAGTCTGTGAGTGAGCAGGGGGCTATAGGGAGCAGTCTTGAGTGAGCAGGGGGCCATAGGGAGCAGTCTGTGAGTGAGCAGGGGCCATAGGGAGCAGTTTGTGAGTGAGCAGGGGCCATAGGGAGCAGTCTGTGAGTGAGCAAGGGACCATGGGAGCAGTCTGTGAGTGAGCAGGGGGCCATGGGGAAGAGTCTGTGAGTGAGCAGGGGGCCATAGGGAGCAGTCTGTGAGTGAGCAGGGGGCCATAGGGAGCAGTCTGTGAGTGAGCAGGGGCCATAGGGAGCAGTTGTGAGTGAGCAGGGGCCATAGGGAGCTGTCTGTGAGTGAGCAGGGGGCATAAGGAGCAGTCTGTGAGTGAGCAGGGGGCCATAGGGAGCAGTCTGTGAGTGAGCAGGGGGCCATAGGGAGCAGTCTGTGAGTGAGCAGGGCCATAGGGAGCAGTTGTGAGTGAGCAGGGGCCATAGGGAGAGTCTGTGAGTGAGCAGGGGGCCATAGGGCAGTCTGTGAGTGAGCAGGGGGCCATAGGGAGCAGTCTGTGAGTGAGCAAGGGCCATGGGGAAGTCTGTGAGCGAGCAGGGGCCATAGGGAGCAGTCTGTGAGTGAGCAGGGGCCATAGGGAGCAGTCTGTCAGTGAGCAGGGGGCCATAGGGAGCAGTCTGTGAGTGAGCAGGGGGCCATGGGAGCAGTCTGTGAGTGAGCAGGGGCCATAGGGAGCTGTCTGTGAGTGAGCAGGGGACCATAAGGAGCAGTTCTGGAGTGAGCAGGGGGCCATAGGGAGCAGTCTGTGAGTGAGCAGGGTGCCATAGGGAGCAGTCTGTGAGTGAGCAGGGGGCCATAGGGAGCAGTCTGTGAGTGAGCAGGGGGCCATAGGGAGCAGTCTGTGAGTGAGCAGGGGACCATGGGAGCATTCTGTGAGTGAGCAGGGGGCCATAGGGAGCAGTCTGTGAGTGAGCAGGGGGCCATGGGGAGCAGTCTGTGAGTGAGCAGGGGGCCATCGGGAGCAGTCTGTGAGTGAGCAAGGGCCATGGGGAAGAGTTTGTGAGTGAGCAGGGAGACATGGGGAGCAGTGTGTGAGTGAGCAGGGGACTATAGGGAGCAGTCTGTGAGTGAGCAGGGAGCCATGGGGAGCAGTCTGTGAGTGAGCAGGGGGCCATGGGGAGCAGTCTGTGAGTGAGCAGGGGGCCATAGGGAGCAGTCTGTGAGTGTGTGTAGCCCTGGTGTCGGGCACACGCAGTACCCTGGGGAGTGTATGGCGAGACGGCGGCTTAATGCTCAATATGCATTCATTCTACACACACTGGACACACCCTTGGGGTAGTGAAGTATACTCTAGGGAGTGGTCAAAGTAGTGAGTGTAGGAGTGATTTTAGTCAGTCTGAGTCCTGTCTTCGGACAGTGAGGAAGTCAGAGTCTGGTTCCTGTCTCTGGACAGAGAAGACGCATGGAGGAGAGCTTAGACTTCTGTGGAAAGAGGAGAGCGGAGTCTAGCCTGCTTCATAACCAGTTCAAATAGTGGAGTCCGGTATAGGTTTTGAAATATTCCTTAGTCTGGTCAGAGCTGGATTATCTCTCAGCACTCATTGAAGAAAGGAAGGAGTATCAGCACAGAAAGACTTCAGCGTTCCTGTCTAAGGACAGTATCAGGTACAGAGACTGCTCCTGCCTGTGACAACTGAGCATCTGTGGCTGGCTTTATTGGAAGGAAAAGATTGGAAGTGACTGCTCGACCCCTGGCTAGTGAGAATGTTTATGTTACCAGCGTGGACAAGGCGAAAGGCAAGTGGATTATAGAATTTGGTGCTACAGGATTGCTTAAGTCCAGCACCCTGTTTACCGGTCACTGGGGACCGAAGAGTCGCTGTTGTTTCAGGCACAGAGGCAGAAAAACCAGGAATCTACCGGACCCTAGGTCGCGGCAGACAAGCCCCTTATAGTCGGTACGTAGCTGGGGTCAGGGGAGTGAAGACTTTGGCGTTCTGCAGGACAAACATAAGTATTCAGCTCCTTCACAGGAAGGCCCTAACACTAAGCTGACTGGGCAGTTACAGCTAAGATTAGCTGGAATCATAGAGGGAACTACGCTTCAGGCTGGTTGTACTCGTTCATTGAAGTTAAAGGAGGCCCCTAACTTGTCCAGCTGCCGTCTCAAAATACACTCCCTTTGGATCAGCCTCCCCGGGACCTGCCTTGACATTCAGCAAGTAAAGGTATGGAAAGACATTGACTGTGTGAGACTGTGTTATTTACCGGCACCCGACTTCACCATCTTAACAGACTTTGAGGGAAGAGTCCCACCTGTAGGGACCTGACATCTAGCTGCCTCACCATCCCCTCAGAGATCTACAGCAGCGCTGGTACCCATTACCAGAATACTACAGGTGGCGTCACGAACTGTACATAGTTATCCCCTGTAAATACATCCCCCAACAACATACGCCAGACCGCCCGGGCCACAGACCGAGCCACAGCTACCTGTGACAAAATCCCCATAGACTTCCATGGGCTCGGCTCTGAGTACCCCATTGCCCTGGTAACCCACAATTGTGGTGGCGGGTCGACACAACTAACTTGGCGTCACGAACAGGATACCAAACTCGCGAAATTGCGAGCCCTGCGTGCCTAAGGACTTGTTTTTGTAAAAAGGACTGTTTGCACTTTTGGCGCCAAAATCGCCATTTTTGTCGCCATATTCGCGCCCTCAGGCGCTGGAGAAGAAGGTGGGCGTACCTTCGTGGGCGTCTACCCCCCTGTGGCGCGAAGAAAATGCCTGTCCTCTCAAAGTGCTATTATAACATGCGGTCCTGCCCTACAGCAAAGGAGGTCCGCCTCCTCTTTACCTTCCCTGCGAGAAGGAGGAGACGCAAACCCCACCTCCACGGAAGAGACCGGATGTCTCCACAGAAAGAAGAAAGAAGCTTGTGGAGCGTGATGGAGGCAGGACGTGCGCAGCCGAGTGGGGCAGCGGAGGAAGGCAGGCCCCGTGCCCCAGCCAAGCTGCCACCAACTCCGGAATTATCCGTGATCCTGCACCTGCAACAGGCGTTGTTAGAGGTGCGGGAGGAGAACTCACGCCTCAAGATGTTACAATCTGGACTGGAGGATATAGAGAGACGCCGCTGTAACCTGCAGAAATGGCGGATGACGAACACGGCGTCTCCTCCCCTCAACGAACCCCCACGATACCAGAAACCGAAAAGTCTGCTGCCCAAGGCGAAGGAGCAACCGGAGGCTGCCCCGAAAGTACCGTTCCCGATCCCACTGGTGGATGCGGAGGAGGTTGAGGAGGTACAGCCAATCCCGGAACGCCCGCCCGGCCAAGAGGCCGCAGCAGATTATCGGTCCCCGGCAGGGACACCGGAGGGGTCCTGTCCGTCACTACCAGATGTGGACTGGGACGAAATGGCGCGCCTGGATGACGTCGCCTACACCGCCCAGTGGGAGCAAGAATGGCGGAGTCGTGAGGAGACAAAGAGGCGCCAGCAGGAGGAAGCGCGGGAAATCAAGAAGAACCGCCAGCGACAGTTTGCTGAGCTGATCGCCGACAAGGAGACTGTCCGACGCGACAAAGGTACCTTACGGGAACCGCGGCGGCAGGGGTGTGTGACTGAGTTCCAGCTCCGGAAGGGCTGGGGCTTTATTCGTGAACCGGGCCTCTACCCAGCGGTCTTCGTCAGCAGGCGTGACGTGGAATCTCACCTGCCACAAGGCCATCCCGGGAGGGACTTAGTAAACGGCGACATAGTCACCTATACGCGGCATTGGGGAATGAAGGGGTGGTATGCCCTGAACGTCGCCATCGTCCGCGACCCCGTCCCAGACGCAGGTATCGTCACCATTACCGCAGCGTCCCCGTTTCCAGCTTCAACAGCATCCGGCCGTACCCCAGTATCGCCCCCGTCAAAGTCATCGCAACATGCGACCCAAGGTCTATCGCAAGTAAAAGCCACTTCCATATCGCCAGATGTGACCCAGTCTAGATCGCAAACCCTGACGCGGTCTATATCATTGACTGTAATTGAGACGCAATCGGTGTCGTGTGAAGAAAGTGTACCGGTTGCGCCCCTAGAGGTTCAAACCAGAGATGTCGCAACCCAAACCCTGATCGCAGCACATGATTTGCTGGTCTTAGGATCTAGGGCCCATTGCGTTGTTCCAGCCCCCGGGGTGGAAAGCGTACTATGTGATGAATAAATATATAAAAAGAATTGGTAAGGTCCATAAAGGATCTACCATCAGTCAAAGTTTGAAAAATGTTTATAAAGTTTTTGCACAAGTTTATATATAATGTATATATATATAGTCCTAATTATAGAATGCCCGGCTGGGTAAATGGTGAAAAGAACCATAAAAAGTTTATCGCACTTTATCATAATGTGATTTGATATATGCCTTTGGTCTACAATGGACTCGTGGGTTGAGGACTGAGACAGCCTAAAAACTTTATTGTACATAGTTGCGCTCCGGCGCCCTATCTTGGTTTTACATAAGCCATACATATCTACCTCTGAAAAACAAAACCCGTGTGGTGTGGCACTGAGTGAGGTCTGCATTTGGATGTCCTGCAGCCCACCCAGGACCCACGTTGAAGGTTTGGTGCGGGTCCTTCACAAGTATCTTGTAAATTTATTTATTGAAAATGACATTTGATACTATTTGTATTAAAGTTTGTAACGTTCGAAGTATTCTTACCTCCCGATGGGAAGATGTTATTGTTCCAATGTTATTGCATAAACAAAATTTTTCTGTCTTTTGTATTTCACAGCCCGGGAGTGCTGTCATTTACCATGGGGGAATGTGTAGCCCTGGTGTCGGGCACACGCAGTACCCTGGGGAGTGTATGGCGAGACGGCGGCTTAATGCTCAATATGCATTCATTCTACACACACTGGACACACCCTTGGGGTAGTGAAGTATACTCTAGGGAGTGGTCAAAGTAGTGAGTGTAGGAGTGATTTTAGTCAGTCTGAGTCCTGTCTTCGGACAGTGAGGAAGTCAGAGTCTGGTTCCTGTCTCTGGACAGAGAAGACGCATGGAGGAGAGCTTAGACTTCTGTGGAAAGAGGAGAGCGGAGTCTAGCCTGCTTCATAACCAGTTCAAATAGTGGAGTCCGGTATAGGTTTTGAAATATTCCTTAGTCTGGTCAGAGCTGGATTATCTCTCAGCACTCATTGAAGAAAGGAAGGAGTATCAGCACAGAAAGACTTCAGCGTTCCTGTCTAAGGACAGTATCAGGTACAGAGACGTGCTCCTGCCTGTGACAACTGAGCATCTGTGGCTGGCTTTATTGGAAGGAGAAAGATTGGAAGTGACTGCTCGACCCCTGGCTAGTGAGAATGTTTATGTTACCAGCGTGGACAAGGCGAAAGGCAAGTGGATTATAGAATTTGGTGCTACAGGATTGCTTAAGTCCAGCACCCTGTTTACCGGTCACTGGGGACCGAAGAGTCGCTGTTGTTTCAGGCACAGAGGCAGAAAAACCAGGAATCTACCGGACCCTAGGTCGCGGCAGACAAGCCCCTTATAGTCGGTACGTAGCTGGGGTCAGGGGGAGTGAAGACTTTGGCGTTCTGCAGGACAAACATAAGTATTCAGCTCCTTCACAGGAAGGCCCCTAACACTAAGCTGACTGGGCAGTTACAGCTAAGATTAGCTGGAATCATAGAGGGAACTACGCTTCAGGCTGGTTGTACTCGTTCATTGAAGTTAAAGGAGGCCCCTAACTTGTCCAGCTGCCGTCTCAAAATACACTCCCTTTGGATCAGCCTCCCCGGGACCTGCCTTGACATTCAGCAAGTAAAGGTATGGAAAGACATTGACTGTGTGAGACTGTGTTATTTACCGGCACCCGACTTCACCATCTTAACAGACTTTGAGGGAAGAGTCCCACCTGTAGGGGACCTGACATCTAGCTGCCTCACCATCCCCTCAGAGATCTACAGCAGCGCTGGTACCCATTACCAGAATACTACAGGTGGCGTCACGAACTGTACATAGTTATCCCCTGTAAATACATCCCCCAACAACATACGCCAGACCGCCCGGGCCACAGACCGAGCCACAGCTACCTGTGACAAAATCCCCATAGACTTCCATGGGCTCGGCTCTGAGTACCCCATTGCCCTGGTAACCCACAATTGTGGTGGCGGGTCGACACAAGTGAGCAAGGGACCATGGGGAGCAGTCTGTGATGTCAGGGGACCATAGGGAAGCAGTCTGTGATGAGCAGTGGGCCAGTTGGAGCATTTTGACGTGAGCAGGGGGCCATAGGGAGCGTCTGTGAGTGAGCAAGGGGGCCATAAAGGATCAGCCCTGTGTGGAGCAGGCTATGTGGAACATCTGTGAGGGGGACTGGGGAGGCAACATAGTCAGCCATAGGAGAGTCTGTATAAGCAGGGGCATAAGCATTTGCTGATATAGGAGGGGCCATGGGGTTGTCGTCTTGAAGTGACAGGGGGCCATAGGAGCAGTCTGTGAGTGAGCACGGGCCTATGGAGCTGCTGTGAGTTAGCAGGGGCCATGGAAGAATTGTGACTGTGTGAGCAGGGGGACATGGGACAGTGTGGTGAGGTCCACGGGGCATAGGGACATCTGTGAGTTGAGCAGGGGCCATGGGAGCAGTCGTGAGTGAGCAGAGGCCATGGGGAGCTGTCTGTGAGTGAGCAGGGGCCATAAGGAGCAGTCCTGTGAGTGAGCACGGGCCATAGGAGCAGTCTGGGTGAGCAGGGAGCCATGGGGAAGCAGTCTGTGAGTGAGCAGGGCCATGGGAGCAGTCTGTGAGTGAGCAGGGGCCATGGAGCAGTCTGTAGTGAGCAGGGGCCATAGGAGCAGTTTGTGAGTGAGCAGGGGCCATGGGAGCAGTCTGTGAGTGAGCAGGGGCCATGGGGAGCAGTCTGTGAGTGAGCAGGGGGCCATAGGGAGCAGTCTGTGAGTGAGCAGGGGCCATAGGGAGAGTCTGTGAGTGAGCAGGGGCCATGGGAAGCAGTCTGTGAGTGAGCAGGGGCCATGGGAGCAGTCTGTAGTGAGCAGGGGGCCATGGAGCAGTCTGTGAGTGAGCAGGGGGCCATGGGGAGCAGTCTGTGAGTGAGCAGGGGCCATAGGGAGCAGTCTGTGAGTGAGCAGGGACCATAGGGAGCAGTCTGTGAGTGAGCATGGGAGCCATGGGAAGCAGTCTGTGAGTGAGCAGGGGCCATGGGAGCAGTCTGTGAGTGAGCAGGGGGCCATAGGGAGCAGTCTGTGAGTGAGCAGGGGGCCATAGGAGCAGTCTGTGAGTGAGCAGGGGCCATGGGGAGCAGTCTGTGAGTGAGCAGGGGGCCATGGGAAGAGTCTGTGAGTGAGCAGGGGGCCATGGGAGCATTCTGTGAGTGAGCAGGGGCCATGGGGAGCAGTCTGTGAGTGAGCAGGGGCCATAGGGAGCAGTCTGTGAGTGAGCAGGGGCCATGGGGAGCAGTCTGTGAGTGAGCAGGGGGCCATGGGAAGAGTCTGTGAGTGAGCAGGGGGCCATAGGGAGCAGTCTAGTGAGTGAGCAGGGGCCATGGGAGCAGTCTGTGAGTGAGCAGGGGCATAGGAGCAGTTGTGAGTGAGCAGGGGCATAGGGAGCAGTCTGTGAGTGAGCAAGGGACCATGGGGAGCAGATCTGTGAGTGAGCAGGGGCCATGGGGAAGTGTCTGTGAGTGAGCAGGGGGCCATAGGGAGCAGTCTGTGAGTGAGCAGGGGCCATAGGGAGCAGTCTGTGAGTGAGCAGGGGCCATAGGGAGCAGTCTTGTGAGTGAGCAGGGGCCATAGGAGCTGTCTGTGAGTGAGCAGGGGGCCATAAGGAGCAGTCTGTGAGTGAGCAGGGGGCCATAGGGAGCAGTCTGTGAGTGAGCAGGGGCCATAGGGAGCAGTCTGTGAGTGAGCAGGGGCCATAAGGAGCAGTCTGTGAGTGAGCAGGGGCCATAGGGAGCAGTCTGTGAGTGAGCAGGGGCCATGGGAGAGTCTGTGAGTGAGCAGGGGCCATAGGGAGCAGTCTGTGAGTGAGCAGGGCCATGGGAGCAGTTGTGAGGAGCAGGGGCCATAGGGAGCAGTCTGTGAGTGAGCAGGGGGCCATAGGGAGCAGTCTGTGAGTGAGCAGGGGCCATAGGAGCAGTCTGTGAGTGAGCAGGGGCCATAGGGAGCAGTCTGTGAGTGAGCAGGGGGCCATGGGAGCAGTCTGTGAGTGAGCAGGGGACCATGGGGAGCAGTCTGTGAGTGAGCAGGGGCCATAGGGAGCAGTCTGTGAGTGAGCAGGGGGCCATGGGAGCATTTGTGAGTGAGCAGGGGCCATGGGAAGAGTCTGTGAGTGAGCAGGGGCCATGGGAGCATGTCTGTGGAGTGAGCAGGGGGCCATAGGGAGCAGTCTGTGAGTGAGCAGGGGGCCATAGGGAGCAGTCTGTGAGTGAGCAAGGGACCATGGGGAGCAGTCTGTGAGTGAGCAGGGGCCATGGGGAGAGTCTGTGAGTGAGCAGGGGGCCATAGGGAGCAGTCTATGAGTGAGCAGGGGGCCATAGGGAGCAGTCTGTGAGTGAGCAGGGGCCATAGGGAGCAGTTCTGTGAGTGAGCAGGGGGCCATAGGAGCAGTCTGTGAGTGAGCAGGGGACCATGGGAGCATCTGTGAGTGAGCAGGGGGCCATGGGGAAGTGTCTGTGAGTGAGCAGGGGCCATAGGGAGCAGTCTGTGAGTGAGCAGGGGGCCATAGGGAGCAGTCTGTGAGTGAGCAGGGGCCATAGGGAGCAGTTTGTGAGTGAGCAGGGGCCATAGGTAGCTGTCTGTGAGTGAGCAGGGGGCCATAAGGAGCAGTCTGTGAGTGAGCAGGGGGCCATAGGGAGCAGTCTGTGAGTGAGCAGGGGCCATAGGGAGCAGTCTGTGAGTGAGCAGGGGGCCATAGGGAGCAGTTTGTGAGTGAGCAGGGGCCATAGGGAGCTGTCTGTGAGTGAGCAGGGGGCCATAAGGAGCAGTCTGTGAGTGAGCAGGGGGCCATAGGGAGCAGTCTGTGAGTGAGCAGGGGGCCATAGGGAGCAGTCTGTGAGTGAGCAGGGGGCCATAGGGAGCAGTTTGTGAGTGAGCAGGGGCCATAGGGAGCTGTCTGTGAGTGAGCAGGGGGCCATAAGGAGCAGTCTGTGAGTGAGCAGGGGGCCATAGGGAGCAGTCTGTGAGTGAGCAAGGGCCATGGGGAAGAGTCTGTGAGCGAGCAGGGGCCATAGGGAGCAGTCTGTGAGTGAGCAGGGGGCCATAGGGAGCAGTCTGTCAGTGAGCAAGGGCCATGGGGAAGAGTCTGTGAGCGAGCAGGGGCCATAGGGAGCAGTCTGTGAGTGAGCAGGGGGCCATAGGGAGCAGTCTGTCAGTGAGCAGGGGGCCATAGGGAGCAGTCTGTGAGTGAGCAGGGGGCCATGGGGAGCAGTCTGTGAGTGAGCAGGGGCCATAGGGAGCTGTCTGTGAGTGAGCAGGGGACCATAAGGAGCAGTCTGAGAGTGAGCAGGGGGCCATAGGGAGCAGTCTGTGAGTGAGCAGGGTGCCATAGGGAGCAGTCTGTGAGTGAGCAGGGGGCCATAGGGAGCAGTCTGTGAGTGAGCAGGGGCCATAGGGAGCAGTCTGTGAGTGAGCAGGGGACCATGGGGAGCATTCTGTGAGTGAGCAGGGGCCATAGGGAGCAGTCTGTGAGTGAGCAGGGGGCCATGGGGAGCAGTCTGTGAGTGAGCAGGGGGCCATCGGGAGCAGTCTGTGAGTGAGCAAGGGGCCATGGGGAAGAGTTTGTGAGTGAGCAGGGAGACATGGGGAGCAGTGTGTGAGTGAGCAAGGGACTATAGGGAGCATCTGTGAGTGAGCAGGGAGCCATGGGGAGCAGTCTGTGAGTGAGCAGGGGCCATGGGGAGCAGTCTGTGAGTGAGCAGGGGGCCATAGGGAGCAGTCTGTGAGTGAGCAAGGGACCATGGGGAGCAGTCTGTGAGTGAGCAGGGGGCCATAGGGAGCAGTCTGTGAGTGAGCAGGGGGCCATAGGGAGCAGTCTGTGAATGAGCAGGGGCCATGGGGAAGAGTCTGTGAGTGAGCAGGGGGCCATGGGGAAGAGTCTGTGAGTGAGCAGGGGGCCATGGGAGCAGTCTGTGAGTGAGCAGGGGCCATGGGGAAGAGTCTGTGAGTGAGCAGGGGGCCATAGGGAGCAGTCTGTGAGTGAGCAGGGGGCCATGTGGAGCAGTCTGTGAGTGAGCAGGGGACCATGGGAAGCAGTCTGTGAGTGAGCAGGGGGCCATAAGGAGCAGTCTGTGAGTGAGCAGGGGACCATGGGGAGCAGTCTGTGAGTGAGCAGGGGACCATAGGGAGCAGTCTGTGAGTGAGCAGGGGACCATGGGGAGCATTCTGTGAGTGAGCAGGGGGCCATAGGGAGCAGTCTGTGAGTGAGCAGGGGGCCATAAGGAGCAGTCTGTGAGTGAGCTGGGGAACAGTCTGTGAGTGAGCAGGAGACCATAGGGAGCAGTCTGTGAGTGAGCAGGGGACCATGGGGAGCATTCTGTGAGTGAGCAGGGGGCCATGGGGAGCAGTCTGTGAGTGAGCAGGGGGCCATAGGGAGCAGTCTGTGAGTGAGCAGGGGGCCATCGGGAGCAGTCTGTGAGTGAGCAGGGGGCCATGGGGAAGAATTTGTGAGTGAGCAGGGGGACATGGGGAGCAGTGTGTGAGTGAGCAGGGGACTATAGGGAGCAGTCTGTGAGTGAGCAGGGAGCCATGGGAGCAGTCTGTGAGTGAGCAGAGGGCCATGGGGAGCTGTCTGTGAGTGAGCAGGGGGCCATAAGGAGCAGTCTGTGAGTGAGCAGGGGGCCATAGGGAGCAGTCTGTGAGTGAGCAGGGAGCCATGGGGAGCAGTCTGTGAGTGAGCAGGGGGCCATGGGGAGCAGTCTGTGAGTGAGCAGGGGGCCATAGGGAGCAGTCTGTGAGTGAGCAGGGGGCCATAGGGAGCAGTTTGTGAGTGAGCAGGGGCCATAGGGAGCTGTCTGTGAGTGAGCAGGGGGCCAAAAAGAGCAGTCTGTGAGTGAGCAGGGGGCCATAGGGAGCAGTCTGTGAGTGAGCAAGGGCCATGGGGAAGAGTCTGTGAGTGAGCAAGGGCCATAGGGAGCAGTCTGTGAATGAGCAGGGGCCATAGGGAGCAGTCTGTCAGTGAGCAGGGGGCCATAGGGAGCAGTCTGTGAGTGAGCAGGTGTGTCGACCCGCCACCACAATTGTGGGTTACCAGGGCAATGGGGTACTCAGAGCCGAGCCCGTAGAAGTCTATGGGGATTTTTGTCACAGGTAGCTGTGGCTCGGTCTGTGGCCCTGGCGGTCTGGCGTATGTTGTTGTTGGGAATATTTACAGGGGATAACTATATACAGTTCGTGACGCCACCTGTAGTATTCTGGTAATTAGTACCAGCGCTGCAGTAGATCTCTGAGGGGATGGTGAGGCAGCTAGATGTCGGGTCCCCTACAGGTGGGACTCTTCCCTCAGGTCGGTAGTTAGGTAGGGATTGTGCAGGCATGCAGTAATAACTCAGTCTCACACAGTCAAAGTCTTTCCATACCTTTACTTGCAGAATGGTAAAGCAGGTCCCAGGGAGGCTGATGGGGTTGATGGAGGATGAGCTTTGAGGCAAACGGTTAAGCAAGTTAGGGGCCTCCTTTAACTCCAATGAAGCTGAGTACGACCAGCCTGAAGCGTAGTCCTCTCTATGATTCCAGCTTATCTTTAGCTGTTCTGCCCGATCAGTGTTGTGGTTGGAGCCTTTTTGGTGAGAAAGATGATTTCCTATATTGTCGTGCACTGACTCACGGTCCTCACTTCCTCTGACCCCAGTTACGTACTGACTGTATGGGCTTATCCGCCGCGACCTAGGGTCCGGTAGATTTCTGGCTATCTTATCACCTTGCTTGAAACAAAGATGATTCTTCGGTCCCCAGTAACCGGTTGATTCGTGCAGGTATTCTTCACCTATAGCACTTCCTTGCTTTCTTCCACTTTTGCCCTTCGACTTGCTCAGTTCTCAGGAGATATTTCAGCCTGTTTCCAGTGGGGCACAGCTTTGACTAGGCTCGGGTATGTTAAAGTACCTATACTAGACTCCACGATTTGAAGCTGAAGATAGAGCAGAGTCCCTAAGACGTCTTGTCTCTCCTAAGTCTGGACACTGACTAACTAAATCTCTCCCTTCCACACCCCTACTGGGCTGTTTGAAGGTACATGATGACATGAAGAACACTTAACCTTTACCTCTCCACTCATCCTCCTGGTATTGTGTACCAGGGCTACACATTCCCCCATGGTAAACGACAGCACTCCCGGGCTGTGGAATACAAAAGACATTTTGTTTATGCAATAACATTAGAACAATAACATCTTCCCATCCGGGAGGTAAGAATACCTTAAACGTTACAAACTTTATAGAAAAATACAAATAGTATCAAATAGCATTTTATAAATATATATACAAGATACTTGTGAAGGACCCGCACCAAACCTTCAACGTGGGTCCTGGGTGGGCTGCAGGACATCCAATTGCAGACCTCACTCAGTGCCACACCACACGGGTTTTTGGTTCAGAGGTGAGTCAAGGTTTCATGTGAAACCATTAAGAAGGCACTTTAGTGCAACTATTTACAGGATACAGTTTTTGGGCTGGCTCAGTCCTCAGCCTCTGAGTCCATTGTTAAACGAAGCTTGATAGGGAAAAACACATTTATATATATAGACTTTTCACAATATATTTACATCAGTTCGTCATAACTATTGCTGATATCTAATGGGTAATTTCCCTTTGGTGATTCTCTCTGACCTACGTGGTGTAGTTTCAGGTAAATCAATTTGCGATCTGTCTGCACTATGAAACGGTAAACCATAGAACTGCCTTAATCTTTCTATGGATCTGGCAAGCGTACTGATGGCTGGGCGGTGTGAGTCAGCTTCACCAGGGGATCCCATAGTATGGGGCGCTGCTTCAGATGATCCATCTTGAGGTTCTACAGGTTGAGGTGTTGCTGGAAGGGGTAACTCCTGAGCGGGTTCAACTGGCACTACAGGCACAACTGGAGGTAAAACGTCCTCTTGTGGCTTATAAAACTGCAACACTGGAATTATCACAGCATCTCCCAGTCGGGGCCAATCCGCAGGAAAATCTCCCAGATCTGTGTGTATAACCTCTTCCTTTTTCTCTCTTTGATTG
Organism: Oophaga sylvatica; assembly: GCA_033576555.1. Taxonomy (NCBI): domain Eukaryota; kingdom Metazoa; phylum Chordata; class Amphibia; order Anura; family Dendrobatidae; genus Oophaga; species Oophaga sylvatica. The sequence continues at coordinate 27,483,679 of JARQOD010000008.1, read as the reverse complement.
AAGACAGGGTTCTTGTCGCAACGTTTCAAGGGTTCCGGACATAGTTTCAAATGGTCTCTAGACACAGTGGTTATTGTTTTTCCTCCGTCTTTACTGACGACACAAACTTTTCCGTTGTCGTACTTAGAATCTTGTATGACGTAGGGTTCTTGCTCCACTGATTATCCAGTTTGTGCATCTTTCTTTTTCTTTTTAATACTACCTCTCCAGGCATCAGAGGCTTGGCAGGAGCATTTCGGTTGTAAACATTTTCCTGTTTCTCCCGTGCCTTATTAAGACTTTCCTCTACACAGATTTGTACTCTTCTGTATTGCTCTTGCCGATTGACGTCCCAGTTCTCAACAGCGTCGTCTGCCTCCGGTTCTACCACTCCAAGTTCTAGATCCATTGGTAGTTTTCCGGGCCTTGCTCTCATAAGATAGGCTGGAGTGCAGTTAGTTGAGCTTACAGGTATATGGTTGTACAAATCAACCAAATCAGGTAGTAAATCCGGCCATCGATTCCTGTCTTCCAACGGTATGGATCTCAACAAGTCAAGGACAATATGGTTCATCTTTTCACAAAGACCGTTGGTTTGAGGGTGATATGGTGTTGTTCTTATTTTCTTGCACCCGTACATATGACAGAATTCCTTGAATAAATCGGCTTCAAAAGCAGGTCCCTGATCGGTTAAGACTTGCTCGGGATACCCATGCGGTCTGCAGAAGCTTGCTTGAAAGGTCTTCGCTGCCGTCACTGCAGTCTGGTCTTTCACTGGAACGACCACCAGAAATCGGGAGTAATGGTCCACCATGGTCAAGGCGTATGAGTATCCAGATCTACTCGGTGACAGTTTGACGTGGTCCAGGGCCACAATCTCCAGGGGACGAGTCGTCCGGATAGGTTGCAGGGGGGCCTTCTGACTTCCGTAGTCCTTTCTTCTGAGACCACAGGGTCCACAGTTCCGACACCACCTCTCGACGGAGCTGCGCATCCCTACCCAGTAGAACCGGCATCTCAACAGGGTATCCAGCTTCCTCCAGCCAAAGTGTCCTGCTTGATCGTGGTACGCTTCCAACACCATTGGGACGTCTGCCTTGGGGACCACGATTTGCCAGACCATTTCATGGGTTCTGGGGTTGACGTATCTTCTGCACAACTTCTCACGGTACAGGAACAACCTGCTTCTCTCGTTCCACAGGAGCTTGGCGGGCATAGGTGCATCCTTTTCCAAAGAGGAGCCTTCTTGCTTTAACAACTCCTTGATGTGGCTGACCACTGGATCACTGTCCTGAGTCTCTTTCCAGCTGTGATGGGGTAAAGGATTTAATGTTGCACCATTTTGCTTTCTGTGGACTTGATGCTCGTGGACTACCCCATTTCGATGGAACGCGGGTAGCTCAATTTCTTCCAGGTCGTCCGATTCTTCTTCCGTGTCAGAGTCATGCGGCCTTCGGGACAACGCATCAGCATTAGCATTCTTTCGACCTGCCCGGTACTTGATAGTAAACTGATAATTGGACAACCGAGCCATCCATCGCTGCTCCATGGCACCCAGCTTGGCAGTTTCCAGGTGCGTTAACGGGTTGTTGTCTGTGTACGCAGTGAACTTATTGGAGGCCAGATAGTGCTTAAATCTTTCAGTAATGGCCCAGACCAGCGCCAGAAACTCTAGCTTGAAGCTGCTATAATTTTCCGGATTCCTTTCAGTTGGCCTGAGTTTTCTGCTAGCATATGCGATGACTTTTTCTTGTCCATTCTGCTTCTGACTGAGAACGGCTCCCAACCCTTCATTACTGGCGTCGGTGTACAACAGGAACGGTTGGCTGTAATCAGGATAGGTTAAGATCTCATCACCTGTCAGGATCTCTTTCATCTTTTGGAATGCTTCAGCCTGTTCTTTACCCCAATTAAAGGGAGGGTTTCTGCTCTTCAGGGATTGTCCTACCAGGAGGTCCTGTAAAGGAGCTGCCTTCTTCGTGTAATCTTTCACGAATCTCCTGTAGTAACCCGTTAGTCCCAGGAACTGTCGCACTTCCTTAAGGTTCTTCGGCTCCGGCCACTTCTGGATGGCAGTGACTTTCTCTGGGTCCGGCGCTACTCCTTCCGAACTGACGATGTGCCCCAAGTATTGTACCTTCTGCTTGAGTAGATGGCATTTTGAGGGTTTCAACTTCATCCCGTACCTGGACAGGGACTCAAACACTTCTGCCAGGTGCTTCAGATGGTCCTCATATGTTTTGGAATACACGATAACGTCGTCTAGGTATAGCAGCACGGTTTCAAAATTGAGATGTCCCAGACAGTTTTCCATCACTCTCTGAAATGTTCCTGGGGCACTACTGAGTCCAAACGGCATTCTGTCGAACTCACAGAGCCCCATCGGGGTGGTGAAAGCCGTTTTCTCACGATCCTCCTCAGCCACAGCCACTTGCCAGTAACCACTAGTCAGATCAAGGGTAGAAAAGTAGTTAGCCGTTTTCAGAGCAGCTAATGATTCCTCTATGCGTGGTAGCGGGTATGCATCTTTGTGTGTTATGCGGTTCACCTGCCTGTAATCCACACACATTCTCATACTACCATCTTTCTTTTTAACCAGAACTAGAGGGGCTGCCCAGGGACTACAACTATCCCTTATCACCCCAGCTTTCTTCATATCATTCAACATTTCTTTAGCCTTCTGATAATGAGCTGGAGGTATGGGCCTATACCGCTCTTTGATGGGAGGATGATTGCCTGTAGGGATATGATGTTGTACTCCCTTAATGATCCCAAAATCAAGTGGATTTTTGCTAAACACTTGGGCGTACTCTTGCACCACCCGTAATACCCCTTGCTTCTGGTGAGCGGGAGTGGTGTCCGTCCCAACATGGAGCTGCTGACACCATTCCGCCACCTGAGTTGCTGGGTCATTGTCCTCCTCTATTTGACAGGAGTCTAAGGACTCAGCCGGGAGAATGGAATTATTATCGACAGCATGAAGTTTAGCAATGGTTGCATAACGGGGTAAATTTACCTCATCATCTCCCCAATTGAGAAGCCGTACAGGTACTCTCCCATTCACCACTTCTACTACTCCTCTAGCAGTCATAAGTGTAGGTCTATGTTCTGAATGGTGGGGTTCTACTACAGCTTGGTAATTCTGTCCTCTCAGACCTATGGCTGCCCTGCACCAAATGATCATTTCACTCATTGGGGGTATCACAATAGGAACTGAGTCAGTGACCCGTACATTACCAATTTCACCGTCGGTAAGCTTCGCTTGTTGCTGACACACCAGGGCCCGGATCTCTCTTTGGATGACTCCTCTCTGCCTTGGTCGGGCAATCTCAGCGAGCTGTTGGAGCAAGAACACTACTTCTTCCAAACAATTACCAATAACATTAGTACCCAATATTATATTTAGACCATTCTCCTCATTTACAGTCTTCACTACCAGAAGTCCCTGGTCTTTCAACTCCTCTCTTCCCACCTTTACATCTACACATTTTGTTCCAAGTACTTCTACAGGAAGACCATTAGAAGCATACACGGTAAAGTCAAGGCTCGGGGGTTTAAGATCGTCCATTGACCAGTACTTGGTATATAGGGCATCAGGTATAAGAGTGACTTGAGACCCAGTGTCTAGCAATGCTGGAACAGCAATCCCATCTAAAATAATGGACAGGTAGGGTCGCCCGCCCACATACCTGCGGTTCCAGTCTAGGGGGCCTGGCGGGTATTCTCCTGGGTGTTGGCCCTTGGACCCAGGTTCTGCCCGTTTAAAGGACACTGTGGAGACAAATGACCTTTTCGGTTGCAGCGAAAACAGACGATCTCTCGACGAGAAGGGTGTTGATCAGAGGTTGCTCCTGGGGGTGGCGACGTCCTCCTCCGGGGGGGCGACGTCTTCTTTCTTCTCCGGTGCATCCACGGGACGTCTTCTGGGCAGTCCGCTAGCAAGATTTTTCCTTCCTCTTCTTTCCGCAGTTGCAGGGCACTCATAACAGCAGCCAGATTTTTAGTCAGCTGGCGCACCTCTGAGCGCAGACAGTCCAATTCACTAGGAGATGTCACCTGCGCTTTGGCTTCAGCCACTAGCGGGGAACAGGGGGTTACTGCCGGTTCCGGAGTGACTTCACCCTGATGATGTTGGGTGGCCACCTCAGGTTTGCCCAGGGGCCGCAGCCCTTTTATTGCCATGTCCTTTAGGGCATCAAAGGTAGCATCCGGATGATCTAAGGACCACCAATTTACAGTTCTGCGTTCCTCTGGGGATCTCAATCCCTGTATAAATTGTTCTTTCAACATTTTATTCTCATGGAGAGCATTTAAATTGTTAACTTGCTTGAGTGCTTTCAGGGCTCCTTGCAATCGGCAAGCGTAGTCCCGGATGCTGTCACCTGGCTGTTGTGAACAGTGATAGAAGGCCATCCGGAGATCCGTTTCTGTGCGGTCTTCAAATATGGCATTTAGTTTAAGGAAAATCGCAGGTACCGACTCCAGATCAACGGTATCCCAAGTCTCCACTTCCCTCTCAGCAGCGCCAGTTAACTGCCCTATTAACACAGCAGCTTTTTGTTTCTCAGGCATGGAGTACATTTCCAATAGGCTGCTTAACTTCCGCTTGAAGCCTGATAATGTGCCTGGCTCACCGCTGTACTGGGGAAGCCATTTCGCCCCAGGCATATATGGAAGCGTTAGTGGCATGATCGGGACTACCGGACTAGGTGCTGGGCCTGCGCCTCCATCTGGTGCTACAATACCAGACGGTGCGGGATTAAGCCCTCCGGCCGGGGCCGCACTGTCAGCCTGTTGTTGTGACATCTTAGCGCCCCCTTGGTTAAACGGAGCCTACCGGTTTCAGACGCTGCTACTTCTCAGGCACCGCAGTGAGAATAGGACCTTCGTCGCAGGCGCTCTGATGTCAGAGCGTTCACTTCCTGTCGCAGGACCTGCCGATGAGTCAGAGCCGGGGGCGGAGCCAGGCAACAGCGCGCTTTTACAGGTACGCCCACCTTCTTCTCCAGCGCCTGAGGGCGCGAATATGGCGGCAAAATGGCAGATTTTAGCGCCAAACAACAGCAACAGTCTTTTTCACTCAAACAGTTACATAGGCACGCAGGGCTCGCAATTCTGCGAGTTTCGTATCCTGTTCGTGACGCCAAAAAGTTGTGTCGACCCGCCACCACAATTGTGGGTTACCAGGGCAATGGGGTACTCAGAGCCGAGCCCGTAGAAGTCTATGGGGATTTTTGTCACAGGTAGCTGTGGCTCGGTCTGTGGCCCTGGCGGTCTGGCGTATGTTGTTGTTGGGAATATTTACAGGGGATAACTATATACAGTTCGTGACGCCACCTGTAGTATTCTGGTAATTAGTACCAGCGCTGCAGTAGATCTCTGAGGGGATGGTGAGGCAGCTAGATGTCGGGTCCCCTACAGGTGGGACTCTTCCCTCAGGTCGGTAGTTAGGTAGGGATTGTGCAGGCATGCAGTAATAACTCAGTCTCACACAGTCAAAGTCTTTCCATACCTTTACTTGCAGAATGGTAAAGCAGGTCCCAGGGAGGCTGATGGGGTTGATGGAGGATGAGCTTTGAGGCAAACGGTTAAGCAAGTTAGGGGCCTCCTTTAACTCCAATGAAGCTGAGTACGACCAGCCTGAAGCGTAGTCCTCTCTATGATTCCAGCTTATCTTTAGCTGTTCTGCCCGATCAGTGTTGTGGTTGGAGCCTTTTTGGTGAGAAAGATGATTTCCTATATTGTCGTGCACTGACTCACGGTCCTCACTTCCTCTGACCCCAGTTACGTACTGACTGTATGGGCTTATCCGCCGCGACCTAGGGTCCGGTAGATTTCTGGCTATCTTATCACCTTGCTTGAAACAAAGATGATTCTTCGGTCCCCAGTAACCGGTTGATTCGTGCAGGTATTCTTCACCTATAGCACTTCCTTGCTTTCTTCCACTTTTGCCCTTCGACTTGCTCAGTTCTCAGGAGATATTTCAGCCTGTTTCCAGTGGGGCACAGCTTTGACTAGGCTCGGGTATGTTAAAGTACCTATACTAGACTCCACGATTTGAAGCTGAAGATAGAGCAGAGTCCCTAAGACGTCTTGTCTCTCCTAAGTCTGGACACTGACTAACTAAATCTCTCCCTTCCACACCCCTACTGGGCGTGTTTGAAGGTACATGATGACATGAAGAACACTTAACCTTTACCTCTCCACTCATCCTCCTGGTATTGTGTACCAGGGCTACACACAGGGGGCCATGGGGAGCAGTCTGTGAGTGAGCAGGGGCCATAGGGAGCTGTCTGTGAGTGAGCAGGAGACCATAAGGAGCAGTCTGTGAGTGAGCATGGGGCCATGGGGAAGAGTCTGTGAGTGAGCAAGGGACCATGGGGAGCAGTCTGTGAGTGAGCAGAGGGCCATAGGGAGCAGTCTGTGAGTGAGCAGGGGGCCATAGGGAGCAGTCTGTAGTGAGCAGGGGCCATAGGGAGCAGTCTGTGAGTGAGCAGGGGCCATAGGGAGCAGTCTGTGAGTGAGCAGGGGGCCATAGGGAGCAGTCTGTGAGTGAGCAGGGGCCATAAGGAGCAGTCTGTGAGTGAGCAGGGGCCATAGGAGCAGTCTGTGAGTGAGCAGGGGCCATGGGGAGAGTTCTGTGAGTGAGCAGGGGGCCATGGGAAGGTTCTGTGAGTGAGCAGGGGGCATAGGGAGCAGTGTGAGTGAGCAGGGGCCTAGGGAGCATCTGTGAGTGAGCAGGGGGCCATGGGGAGCAGTCTGTGAGTGAGCAGGGGGCCATGGGAGCAGTCTGTGAGTGAGCAGGGGGCCATGGGAGCAGTCTGTGAGTGAGCAGGGACCATGGGGAGCAGTCTGTGAGTGAGCAGGGGCCATAGGGAGCAGTCTGTGATGAGCAGGGGGCCATAGGGAGCAGTCTGTGAGTGAGCAGGGGCCATGGGGAAGCAGTCTGTGAGTGAGCAGGGGGCCATGGGGAAGAGTCTGTGAGTGAGCAGGGGGCCATAGGGAGCAGTCTGTGAGTGAGCAGGGGCCATGGGAGCAGTCTGTGAGTGAGCAGGGGGCCATAGGGAGCAGTCTGTGAGTGAGCAGGGGCCATGGGGAGCAGTCTGTGAGTGAGCAGGGGGCCATGGGGAGCAGTCTGTGAGTGAGCAGGGGGCCATGGGGAAGAGTCTGTGAGTGAGCAGGGGGCCATGGGAGCAGTCTTGTGAGTGAGCAGGGGGCCATAGGGAGCAGTCTGTGAGTGAGCAGGGGGCCATAGGGAGCAGTCTGTGAGTGAGCAGGGGGCCATAGGGAGCAGTCTGTGAGTGAGCAGGGCCATGGGGAGCAGTCTGTGAGTGAGCAGGGGGCCATGGGAAGCAGTCTGTGAGTGAGCAGGGGCCATAGGGAGCAGTCTGTGAGTGAGCAGGGGCCATAGGGAGCAGTCTGTGAGTGAGCAGGGGCCATGGGAGCAGTCTGTGAGTGAGCAGGGGCCATAGGGAGCAGTCTGTGAGTGAGCAGGGGCCATAGGGAGCAGTCTGTGAGTGAGCAGGGGGCCATGGGAGCAGTCTGTGAGTGAGCAGGGGCCATAGGGAGCAGTCTGTGAGTGAGCAGGGGCCATAGGGAGCAGTCTGTGAGTGAGCAGGGGGCCATGGGGAGCAGTCTGTGAGTGAGCAGGGGGCCATAGGGAGCAGTCTGTGAGTGAGCAGGGGGCCATGGGAGCAGTCTGTGAGTGAGCAGGGGGCCATGGGAGAATTGTGAGTGAGCAGGGGGCATGGGAGCAGTTGTGAGTGAGCAGGGGGACATAGGGAGCAGTCTGTGAGTGAGCAGGGGGCCATAGGAGCAGTCTGTGAGTGAGCAGGGGCCATGGGGAGCAGTCTGTGAGTGAGCAGGGGGCCATAGGAGCAGTCTGTGAGTGAGCAGGGGGCCATAGGGAGCAGTCTGTGAGTGAGCAGGGGCCATAGGGAGCAGTCTGTGAGTGAGCAGGGGGCCATAGGGAGCAGTCTGTGAGTGAGCAGGGGCCATAGGGAGCAGTCTGTGAGTGAGCAGGGGGCCATAGGGAGCAGTTGTGAGTGAGCAGGGGCCATAGGGAGCGTCTGTGAGTGAGCAGGGGGCCATAGAGCAGTCTGTGAGTGAGCAGGGGGCCATAGGGAGCAGTCTGTGAGTGAGCAGGGCCATGGGGAAGTCTGTGAGTGAGCAGGGGCCATAGGAGCAGTCTGTGAGTGAGCAGGGGGCATAGGGAGCAGTCTGTGAGTGAGCAGGGGGCCATGGGGAGCAGTCTGTGAGTGAGCAGGGGCCATAGGGAGCTGTCTGTGAGTGGAGCAGGAGACCATAGGAGCAGTCTGTGAGTGAGCAGGGGCCATGGGGAAGAAGAGTCTGTGAGTGAGCAGGGCCATGGGGAGCAGTCTGTGAGTGAGCAGGGGCCATAGGGAGCAGTCTGTGAGTGAGCAGGGGGCCATAAGAGAGCAGTTTGTGAGTGAGCAGGGGCCATGGGAGAGTCTGTGAGTGAGCAGGGGGCCATGGGAGACAGTCTGTGAGTGAGCAGGGGGCCATGGGGAGCAGTCTGTGAGTGAGCAGGGGGCCATGGGGAGAGAGTCTGTGAGTGAGCAGGGGGCCATGGGGAGCGTCTGTGAGTGAGCAGGGGCCATAGGGAGCGTCTGTGAGTGAGCAGGGGGCCATGGGAGCAGTCTGTGAGTGAGCAGGGGGCCATGGGAGCAGTCTGTGAGTGAGCAGGGGCCATAGGGAGCAGATGTGGTAGTGAGCAGGGGCATAGGGAGCAGTTGTGAGTGAGCAGGGGGCCATAGGGAGCAGTCTGTGATGAGCAGGGGGCCATGGGAGCAGTCTGTGAGTGAGCAGGGGGCCATGGGAGCAGTCTGTGAGTGAGCAGGGGCCATAGGGAGCAGTCTGTGAGTGAGCAGGGGACCATGGGAGCAGTCTTGTGAGTGGAGGCGGGGAGTTGTGGGGCAGGGCCATAGGGAGCATTCTGTGATGAGCAGGGGGCCATGGGAGAGTCTGTGAGTGAGCAGGGGGCCATGGGGAGCAGTCTGTGAGTGAGCAGGGGCCATGGGAGCAGTCTGTGAGTGAGCAGGGGCATGGGGAGAGTCTGTGAGTGAGCAGGGGGCATAGGGAGCAGTCTGTGAGTGAGCAGGGGGCATAGGGAGCAGTCTGTGAGTGAGCAGGGGCCATGGGAAGCAGTCTGTGAGTGAGCAGGGGGCCATAGGGAAGAGTCTGTGAGTGAGCAGGGGACCATGGGGAGCAGTCTGTGAGTGAGCAGGGGACCATAGGGAGCAGTCTGTGAGTGAGCAGGGGACCATGGGGAGCATCTGTGAGTGAGCAGGGGGCCATAGGGAGCAGTCTGTGAGTGAGCAGGGGCCATAGGAGCAGTCTGTGAGTGAGCTGGGGAACAGTCTGTGAGTGAGCAGGAGACCATAGGGAGCAGTCTGTGAGTGAGCAGGGGACCATGGGGAGCATTCTGTGAGTGAGCAGGGGCCATGGGGACAGTCTGTGAGTGAGCAGGGGGCCATGGGGAGCAGTCTGAGAGTGAGCAGGGGGCCATAGGGAGCAGTCTGTGAGTGAGCAGGGGGCCATGGGGAAGAGTTTGTGAGTGAGCAGGGGGACATGGGGAGCAGTGTGTGAGCAGGGGACTATAGGGAGCAGTCTGTTAGTGAGCAGGGAGCCATGGGGAGCAGTCTGTGTGTGTGGCCCAGCTATGGCAGGCACACAAATAATAATAAAGCACAGGAAGGTAACCGCAACGCTTGATATGCATTCACTTCACTCACACTTTTAGACACACCCATCAGGGGTATAAAAGGGAGTGACAGTAGCAAAGTGAGAGATTAGTCAGTCAACCTAGGAGGGAGAGGAGTTCAGTCAAGCTCCAGGTGGCTCAAGAGTGAGTCAACCCAGTCTGTTTCCTGTCTGAGTGTGTGTGTGGCCCAGCTATGTCAGGCACACATAAAATCCAGGAGAATGCACATTAAGGTAATCGCAAAAGCTTGCTATTCATGCACTTCACTCTCACTTTCAGACACACCCACTAGGGGTATAGAAGGTAGTGACACGTAGCAGAGCTCATTCAAGCTTCCTGTCTTAGGACAGTGCAGATCATTCAAGTTTCCTGTCTGAGAAGAGCTCAGATCAGTCAGTTTCCTGTCTTCAGACATTGCAGTTCAGTGCCAGTTCAGTCTGGACTTGGAGAGGAGAGAGGACTGAATCCTCGCAGAGCTAGCGTAGCTCACCTGACAAAGAAGTGGAGGCTAGTACAGGTGAAGTGAATCATCCTAGCCTAGTCAGAGCTACCCTTAATCAGTACCTCAGCAGAAGCTGAAGCAAGGAGGATACTGAGATCTGCTCAGCAAGCTCTGAAGAAAGCTGACATTTCCATCAAAGCTACAAGTGCTTATGCTAAGAGCGAGAGCAGGGCGAAGGGCGCAGTGGAGAAGGACAGAGACGTGCTTCAGGTACCAGATTACCTGCACTAATTCACCGGACACCGGAGTCCGAAGCGTTGCTAGTGTTTCAAGCATAGTAACAAGAAAACCGGAGGCTTTCTGGACTACAGGTAGCAGAAGGCAGCCCATTGTGTCGATACGTAACTGGAGTCAGGAGAACAGGAGTCTAGCGGGACGCTGCAGAAATAGACTTAGTTCTACCACAGAAAAGGCTCTACCACTATGTCGGCCGGGCTTGGCAGCTATTGAGAAAGCTGTAGATTGCAGAGTTAACTTCGCTTCATGCAAGTTTGGACTCAGAGATACATTTGAAGTAAAGGAGGCCTCTAACCTGCTCAGCGGTTACCCGAATGTGCATTCTCCACCCCGACCAGCTCCCCGGGACCTGCTTGAACCATCTACCAGTAAAGGTATGAAAAGAAGCTGCATTGTGTGTGACTGAATTCTTACTACACCCTGCATCATCACCATAGACTTCCAGGGACCAGTCTCACCTGTGGGAGACTTACCACCCAGCTGCCCCATAACATCCCCTGTGAAGATTCTAATAGCAGCGCTGGTCCAATTAACCAGATACCACAGGTGGCGTCACAAACTACCTATCCTAATAATCCCCTGTAAATATCCCCCAACGCTTGACTGCCAGGGCCACGGACCGAGTCCCGCTGCCAGTGACAACTCCCATAGACTTCTATGGGCTCGGCTCCGAGTACCCCATAGCCCTGGTATCCACAATGGTGGTGCGAGTCAAGTGCAGGGCAGTTCAGTGTCAGTCCAGTCTGGACTTGGAGGATACTGAGAGCTATTCAGTGAGCTCTAGAAGAAAGCTGACTTTTCCATCGAAAGCTACAAGTGCTTATGTTAAGAGCGGGAAGCAGGGCGAAGGGCACAGTGGAGAAGACAGAGAGAAGTGCTTCGGGTATTGGTTACCTGCACTAAATCACCGGACACCGGGGTCCGAAGCGTTGCTAGTGTTTCAAGCATAGTAACAAGATACCCGGAGGCTATCTGGACTACAGGTCGCAGAGAGCAGCCCAAAGCGCTGATACGTAACCGGAGTCAGGGAGAACAGGGACTTTGAGCAGGGCCCTGCAAAAGTAAGGACTTAGTTCTCTCAACATCTGATTATCAGAGACATAGAAGGCTCCACCACAATGTCAGCCGGGCTTGGCAGCTATTGAGAAAGCTGGAGATTACAGAGTTAACTTCGCTTCATGCAAGTTTGGACTCAGAGATATATATGAAGTAAAGGAGGCCTCTAACCTGCTCAGCGGTTACCCAAATGTGCATTCTCCACCCCGACCAGCTCCCCGGGATCTTCCTGAAACACCCTCAAGTAAAGGTATGAAAAGAAGCTGCATTGTGTGTGACTGAATTCTTAACTACACCCTGCATCATCACCATAGACTTCCAGGGACCAGTCTCACCTGTGGGAGACTTACCACCCAGCTGCCCCATAACATCCCCTGTGAAGACCCTCATAGCAGCGCTGGTCCAATTGATCAGATACCACAGGTGGCATCACAAACTACCTATCCTTAAAATCCCCTGTAAATGTCCCCCCATTGTATGAGCGCCCAGGGCCACGGACCGAGTCCTGCTGCCAGTGACAAACCCCATAGACTTTCATGGGCTCGGTGCCGAGTACCCCATTGCCCTGGTACTTAGTGCGACTCATCTTTTGGCGTCACGAACAGGATGCGAAACTTGCAATTGTGAGTCCTGTGTGCCTATTGAACTGTTTGGTGAAAAAGACTGTTTGCTGCATTTGGCGCCAAATACCGCCATTTTGCCACCATATTGGCGCCCTGAGGCGCTGGTGAAGAAGGTGGGCGTGCATTCGTGGGCGTGTACCCCCCTGAGGCGCGAAAGTTATGGCCGCCCTCTCCAAATGCTACTATAATGTGCGGTCCTGCCCCACTGCTAAAGAAATCCGCCTCCTCTTCATCCTCTATGCGAAGAGGAGGAGACGCAAATCCCGCCTCCACGGAAGAGCCCGGACTGTTCCTGATGGAAACTACAGTCTGGCCTGGGACGAGATGGCGGAAGGACAGGAGAATCTGTGCAGAGGACCGGAGGCATAGAAACCCTGCTTACCGGAAGATTTACTACCTGTGCCGGAGCTGTCCCCAGATCGGGACACTGACCCCGCTATGCTGGAGCTGCAGAAGGAAAATGCGGCGCTCAAAAGAATGATCCAGCGTCATGCAGATCTACAGGAGACGGAGAGACGCTGGCGTGCCCAGACACAGCGGCTGCTGTGGGACGCAGTGCTCTCTCCCACAAGCATAACGCCGTCTCCTGATTTCCCAAGTTCCCTGCTGAGGAAGGCTAAAGAGAGACTGGAGGCTGCCCCCAAAAGTGCTGTACCTGATCCCACCGATGCGGAGGTGGAGGAGAAGGAGGCTGAGGAGGTCCTGCCCGGTCCGGAGTGCCAGCCAGGCCAGGAGGCCACAGCAGAGTACGGTTTTCCCGGTAAGATCACCGGAGGGGTCCCAGCCATCGTTGCCGGAAATCGACTGGGATGAGATGGAGCGTCTGGACGACGTGACTTACGACCTCCAAACCGGAAATGCCTGGCAGCACTGTGAGAAAGTGAGACAACAGCAGGAGGAAGATAGAAAGACACAGCGAGACCGACAGGAATGGCATGAAAGGTTCTTCGCTGATAAAGAAACCGTCCGCCGAGATAAAGGTACCCGACGGGAACCGCGGCAGCAGGGGTGCGTCACCGAGTTTCAGCTCCGCAAGGGCTGGGGCTTTATCCGCGAGCCGGGCCTCTATGCGGGGGTCTTTGTGAGCCGCCGGGACGTGGAGTCCCACTTGCCCATCGGTCATCCTGGGAGGGACCTGATAAATGGGGACATAGTGAGCTACACCCGGCACTGGGGTTTAAAGGGATGGTATGCCCTAAACGTCTCTGTCGTCAGTGACCCCGTCCCCGACGCCGGTACCGTACATAATACCGAAGCGTCCCAGTCCCAAGCTCTCACCGCAGCAGGCCGTGCCCCAGCATCGCCCCCTGCATACTCATCTCGACCTACGTCGCCCCCTGCATCGCAATCGGCGACCTACTCTGCATCGCAATCTGCGACCCACTTTGCATCGCCCCCTGCGACTACCTCAGCAAACGCAATCGGCGTCCTACAGAAAAGAAGTACCCGTTGGGTCCACCGTTAGAATGAGAACTGTGGCTACTCAAACGCTGATAGCAGGCCATGACTTATTTGTTATGCGATCAAAAGAACACCGCGTCATTCCAGCCCCAGGAGTGGAAGACGTCGCTGTAATTTGCAAGAAAGAAGAAAGCCAGTAGGACCCAGAAAGGGTTTACTGCCATTGTATAAAGTTTGAAAAATTGAGGAAGTTGAAAATCTTGCACTTTATTGTCTTTTACTGATATGTATAGAAATGTTTACATAATGTGCATAGTATGCTTAGAATACCCCAGTTGGGTAAATTGAATACTTGAAATATATAAAGATATGTGTTTTAACCATGTCAATGGACTGCGTGGCTGTGGACTGTGCCAGCCCAAGAACTTGCTTTGTAAATAGTTGCACTACGGTGCCTTATCTTGGTTTTACACAAAACCATATCTACAATATCTACCTCTGAAGAAAAACCCGTATGGTGTGGCCTAGAGTGAGGTCTGCAGTCAGAAGTCCTGCAGCCCACCCAGGACCCACGTGGGAGGTTTTTGGTGCGGGTCCTCCACAAGAATATTATCTAATATTTATGGAAATGTTTTGATGTTTTGATACTTTTGTATTTTTCTAATGTACAAATTGTAACGTTCAAGAATTCGTACCTCCCGGATGGGAAGAGTTAAAAATGTTATGTTTAATGCAAAACAAAAATGTTTTTCTTTTTTCTCTTTTACAGCCCGGGAGTGCTGTGTTTAACCAAGGGGGGATGTGTGGCCCAGCTATGGCAGGCACACAAATAATCCAGGAGAATGCACAGGAAGGTAACCGCAACGCTTGATATGCATTCACTTCACTCACACTTTTAGACACACCCATCAGGGGTATAAAAGGGAGTGACAGTAGCAAAGTGAGAGATTAGTCAGTCAACCTAGGAGGGAGAGGAGTTCAGTCAAGCTCCAGGTGGCTCAAGAGTGAGTCACCCCAGTCTGTTTCCTGTCTGAGTGCAGGGCAGTTCAGTGTCAGTCCAGTCTGGACTTGGAGGATACTGAGAGCTATTCAGTGAGCTCTAGAAGAAAGCTGACTTTTCCATCGAAAGCTACAAGTGCTTATGTTAAGAGCGGGAAGCAGGGCGAAGGGCGCAGTGGAGAAGACAGAGAGAAGTGCTTCGGGTATTGGTTACCTGCACTAAATCACCGGACACCGGGGTCCGAAGCGTTGCTAGTGTTTCAAGCATAGTAACAAGATACCCGGAGGCTATCTGGACTACAGGTCACAGAGAGCAGCCCAAAGCGCTGATACGTAACCGGAGTCAGGGAGAACAGGGACTTTGAGCAGGGCCCTGCAAAAGTAAGGACTTAGTTCTCTCAACATCTGATTATCAGAGACATAGAAGGCTCCACCACAATGTCAGCCGGGCTTGGCAGCTATTGAGAAAGCTGGAGATTACAGAGTTAACTTCGCTTCATGCAAGTTTTGACTCAGAGATATATATGAAGTAAAGGAGGCCTCTAACCTGCTCAGCGGTTACCCAAATGTGCATTCTCCACCCCGACCAGCTCCCCGGGATCTTCCTGAAACACCCTCAAGTAAAGGTATGAAAAGAAGCTGCATTGTGTGTGACTGAATTCTTAACTACACCCTGCATCATCACCATAGACTTCCAGGGACCAGTCTCACCTGTGGGAGACTTACCACCCAGCTGCCCCATAACATCCCCTGTGAAGACCCTCATAGCAGCGCTGGTCCAATTGATCAGATACCACAGGTGGCGTCACAAACTACCTATCCTTAAAATCCCCTGTAAATGTCCCCCCATTATATGAGCGCCCAGGGCCACAGACCGAGTCCTGCTGCCAGTGACAAACCCCATAGACTTTCATGGGCTCGGTGCCGAGTACCCCATTGCCCTCGTACTTAGTGCGACTCATGTGAGTGAGCAGGGGGCATGGGGAGCAGTCTGTGAGTGAGCAGGGGGCCATAGGGAGCAGTCTGTGAGTGAGCAAGGGACCATGGGGAGCAGTCTGTGAGTGAGCAGGGGGCCATAGGGAGCAGTCTGTGAGTGAGCAGGGGGCCAGAGGGAGCAGTCTGTGAATGAGCAGGGGGCCATGGGGAAGAGTCTGTGAGTGAGCAGGGGGCCATGGGGAAGAGTCTGTGAGTGAGCAGGGGGCCATGGGGAGCAGTCTGTGAGTGAGCAGGGGGCCATGGGGAAGAGTCTGTGAGTGAGCAGGGGGCCATGGGGAGCAGTCTGTGAGTGAGCAGGGGGCCATGTGGAGCAGTCTGTGAGTGAGCAGGGGCCATAGGGAGCTGTCTGTGAGTGAGCAGGAGGCTACAGGGAGCAGTCTGTGAGTGAGCAGGGGGCCATAGGGAGCAGTCTGTGAGTGAGCAGGGGGCTATAGGGAGCAGTCTGTGAGTGAGCAGGGGGCCATAGGGAGCAGTCTGTGTGAGCAGGGGGCCATAGGGAGCAGTCTGTGAATGAGCAAGGGGCCATCGGGAGCAGTCTGTGAATGAGCAGGGGGCCATCGGGAGCAGTCTGAGTGAGCAGGGGGCCATGGGGAAGAGTCTGTGAGTTAGCAGGGGGCCATGGGGAGCAGTCTGTGAGTGAGCAGGTGGCCATGGGGAAGAGTCTGTGAGTGAGCAGGGGGCCATAGGGAGCAGTCTGTGAGTGAGCAGGGGGCCATCGGGAGCAGTCTGAGTGAGCATGGGGCCATGGGTAAGAGTCTGTGAGTGAGCAGGGGGCCATAGGGAGCAGTCTGTGAGTGAGCAGGGGGCCATAGGGAGCAGTCTGTGAGTGAGCAGGGGGCCATAGGGAGCAGTTTGTGAGTGAGCAGGGACCATAGGGAGCTTTCTGTGAGTGAGCAGGGGGCCATAAGGAGCAGTCTGTGAGTGAGCAGGGGGCCATAGGGAGCAGTCTGTGAGTGAGCAAGGGCCATGGGGAAGAGTCTGTGAGCGAGCAGGGGCCATAGGGAGCAGTCTGTGAGTGAGCAGGGGGCCATAGGGAGCAGTCTGTGAGTGAGCAGGGGGCCATAGGGAGCAGTCTGTGAGTGAGCAGGGGGCCATGGGGAGCAGTCTGTGAGTGAGCAGGGGCCATAGGGAGCTGTCTGTGAGTGAGCAGGGGACCATAAGGAGCAGTCTGTGAGTGAGCAGGGGGCCATAGGGAGCAGTCTGTGAGTGAGCAGGGGGCCATAGGGAGCAGTCTGTGAGTGAGCAGGGGGCCATAGGGAGCAGTCTGTGAGTGAGCAGGGGGCCATGGGGAGCAGTCTGTGAGTGAGCAGGGGGCCATAGGGAGCAGTCTGTGAATGAGCAGGGGGCTATTGGGAGAAGTCAATGAGTGAACAAGGGGTCATAGGGAGCAGTCTGTGAGAGAGCAGGGGGCCATTGGGAGCAGTCTGTGAGTGAGTGGGTCGCCATAGGGGCAAGTCTGTGAAAAAAGAAAGACCCACGGAAAAGTCGTTCCTGTGAAAGGAGAGAGCATTTGAGATAACATTAGGATTATATCCAGAGTGTTAAACAACACGACAAAGAAGTTTTATGGCAAAAAAAAACAAGTTAAATTTTATTGCTGTTTTAAACATCAACAAACACATACCGTAATTAAAAAAGGATGACATGCAAGTAGCCAAATACGGTACTTCGTGACACAATTATATTTAATAAACCCATACAAGACTGAATTCCTATTTCTACAGGAAAGGTACAGATGAATAAATATTCAAAACAGGAGGCATAGCCTAGTGAACGATAATATGCAATGTAAATGTCACTGTGTGCCACAGAACTTTTAGGGTTAGCTGCCCACTAGCCACTGTATCGACGGGTCACTTAGAAGAGAAGTTGCGCCAGGGGTCTTTTAGCCGTGTTACTCACTTATAACTATTCGCCTGGTCAGGCTTACTGCTCATTAGATTCTACAACTTAATGAATATTTCATGAAGACCCATCTGTCTCCATGATGTGACTGCTGTAAGTGATGTGGAAAGACTGAAGAATCACCTGAGGCGCTAACATCCGTGTCTTTGAATGTAATGACACGAATAGTGTGAATTTCATCATCTGATCCTAGAGACAGCTCACCACTCCAAGAGAACCCGCTCAGTTTCCAGATTCGACCGCTTTTTAGTGACAACACCCTCAGATAGTGTTTCTTACCTGGTTTCCAAAGTGTTTTCCCTTATTTTCTATAGAGTAGAGCCAGATGGACAAACTGGGACTAATAATTTGGCATTCTTTCGTACTATATGAGCTTGCTGTGGGCCTGCTGACATACAAGTCATGGACCATTACTAAGTAGACCCTTTAACAGAATTTATCACAAGGTTTTTGACACCTAATCTGACTGTGACATGATGCAGGGTCAGAGACACTTAATCCAGCGATGTGTCAATTTCTGGGCAGCTTGCTGTAGTTTTATAAAAGTGAAGCTTTAATAAAAGCGTGAATACCTGAAAGATATCAGGCCTGAGAGAAGACCCGAGAGAGACCAGACCCGAGTAAAGGGATCGAGAGGCCAGACCCAAGTAAATGAATTGAGAGATCAGACCCGAGTGAAGACCCAAAAGATTACAGACCCGGGAGAAGACCTGAGAGAGATCAGACCTGAGTGAAGACCCTAGAGAGACCAGACCCGAGAGAGACCAGACCCCAGTTTAGGAGTCGAAAGACCAAACCCGAGTAAAGGAGTCGAGAGACCAGACCCGAGTAAAGGAGTCGAGAGACCAGACCTGAGTAAAGGGATCGAGAGGCCAGACCCAAGTAAATGAATTGAGAGATCAGACCCGAGTGAAGACCCAAAAGATTACAGACCCGGGAGAAGACCCTAGAGAGACCAGACCCGAGAGAGACCAGACCCCAGTAAAGGAGTCGAAAGACCAAACCCGAGTAAAGGAGTCGAGAGACCAGACCCGAGTAAAGGAGTCGAGAGACCAGACCTGAGTAAAAGAATCGAGAGACCAGACCCAAGTAAAGGAGTCGAGAGATCAGACCCAAGTGAAAACCTGAAAGATACCAGACCCGAGAGAAGACCCAAGAGAGATCAGACCTGAGTGAAGACCCTAGAGAGACCAGACCCGAGAGAGACCAGACCCTAGTAAAGGAGTCGAAAGACCAAACCCGAGTAAAGGAATCGAGAGACCAAACCCGAGTAAAGGAATTGAGAGACAAGACCCGAGTAAAGGAGTCGAGAGACCAGACCCGAGTAAAGGAGTCGAGAGACCAGACCTGAGTAAAAGAATCGAGAGACCAAACCCAAGTAAAGGAGTCAAGAGATCAGACCCAAGTGAAAACCTGAAAGATACCAGACCCGAGAGAAGACCCAAGAGAGATCAGACCTGAGTGAAGACCAAAGAGAGACCAGACTCAAGTGCAGACCCTAGAGAGACCAGACCTGAGTAAAGGAGATGGAAGACCAGACCTGAGTAAAGGAATCAAGAGACCAGACCCGAGTAAAGGAGTCAAGAGACCAGACCTGAGTAAAGGAATCAAGAGACCAGACCCGAGTAAAGGAATCGAGAGACCAGACCCGAGAAAAGGAATCAAGAGACCAGACCCGAGGAAAGGAATCAAGAGACCAGACCTGAGTAAAGGAGTCGAGAGACCAGACCCGAGTAAAGGAGTCGAGAGACCAGACATGAGTAAGGGAATCAAGAGACCAGACCCGACCAGACTCGAGTGAAGACCCAAAAGATAACAGACTAAGACCTCACTGTCACGATAATCTGGAATATGAGTTCCATTCCTTACACTTTTTCTAGAACTTTCAACTACACAAAGACATCTACTACAGTCATTATGTTTTGCAGCCTCAGGCTGTGAGCTTCAACCCCCCCTCCTCCCTCTCCAGCTCACTACACACTCTGTGTAACCTGAAACCTGATACCAGGTGGCTAGCCCCACTGAGAAGCCGGCTGAAAGCAGTTTAGAAATCACATGATCTTTTCCTTTGTTGTATGATAGTTATTCAAGATTAAGTATCTTGACCCTGTGTATGTTATGAGTATGAAACTTTCATATCTGCCAATTCATCGGTGAAGCCGGTAATCAGTGAATTTTCTAAGCACTGGCACCAGCAGAATCCAAGAAACAGATTCCTGCTTAGCTGATCCACCCAGGTACTCTGCTTTTAGACTTAAATGCACGCCAACATCTTGCGGAGTACAATGGTATGCTGTGCATCGCTGTAAGTGTCTCCATCTTTGAGTTATGATAATTATAAGTTTTGTCAGCAAATCTGTAACTGAGCAAAGGGGAGGGCGATGGTAATTCAGCCCCTTTAGTGATGTCACGACCAGAGGCCTATAAGGCAGGGCCATGTCATTTTGGCTCAGATTTTTCGTGGAAACCAGACACAGTGCACGTCTGTAATGCACTGTGACATATCGC
Source organism: Oophaga sylvatica (assembly GCA_033576555.1). Lineage (NCBI taxonomy): Eukaryota > Metazoa > Chordata > Amphibia > Anura > Dendrobatidae > Oophaga > Oophaga sylvatica. The sequence goes on along the minus strand of JARQOD010000008.1, from coordinate 27,463,749 downwards.
CCATCCCCCAGACGTATGGTTTTGCCTAAGATGATCGAAGCAATACGTGAGTTTCTTTTCTTAACCCCCTTTTATTTGTAACTGCATTGTACATATTTTTAATTGTCTCACTTTGTAAAATCTTTTTATACGTTCTGTAAACACTGCCTATCTTTTTGGAGTAAACTATAAAATTACTAGTTCGTCTCTATGCTCTATAACGAATTTTCATGTGCCTGAAGTGAATTACGCTACTAAATTGGGGTGGCCTCTGCCCTACATTCTAGAACCAGAGGCTGGTGGCAGCGAATGTGTGCTGGGCTTTGGGTATAGTTGGCAGTGACGGAGCAGGTTTTATAAGCGTATTGCCTGGCTGCGGCTAGGAGTAGTTATAATTCCCTCACTGCAGCGTGCCTAATAGCCAGTACACATCCAAGCAGGCCTGTCTGGCAAATAATTATCCTAGGTGCAGTTCCCTCACTGACCTGAGGGTAAGGGGGTGCCGGAGAGCTGCAAGTTCCAAAGCAGAACTGGAAAGTGGGATAAACATAAATCCCTGCTGATCGTCTCAACTTCATGACATTTGGTGGCAGCAGTGGGATCATAACCCGTGACTCCCCTGGGCCTCCGTGCCGTTCCTCACATATTGGTGGCAGCGGTGGGATCATAATCCGTGTCCCCGGGCCTCCGTCCGTGCCGTTCGTCACACTCACCGATAACAGCTGTTTAATAGTAATAGTAGAATGATAGTGTGTCAATGTCATTGTGTGAATATCCTGTTCATTTGAATTACTATACTCTTATTTTAACCTGTTTCATTTTTCACCATTTGCATTACTTTCTGATATTATGCCGAAGGCCCACTTTTAATTGTGTTAATCAAATAAATAGTTGTTGGTTTAAGTACCACTGTCTCGTCTTTGCGCTGTTGCATCTGCGTACCTATTAACATTTGCCCCTACATCATACTTCTCTCACATGGGGTAGTAGACACCTGGTGACAGATTCCCTTTAATGAATGCACCACAATAAAGGTAAACAGCAGTTTCACCCTGCAAAATTGCACAAAACTTCCTACTGCATTTTTTGGCTTCTTGGCCAACCTATACGCTCTACATTTGTCCGCTCCCTTAAGGAGGACCCGTTACTCGCTATAAATAAGTAATTTTTTACCTCTCCATTCCTGAGGTATGGCTCCTTCTTCCCTGTATATAAATCTAGTCTCCTTAGTCAAGTGGGTGTAGCCCTCGACTCTTTTCTATGGGTGTCTTCTTGAGGACCACAGCCAATGGTCCTGAGAACAGGGCTCTACAGAGCCCCATCTGAATTTAGTGGTGACCAGACATGCACGCCACTGCTCCTTTCATTCCCTTTGACACTGCTGGAAAAAGCCATTTGGTGAACTTGGCTATGTCTAACAGCCTTATAGAGAATGCTTATAGAGAATGAATGGAACGCACATACAACCACCGCTACATCCAAACAATGCATTTCATTGGTCCATTCTTGGACCACTGGTGGTCCCAGTGGTCAGACCACCATCAGTCATCAAATTATCACCTATCGTATAGATAAATGATAACTCCTAAATATGGGATTAAACCTTCGAGTTACTTTGTAGGTTGCATTTTGAATCGAGCATGTCGGACTCTCGGATTTGCTCAACTCGAATAGCGAGTGTAATGGAAGTGAATGGCAAACTCGAGTTTCTCTTCACCCGGCTCAGATAAATCACTTACGGAGATCGGAGCACTCGAACATCACCCAATACTCAACACTGCTACTTGATCGAGGACCCCAAAGCTCAAGTATCGATCAGTGCTGAGCACGCTCGCCTGTCGCTAGCGCTGGCCATCTTCTTCCTCTAAGTATCTGTAATGCCTCTACAATACTATGTGAGTGGCATGAAAACCAGTGCTAGAGTAATTTTACAGTCGTGATGTCATTGTCGGATGTGATGTCACCGACTGCTAGTTGCTTTTGCCCCAGCTTTTCCTTTTTGTCATTAAGACTTGAGTTTTTCATTGATTTTGTCAATTGTGAATGGCAGGGAAGCTGCACATTGTAGACACAGGTAGACGCTTATCGTCCTCCTTCAATGCTCTTTGTCACCTGGCCACTCCCTCCTCTCCGGAGACACATATACACCTGCGGCACCTACTCTAGTGGCCTCAGTGCTCACCATGGCCTCTACACCTATAACTGTGCGTCTGGTGCACGATGAAAGACCGACTCAGCTTAAGAGGAATATTGATCCCTACCTAGGACAAGACTACCAGACCCTGCTGCAGGAGTGTCTGCAGAAAAAGACTCTTTTTCAGGACCCACATTTTCCTGCAGGTGCTGCTTCTTTGGGGTACAACCAATTAGGACCATGGTCACCCCAAACCAGAGGGATCCAGTGGAAGAGACCTCAGGTACGGAGCCAGGATGGGGATTAGTCCTGTATACACAGGGTGTACAAATAATTATCTCATCCGCAAAGTCTCAGGCTTAAAAATGTTAGTGGTGATTTTTTTTTTTCAGATATTTTGAGAAATTTTCTAAATAGAATATTTCCCATAAAAACCCCAACTTTATATTAATTCTATACACCTGTTCTAATGTTAAATCTGTTTCTTTTGTAACCTGCCATATGGTTAGTTACTCATCTTTCTGTTAGTCCAGAAGGGCAATTTTTACTTCAGGAGTGAAGGAAAGTTGGGTGACAAACCCTTCGGGAACTATGATGGCGACCGTATAGTTTTGCACAAGCTTTCCCAGTAATATATACAATTAGGGCTAGTTCAGACTGGTGTATAATACGGAGAAGTGAAATGCGAGAAAACATGGCATTGCACTCTGACCAATGTTATTAAATGAGTCAGTTCCTATCTGTCAGTTTTCCTCAGCTCTAATCGGACTAAGGAAAAAATTGCAGCAGTGGATGCGAGGATTGGACGAGACTTGTCAATGGCAAGGAAAAAATCAAATGGTACACATACCATGAGTGTGCCACCCAATTTTTATGCACACATCTCTGTACAAATCCCTGGTTAGACCGCACATGGAGGACTGTGTACAGTTTTGGGCATCGGTGCTCAGGAAGGATATAATGGAACTAGAGCGAGTACAAAGGAGGGCAGCAAAATTAATAAAGGGGATGGGGGAACTACAATACCCAGAGAGAGTAGCAAAATCAGGATTATTTAATCTAGAAAAAAGATGACTGAGGGGCGATCTAATAACCATGTATAAGTATATAAGGGGACAATACAAATGTCTCTCCGAGGATCTCCTTATACCAAGGAAGGTGACGGTCACAAGGGCGTATTCTCTGCGTCTGGAGAGGAGAAGGTTTTTCCACCAACATAGAGGAGGATTCTTTACTGTTAGGGCAGTGAGAATCTGGAATTCCTTGCCTGAGGAGGTGGTGATGGCGAACTCAGTCAAGGGGTTCAAGAGAGGCCTGGATGTGTTCCTGGAGCGTAACAATATTGTATCTTACAGTTATTAGGTTCTTTCGAAGGACGTAGATCTGGGGATTTATTCTGACGGAATATAGGCTGAACTGGATGGACAAATGTTTTTTTTCTGCCTTGCTAACTATGTTACTATGTTACTATGATAGATAATAGATAGATAGATAATAGATAGAGAAAAGATATATCGAGAGATAGATAATAGATATATCGAGAGATAGATAATAGATATATCGATAGATAATAGATAGATGATAGATAATAGATGATAGATAATAGATTCCTGTATATATTTAATGTCGCAAGCCCCCCTGCATATAATAAACTTGTACCCTTCAGTGCCTTTCATGTGGCAGTAAAGGGTGTTTATAAAGGGTGTTTAGCCTTATTAAACCTATTATTAAACCTATTAAATAAATAACAAAAAAGGATGTGGGGTCCCCCCTATTTTTGATAACAAGCCAAGGTAAAGCAGACAGAGGTGGGCTTATATTATCAGGGAAGGTCCCTGGTTATTTGGCATTTCTCAGCCTAAAAAATACCAACCTGCAGCCGCACCAGAATTGGTGCATCCATTACATTCCGGCACTTCCTGATTGCCCTGGTGCGGTGGCAAACGGGGTAATGGTTTATGAAGTTGATGTCAGCTGTGTAATGTCAGGTGGCATCGAGCCCTGGTATTAGTAATGAAGAGGCCCCTATTAGACGCCCCCATTACTAACCAAGTAAGGTAAAAGAAAAAGCACACACAGAAATATTTTATTTTAAAAAAACACCCCTGACTTTAGCCCTTTTTCACTAATTTATTAAAAAAAAACATTGAGTCCAGGGAATCCGACATAGTCCACCGTATCTGAAGTAGTCCATAAATGAGAACCTGAAAGACTTAACGAGAGAGAGGTGAAGAAATAAAAGCAAAAAACACTCCCTCATTCACCAATTTATTCTGAAAACACTCCCCGCAGCTCCGGCATAATCCATGGCGTTCCCACGACGTCCAGCGGTTATGTTCTGCAACCTATGATGGAGCGTTGTTTTGAGAATGACTCTCTGTAGGTCACTCCTGGTCATGACTCACATGCGATGACATCAGTAACATCATTGCTCATCAGATCGACGCTACATGGGTAATGGGGGTGTCTAATAGACGCTTCTCCGTTACTAACACCAGGGCTTGATGGCAGCTGACATTAGGCTAAGTTCACATTAGCGTTTGTGTCTGCAGCGTATCATCTGCATACGCAAACGCATGCAAATGCATGTTTACGCAGCGTTTTTTATCCGCATCATCTTACACATGACGCAGAAAAAGCTGCGTGTGCATGCGTTTGCGTTGTTTATGCGCATGCATTCGATATTTCCAGGTGCTGTAATCAGTTCCTGGACATGAGCAGTCTTAAGTCCGCATGCGCATCGAACGAATCCATTCGCATGTCCTTGCGTACCAATGCGTTCTCATAGACAGTAATGCGTTGTTTTGACGCATTCATCCGCATGCGCATGCCTGCGCATATGTGACGGATTTTTAACGCTTCAAAAAAGCAACATGTTGCGTTCGCCGGACACCGCGAAACGACGCATGCGTACGCAAACACATGCGAACGCATGCAAACGCATGTCCCTGCGTACACCATGTTAAAGATATGTACGCACGACGCATGCGGATCTATGCGGATCAAACGCTGCGCACAGATACGCAAATGTGAAACCAGCCTAAGTCAGCTGATATCAACCCCATAAACCATTACCCCGTTTGCCACCGCACCAGGGCAATCAGGAAGAGCCGGGTCAAGCTCCAGAATTGGCACATCTCATGTGATGCGCCAATTATGAGACAGCTGCGGGCTTGTATTTTAATTAGGCTGGGAAGGTCCCACTAACCAGTGTCAACCGTTCCTGCCTCTTCTATGCTGAATATTTTAATGGGGTTGCCGGTTTTAAAAAATAAAGTTAAAAATATTCAAGATCTCAACCTATTAGCCAGCTACTCCAAAGAGAGTCTTTCTTGTAGGACCCTCACATCCATGCATTACATTTCTAACAGGTACCTTGTAATACTTCATGTGTCCTGCGGTGGTGCTATAGGGATATTGAACACTTGCAGCTGAATTATCCCACCGATCGCAGCTGATCAATGGGAAACACTATGATTTACTGATTGTCTTTTTTCAGTTACGGGAAAGATTTATCAGGGTGTATTCACACTTTGCATTTCTTCCTGTGATTGGGGGACATGGTTTTAGAAAATAAACAGTCCTAGGAAAATTCTGAATCCTGTCCAATCGGGCAGGCAGTGAGTGAATACACCCTTATGGATGTTGTCTATGCACTGATACTATAGGCCCACCGGAGCCTTATATACATTATATTAAGAATATTATCACAGGTTACTAGTATTAGTAATGGTGCGGCGCTGTGCTGTCCTACCCCGTGTCATCTCCACTTTCTTTTTTCTTATCTCTGTTTATTTTGTTCCCACGCCAGATCGCAGCACCCGATTTGTTCCCTGCACAGGTGGCCTCCAGCCCTCGCAGTCAGAATTATGGCGGTGTCTTATCTGCTTTACGGCCATCTCATATACAGTAATAAGTCCTCGTCATATATATCACAGCCAATAATACCAGGCGCATATACTACCTGTATATTACTCACGCACAAGCCGAAACACCGTGCACACTATGACCCCCAACTCGCTGCTTCACTCTTTTAAAGGAAAGCTATACAAAAAAAAAATCTATTGTTTAAATCAGATTTTTGTGTTACTTGTATTTTTTTTTAAATATCACCACTCACCATTTATTTTTCATATTATAAAAATAAATAATAATCTTGCAATTTTTTTTACTGGCCAGTTAGTGCTTAGTGATACCCAGCAGTGGGGCTGATTGTCGCTGAATGTCACACACAGCGATATCGCTGGCGAGATCACTGTTGCGTCACAAAACTAGTGACTCAGCAGCGATCTCGCTAGCGATCTCGCTTAGTGTGGCATACCCTTTAGACTTCTCTACACACGTGCTTTGTAAGATAGTGATGATGTTGTGATTTGGCAAATTCGAATCTCAACAGATCCTCTCATCTCTAGTGAGCATGTTTTTTTTTTTATCTGGTGCACTTTACCAGATAAGAAGGTGTTATCCAGTAGTGGACATCCCCTTGATTGCAGTTTTCATCCAGGATAGTACACTCATCACCTTGTAATTTTACAGTGAGTCCTTTAGCTATCATACATTAACGATAACAATCTTCCTTCTAGACTGGGAACAAACAACATGTCGTTTACTGAATATGAGGATTTCATGTCCAGTAACTTCTGCATTTATTCTGTTTCCATCAGAAAGATTGTTTTCTTAATATTTAAGTCAAATTCTGTAAAAAAACAACTTCTGTCACTCATCATCTGACTTGTTTTGCAATTCATACACCCTCCTATTAACTGATATATTACTTTAATGTTGGACATGGACCACAGATTGTAGCTTTGATTTTTTTTTTATTTTGTTTGTCCTGTTGGATATTTTTCGTTGACTATTGGCAATTTCTGAATAATTAACTGCCTAACAAACATCCTGTCAGAGTTTAAAAAAAAATATATGTTTTTTTATTTAATTCCAACATTGGCGCCTTCCAGCGTCATTCATATAAATCATCCTTTTACCCGACACATGACACAGTGAGCACTGTTCACATAGCAGTGAGTGCGGAGTTGTTACACGCTGGTGTCTTACCAGGACAGTTTGGCAGGAGCGGCAGCACTTTCTATAGCACCGGTCTCACCGCTAGAATAAAGGTTTTGTCCGCCGTGTTTGCTCTCTTCTTTATACATTTTATTTGCCCATTTTCAGAGCTGCTGACCACGTCATGTTCCAGCATGTGCTATCTGCCATGAACGGCACAATGGAGGGACGTGGGAGGCACAAACACTTTTAAAGATCAGAGGCACTTTTGAAAAAGAAAAAAAAAAGCCACAAAAAAAACAAAGCAGACAGCGAAATATGCCTGAGCTTGACATAAAAGGTTAATGCCTTCCCATAGTATAGGGGATATTTTGCTGATCCCTAGAGATCTTACCTCTGGGACCCCCAGCGATCCCAGGATAGGGGTTCGGGAAGCCCTATCTTGAATGGAGCGATGGTGTGCATGTTTCACCTCCGCTCCAGTCATTGTTTATGGGACTGCCGGAGAAAGCTGAGTACAATACTTCTCTATGTCCGCCAGTCCCATAGACAATGAATGGAGCAGAGATCTAGGCTGCAGAGCCTTGTTCTCGGGATCTCTGAGGCCCCAGTGGTCAGCCTGAGAGAACCTTAAGGACCGGACTTTTTTTTCATTTTTGCTTTGATACAATGATATTTTGTAAATATAGAGTTTATTTTATTTGTTCCTAATATATATATATATATATATTTGAAATTTATTGTGCATTTTTTTTTATATATGGAACATCCATAGGATCTCCAGTTATAGGGGAGAACAGCCCACTGCAGTAACAGAGGTCTAACCTAGCTCTGCTAGGACTCATCACCTCTGCTCTGACCTGCTGATCATGTATATGCCAGGTCCAATAGAAGCATTGGCATCACTCATTAAGTGCTATGCAAATGGCAAAAGAGAAGACAGAAGGGGTTATAAACCGCTTCTGTCATCTCAGGGACTGTGACTGTGCCTGACAGCCAGAGACCTGACCTGCTTCTGCTAGATTGCAGGAACAGGAGCCTTAATCCCAGGATAAAAATGTACAATGTATCCAAGCACCATAAATTTTCAAATCTTGGTTATTATGAGGTTGGAGCAATTATGCAAATACACAAACATGTTTGTTTTATTCTAAAAAGTGTGCCACAGTGGTCCACAGGTCATATCTGGTATTGCAGCTCCAGTGGATTCCATCGCATTCTAATCTTCTCTGTGTCTTCTAGGAGATCGCTCAGATCCCTCAGTTCATCAGTGACAGCATGAAATGGACAGACATATGCCAAGGACAGCTGGGTAAGTGTGCTAATAGAACTTGCTGAAAGAATTTGCCAAATACAATGACCAAATACTGCAATTACCAACTCTCATACATATTGTGGTAGACTATTTGGCTGTACACGAACGTAGTCTACGGAACACTGCAGCTTTAAGGATACACTTAGTTTCTTAGATACAGCATAAACCAATTTTAAGCACAAAATAAACACAGCACTCAGGGCAAAACAGCAAGACAAAACGGTAGCACCCCATGCAGTCCTTGCATTAGTTAGCAATGTCCTTTAACAAACACCACGTGCACAAACACCTTCCTGGAGTCCTTCACACTCAGCACCCAGACTGCCTCTGCAGCCCAGATATATAAGCCCAGACCATGTGACTCCTCACCCATGTGACTGATCACACAGGTCATGTTAGCACACGGCGATGCCAGTTCTGCAGGTGGAGATAAGGTGGACACCCTCCCACCCACTCTATGAATGTTCATACAGTTGTGCTGAAAAGTTTACATACCCCAGCAGAATTTTTGCTTTCTTGGCCTTTTTTCAGAGAATATGAATGATAACACCAAAACTTTTCCTCCATTCATGGTTAGTGGTTGGATGAAGCCATTTATTGTCAAACTACTGTGTTTTCTCTTTTTAAATCATGATGACAACCCAAAACATCCAAATGACCTGATAAAAAGTTCACATACCCTGGTGATTTTGGCATGATAGCATGCACAGAAGTTGACACAAATGAGTTTGACTGGCTACTAAAGGTAACACCCTCACCTGTGACCTGTTTGCTAGTAATCAGTGTGTGTGTATAAAAGCTGAGTGAGTTTCTGGGATCCAGACAGACTCTTGCATCTTTCATCCAACCACTGACATTGACATTTCTGGATTGTGAGTTCTGGGGAAAATAAAACAATTGTCAATGGATCTATGGGAAAAGGTAGTCGAACTGTATAAAACAGGAAAGGGATACAAAAAGATATCCAAGGAATTGATAATGCCAGTCAGCAGCGTTCAAACTTTTCCTCCACTCATGGTTAGTGGTTGGATGAAGCCATTTATTGTCAAACTACTGTGTTTTCTCTTTTTAAATCATAATGACAACCCAAAACATCCAAATGATCCTGATCAAAAGTTCACATACCTCATTTCTTAATACCGTGTATTGCCCCCTCTAACACCAGTGTCAGCTTGAAGTCTTTTGTGGTAGTTGTGGATGAGGTTCTTTATCTTCTCAGATTGTAAAGCTGCCCACTCTTCTTGGCAAAAGGCCTCCAATTCCTGTAAATTCCTGGGCTGTCTAGCATGAACTGCGCGCTTTAGATCTCCCCAGAGTGGCTCAATGATATTGATGTCAGGAGACTGAGATGGCCACTCCAGAACCTTCACTTTGTTCTGCTGTAGCCAATGACAGGTCGACTTGGCCTTGTGTTTTGGATCGTTGTCATGTTGGAATGTCCAAGTACGTCCCATGCGCAACTTCCAAGCTTATGATTGCAAATTTGCCTCCAGTATTTGCTGATAACATGCTGCATTCATCTTTCCTTCAACTTTGACCACGCTTTCTGTGCCTTTGTAGCTCACACATCTCCAAAACATCAGTGATCCACCTCCGTGCCTTACAGTAGAAATGGTGTTCCTTTCATCATAGGCCTTGTTGACCTCTCTCCGAATGTAACGTTTAAGGTTGTGGCCAATAAGTTCAATTTTGGCCTTATTAGTCCAAATTACCTTGTTCAAGAAGTTTTGAGGCTTGTCTACTTTATGGCATTTGCGCAGTAATGGTTTTCTTCTGGTGACTCGACTACACAACCCATTTTCTTCAAGTGCCTCCTTATTGTGCATCTTGAAACAGCCACATCGCTAGTTTTCAGAGAATCCAGTATTTCAGCTGATGTTATTTGTGGGTTTTTCGTTGCATCCCGAGCAATTTTCCTGGCAGTTGTGGACGAAATTTTTGTTGGTCTACCTGACCGTGGTTTTGTTTTTACAGAGCCCCTGATTTTCCATTTGTTAATCACAGTGTGAACGCTGCTGACTGGCATTATCAATTCCTTGGATATCTTTTTGTATCCCTTTCCTGTTTTATACAGTTCAACTACCTTTTCCCATAGATCCATTGACAATTCTTTTGCTTCTCCCATGACTCACAATCCAGAAACATCAGTGGCTGGATGAAAGATGCAAGAGTCTGTCTGGATCCCGGAAACTCACTCAGGTTTTATGTACACACACTGATAACAAGCAAACAGGTCACAGGTGAGGATGTTACCTTTAGTAGCCATCCAAACCCATTTGTGCAACTTCTGTGCATGTTATCAGGCCAAAATCACCAGGGTATGTAAACTTTTGATCAGGATCATTTGGATGTTTGATTTGTCATTATGATTTAAAAAGAGAAAACACAGAAGTTTGACAATAAATGGCTTCACCCAACCACTAACCATGAGTGGAGGAAAAGTTTTGGTGTCATCATTCATATTCTCTGAAAAAAAGGCCAAGAAAGCAAAAATTCTGCAGGGGTATGTAAACTTTTGAGCACAACTGTAATACTATGCTACAATTCTGTTTAATCAATATGGAAATGAGGGCGCTCAGTGCCAAACTCTCAGTGCACTTATCCGTCCCTTCCCATTTGTTGATTTGCCATGCTCGCTTACCCATGTGAGCACTGCATGAGCAGAAAACTCGGCTTTGTGCATCATCGGCATCGGGGCGGGGGGCTGAGTGCATGGAGTGTTGCTGGGGAGGAGGGGGGCTGAGTGTGCATGGCCAAGAAAGCAAAAAATCTGCCGGGGTATGTAAACTTTTGAGCGCAACTGTATAAAACAAGCCCATTTATGCAACTTTAGCTTAAGCCTCACAACACTTTAGTGTACTGGGGGAAAATACTCTGGCTTTATATCACTGACGCCATTAAGTGTAGTGACACATATCTCCCCTCCAGTACTTTACCTGTGACTTTGTCACAATATATATATATACACTATTTTCCAAATTATTATGCAAATTGGTTTTAAGTGTCATAGCGTTTTTTTTTTTTTTGTAAATGAAACCAATTGATGGTATTGTGTCTCAGGGTTCTTTGGATCACTGAAATCAATCTCAGATACCTGTGATAATTAGTTTGCCATGTGAGCTCAATAAAAGGAAAACTGGATGTTCCACACTATTAAGCAGGCCAGAGTTTTCAAGTAATATGGAAAAGAAAAAGGATCTCTCTGCTGCTGAAAAGCATCAAATAGTGCAATGCCTTGGTCAAGGGATGAAAACATTAGATATTTCCCCAAAACTTAAGTGTGATCATCGTACTGTTAAGAGATTTGTGGCTGATTCTGAGTACAGACGTGTTCGTGCTGATAAAGGCAGAATGAGGAAGGTTTCTGCCAGGCAAGTTCATCGGATTAAGAGAGCAGCTGCTAAAAAGCCATTACAAACCAGCAAACAGATATTTGAAGCTGCTGGTGCCTCTGAAGTCCCTCGAACCTCAAGGTGTAGGATCCTTCTAAGGCTTGCTGTGGTGTATAAACCTACGATTCAGCCACACCTAAACAGTGCTCACAAACAGAAACGGTTGCAGTGGGCCCAGACATACATGAAGACTAATGTTCAAACAGTCTTGTTTACTGATGAGTTGATGTTGAGCAACCTTGGATGGTCCAGATGGATGGAGTAGTGGATGGTTGGTGGATGGCCACCATGTCCCAACAAGGCTGCGACGTCAGCAAGGAGGTGGAGGAGTCATGTTTTGGGCCGGAATCATAGGGAAACAGCTGGTAGGGCCCTTTAAGGTTCCTGAAGGTGTAAAATTACATCTGCAAAGTATGTAGAGTTTCTGACTGACAACTTTCTTCCATGGTATAAAAAGCAGAAACGTGTCCTTCAGGAGCAAAATCATCTTCATGCATGACAATGCACCATCTCATGCTGCAAAGAATACCTCTGAGTCATTGGCTGCTATGGGCATAAGAGGAGATAAACTCAAAGAAGGGTTCCTATGTTAACATGTAACTTGGCCTGTTAGGATGTTTTGGAGTTAGAGTAAATAGCTTTTTTGCTCAGTGAATGTGACCTCCTAATGCTGCAAATTCCACAAATGAGCATTTTCAGTTCTTTAAAACATATCAAATGTTCAGAAATTCTACTGGGCCTAATAATTTGGAACAGTGCATTCTGAGTTTTCTTCCATTTTGGAGATTATACTGTTATCATTGAGAGGTTTCTTCAATAAAATTCAATGTATACTCTAACGTGTGATGACTTTTATTAGACTGACTGTCATTTGCACTGACCACTTAGGAAAATCAGAGAAATATATCATTTGCATAATAATTTGGAACATAGTGTATATATACACGTGCATACACACACACACATATATATATCTACATACATACATAATGTGATAGATCGGCTCACTCAGCTGTACACGGATGTAGACGCGGGAACACTGTCTCTTTAAGATCTTGACTGGTTTATTATACATGCAACATAAACCATAGTGAAGTCAAAGTAAACACTGCCCTTATGGGCAAAAACTAAACAAAGTGGTAACATACAGCACAGTCCTTGTGGTAGCGGGGGTCCGGCACGCTCAGGATTAGCAAAAAAACACACGGCTCAGGTTCGCCCAAGTACAAACACTTCTCTGGCGTTAGCCTCTCCAGTCACACTGAACACTGAATGCCTCAGGAGGTTCTCCTGAGGTGGAGATAAGGTGGACAACCTCCTACCCACTCTGGTTGTTCATAAAAACCAAGCCCTTAAAATGGCCGATTAACCCCTCTCATCACATAGTGTGCTGGAGGAAACTTCTGGGTTTCAAATCACTGAAGCTAATAGCCTTAGTGAAACGTATCTCTACTCCAGTACTTTACCAGTGACTTTGTCACAATTTATTGATAGATATATAACTTAGTATTATATATAAAATATATATAAATAAATATAAATAACAATAACACAAGAATGAATAGTATAAATTGCAAATGTAAAAAGAATTTTATTACAAATTTGATTAAAACACATATATAGTACGGTGTAAACAACAATGATTAGGGAAATCTGCTGAATCCAAAACGGGGAGCAAAAATAGCACGTGGTCCCTTTAAATATCTGTGCTAATGATAAGCATTGACTACATATGTGAGTAAAAGACTTCCCGTAATGCACAAAAGATTCAATAGCAATGGAACATGCTTACAATATCAGCGGTCCATAAAAGAACCAGAAAAATCAATTAGCATTGCTAATACATAGTAACTAAAGCAGAGTACTCAGGACACTTACATGACATGTGTTGTTCACTAGCTGCCCCGTCGCCCCAACGCACGTTTCGCTTCTTCGTCAGGAGGCGTCATAAAATTCTTTTTACATTTGCAATTTATACTATTCATTCTTGTGTTATTGATATTGCTTAGTTTTTGCAGTTAATTATTTTGGGCTTTTGTTGTTGATATATAAAATATATAGTAGTAATATAGTCATGTGTACACTAGGAGGAGCTGTGGTGCAGCTGTAGAAAAACACATGCCCAGTGCAACCAATTAGATCACTGCAGCTTACATTTTCCTAACTGCCTAGACATGATGAAAGCTGTGTTCTGGTTGGTGGTCACGCAGTTTTCATTTGCTCTTGGTTTAATAAGTGTCTGTGAATGATACAGTGTAAGGATGTGGGTTGTCAGTGGATTAATTCATATTGATTGCCTTCTCTTCTTTCAGGTAACTGTTGGTTTCTTGCTGCCGCTGCTTCCCTGACGCTTTACCCCCTGTTACTGGAGCGTGTGGTTCCTGCCCAGCAGAGTTTTCATAATAATTATGCTGGAATATTCCATTTTCAGGTGATTTGAAGGGGAGCAAGTGGGGTGTTTTGAAGCCACCAGAGCCAGATTATCTTACAGCCACAACTTTAGTTTATTTACCGTAGTTAGTCATTTGGAGGCACTTGAGTCACTGCATGGATCCCTGACAGTTACTGAATGGACCCCATTTAAACAGAACATATCCTTGACCATAAATATGTATTTTTTTAACCTGGTGTAAATGCCGCTGTTCTCCTGAATCCGGCGATGTTTTTCTTTTCTTCCTGCTCTTCTCCGTTCCTGAGATATGGCCTCCTCTTTCCTGGATATGAATCTAGTCTTGTTACAAGTGGGTGTGGTCTTAAACTCTTCTGTGTGGGCGTGTTATTTTAGGGCCCCACCTAGTTGGCTAATAAGACTAGATTTATATACAGGGAAGAAGGGGCCATATCTCAGGAACAGAGAGGAGCAGGAACACAAGAAAAACATCGCCGGATTCAGGAGAACAGCGGCATTTATATCAGGTAAAAGAAATTCATATTTATGGCAAATGATGGGTCTTCTTTATACGAGACTCAGTTGTAGGAATTAGAGCTAGAATTGTGCCTTAGGCTTGTGCCCTAAATATAAAGAAAAGTGGGCAAATAAAGAAAATAATCTAGAATCTGTGTATGAAGCGACTGCTGAAAATTTCCATTCTGGTCCTCTTTGCCTTCCAGTTCTGGCAGTACGGACAGTGGGTTGATGTCGTGGTGGACGATTATTTGCCTACAATGTACGGAGAGCTGGTGTTTGTCAGTTCTGCCCAGAAGAGCGAGTTCTGGCCCGCCTTACTGGAGAAGGCTTATGCCAAGTGAGTCACCCGTCACATTATCACAAGGGTTTAATCACTATTTGCTGATTGACTTTACAATAAACTGATAACCGAGAGCAACAGCCAATACATATATACTTAAAGGGTAGCAGCGTATCACTACTTTAAAGGGGTTGTCCTCTTTCAGAAAACGTTTTCTTGCTGGCTCAGTTCGTCATAAAAAAAAATTTACTAAACTGCACTTGACCTTCCCTCCCCCGATGCACCGCTGTGTTTCCATCATTGCTGCAGAGGAGACGTCACGTCGTCAGGACTGCAGCCAATCTGAGCTCAGAGGCTCCGCCGATGTATACGGCACGAGCCACTGAGCCAGTGATTGGCTGCAGCGCTGTTGACGTGGCATCACCTCTGTGGCCAAACAGCAGAGGCCAGAGCATCGGTGGGCACACACCCCGCTCTACCCGGGGGACAAGTAAAGTGGGGTCTGTTTACATCAATATCGGCAGGCAAAAGTTTTCTAAAGGGGACCTCCCTATTGATAGTTCCTTCCTGTCTTCCAAATGGTATTTATCGGCTTATAGAGCTGCATCTTTGCTTGTTCTTTGCTGTGCAATCTACTATTATTATTACAACTGTTATTATTGATACTACTATTATTATTATTACTATTGTTATTATCATTACTATTATTATTATTACTGTAATTACTATTTTTATTATTACTGTTATTATTATTATTACTGTTATTATTATTACTATTATTATTATTACTATTGTTATTATTACTATTATGGTTGTTATTACTATCATTATTGCTACTATAATTGTTTAAATTACTCTCATTATTACTCTCATTATTATTGGAGTTATTATTACTACTGTTGTAATTAATTTGTATTACTATTATTATTATTTTTATTATTGTTATTATAAATATTACCATGATTACTATTGTTAGCATTATTTCTATTATTGCTACTTTTGTTTTTATTATTTTTATTACTATTATTGTTATTATTTTTATTATAGATATTATCATGATTACTATTGTTAGCATTTTTTCTATTATTGTTGCTACTTTTATTACTATTATTATTATGCTGTATTGACATTTCGGTAAAGAAGATTTCTGGCACATCCATATTTGCTCCTAGATTGAATGGCTCCTATGAGGCTCTGACCGGCGGGTGGATTAATGAAGCCTTCGTGGATTTCACCGGCGGAGTGGACGAGAGTGTGGACCTCAAGGCGGCTCCTCCAAGCTTGTTCCAGATCATTCAGAAAGCCATAGAGAAGAGGTCGCTGATGGGAGCCTCAATCAATGTGAGAGTAGAGACTTCGTGGAAGCGATATCACTAGGATTGGCATTAGGAAACCTACTTGAAAAACTGCAGACTTGAGTTTGCAAAACGGGACGTGGTAGATCTACCCACTCTGCTGCTTAAAGGGAATCTGTCACCCCTGGGACGCCTTTAAGCTATTACTATGGGCATACAGGTGATAGAATTGTTAGAATAGTCCTACTTGAATGCCTCATATCTGCGGTCTTGTTGCTGTATTATGTTAATTAGTAGTGATGAGCGAGTATGCTCGTTGCTCGGGGGTCCTCCGAGTATTTTGGCGTGCTCGGAGATTTAGTTTTCGTAGTTTTCTGTGATGTGCAGTTGTGGTGCTGGAATCCCGTGCCCTCATGCGATTATGCGTACCTTTTCCGCCCTGCTATACCCCTCGCAACACATTGTGTGCTGGAGCATTTTTCCAGGTCGATATCACTGAGGCTAACATCCTCAGTGACACATATCTCCCCTCCAGTATTTTACGAGTGGCCTTATCACAGGGGTATAATGGGTAACATTTCTCATTGTTTATAGTGACAAGCCAGGCCTGGCATTGTCAGAGTGAGGAGACTTATAGGCCATGCAATGCTCCTCTGGGAAAGTAAATATGCAAATTGCCTCTTCCAAGAGGTAAAGGACAAAAGGTACTGCCACACTAAACAATCCCGCTAGCGATCACGATAACGACGCATACTAATGCGATCGCTAGCGGGATTGTTTCTATATCGCTAAGTGCGGCCACATTTAGCGATATAGTTAACGACGCTATCGCCGTTAGCGATCTTCTTAACGACTTTAGCGGTACAAAAGTACCGCTAAATCGCTAAGAAAAGGTGCCACACTAGCGATATATACTTACCCAGCGGGAGCGCCGACGAGAAAATAGGGTCCGGAACGATTCCAGCGACGAGCGAGATCACAGCAGGAAGCTCGTCGCTGGCAGATGCCGCACTGAACAACATCGCTAACAGGATCGCTAAATAGTGACGTTTTTTAGCGATCCCGTTAGCGATATTGTTCAGTGTGGCATACCCTTTAAGCTCTAGTGCCACCTATTGGAAGTAGCAATCCTAAAAGTCAATATCAACTCTTTAACGAGCCTTGTCAAGAGATTAAGTCCTCTTCCTCTCTGAAGAGGCAATTTTCATACAAAATGGGGTATAAAGTTGAATACTAGAACATTTTTAGGTCCGGTATATAGAACATGGCTCTCCTGTGTCAGGTAATGTTGCACAAGTTGGGTCCTACTCCTTTTGAATGCATAAATGCATATAAGACAATTTGGCACTGATGAAAGTGGCAAAGTATCATTTTTTTTTATTAGTAGGCAATCCATAGTGATATGCAGACGTTTCCGTCATAAATTCTGACCTTCAGTTACATGGATTGCATAGGATGTGATATAAAGGAAATGCTCCGAGTATGAGGCGTTACTTGTATAATGGACGAGGAGCCTTACCAAAACATCTATATCTCCTTGGATTGCAAACTAATAAAGAATTTCTACTTTCCAACCTTCATGAGTGCCAAGTTTTCTTAGGGCATGATTAATGGGAGACCTGCCATAGGATAGGTAATAACTAGTGATGAGCGAGTATACTCGGGTGGTCTCCGAGTATTTGGGCATGCTCGGAGATTTAGTATGTGTTGAGGCAGCTGCATGATTTGCGGCTACTAGACAGCCTAAATACATGTGGGGATTCCCTAACAAACAGGCGTTCCTCTCATGTATTCAGGCTGTCTAGCAGCCACAAATCATGCAGCTGCAGCAACAGAAACTAAATCTCCGAGCACGCCCAAATACTCAGAGATCACCCAAGCATGCTCGGGAAAACCTGAGGAACGAGTATACCGCTCATCACTAGTAATAACTGTAAAATGACTGGGACCCTCGCTAATCTCTAGAATGGGGTCCCAAGCCCTTGCTGCTCTATTCAGTGTCCGTGAGTACGGCACCCGGATGTTTTCATCAATCCATAGACAATGAATGGAACCAACATGAAGCATGCGTGATCCCAGCTCCACCAAAACTGTCCTGAAACAGGGTCTCGATATCCAAGAGTGGTGGTAGTCTGAAGCAATATTACATTTATCATCTATTCTGTGGTCTCGTAGTAAAACAGCAGAGCTGCGCTTCCTCTATACAGATAGACTACAAATGCTTTTCACATATGATGACTCTTATTACACAGAATTACTTCTGTTTAGATTCTGGACCAGTCAGAAAGTGAAATGAGAACCCCAGAAGGATTGGTGAAAGGTCATGCCTACTCCATCATCGGTGTCTCCGAGGTAAGGACATGTGTAGATACACTGTATGGAGAAAGGTACTGGGCTGCACATCTTATTAATTGAATTTAGGTTTCTTCCCATTGTCCACGGTATATAACATCCGGCCCCTCACCACTGGTGTATAACATCTGGCCCCTTGCCCCCGGTGTATAACATCCCTCCCCCCACACCTGGTGTATAACATCCGGTCCCTAGCCCCCGATATATAACATTCGGCCCTTCACCCCCAGTGTATAACATTCAGCTCCTTGCCCCCGGTGTATAACATCCGGCCCTTGCCCGTGTATACATCCGACCCCTTGCCTCCGGTGTATAACATCCGGCCCCTTGCCCCCGGTGTATAACATCCGGCCCCTTGCCCCCGGTGTATAACATCCGGCCCCTTGCCCCCGTGTATAACATCCCTCCCCCCCACACCTGGTGTATAACATCTGGCCCCTCACCCCCAGTGTATAACATCCAGCCCCTTGCCCCCAGTGTATAACATCCGGCCCCTAGCCCCCGGTGTATAACATTCGGCCCTTCACCCCCAGTGTATAACATTCAGCTCCTTGCCCCCGTTGTATAACCTCTGGCCCCTTGCCCCCGGTTTATAACATCCGGCCCCTTGCCCCCGGTGTATAACATCCGGCCCCTTGCCCCCGGTGTATAACATCCGGCCCCTTGCCCCCGGTGTATAACATCCCTCCCCCCCACACCTGGTGTATAACATCCGGCCCCTCACCCCCAGTGTATAACATCCGGCCCCTAGCCCAACGGTGTATAACATTCGGCCCTTCACCCCCAGTGTATAACATTCAGCTCCTTGCCCCCGGTGTATAACATCCGGCCCCTTGCCCCCGGTGTATAACATCCAGCCCCTTTCCCCCGGTGTATAACATCCGGCCCCTTGCCCCCGGTGTACAACATCCGGCCCCTTGCCCCGTGTAAACATCCCTCCCCCCACACTGGTGTATAACATCCTGCCCCCACCCCAGTGTATAACATCCAGCCCCTCACCCCCAGTGTATAACATCCAGCCCTTTCCCCCAGTGTATAACATCCAGCCCTTTCCCCCAGTGTATAACATCCGGCCCCTAGCCCCCGGTATATAACATTCGGCCCTTCACCCCCAGTGTATAACATTCGGCTCCTTGCCCCCGGTGTATAACATCCGGCCCCTTGCCCCCGGTGTATAACATCCGGCCCCTTGCCCCCGGTGTATAACATCCAGCCCCTTGCCCCCAGTGTATAACATCCGGCCCTTCACCCCCAGTGTATAACATTCGGCTCCTTGCCCCCGGTGTATAACATCCGGCCCCTTGCCCCCGGTGTATAACATCCGGCCCCTTGCCCCCGGTGTATAACATCCAGCCCCTTGCCCCAGTGTATAACATCCGGCCCCTTGCCCCCGGTGTATAACATCCGGCCACTAGCCCCCGGTGTATAACATTCAGCTCCTTGCCCCCGGTGTATAACATCAGGTCCCCTACCCCCAGTGTATAACATCTGGCCCCCCGCCGCCGGTGTAAAACATCAGGCCCCCTACCCCAATGTATAATATCTGGCCCCTCTCCCCTGGTGTATAACATCTGGCCCCTGCACGGTCCTGTAATGGGAGATACTGGGGGTAACAAGTCAGTTTATGACATTTCTTTGCTCCAAAATCTTCCTCCATCACCTGTGACTGATATTATTGAGACGGGGAAGGAACCGTAGCAACTCAGCCATGAAATGGAGACCCTGAGCAGGGGGAGCAAGTGCTGAGGAGTAGAGAGCAGAAAAGTCACCAACACTCTGCTGACCCCATAACTGCAGAGTCCAGACCTCCTCTGATATTAACATCAGCACAAACACTGCACCCCGCCGGAGCTTCATGGCCGAGGAGCTGCATGCAGCCGTATATCACCAAGCGCAATGCCGAGCGTCGGATGGAGTGGCGTAAAACTGCCACCACTGGATTCTGGGGGACACGTGTTCTGTGCAGTGATGGCTCACACTTCTCTATCTGGCATCTGATGGACAAGTCTGGATTTGACAAATGTTAGGAGAACGTTACCCCCTGACTGTATTGTGACTGCTGTACAGTTTGGTGGAGGTCGGATAATACAATGGGCTTGTTATCAGGAGTCGATCTCAGCCCTGTAAGATTTCACTCACTGGAATTAATACTTTAACACAACACATTTTGGACAATTGTAGCTTCCAGCTTTGTGGGAACAGTTTGGAGAAGACCCTTTCCTGTTCCCCATGACTGTGACCTGTGAACAGTGTCTGTAAAGACAAGGAGGGAGGAGTTGGGTGGAAAAGCCTAACCGGCCGCACAGAGTCCGGATATCAATCCCATCCAACAGCTTTGGGATGAACTAGAAATGAGATTGTGATCCCGGCCTCTCCCCCAACATCAGGGTCTGACCCCACAGATGCTCAGCACCATATTGCCATACTTACTCTTTAAAATATGCAGCTCATAGCCTCCCTAGCATGTTTCACTTAACCAGCATCATCAGGGGATTCAGGCTATATACAGTCATGGCCAAAAGTTTTGAGAATGACACAAATATTATATTTTCACATGATCTGCTGCCCTCTGGTTTTTATGTGTGTTTGACAGATGTTTTTATCACAGACAGAAATATAATAATTGCAAACATATGAGTAACAAAAGCTTATATTGACAGTTAGAATGAGTTAATGCAGCAAGTCAATATTTGCAGTGTTGACCCTTCTTCTTCAGGACCTCTGCAATTCTCCCTGGCATGCTCTCAATCAACTTCTGGACCAAATCCTGACTGATAGCAGTCCATTCTTGCACAATCAATGCTTTCATTTTGTCAGAATTTTTAGGTTTTTGTTTGTCCACCCGTCTCTTGATGATTGACCACAAGTTCTCAATGGGATTAAGATCTGGGGAGTTTCCAGGCCATGGACCCAAAATCTCTATGTATTGTTCCCTGAGCCATTTAGTTATCACCTTTGCTTTATGGCAAGGTGCTCCATCATGCTGGAAAAGGCATTGTTGATTGCCAAACTGCTCTTGGAGGGTTGGGAGAAGTTGCTCTTGGAGGACATTCTGGTACCATTCTTTATTCATGGCTGTGTTTTTAGGCAAGACTGTGAGAGAGCCGATTCCCTTGGCTGAGAAGCAACCCCACACATGAATGGTTTCAGGACGCTTAACAGTTGGCATGAGACAAGACTGGTGGTAGCGCTCACCTTGTCTTCTCCGAATGAGGCATTTTCCTGATGTCCCAAACAATCGAAAAGGGGATTCATCAGAGAAAATAACTTTACCCCAGTCCTCAGCAGTCCACTGCCTGTACCTTTTGCAGAATATCAGTCTGTCCATTATGTTTTTTTCTGGAGAGAAGTGGCTTCTTTGCTGCCCTCCTGGAGACCAGGCCTTGCTCCAAGAGTCTCCGCCTCACAGTGCGTGCAGATGCACTCACACCTGCCTGCTGCCATTCCTGAGCAAGCTCTGCACTGCTGGTAGCCCGATCCTGCAGCTGAAACACTTTTAAGAGACGGTCCTGGCACTTGCTGGTCTTTCTTGGGCGCCCTGGAGCCTTTTTGGCAACAATGGAACCTCTCTCCTTGAAGTTCTTGATGATGCGATAGATTGTTGACTGAGGTGCAATCTTTCTAGCTGCGATACTCTTCCCTGTTAGGCCATTTTTGTGCATTGCAATGATGACTGCACGTGTTTCTTTAGAGATAACCATGGTTAACAGAAGAGAAACAATGATGCCAAGCACCAGCCTCCTTTTAAAGTGTCCAGTGGTGTCATTCTTACTTAATCATGACAGATTGATCTCCAGCCATGTCCTCATCAACACCCACACCTGTGTTAATGGAGCAATCACTGAAAAGAGGTTAGCTGGTCCTTTTAAAGGTACTGCCACACTAAACAATCCCGCTAGCGATCACGATAACGACGCATACTAATGCGATCGCTAGCGGGATTGTTTCTATATCGCTAAATGCGGCCACATTTAGCGATATAGTTAACGACGCTATCGCCGTTAGCGATCTTCTTAACGACTTTAGCGGTACAAAAGTACCGCTAAATCGCTAAGAAAAGGTGCCACACAGCGATTAGATACTCACCCAGCGGGAGCGCCAGCGATGAAATAGGGTCCGGAGCGATTCCAGCGACGAGCGAGATCACAGCAGGAAGCTCGTCGCTGGAAGCTGCCGCACTGAACAATATCGCTAACGGGATCGCTAAATAGTGACGTTTTTTAGCGATCTCGTTAGCGATATTGTTTAGTGTGGCATACCCTTAAGGCAGGGCTGCAATGATGTTGAAATGTGTTTTGGGGGATAAAGTTCATTTTCTAGCCAAATATTGACTTTGCAAGTAATTGCTGTTAAGCTGATCACTCTTTATAACATTCTGGAGTATATGCAAATTGCCATTAGAAAAAGTGAAGCAGTAGACTTTGTAAAAATTAATATTTGTGTCATTCTCAAAACTTTTGGCCATGACTGTATGTTCTCACATATGCTTTTCTGGATGAAGGGGCAAAAATTCCCGCAGACTCCTCCGAAATCTTATACAAATCCTTCCAAGAAGAGCGGGAGATGTTATATCTGCAGTGGGGCCGACTCCATATTAATGTCTATGGATGTAGAACAGGAGGTCAATATGTAATGTGGAGGGGGCACATACTTTTCTCTATATAGTATATACTGTACATACAAGGTCACATTCGACATGACATTACGCTCTCTGTTCCAGGTAGAATATCATGGGCGCAGAATCCCATTACTGAGATTGCGGAATCCTTGGGGACAAGTTGAGTGGAATGGACGTTGGAGTGATAAGTGAGTGCACAGGACAATTCACATCGAAGGAGCAGTGTTACTGATTTTTTTTTCTCCATTTCTGACCATTTGGGAGATTTTTTTTTTTTTGTTTCCTATAATGTGTCAGTGAAAGTAATTTCTATAACCATGGCTTTCCAGTTTACAACCTCGTGGCTGTGAGCGGGGTTAGGTCTATTTTCAATCTCTAGGTGTAATTAATGTTTTATTCACTGTCAGTCAGCAGAGATCTTGAAAATGTAGGCTGAACTGAAGCTCCAC
>JARQOD010000008.1:27381700-27439923 GCA_033576555.1 Oophaga sylvatica | reverse complement strand
GGAGGGCGTAAAACTGCCACCACTGGATTCTGGGGGACACGTGTTCTGTGCAGTGATGGCTCACACTTCTCTATCTGGCATCTGATGGACAAGTCTGGATTTGACAAATGTTAGGAGAACGTTACCCCCTGACTGTATTGTGACTGCTGTACAGTTTGGTGGAGGTCGGATAATACAATGGGCTTGTTATCAGGAGTCGATCTCAGCCCTGTAAGATTTCACTCACTGGAATTAATACTTTAACACAACACATTTTGGACAATTGTAGCTTCCAGCTTTGTGGGAACAGTTTGGAGAAGACCCTTTCCTGTTCCCCATGACTGTGACCTGTGAACAGTGTCTGTAAAGACAAGGAGGGAGGAGTTGGGTGGAAAAGCCTAACCGGCCGCACAGAGTCCGGATATCAATCCCATCCAACAGCTTTGGGATGAACTAGAAATGAGATTGTGATCCCGGCCTCTCCCCCAACATCAGGGTCTGACCCCAC
Organism: Oophaga sylvatica; assembly: GCA_033576555.1. NCBI lineage: Eukaryota > Metazoa > Chordata > Amphibia > Anura > Dendrobatidae > Oophaga > Oophaga sylvatica. The sequence goes on along the minus strand of JARQOD010000008.1, from coordinate 27,439,436 downwards.
AGATGCTCAGCACCATATTGCCATACTTACTCTTTAAAATATGCAGCTCATAGCCTCCCTAGCATGTTTCACTTAACCAGCATCATCAGGGGATTCAGGCTATATACAGTCATGGCCAAAAGTTTTGAGAATGACACAAATATTATATTTTCACATGATCTGCTGCCCTCTGGTTTTTATGTGTGTTTGACAGATGTTTTTATCACAGACAGAAATATAATAATTGCAAACATATGAGTAACAAAAGCTTATATTGACAGTTAGAATGAGTTAATGCAGCAAGTCAATATTTGCAGTGTTGACCCTTCTTCTTCAGGACCTCTGCAATTCTCCCTGGCATGCTCTCAATCAACTTCTGGACCAAATCCTGACTGATAGCAGTCCATTCTTGCACAATCAATGCTTTCATTTTGTCAGAATTTTTAGGTTTTTGTTTGTCCACCGTCTCTTGATGATTGACCACAAGTTCTCAATGGGATTAAGATCTGGGAGTTTCCAGGCCATGGACCCAAAATCTCTATGTATTGTTCCCTGAGCCATTTAGTTATCACCTTTGCTTTATGGCAAGGTGCTCCATCATGCTGGAAAAGGCATTGTTGATTGCCAAACTGCTCTTGGAGGGTTGGGAGAAGTTGCTCTTGGAGGACATTCTGGTACCATTCTTTATTCATGGCTGTGTTTTTAGGCAAGACTGTGAGAGAGCCGATTCCCTTGGCTGAGAAGCAACCCCACACATGAATGGTTTCAGGACGCTTAACAGTTGGCATGAGACAAGACTGGTGGTAGCGCTCACCTTGTCTTCTCCGAATGAGGCATTTTCCTGATGTCCCAAACAATCGAAAAGGGGATTCATCAGAGAAAATAACTTTACCCCAGTCCTCAGCAGTCCACTGCCTGTACCTTTTGCAGAATATCAGTCTGTCCATATGTTTTTTTCTGGAGAGAAGTGGCTTCTTTGCTGCCCTCCTGGAGACCAGGCCTTGCTCCAAGAGTCTCCGCCTCACAGTGCGTGCAGATGCACTCACACCTGCCTGCTGCCATTCCTGAGCAAGCTCTGCACTGCTGGTAGCCCGATCCTGCAGCTGAAACACTTTTAAGAGACGGTCCTGGCACTTGCTGGTCTTTCTTGGGCGCCCTGGAGCCTTTTTGGCAACAATGGAACCTCTCTCCTTGAAGTTCTTGATGATGCGATAGATTGTTGACTGAGGTGCAATCTTTCTAGCTGCGATACTCTTCCCTGTTAGGCCATTTTTGTGCATTGCAATGATGACTGCACGTGTTTCTTTAGAGATAACCATGGTTAACAGAAGAGAAACAATGATGCCAAGCACCAGCCTCCTTTTAAAGTGTCCAGTGGTGTCATTCTTACTTAATCATGACAGATTGATCTCCAGCCATGTCCTCATCAACACCCACACCTGTGTTAATGGAGCAATCACTGAAAAGAGGTTAGCTGGTCCTTTTAAAGGTACTGCCACACTAAACAATCCCGCTAGCGATCACGATAACGACGCATACTAATGCGATCGCTAGCGGGATTGTTTCTATATCGCTAAATGCGGCCACATTTAGCGATATAGTTAACGACGCTATCGCCGTTAGCGATCTTCTTAACGACTTTAGCGGTACAAAAGTACCGCTAAATCGCTAAGAAAAGGTGCCACACAGCGATTAGATACTCACCCAGCGGGAGCGCCAGCGATGAAATAGGGTCCGGAGCGATTCCAGCGACGAGCGAGATCACAGCAGGAAGCTCGTCGCTGGAAGCTGCCGCACTGAACAATATCGCTAACGGGATCGCTAAATAGTGACGTTTTTTAGCGATCTCGTTAGCGATATTGTTTAGTGTGGCATACCCTTAAGGCAGGGCTGCAATGATGTTGAAATGTGTTTTGGGGGATAAAGTTCATTTTCTAGCCAAATATTGACTTTGCAAGTAATTGCTGTTAAGCTGATCACTCTTTATAACATTCTGGAGTATATGCAAATTGCCATTAGAAAAAGTGAAGCAGTAGACTTTGTAAAAATTAATATTTGTGTCATTCTCAAAACTTTTGGCCATGACTGTATGTTCTCACATATGCTTTTCTGGATGAAGGGGCAAAAATTCCCGCAGACTCCTCCGAAATCTTATACAAATCCTTCCAAGAAGAGCGGGAGATGTTATATCTGCAGTGGGGCCGACTCCATATTAATGTCTATGGATGTAGAACAGGAGGTCAATATGTAATGTGGAGGGGGCACATACTTTTCTCTATATAGTATATACTGTACATACAAGGTCACATTCGACATGACATTACGCTCTCTGTTCCAGGTAGAATATCATGGGCGCAGAATCCCATTACTGAGATTGCGGAATCCTTGGGGACAAGTTGAGTGGAATGGACGTTGGAGTGATAAGTGAGTGCACAGGACAATTCACATCGAAGGAGCAGTGTTACTGATTTTTTTTTCTCCATTTCTGACCATTTGGGAGATTTTTTTTTTTTTGTTTCCTATAATGTGTCAGTGAAAGTAATTTCTATAACCATGGCTTTCCAGTTTACAACCTCGTGGCTGTGAGCGGGGTTAGGTCTATTTTCAATCTCTAGGTGTAATTAATGTTTTATTCACTGTCAGTCAGCAGAGATCTTGAAAATGTAGGCTGAACTGAAGCTCCACTTGAAGGATCATATGAGAGAATTGACTTGGTTTTATGGGAACTGCTCCTGGTGACATTGATCCAGCAAAATGGGTCAGATGGATGGGGCCCTTGTGCACCCTAGAGGACAATTTTTCTTTTTCTTTTTTAATAATTTGTGCAATTGGGTGTCATTACAAATTTTGCAAGATTTGCCTTCTCTAAACTCAGTTTTGCACTTTTTATTGCCGGCTGCAGAATGAGTCAACTGAGAATCTATCAGTCAGCCCACTATGGTGGTCTGATGGAGTGTATAACTTTTTTGTAATCAGTCTTTTTCTGAGCTCCTCTCGGTTGATTTCTGACCACCGACCACATCAAAGTTGGATTGGCCGAGAAGCAAAAGAGCCTGTAAAAGACAAACGGTGCAAGATTTTTAATAAAACCTAATTGCGAAAATTATTTTTAGCCCTAATTCCAGCCCTGACTGCAAATAAAAAAAATAAATGAATGTATCATAATATTTCTGCCTCCAGCTCCTCCGCGTGGTCACTAGTGGACAATGCAATGAGACAGAAGCTTCAGCTTAAGGGAGAAGATGGTGAATTCTGGTAGGACATTGACCTCCGAGACCATGCACAGAGCTATATATTGGTGCCATGATGTCCGCTGTCTCCTATGTGTTCATTTAGGATGCAGATGGATGACTTTCTGCGCTATTTCGATACTTTGGACATCTGCAATCTGACCCCAGACTTGGCGTGCAGCGACTATCCCCATCCGTGGAACTCCAACTCTTTTGAAGGGAAATGGGTGAGAGGGCACAATGCCGGAGGCTGCCGAAATTACAAAGGTGACGCATCTTATTTTACGGCATGATGGGAGTTGTAGTTTTGACATAAGTTTAAGATCACTATTGTATAATAATAACGTATCATATTCTAGAATTAAAGGAGACGTCTATTTATGGACAACCTTTTGTAAAATGAAAACTTTAACCTTATGGGGCCTTGAATAGTGTGTGTCGCTTCCAAAAATTGTAGAAATCGCAGGCACGCACAGACCTATGCTGCTTCTTCCTAGTAAGTGTTTTCTCTCCACCCAGAGCTGGACTCACAGATACACTGCTCAGTACTGCTGTATAATATCTTCCATACTGTTACAGATTCTGAACATATGCTACATAGAGACAGGAGAGAATGAATCCCTCCTGTCTGTGCATGATTTTATGGGAGACATTATAGTAGGCATCTACACCCACATGCTTAGAGAAAACTGAAAATTAGAGCATTTGCGAGTGGAAACTGGTGAAAAAATGCACAATACAAGTCATATAATTACTGGACCATGTCCTCTATGCTGCTATTACTAATTTTGAACACGTGTACTTGGAGACAGGAGAGCAGGAATCCCTCATGTCTGTGTGCTTTTATGGGAGACATTATAGTAGGTGTCTATATCCACTAGCTCAGAGACAACTGAAAATTAGAAATGGAGCCTGCAGAGGGAAAACTAGGAAAAAATACAGAATACAAGTTATAAAATGGACAGAAATAGTGTTATACACATGAAATAACAGGTTTGCTTTAAGATTTTGACAGACCCATCTGGCAGCTGCTTATTTGCTACAGGAAAAAAAAGGATTTGGCATTGAGCATGCTGGATTACTCTTTTCCCTGATGTCTCACATGGGGTGTCGGGAGAAGTCCAAGGGGCCACATACACAGGGTCGGACTGAAGTAACAGGACACCGGACTAATTTTCGGTGGGTCCAGGTCTTTGGCGGGCCCCCGCGCAGGGCGTAGAGGGGGGAAGCTGGTTTCAACTGAATGTGCATCGGAGAGTGCACATTCAGTTGAAATGTATTAGGGTGCAGAAAATCTGCAGCGCAATAGTTAATATGGCCGCCGACCTATCAGAGGCTGGCGGATGACTTCAGCATGCCCGTTGCAGGTAACATATAAAAGTAACCTTAATGGGCAGCCTGACATCAGCCGCCGGCCTCTGATAGCTCGTGGCCCATTTTAACACAACCGGGCCGGATCTGAAGGAGGAGGACGCCGGGAGCGCAGGTATGTAAGAAGGATCTTTTTTTTCTTCTTCTGCTGTGGATGCGGGGCCAGGACCAGGGACATGGGACCAGGAGCATGGGTCAAGGAAAGGAGCCAGGACACTGACAAAGAAAAGAGGCCAGGACATGGACCAAGAAAAGGGGTCAGGACATGAGGCCAGTACATGAGCCAAGAAAAGGGGCCAGGGCATGGGCCAAGAAAAGAGGTCAGGACAAGGGGAGAGGACATGGGGCCAGCACAAGGGACATAGGGGCCGGCGCAAGTGACATGGGGCCAGCACAAGGGATATACAGGCCAGTACCTGTATTTTCTGTACACTATACACTATATACAGAGCTCCTGTGTATGTTACTGGTGATCACTGTATTACCTGTACACTATATACAGAGCTCCTGTGTATGTTACTGGTGATCACTGTATTACCTGTACACTATATACAGAGCTCCTGTGTATAATGTCATTGGTGAGTCACTGTATTACCTGTACACTGACACTATACACTGTATAACGCATACAGAGCTCCTGTGTATAAGGTAACCGTCGGTAATAACAGTGTTGTTAGTATTGTGGTTTTAATTAATGATCAGTATTGTAATATTCGGTCACTATGTTGTAATATGTGGTCTAGTTATAGTGTGACGGCATTTATCCCTGTATTTGGTATTATTCGGTCACCATGTGGTGGTAATATGTGGTCCAGTCATGGTGTGGCAGTATTTATCCCTGTATTTGATATTATTCTGTCACTATGTGGTCTGGTCATGGTGTGGTGGTATTTCTCCCTTATATGTGGATTTTTTTGGTCGCTGAACCTTGGTAATATATGATCTGGTCATGGTGTGGTGCTATGTCTCCTTGTACAGTATGTGATAGTCTGTCACTATGTGGTGGTGATATGTAGTCCAGTCATGGTGTGGCATCATTTTTCCCTTGTATGTGGAATTATTTGGTTGCTATATGCTGGTAATTTGTGATATGTGGTCTGGTCACAGTGTGGCAGTATTTCTGCCTTGTACAGTATGTGGTATTATTCTATCACTATGTGGTGGTAATAAGTAGTCCATTCATGGTGTGGCGGCATTTGTGCCTTGTATGTGGAATTATTTGGTTGCTATATGCTGGTAATATGTGGTCTGGTCACGGCGTGGCGGAATTTCTTCCCTATATGTGGTATTATTGGTCTTGGTATGGTGAATTATGTTGTGTATGGTGGTCAGTTGTTCTCTTTACAATTAATTAGGAGAAGATTCTTTATTTCCATTAGAAAAATATTTAGACTTGAGAGTCCTCAGTGGTTGATACCTTTTAATGGCTAACTGAAAAGATGGTAACAAATTGCAAGCTTTCGAGACTACTCAGGTCTCTTCATCAGGCGAAGACTAATACAACATCTGAAGAATCACATTTATACACAACACAGCACAGAAAAAATGCAATAAGATAAGACAAGTGACGTGAAGCAGAACTGTCATTATGGCAGAGGGATGAACATAAATATTGGAACAGTTCATAGATAAGGAGTGTGAAAGTTTTATTGCCCTCTGATTGGAGTCTGCTATTGTGTTTTGATGCCCCTAGAAGGTCAGAGAAGCAGATTCCTTAATTGATGTAGAAAGACATGAATCCATGTGATATATTCATTCCAGCACTAAGAGTGTCAAAGGTCATCATGAGCTTATATTCCCAAACCTTTCTATCTCTCTCAGATTTAAAGTTAGATTTTAATACAATAATTCCATGTCCATCATGCTATGACCGGGCATACAAAAGTGTTTTGCCACAGGTAAATCCATTCTTTTTTCTTATTGTGTGGCGATGAGAATTCATCCTTGTTCTCAGTTTTTACCCGGTCTCTCCCACATATAGACCCCCAGTTGGACATTTAGTACATATAATTAGGTACACCACATTAGATGTGATGCAGCTGAAAGTACCTGGCATCTTGTAGTCCTGATGGGAGTTGGGATCTTGATCTTGTCCGTGGTCATTATAAATGGGCAGGTTTTGCATTTCTTCTTGTTGCAAGGAAAGGTTCCTGCAGCTGTTGGGGAGGACAGGGAGCTTCTGACAATGATGCTTCTTAGATTTGGGGGCTACCTAAAACACAGTAGTGGTGGGTCTGGAAATATGGATTGTAATCGGGCATCTTTTTGTAGTAAAGGTTGTAATTTCCGTGCAGCTCCCCTTAGCATCTCCAGATTTGGATTGTAGGTGACTACTAGAGGCACCCGGTTATTTTCTTCTTTAGCTTTGTAATGTAGCAGGTGATTCCTTGATATTCTGGTGGCTCTTGTAATTTGGTTTTCAATTGTTCTTGGATGGTAGCCCTGGTTCAAAAAGGTCTTTCTGAGGCGAATAAGGTATTCATCTCTATCCATAGGGTTGGAACATATACCTGCCCATTTATAATGACCACGGACAAGATAAAGATCCCCAACTCACATCAGGACTACAAGATGCCAGGTACTTTCAGCTGCATCACATCTAATGTGGTGTACCTAATTATATGTACTAAATGTCCAACTGGGGTCTATATGTGGGAGAGACCGGACAAAAACTGAGAACAAGGATGAATTCTCATCGCCACACAATAAGAGAAAAAAGAATGGATTTACCTGTGGCAAAACACTTTTGTATGCCCGGTCATAGCATGATGGACATGGAATTACTTGTATTAAAATCTAACTTTAAATCTGAGAGAGATAGAAAGGTTTAGGAATATAAACTTATGATGACCTTTGATACTCTTAGTGCTGGAATGAATATATCACACGGATTCATGTCTTTCTACATCAATTAAGGGATCTGCTTCTCTGATCTTCTAGGGACATCAAAACACAATAGCAGACTCCAATCAGAGGGCAATAAAACTTTCTCTCCTTATCTATGAACTGTTCTAATATTTATGTTCATCCCTCTGCCATAATGACCGTTCTGCTTCACGTCACTTGTCTTATCTTATTGCATTTTTTCTGTGCTGTATTGTGTATAAATATGTGATTCTTCAGATTTTGTATTAGTCTTCGCCTGATGAAGAGACCTGAGTAGTCTCAAAGCTTGCAATTTGTTACCATCTTTTCAGTTAGCCATTAAAAGGTATCAACCACTGAGGACTCTCAAGTCTAAATATTTTTCTATCTACTGGCTAACACGGTACGAAGATACACATCTTTCCTTTTATTTCCATTAGTGATTAAATACTGGGAACAAGATGCACTTACAGGGGTTCTCTGGTGAAAAGAAGTAATCAGTCACTAATCACCGCTCCACAGGATAAGTGATAACTTATTTATTGGTGGGGGTCTGACTGCAGGGACCAGAATGTGGCGCTTTTATCTCCATTAGACTGGAGCTGCGTGTGTGACTTGACCACTGATCCATTCATTCCCTCAGTGGCTGTGCTTGTTTTTTTTTGCTGGAACCCCCAAAGATGATGAATGGAGCTGCCGTCAGACATCACACGTCTTTTATCCCACATTTTAAAATGGGGATAAAAGTACCCAATTCTTCCAAACAGTGCGGTTTCCAATGGTCAGACCCAAACGTTCTATAAGTGATCACCTGTCCTGTGGATCGGTGATAACTTGTGATAATCAAAGAACCCTTTAATGCCAACTACTGTAATTGTACATGCCAGTTATGGTGGCACACGGTAGATGTGCAGGAGCCGCCTGTGTTTTACGGTCACCGCTCCAATATAACAGAAGGTATTTGCATATAGCTGTAGGGTGGGCCCCAGACATCCCAGTCCGACTCTGCACATAAGATTGTTGGCTTCACCGGTGTGTGGAACCTGCAGTCCTTATCTCTGGGTGGATGAGTGAGTAGCAGTCCTTACACCCGTCTTATTCCTATACAGGCACCTTCTGGACCAATCCTCAGTTCCTGATAACGGTGGACGGAGATGATGAGCACAATGCATGCACCCTGCTGGCCTCTCTGCTTCAGAAAGACAGACGGAAGGGGAGGGCGGTCGGGAGAGACTTCTTGGTTATCGGTTTTGAAATTTACAAGGTGCAGTATTGTAGACAGTTGTATTTGTAGAGATGTCACACTTTTTTTTGCATTTACCATTGTTACATACATAACTATGGTGTGAAGTGGAAGGAGCATAAAGTTTCCCCCATATTACCGCAATGCAGAGTCCCCTGCGAAAGAACTGAATATCCACCCTGAGGATACGCCATTGTGATCCAAGAAACCTCTTTAAAGGGGATTTTTCACTAGAATTTTTAATTTGAACTGAGTACCTCCTCAAATTGCCGTGGTTTCACTGATTCTACAAAAGTTTTTCTTTTTCTTCTGTGACCTTCCGTTCCAAAGTTATGCCCCCAAATAATGGTGCAAATTTTCCCTTAAATCAACTGTGTGTGTACTACAGACATTTACTTTTTCTCCTCTTGACGCTGGCCAATCAAAACATGGCCACGCCCACAGACACGTTCTATGGTACACGCCCAGTTAGTTAAAGGGAAAATTTGCAACATTATCACAGGGGGCATAACTTTGGAAGGGAGCAGCATAGAAGAAAAAGAAAAACTGTTCCAGAATCAGTGCAACAGCGACAATTGGAGGAGGTACTCGGTCTAATTTAAAACATCCAATGAACAATCCCCTTGAAAGGGCTTGTACACTGCATTGGAGGTGAGTGGTGCTGATGATGTTACCACCCCTGCTGAGAAGCCAGTGACTGGCCAAAATCAAGTGAAACCTGGTGTTCAATTTCCTTATAGCTCCACCTCAGGTGAAGTAAAGCATTACACACTGTCCATTCAAATCAATGCATTTGTAGTAACTTCTTGTGTCACCTATTATACGGATCTAATTATCATTATTATTATTATTTTGCAGGTGCCAGAACAGGTGAATAGAGTTGCTGTCTGACTCTTCAGATCTCTTGTACCAGGATATATATACAGTCTGTGTGTGCTATGTCTGATGTTCCCTCTCCTCACATATTACTCCCTTTGTACAATTTATTCTCAAATTTACCGGTCTCAATGTTGGATGATTCCTGTTATTATGCTCTCCGGGTTCTGCTTTGGCTGCTTCCTTCCTACAACAGCACCACAGCTGTCCTCAGGTTATGTGCGGTATTGCAATTCAGACCCATTTCATTCAGTTTAACTGATCAGAGGCAACCATGGACAGGCGGGGATCAGTTCTGAAAGAGGAAAGCATCCACGATTTCCTGGTTCTGTACACCCCGTTAATTCTATGTGCCATGGCCACCCTGCTGGTGAGATTCTCGACACTGCATATCTGACACCAATTACTTGGTTACGTTTAGTTCGGTGACCTGAGCCTGGTGTCCCAGAGAGCCGAAGTCATCTCCAGCCTCATCCCTATGGCCCTCACACCCTATATAGCCAAGCGTGATATTACCGGCCGCTATGAGCTGACCCCAGGACAATATCTGATCATTCCTACCACCTACATGCCTCAAGAGGAGTCGTCCTTCAACGTGAGGGTCTTCACCGAGACACAACACACGCTCAAGTGAGGAAGTCCTAATACCCGTCCACCCTCAACCGTGTACAGACTCTCTTGGTTATATTAATTTGCCAATTTGTTTCTCCACAGGGAGATTGACTGCAAAGTCATAGCCGAAGTAAAAGTGTTTCAGGTACGTTGTCCCTTTGGGCATTGTAGATTCAGCACAGGTGGAGAAAGGGCCCATAGCGCATCGGTGCATTGGAAAGTTCTTGCTCCCATTAATACATCATTGTGTCTTCATATCACTGCCATATAGTGCTGTAGTTCCCTTATGTATCATTGGGAGCTATGGCGCTCAAGAGTTAGAGGCTGCAACGTGACTGCTACCTCTGCACCCCCATAGCTATGGTGGCCAGAACATGACTGCTACCTAACTTCTGGGTTCTCATAGCTATGATGGCCAGAAAGTGACTGCTACCTCTTGACTCTCATAGCTATGGTGGCTAGAAGATGACTGCTATTTCTGGACTCCCATAGCTATGGTGGCCGTAATGTGGCTGCTACCTCTGGGCTCCCATAGCTATGGTGGCCGTATTGTGGCCGCTACCTCTGGGCTCCCATAGCTATGGTGGCCGGCTTGTGATGGCTACATCTGGGCTCCCATAGCTGTGGTTTGGCCATCTTATGACTTCTACCTCTTGGTTCCTATAGCTCTGGTGGCCAGATTTTGACCGCTACCTCTGGACTTCCATAGCTATGGTGGCCAGAACGTGACCGCTATCTCTGGATTCCCATAGCTATAGTGGCCAGAAGGTGGCTGCTACCTCTGGATTCCCATAGCTATGGTGGCCGGATTGTGACTGCTACCTCTGGGCTCTCATAGCTATGGTGGCTGGCTTGTGACTGCTACCTCTGGGCTCACATAGCTATGGTGGCCGGATTGTGACCGCTACCTCTGGGCTTCTCATAGCTATGGTGGCTGGCTTGTGACGGCTACCTCTGGGCTCTCATAGCTATGGTGGCTGGATTGTGACCGCTACCTCTGGGCTCCCATAGCTATGGTGGATGGATTGTGATGGCTACCTCTGGGCTCCCATAGCTATGGTGGCCGGCTACCTCTGGGCTCCCATAGCTATGGTAGACTGAAGGTGACCGCTACCTCTGGGCTCCATAGCTATGGTGGCTGGATTTTGACTGCTACCTCCGAGTTCCCATAGCTGTGGTGGCCATCTTATGACTGCTACCTCTGGGCTCCCATAGCTGTGGTGGTCGGATTGTGACCGCTACCTCGTGGCTCTCATAGCTGTGGTGGCCGTCTTATGACTGCTACCTCTGGGCTCCCATAGCTGTGGTGGCCGTCTTATGACCGCTACCTCTGGGTTCTCATAGCTATGGTGGCCGTATTGTGACTGCTACCTCTGGGCTCCCATAGCTGTGGTGGCCGGATTGTGACTGCTACCTCTTGGCTCCCATAGGTATGGTGGCCGGATTGTGACCGCTACCTCTGGGCTCCCATAGCTGTGGTGGCCAGAACGTGACTGTTACCTCTTGGCTCCCATAGGTATGGTGGCCGTATTGTGACTGCTACCTCTGGGCTCCATAGCTGTGGTGGCCGTCTTATGACCGCTACCTCTGGGCTCCCATAGCTGTGGTGGTCGGATTGTGACCGCTACCTCGTGGCTCTCATAGGTGTGGTGGCCGTCTTATGACTGCTACCTCTGGGCTCCCATAGCTGTGGTGGCCGTCTTATGACCGCTACCTCTGGGTTCTCATAGCTATGGTGGCCGTATTGTGACTGCTACCTCTGGGCTCCCATAGCTGTGGTGGCCGGATTGTGACTGCTACCTCTTGGCTCCCATAGGTATGGTGGCCGGATTGTGACCGCTACCTCTGAGCTCCCATAGCTGTGGTGGCCAGAACGTGACTGTTACCTCTTGGCTCCCATAGGTATGGTGGCCGTATTGTGACTGCTACCTCTGGGCTCCCATAGCTGTGGTGGCCGGATTGTGACTGCTACCTCTGGGCTCCCATAGCTGTGGTGGCGAGATTGTGACTGCTACCTCTGGCTCCCATAGTATGGTGGCCGGATTGTGACTGCTACCTCTGGGCTCCCATAGCTGTGGTGGCCGGATTGTGACTGCTACCTCTGGCTCCATAGCTTGGTGGCCGGATTGTGACTGCTACTCTTGGCTCCATAGTATGGTGGCCGGATTGTGACCCGCTACTCTGGCTCCCATAGCTGTGGTGGCTGGATTGTGACCGCTACCTCTGGGCTCCCATAGCTATGATGGCTGGATTGTAACTGCTACTTATGGGCTCTCATAGCTATGGTGGCCAGATTGTGACCGCTACCTCTGGGCTCTCATAGCTGTGGTGGCGGATTATGACCGTTACCTCTGGGCTCCCATAGCTATGGTGGCCGGATTGTGACCGCTACCTCTGGGTTCTCATAGCTGTGGTGGCCGGATTGTGACCGCTACCTCTGGGCTCTCATAGCTGTGGTGGCCAGAATGTGACTTACCTCTGGGCTGCCATAGGTATGGTGGCCGGATTGTGACTTACCTCTTGGCTCCCATAGGTATGGTGGCCGGATTGTGACCGCTATCTCTGGACTCTCATAGCTATGGTGGCCGGATTGTGACCCTACCTCTGGGCTCCCATAGCTGTGGTGGCTGGATTGTGACCGCTACCTCTGGGCTCCCATAGCTATGGTGGCTGGATTGTAACGGCTACTTATGGGCTCTCATAGCTATGGTGGCCAGATTGTGACCGCTACCTCTGGGCTCTCATAGCTGTGGTGGCCGGATTATGACCGTTACCTCTGGGCTCCCATAGCTATGGTGGCCGGATTGTGACCGCTACCTCTGGGCTCTCATAACTGTGGTGGCCAGAATGTGACTTACCTCTGGGCTGCCATAGGTATGGTGGCCGGATTGTGACTTACCTCTTGGCTCCCATAGGTATGGTGGCCGGATTGTGACCGCTATCTCTGGACTCTCATAGCTATGGTGGCCGGATTGTGACCCCTACCTCTGGGCTCCCATAGCTGTGGTGGCTGGATTGTGACCGCTACCTCTGGGCTCTCATAGCTGTGGTGGCTGGATTGTGACCGCTACCTCTGGGCTCTCAGCTGTAGTGGCTGGATTGTGACCGCTACCTCTGAGCTTTCATAGCTGTGGTGGCCGGATTATGACCGCTACCTCTGGGCTCTCATAGCTGTGGTGGCTGGATTGTGACCGCTACCTCTGGGCTCTCATAGCTGTGGTGGCCGGATTGTGACCCCTACCCTCTGGACTCTCATAGCTATAGTGGCCGGATTGTGACCCCTACCCTCTGGGCTCCCATAGCTGTGGTGGCTGGATTGTGACCGCTACCTCTGGGCTCTCATAGCTGTGGTGGCCGGATTGTGACCGCTACCTCTGGGCTCTCATAGCTGTGGTGGCTGGATTGTGACCGCTACCTCTGAGCTTTCATAGCTGTGGTGGCCGGATTGTGACCGCTACCTCTGGGCTCTCATAGCTGTGGTGGCCGGATTATGACCGTTACCTCTGGGCTCCCATAGCTATGGTGGCGGATTTGACCGCTACCTCTGGGCTCTCATAACTGTGGTGGCCGGATTGTGACCGCTACCTCTGGGCTCTCATAGCTGTGGTGGCCAGAATGTGACTTACCTCTGGGCTGCCATAGTTGGTGGCCGGATTGTGACTTACCTCTTGGCTCCCATAGGTATGGTGGCCGGATTGTGACCGCTATCCTCTGGACTCTCATAGCTATGGTGGCCGGATTGTGACCCTACCTCTGGGCTCCCATAGCTGTGGTGGCTGGATTGTGACCGCTACCTCTGGGCTCTCATAGCTGTGGTGGCCGGATTATGACCGTTACCTCTGGGCTCCCATAGCTATGGTGGCCGGATTATGACCGCTACCTCTGGGCTCTCATAACTGTGGTGGCCGGATTGTGACCGCTACCTCTGGGCTCTCATAGCTGTGGTGGCCAGAATGTGACTTACCTCTGGGCTGCCATAGGTATGGTGGCCGGATTGTGACTTACCTCTTGGCTCCCATAGGTATGGTGGCCGGATTGTGACCGCTATCTCTGGACTCTCATAGCTATGGTGGCCGGATTGTGACCCCTACCTCTGGGCTCCCATAGCTGTGGTGGCTGGATTGTGACCGCTACCTCTGGGCTCCCATAGCTATGGTGGCTGGATTGTAACGGCTACTTATGGGCTCTCATAGCTATGGTGGCCAGATTGTGACCGCTACCTCTGGGCTCTCATAGCTGTGGTGGCCGGATTATGACCGTTACCTCTGGGCTCCCATAGCTATGGTGGCCGGATTGTGACCGCTACCTCTGGGCTCTCATAGCTGTGGTGGCTGGATTGTGACCGCTACCTCTGGGCTCTCATAGCTGTGGTGGCCAGAATGTGACTTACCTCTGGGCTGCCATAGGTATGGTGGCCGGATTGTGACCGCTACCTCTGGGCTCTCATAGCTGTGGTGGCCGGATTGTGACCGCTACCTCTGGGCTCTCATAGCTGTGGTGGCCGGATTGTGACCGCTACCTCTGGGCTCTCATAGCTGTGGTGGCCGGATTGTGACCGCTACCTCTGGGCTCCCATAGCTATGGTGGCCGGCTTGTGATTGCTACCTCTATGTTCCCATACCCAAGCTAGTAGTATTTCTAAGTAAGGAATATCCTGGTACAAAGCGCATCAGCCTCCTAACATTACACATGTAATATGGCCTCTCCTGCAGGAGGGCGCGCTTCGGATGAGCAGCGAAGATTTCAAAAGACATTTCACCCGACTGTCCGGACAGGACCAGGAAATCAGCCCTGAGGAGTTACAGAGCATCATGGTGCAGACCACGTCCAAACGTAAGCAGGGAAATCCGAACACCAGGGCGGTATTCTTTGGCCGGTTTTACACGTCCGACATTCACGGGCCGAGAACAGAGCGCGATGTCCGGATCAGCAGATCTCCTGAACCCGAACTCATCAGCCTCACCGGCAACAGGCACAGACGGGGCTGCGCAGTTCAGGGCAGGAGAACGGCTTTTAATTTTTATTATACTCCAGAGCTGCATTCATAGTTCTCCTTTATTTTTACACTTCTCCCCATAAGGTTCTTAACTGTTCCTATTTTTTTTTTTCTTCTAGATTCGCATCTTAAAACTGACGGATTTTCCATTGACACTTGCATCCAACTGCTCAAAATCGCAGACGTATCCTTACCGTAACCTGAACGCCGCTTCCCCTATGAACAATTACAGACATGTTGCGTCACCAGGTGTTCCCTAAACAGGTGCAATAATCCATGCTGCTTCTTGTAGTTCCACAACATGTGGCTTCTGAACGTAAATCTCCTTAACACAAGAACCGCAGCGCAGCGGGAACGGGAAGCTGCAGGCTGAAGAATTTAGGTATCTCTGGAGCAAAATTAAAGAATGGGAGGTAAATGTCTGATCGTTCTCAGCGGATGTGTAAACAGGCGTGCGCAGAAAAGATCGACCTCAGCTGAGGACACTGCGTTTTCTGTTCTAGCATATATTTACAAAGTACGACTGTGACCGATCCGGAACAATGGACGTCCAGGAGCTGCGCCTGGCACTAGAGGCTGCTGGTAAAGGGATTTATATTTCCTAAAATGTGGGATTTATGCACCTAACTCTGCTTTAAAGGGGATCTCCACAGTCGTATGTTCTAGATGGCTAACTGGGCTTTACAAATAATAGCACATGGTCACCTGTCGATCACCCGCTGCTTCCCTGTTTCGCTGGCTGGGTCCCCTAGATTGCCTGCTCTTCTATCCAAACTCACAGCAGTGATGAGTTGGTCAGCAGTGCACACGCTGATTGGTTGCAGCGGTCAGGAGCCAACATTGCTGCAAGAGTAGGAGAGGAGACCGGCAGGCAATCGTACTCCATCACTCCAGCGATTTCCCTTTGCTCTTCCTTAGTTATAGTATACATACACATCCAGTCTCCCCATCTATGAATATTGGGCGCAATATTAGAAAAACTTGGGTGCTTTCTATTAGGAACAGCGCCACACCTGTCCACAGGATGTGTCTGGAATTACAGCTCAGCTCTACTGATGTGGTAGGGATTAGATGCAGCGTGTGAATAGGTGCGGTTCTCTATTTGGAAGACACCTCTGGCGGCAGATTATATCCCCAGAGGACAAAAGGATGGAGCCTGAAACTCAGCATGCCCGATCCTTCTCTCTTCCAAAACAATCCGTCAGGGGGGCAGTCAGACCTGCTTTGCTCTTATGTGTATGGGGCCGTTATATAGGTGGGAGCTCAGGTATTCAGACATGGGAATAGCTTAGATTATTAAATTATAGATTACCGGTGAATGTCCTCTCTCTCTTCCTTCAGGTTTTCAGCTGAATAATAAACTTGTGGAGCTGCTGTGTATTCAATATGGCAATGATCTGAGGCGGGTGGATTTTGACAGCTTCCTTTCCTGCCTAGCGCACCTTGTGGATGTTTTTGGTAAGAGAAAAATCCAATATTATTTTCTGCTGCCTTTGGCTTAAAGGGCTCTTCATGCACGTGCCGTCACTGTCACACAACCTCGGCAGCTGCGGTGCTGATCAGTCGGAGCGTTCCAGGAAGCCGGGTTCCCTCTGCAGCTTATTCGATAAGCGCTATAGCTTGCCGAATAAGCCCTGACCCGACCAAATTCGCTCATCTCTAGTCTTAACGCGTAGCAGGGGCTCGGCTAGATCAGATGGTGCCAGAACTGCTGCCCTAAGACTGTCCAGAAAGGAGTTCTGATCTTTCATAGGTTTTGGAGTTTGCAGCTGCAGAGGCAAGTGGACGGGATTTAGGGTCAGCCCAGAGGGCAGGATTGGAGTGACCCAAAGGGGATAAAGGCTAGTGTATGGCCATGTGGTTCCTCTCTCTGTGATGATGCATGTGGTCCACTTCGGAAGTGAGGACTGTGCCAAGCAAGGGACCAAAGAGATCGTTGGCAGCTCATGCCCCATGATCTAACACCCAGTAATCAACTAAAGGTACTGCCACACTAAACGCTCCCGCTAACGATCACGATAACGACGCATACTAATGCGATCGTTTTTGTGATCGTTTTGATGTCGCTAGTAGCTGCCAAACTTAACGATCTCGTTAACGACGCATAAGCGGTTAGCGATCTCGTTAACGACTTTTGTGGTCATTGTGATGTAAAAAACAGCGCACATCGTTAACAAAACGTGCCAGACACAGCGATATAGCGCTCACCAGCGGGACGCCAACGATAAAATACGGTCCAGAACGCTAGTGAACGATCAGCGAGATCACAGCAGGGGCCACGTCGTTGCTACATGCCACACACAACAACGTCACTAACGAGATCGCTAAATAGTGACGTTTTTTAGCGATCTCGTTAGCGTTCTTGTTTAGTGTGGCATACTCTTTACAGTCTTCTTATATCTTTTGTCCTACCACGATCTGTATTTGCATATCAGACCACTATATATGAATAATCATCGTGAATATAGTGTATTGTCTAGTGTGCCCTTAAGGTGATTAAATATATAATTTAACGTTGAGCTGCTCTTATCTTGATCCACACGTCCATTTCTCAGTTTAACTTTCCATGCTACCGGGGCTGGTTTCTGGCCCTATATAGTCCTGTTAACAGACCTGGCTTATATTTAACGAGGAACTGGTGGCAGTTTTAACAGGCTGGCAGCGCTGTTTGACTGGTGCTAGTGAAAAGGGCCTGTCAGGATTGTGAGCAATTGTGGTGCCTCGTCAGTGACTGCGAGGGCCACAACATCCTATCACTCCCCATGCCTCCCTGGACCTGGGTGAACAGGGGGTGCTTGTGTAAAACTGCGCCTAGCTGACCTTACGTATCCCCAGGGGGTGTGGAATGTCACAGTGCCAGGAGACCGTACCACGCAATCTCGCTGACTTAATAGTGACATCAGGGGGGTGGTGAGGTTCAGGTTCATCACATGTGGTAGGAGTGGTGGGATTCTGTGTGATCTCTCTGGTGCCATCCTTCACAATCCTGAAAATTGCATTTCTATAATTTCTTCAGGGCGTGGTGTCTTAAAACAATTAGGGTCTCTAAGGGGGCCTGCATTTTACCTCTCATATATTATCCCCACATTTTTTTTTTATATACCAAGTATCCAGTGAGTAAATGATGTATGTGACACTCTCTATTCCAGATCAATGCCGGAAGTTGGATCAGAACAAAGATGGCGTTGTTACTCTTGTGGAACGGCAGGTAAGATTGAGAAGTAAATTACCAGATTTTCAACCCTTTATGTATTATAACCTACTACTTCTGCCAACAAATTGGAACTGTGCATAAAACTGAGTTTTTTGGGGAGTGCTCCTGTGATAAGCAGGGGTGGAGCTTAATATTTATGTTCCCGCCCATGAGGTACCTGATATATGTTGAATTTAGTTTCTGCCTCCAAATAGTCACCCTCTGCTTTATGCAAGTGATATGTCTCTGTGTAATAAGAAAAATTGCTACTTGTGACACGATGTTGGGTCTGTTTCTTAAAGAAATACTCTTCTGCAGTAATCCTATATCTAATCCCCTGCCCCTTGAATTGTCAGCTAAATACAGGCAGCCAATAACAGTAGCTAATATGACACTTACATATATGATCTTATTATTCACAGTGGTTGCAGATGACGAGGCTTCAGTGAGGTCACCAACCACGTCACCCGCTCACAGAAACCACTTTACACCGGCCACAGGACCCTTTCAAATAAAGGATTTTGGACCCCCCCCCCAGATGACATTACCTTGTTTTTATGTTTGTGACTCCTACAATATCTCCTGTCAATAAAAAAAGATAAAAAAAAACTCTCCTCGGTACCATTCTGTTACATGACAAACATGGGAGTGGACGCCTTTCAACAGCTTTTGAAACTCTGTATTTTTTTTTAAAGGATTTTTTTCCAAAAAAAAAAAAAAAAAATCATATACAGGTTTTTACAAAGAGGAGCAAATTTAATTTACACAGAAGTACTAAATGTACATCATTCTTTTAAAAAACTCATTCTACATTATAAATACAGTAGAAATTCTTTTATAGTACTATATTTAGACCGTAATGTTTGGTTGGGGGGGGGGAAGGAGGAGGAAGATGAGGGGATCAGGAGGGTGAAAAAAAAATGATGAAGGTAAAGGGGGGAGGAAAGATGGGCGGTAATGAGTTTGGAAACTTTTGCCAAAAAAAATAAAAATAATAATAAATACCAAACTGGTAATAGATTACTAGAATATATAGGGAGCAGAGGGAGGTCAAGACGACATCTGTCTGGATGGGAGGGGGGCTCTTCCTTAACATTACTCTCGCACATAAATCCTATGGACAAGCTGAACGACACTTATGATCCTTTCATTGACATTTTATTTTCCGGCTATTGGTCCATCAAATATTTATTATTATTTTTTTTTAATTTTTGGTACAATTATTGATGCTGATTCAGCTAAATAATGTATCACGGGGAGGAGGAATCTGCACCATTTTGGTCTAATTTTGCACAGATTTTCGATAACACTGTATAAAGTGAACGCTGAGAGTACGACGCGTTATCCATCGTCAGCAGCTGTCATCTCAATGAGGCTCCCAGGCCATTAAATCACCATTTACGCCACCATCCTCCTTTACCAATTTTTTTTTTTCTTTCTTTACGAAAGAGACTCTTGCATCCCGATCCAGAGCAGACGTGTAAGCCCGACTGAAAGGAGCGGATATCCAATTGAGTCATTGACCAACCCCCCCAACAAGAAAAAAGTAAAAAAAGAAAAAAAAAAAAAAAAAAGAAAAGTGAATATTCCATATTTTAGTTGTCCGTGTGCACTGTGCATTCATTTGCCATTTCCCCATAGGAAAATAATAATAAAAAAAAAATACAACACAGAACATAAAAAAATCCCCTGACTTGATGCTTGAATAACTTAAAGAAATATTACAATAATTTTAATACGCTTGTTTTTTTTTTTTTTAAGCCAGTCCCGTCTCTTATAAGTCCCGTCGTCGGTCTCCTCGTTAAGGTCATAAGTTTTATTTAAATTTTTTTTTTCCTTTTTTTTTTTTTCCTTTTTATTAACAGTTCAAGTTGAGATGAGAAGAGAGATGGGAAGGAGGAAATAGGAAAAAAAAAAATGAAAGTTTTGAAGGCAACAGATCACCGGTTTTCGTATGCGTCCTTTAAAGGTTTTTCTTTTTTGCAGCGGCTCGGGGAGAAAAAAAAAAAAAAAAGAAAAAAAGTCTCGCTCCGAGACGTTACTACAATACAATGCTTTCTGATAGGGACGAGGCACAATCTCCCCACAGATCCAGTCGCCGCACGGTGCGGGCAAATAAAAAAAAAAATAAAATAATTGAGGCTTAATCAGAAAATGTGCGCCCTTTCCTGTTCTCAGGTACTGCAGCATTTCTCGTCATGTCCATGTCATGAACATCTGGCTCCCCGGCCATTGAATTGATTTACTTCTGACGGCTCACTCGTAATTTCTGTTTCCACCTGTTATCTGTTTAACGTCCTGGCGCCCAGGCCGCCATTGTGGTTGGGTGTGAGGTATGAGTCTGTGCGGTGGACCGGTGATGAAAAGGGAGAGGAGGAAGAGGAGCGATGGTACGAGGACTGCGCCGACGAGCGAAGAAGGGCGTTGGAGCCTCCGCCGCTCTGGGGCTGCTGAAGATTGAGGATGCTGTCGATGGCGCTCTGAAGGTGCTCGTTCAGAGTGTCATCTTGGGGGCTGTCACTGGAAAAGCTGGCGTTATCCACATCGAAATGCTCCGACTTCAGCCTCTTGGCGGACGGCAGCGGCATCTCCCAGCTCAGGTCGCTCTCGTTCTCCGTTGGCTCAGTCTTGATTACCCGTGTGAAGAAGTCAGGGTCTTCTTCCTTGATGTCTCTCCTTGCGCTCATGGTCGTCTCCTCGTTCTTGATAGCCTTGCTATCCCCTCTGTTTAAGAAGACCATCTTGGGGCTGTCCTCTTTCTTTACCTTCTCGATGTCACAGACCCCTGGTGTCTTGTGCGATGTAATTACGCTCCGCGAGCCGTCCTCCTGCTTAATAGTTGGCGCGACAACCGGCAACTGCATCGGAGTTTCCACCTTTGACCAGCTGTCCGCTGGTTTGCCCATCACGAAGGCATCCACGTTCTCCCGATATGTTTTGCGGAGAGGGAGCCGACAGTAAGTAGCCAGGGGTTTCTTTTCGGCAGGCGATGAGTGGTCCAGGGTACCGTTCATCTGTCCCGTGGGTGTGGTGGTAGTGGCTGGCGTAGGGTTAACTATGGTCTTGATAACAGTGCTGGCAGGAGCTGTCGGAGGAGCCGGCAGTTGTGGAGGCGGGGGCGGGTTTTGGTGAATGGGATCCAAAGCTGTATTGTGGATAACTTTGCTTAACCCGGCCTCTTGTTTGATCTTTAGTTTCAGCCCAATGCGACTTCGCGCCTCGTACGTCTTGATTGGAGGTTTGCTGCGGGAAGGGAGTGCGTCATCGTCTGCATCGAGTGAGGGGGAGGCTTTGGCCCAAGTCACGGAGGGCGACCCCCCACTACTGTGCTTGATCACTAATTTGGTAGGGTGTATCGGGGTGGAGGTCTGTACTGCAACCGGTTTCAAGATCTCCGGAGCTGGAGCAGGACAAGGGGAAGAAGACATGGAGGCCACAGGGGAGACGAGATTTTGAGGCCTTGACGAGGAGGAGGAGGATACATATTCATCTGTAAAAGAGAGGTTTAACAGAAAAAAATGTTAAAAAAAATCCAAAAAACACCAAGAAAATGACATAAAAAATACATGTGTTTTTTTTTCTAATCTTGTCCAATGCCTTTAAACAGGTGGTAAAGCATTAACCCCTTCATGGCATATATTTATGTCATATGTCGGGGTCTACAAAAGACCTCCGTGCCGGTCACTATGATACTCCTGTGAACGTCGGCACGTGGCCGGCATTCATAGGAGATTGTGATTTGTTCTACTACATAGCAAAAAAAGTAAACCCTCACCCAGCCCCAGATCCCAAAAAATGGAAACGCTACGGAAAATGGCGATGAAAGCAAAAAAATTTCATTCACTTGATTCGGACTTTTTTTTTTTTTCACCACTTAAATAAAAAAAAATAAGCTATACATGTTTGGTATCTGCGTACTCGCACTGACCTGGAGAATCATAATGGCAGGTCAGTTTTACCATATAGTGAACATGTAAATTAAAAAAACAAACAAAAAAAAAAAAAACACAATTATGGAAATGCACTTTTTTTTGGAATTTGGCCGCATGTGGAATTTATTTCCCATTTTCGTGTACACTATATGGTAAAATAAATGGTGTCATTCAAAAGTACAACTTGTCCGGCAATAAACAAGCCCTCATACGGCCATATTGACGACATATAAAAAAAGTTATGGCTCTGGGAAGAAAAGGATGGGGGAAAAAAAAAAAAGTTGGGTCCGACCCCCGATCGTTGGGGGTCCAACTTCTGGGACCCGTCGGATGTCTGTTAATCTATTTGTGCTCTTTGGGGCAGCCAGAAAAATATGAGAAGAGCGCTCAGCAGCCCCATAGGGAATGAATGAAGCGACGGATGACAATGAGAGCTGCTGGTCCATTCTAACGGAGATGAAAAAATGCTTCCGATTTGCCGAACAGCACAGGTCCCAGCGGTCGGACACTCGACGATCGACATGTTGTTACCTATCCTGACCTGATGGGGGACCACTTGTTTTCACCGGACAGCCCCTGTAATGCATTGTATGCTGTCTCCTAGTGGTAAGAGTGCATATGACAACAGCAATTCCTTGGATTACAGTAGCCCATGTACAGCAAGTACCTGGTCGTTCCTTCGCGAATTGCCGGTCTGTAGACAAGGCCATTTTCTCCTCCTGGATAAACATTCTGTCAATCATTACCATTTCTGCGGAAGGACTCACTCTCTGCAGAGGGAAGAACACGAATGTCAGATCACACTACGGGCATGATAGACATTTAATGTATTACACTGATACTTAGATAGTTAACCATCCCCCCGCCAGCCATCTGCATAATGCCAGGCAGACTAATGATGTCCAGCATGTGATTTGCTGTTGAATTAAAGGGGTTTGTGGGATAAATGTTCTGCGCAATACGCAAAGAACATTTATACATCTATAAATACGCAGCGTCCAAAGCGCTGCTCATTCCGGATCAGGGGCGCATAGCCTTATACATCTATAACTGCGCAGCTTACTTTATGGAAGGGCTGGGCACAGAAATCAATATAGAGTACTGGATTTTTCGGACAATAAGATGCATTTTTCAGCAGCAGATGAAGGAAGGGAGACACACTAGTCATTACTAGTGGGTAGGCGGAGCCCACATAGGATAGAAACACCTCAGATTAAAAAAGTGTTGACCGGCCCCTCCAGCTCGGGCTCCTCCTACTCCAGCTCTCCAGTCTAAAATTTGAGGTCACAGAGGATAGTCGCTGCTGGAAGCAGCTCCTCAGAAGATTTTTTATTTTTATCGGACAGAGACTTGGACCCCCGTGGTCTTGAGGTCTCAGCGCTGCTGGACCCCCACCTCTCCCTTGGCGGATCTGTATTACCCTGTAAGGTGGTCCCTGCAGAACCCTGCCGGCCCTGGGGGATGAGGATTGCTTCCCTGGCGGGGACGCAAACCGCGCTTCTGGGGTCACTGCGTTCCCCGCCCTGGGGGGAAGCTACGGGCACAGCGCCACAAATCTCTAAGGGGTCCCTGTGGCGCTCAGCTGGGTGAGTACTCAACATTTTAATGTTTTGAGTGCCTCAGCGACTGCTGTGGCAGCCGCTGTTACATGTGACATGTTGGTGACTAGTGTCTTTTGTCCGCAGGTGGATGCCTGCAGGACATGGAGAGCGGAGGAGTCGCGCGCCATTTTTTTTAAAATTTTCGCGGCGCTCTGAGCGCGCGCTTTACTACTGTCTTCTTCCGGCTTCTCTCTCAGAAGCACAGCGCGGCGGCCATTACTGGATCAGGGAGCTAAAGGCTTCCTTCCTCACTCTCCTCCCGACAATCGAAGACGCTACACCGCGGCCAGCTGGGTGAGTCGCTTCTGCCTGTCAGGGCAGAAGCTTAACCCCCTCACCCCCACAGCGCAGGACACTGAACGCTCCCGCTAACGATCATTATAACGACGCATACTAATGCGATCGTTTTTTGTGATCGTTTTAATGTCGCTAGTAGCTGCCACAGTGGGCGATCTCATTGACGACGCATAAGTGGTTAGCGATCCCCTTAGCGACTTTGGCGGTCATTGCGATGTACAAATCAGCGCAATATTTTAGCGTTCTTGTTTAGTGTGGCATATCTTTGAGAGCACTGTCCTGCAGCTGTTACCTCATAAGAGGCACCTGCGGCTGCACACCCTTTTCATTAACAGGTTGTGGGGCTGCGCATTAACCCTTCTTGGCGGTTACCCTTTTTGGGGACAGCTGGGGTAGTCTCTCTTAAGAGCTTTAACCCTTCAGCGTTCGTTTCTTCTTTAAGAAACCACACTGTCCTAGTTACTGACAGGTTTAACCTGCCATATACTGTGTGAGGACATGTCAGATCAGGGTCCAGGAGGTGCGGACCGTCTCCCAGATCGCTACAGGATCAGTCTCGCGTATCTGACACGCAGACCTCGACGGCGTCAGGCGCAGCGGTCAGAGGTTTCAGTGATGTCAAAATGGAGGCCCTCGCTCGTTCTATTGATGGCCTGTCTGACCTTCTAGGTTATTGGGTGTCAGCTAGATCCTCTCAGAGGAAGCGACACAGGCCGGTGCCATCTTTCTCGCGTAGCGACTCGGAGATCTCGGGCATGGAGGGTTTCCCTTTCAAGCTCAGATGGGGAGGTGTCCGATTCGGATAACGGCAGGGACTCTCTGCTTCTCTTTTGGGTCGTACAGAGGCTTTTATTGAAAGCCATGAGGGAGGCGTTACAGTTACCGGAGGAGGTAACTAGACGTCCTAGTAAGTCGGCCAGGATGTTTTCAGGAGTCGCATAGGTCGCGATCAGCATTACCACACTAAACACGCCCGATCTCATCTGATCTCGGAAGCTAAGCAGGGTTGGGCCTGGTTAGTACTTGGATGGGAGACCGCCTGGGAATTCCAGGTGCTGTAGGCTTAAAGGAACGCCTGTGTCCAGATAAGTGTTTTCAGCTGTATCCGTGTACGACGGAATTGATTGATAATTGGATTCCTTCTCCTGAAGTGGATGTCCCTTTATCCCAGCTTAGCAAGTCCTCATTACTTCCTGTTAAAAGGGAAGGCGAGACAGAAAATCGGAGATGGCGGCGAAATCCATCTACGAGGCCGTGGGTCATGGATTCAGAGCATGTGTGCTTGTAAAGCTTCTCTAAGCTGGTTAGACCGTCTACGGACGGCGTGGCAAGATGGATCCCCTCTATCCGAGGTAGATGGGCTTTTTAAGTTGGAGGATGCAGCCCGATATGGCAGTGATGCAGGTTTGGATATTGCGTCACTGCTGTCCAGGGCGCAATCCTCGGCAATCACAGTCAGGAGAGCACTGTGGCTTAGACAGTGGACCGGAGACGCGGTTTCCAAGCAAGGTTTGCTATCCTTAGCTTACAAGGGTGGTCAGCTATTTGGATCTGACCTCACGGAGCTGATTGCCAAGGCAAAGGCAAAAGAAACGGCTTTACCACAGCGAAGAGCTGTGACTTCTGCGTCTGGCAGGCATAGTGCCGGTAGTAGTCTGCGGTCCTTTCGGTCCAGGGGACGGTTCGGTCAGCCCTCTTGGGGATCGGGTCGTCCCTCTTTTTTCGGGAAAAAAGAACGCTCAGAAATCCCGCACTCCCTGGAAACCGAGCTTCCGCCAAGACAAGTGGGAAGCTGACAAAAAGCCCGCTAAGGCGGACTGACGCCAGGGTCTCACTCGAGAGCTCTCGAGTGGGAGGTCACCTGCTCCAATTCAAACCGACTTGGGCTTCCCGCGTGTCGGACGCCTGGGTGACGCGGGTTGTGTCGGCAGGCTACTTCATAGAGTTTCTTTCTCGACTCCCAGACAGTTTTTTGCCAATCTCGCATTCCGTCAGAGCCCAAGCTATTTGCCGCTCTACTGCGGGAGGTCGATTCCCTTCTGCAGAAGGGTGTGGTGGTACCGGTTCCGCCGGAGGACCGGGGAAGAGGGTTTTTATTCCAACCTCTTTGTGGTCCCCAAAAAGGAGGACAATTTTCGCCCCATTCTGGATCTCAAAAGATTGAATTAGCATGTCCGTACCCGGAAATTCCGCATGGAGTCACTTTGCTCCGTTGTGGCGGCCCTGTCGCATAACGAATCGACATTCGGGACGCTTTTTTGCATGTTCCCGTCGGAAGGGCCCACCAACGCTTCCTTCGTTTTGCCATAGGCCAGGACCATTACCAGTTTGTGGCCCTGCCATTCGGGTTGGCCTCAGCACCCAGAGTTTTTACGAAAATTCTGGCACCTCTCATGGCGATTCTGCGAAGACAGGGGGTTACGATTCTTCCCTATCTGGACGACCTTTTGATTGTGGCGTCCTCAAAGGGGAGGCGGTGACGGCTCGCGATCTATCCCTTCAGCTCCTGGAGGACTTCGGGTGGCTGGTCAATTGGGAGAAGTCGTCTCTGGAACCGTCACAGTCAATCCTGTTTTTTGGGAATGCATTCGACACGGTACGAGCAGTGGTGTCTGCCTCCAGACAAGCAAGCGAGTCTTCTTTGACATGTAATGAAGTCTTCGACAGCAATGTCCCTTGGAAGGTGTATGCGCCTTCTGGGTTTGATGGTGGCGTCGATGGAGGCAATTCCGTTTGCCCAATTTCATTCCAGGGCTCTCCAAATGCTCATTTAGAACCGTTGGGATCGATCGCAGTTTTCACTGGATTGCAGTGTCATCATCTCCCACAGGGTGCGAGAGTCTCTAGGATGGTGGTTACGTCCGGAAGTGTTATCCCTGGGGAAGTCCTTCCTCCCTCCGAGGTGGTCGATCATAACCACCGATGCCAGCCTGACGGGCTGGGGGGGTGTCTGGAATGATCTCTGGATTCAGGGAGTATGGTCGTCGGAAGAGTCTGTCCTGCCGATCAACATCCTGGAATTGAGGGCAATTTTCCTTTGCCTCCAACACTGGACGGTCCTTTTAAGCTGGTCTACCAGTCCGAGTGCAGACAGACAACGCGACGGCGGTCGCGTATATCAACCATCAAGGTGGGACGAGGAGCTTCAGGCTCATGATGGTGGTGTCTCGGATCCTGGTATGCGCCGAGGCCAGGGTGCCAGCCATCTCTGCGATTCACATTCCAGGAGTTCAGAATATCACAGTGGACTCCCTCAGTCGCGAAAAGATGGATTCCGGAGAATGGAGTCTTCATCCGAAGATTTTTGCACTGCTGTGCTCCCGTTGGGGGACTCCCCAAGTGGATTTGATGGCATCCAGGTTCAATGCCAAGTTACCGACGTTCATGTCCAGGTACAAGGACCCGAAGGCTGTGGCGGTGGATGCTCTGGTGGCTCCTTGGGTCCAATTCGAGCTAATCTATGTGTTCCCGCCGATATCCTTACTTCCTCTGGTGTTGCGTCGGATCAGACTGGAGAGAGTACCGGCTATGTTGATAGCCCCAGATTGGCCAAGGAGGACGTGGTTCTCAACGCTGGTGTCGCTCCTGGCAGCGCCTCCACTTCCACTCCCTCTTACCCAAGGGCCCGTTCGTCACCCGGACCTGAAGTCTCTGCGTTTGACGGCGTGGCTCTTGAGACCGAAATATTGACCCGTCAAGGCTTTTCAGCCGAGGTCATTGCCACTCTGCGAGCTGCCAGAGGTACGGCTACTACTAGGATTTATCACAAGACTTGGGAAGTCTTCTTTTCGTGGTGTTCGGGTTCTTCAAGGAACCCGAGGATTTTTTTCCATTCCCAATTTGTTGGCCTTTCTGCAGTACGGGCTGGACAAGGGTTTGGCAGTTAGCACTTTGAAGGGTCAGATTTCTGCTCTGTCCTTGCTGTTTCGGAAGGCTATCGCCTCGCGTAGGGACGTACGTTCCTTTTTTCGCGGGGTAATCCGTCATTTTCCGCCGCGGAAGGCGCCTGTGTCTCCTTGGCGGCTCAATCTTGTTTTGGAGGCTCTTCAACACGGGCCTTTTGAGCCTATGGACTCTGTTAACCTTTCTTTGCTTTCTTGGAAGGTTGCCTTCCTAGTGGCGGTCACCTCTTTGAGAAGGGTTTCTGAGTTGGCGGCTTTTTCTTGCTCGCCTCTTTTCCTGGAGTTTCACCCGGATCGCGTAGTGCTTCGCACACGGGGCGACCTTCTACCTAAGGTGGTGTCACAATTTCATGTTAACCAGGATATTGTGTTGCCCTCGCTCTGTCCGGTGCCGAGGAATGCGAAGGAACGGGCCTTGCACACATTGGATTTGGTGCGGGCTTTGAAGTTCTATTTGTCTATTACTCAAAATTTTCGAAAGTCGGACTCTCTATTTGTGATTCCAGCAGGTCGTCGGCGTGGTCAACGAGCTTCCAAGGACTCTATAATTCGTTGGATTCGGTCGGCCATTTTAGAGGCTTACCGACTTAAGGGCGAACCTTGCCCGGTTAAGATTCGAGCTCACTCCACGAGGGCTGTGGGTTCATCGTGGGCCTTTCATCAAGGGGCCTCGGCAGCTCAGCTCTGCCGGGCGGCGACCTGGCGCTCCGTCCACACGTTTACAAAATTTTATAAGGTGGACGTTAGTGCTTCCGCTGATGCGGCCTTAGGACGAAGGGTCCTGCAGGCGGCTGTAGTTTAAAGTTCTCGTTAACTTGTGTTTAGCGCTAGTCGCGCATTTACCTAGGTTGTTGGGATCTGCCTTTTTTGTTTTTTTTCCCACCCTTATTTTTGGACTGCTTTGGGACGTCCCACTAGTAATGACTAGTGTGTCTCCCTTCCTTCATCTGCTGCTGAAAGACGGATTTTGGTAAGAACTTACCTGTAAAATCCTTTTCAGCGAAGAAGGAAGGGAGACACACATCCCTCCCATGGCAGAAGTGTGTTGTTGTGTTTTCAGATGCGGCGTGACCCTTCTCTGATAGCGATTATCTGGGCTGAGGTCGGCGCGCTAAGGCTCTGTTCCAGCATTGCCAGCTCATCACAGTGGTCAGGTTCAGTGAGTAGTACCTGGGACTGTGTGTTTTTTTCTGTTATATGCATAACCTGTCTCCTTGTTTTTCTCTCTGAAGTCCTTCAGAAGGGGTTATGTTGCTCCGCTGGTGATATTTGCTCTTCCTTAGCTTGTGTACGACTGGAGAGCTGGAGTAGGAGGAGCCCTAGCTGGAGGGGCCGGTCAACACTTTTTTAATCTGAGGTGTTTCTATCCTATGTGGGCTCCGCCTACCCACTAGTAATGACTAGTGTGTCTCCCTTCCTTCTTCGCTGAAAAGGATTTTACAGGTAAGTTCTTACCAAAATCCGTCTTTTAACAAGAAAAACTCTTGTTAAAAAGAGTTTGCATCTTATAGTCCAGAGGCAGCTTCCTGTGATGGAAGAGAACGCTGCATGTAGCTGAGTGTCTATATGTGCATGTAGCAGAGCTGTGTGTCTATATGTGCATGTAGCACAGCTGTGTGTGTCTATATATGCACATGTAGCAGAGCTGTGTGTGTGTCTATATATGCACATGTAGCACAGCTGTGTGTGTGTGTCTATATATGCACATGTAGCAGAGCTGTGTGTGTGTCTATATATGCACATGTAGCAGAGCTGTGTGTCTATATATCCACGTGTAGCAGAGCTGTGTGTCTATATATCCACGTGTAGCAGAGCTGTGTGTCTATATATCCACGTGTAGCAGAGCTGTGTGTCTATATATCCACGTGTAGCAGAGCTGTGTGTCTATATATCCACGTGTAGCAGAGCTGTGTGTCTATATATCCACGTGTAGCAGAGCTGTGTGTCTATATATCCACGTGTAGCAGAGCTGTGTCTATATATCCACGTGTAGCAGAGGTGTCTATATATGCATATGTAGCAGAGCTGTGTGTCTATATATGCACATGTAGCACAGCTTTGTGTCTATATATGCACATGTAGCACAGCTGTGTGTCTATATATGCACATGTAGCACAGCTGTGTGTGTCTATATATGCACATGTAGCAGAGCTGTGTGTGTCTATATATCCACATGTATCACAGCTGTGTGTGTCTATATATCCACATGTAGCAAAGCAGTGTGTGTCTATATATGAACATGTAGCAGAGCTGTGTGTGTCTATATATGCACATGTAGCAGAGCTGTGTGTGTCTATATATGAAAGTTTTAATAAATAGGAACAAAAGTATTTCCTGTTTCCTGCTGTTTTACACCTGGGCTGCGTCTTATGGTAAGGTGCATCTTATAGTCAGAAAAATATGGCGTATCCCATGGGGTGAGCTACATGCTGAATACGGCAGCTCCGGGAGGCAATCGGCTGATAAGAAAACAGACTGGAATATCATTTCCAGAAATGAACAGTAAGAGAAATGCCGATCAACAATCAACAAAGGATTCATTGAAATATAAGCAGGAGGAGGATGTCGCACCTTTGACTCTTCCAAAAGGAGCAAGCGATACTTGTTCAGCATGGCCTGTGTGCGCTTCAGGAGCTGAGTCGATACCGTCTCAAACTCATCGTCCACTGTGGGAAAAGAAGGGGAAGACATGGTGTAAATCAGGAGTGGTAAGAGGGATACGACATGCGTCCTAGGGTCAAAAAGGGTCATCCGCTGCTAATAGGATCCTCACCGGTCCTGAGGTTGTGTTCGGTGGGCAGCAGACCCTGGTACACGTGGTACGGGAGGAGTCTGTGCAGGGCGTCTTCAAAGGAGTGAAATGAGGACTTGTAATCCGGGTGCAGGACGGAGCCCTGGTGCTTGTGTAACTGCTCCAGGAAGCTGGGAGAGAAAGGAGCGGATTACCGAGCAGCTCGGCCCCGACATCCCACTAGTGAAAATCTCTCCTCTCTGTGTCCACACAACTTTTACCAGTCAAAATGGAGCGGCAACCACGGAACTGATCATTCCCTAAGGGGCTGTGCTCGGTTTTTTTTTGGCAAACCCATAGAGAATAAATGGCGTGGTGTTCGGTCGTCTGACTGTAAAGGGGATAAAAGTTATAAAAAAAAAAATCTTGCAATGTTCACACTGTCCACTAGGTCGAATACTGGACTCAAGCTTCCTGGACATAGACACCAATAGACTGAACAGGAAGTAGGAGTCTAGTATTAAGCCTAGTGGCCAGTGTGAGCATTGCAAGATTTACATTGCCCTATCAGAGGGCGGTGTAGTAGTCGGGGATGGAAGATGCTCTCCAAGGTACTAAACTCCTAGATAAGATACCAGAACCTTCTAATCTTGCCCATACACACTGACAGGTTCCTATATTTATACACACAGACTCACCAGGCTTCCTTGCTTGGCTGTAGTGTTTGAAGTTTCTTCAGGGCTCCAAATTTATTCTCAAACTAAAAATGGAAAGGGTATATTACAGGCTGAAATCACAACATGCTGGTTATGTGCAGCCTCCACTAGAGGGAGCCGAAGAGTGTGCAGCATACAGCGTCCACTGAACTAGACTGTGTGCAGTACGCTCCCTCTAGTGGACGCTGCAGGTAAGCACGGGCTTATATTATACATTATGCCTATGTAGGGGACTCGGAGCTCTGGGACAGAAATAAACAGGTACAATCACTATTATGTAACACTCAGCACGGAGTCTCCATCTATGAGAAGCCGGAGATCCTCTTTACGCACAGTGGCATTTACCTGGGCCTGGGCAGAGGGCACAATCTGCTGGATTCCCTTTCCAACCACTTGGATCTGCAGGGAGCCCTTGCCGAGACTGATACTTGGCACAGAGCTGATCACTCCAGTCTTACCCTTAAGGGAAAAAATGAAAAGATAAGCAGAAGTCAGATGTGATGTCCTCCGACCTCCAGCACAAAGGTGAAGACTGCGCAACGATATCCTGCAATATGGGGTAATGTCAATGCACCGTATACGGAGGCTGCGGATACACGTCCTGCACTATATACGGAGGCTGCGGATACACATCCCTACCCTGTATACGGAGGCTGAGGATACACGTCCCTGCTCTGTATACGGAAGCTGCGGATACACGTCCCTGCCCTGTATACGGAGGCTGCGGATACACATCCCTGCCCTGTATACGGAGGCTGCGGATACACGTCCCTGCACTGTATACGGAGGCTGCGGATACACGTCCCTGCACTGTATACAGAGGCTGCGGATACACGTCCCTATCCTGTATACGGAGGTTGCGGATACACGTCCCTGCCCTGTATACGGAGGCTGCGGATACACGTCCCTATCCTGTATACGGAGGCTGCGGATACACGTCCCTGCACTGTATACGGAGGCTGCGGATACACATCCCTGCCCTGTATACGGAGGCTGCGGATACACGTCCCTGCTCTGTATACGGAGGCTGCGGATACACATCCCTGCCCTGTATACGGAGGCTGCGGATACACGTCCCTACCCTGTATACAGAGGCTGCGGATACACGTCCCTGCGCTGTATACGGAGGCTGGGGATACGTCCTGCACTATATACGGAGGCTGCGGATACACATCCCTACCCTGTATACGGAGGCTGCGGATACACATCCCTGCCTGTATACGGAGCTGCGGATACACGTCCCTGCACTGTATACGGAGCTGCGGATACACGTCCCTGCACTGTATACAGAGGCTGGGATACACGTCCCTACCTGTATACGGAGGTTGCGGATACACGTCCCTGCCCTGTATACGGAGGCTGCGGATACACGTCCCTATCCTGTATACGGAGGCTGCGGATACACGTCCCTGCACTGTATACGGAGGCTGCGGATACACATCCCTGCCTGTATACGGAGGCTGCGGATACACGTCCTGCTCTGTATACGGAGGCTGCGGATAACATCCCTGCCCTGTATACGGAGGCTGCGGATACACGTCCCTACCCTGTATACAGAGGCTGCGGATACACGTCCTGCGCTGTATACGGAGGCTGGGGATACACATCCCTGCACTGTATACGAAGGCTGCGGATACACGTCCCTATCCTGTATACTGAGCTTCGGATACACGTCCCTGCACTGTATACGGAGGCTGTGGATACACGCCTACACTGTATATGGAGGCTGTGGATACACGTCCCTGCACAGTATACGGAGGCTGCGGATACACGTCCCTGCACTGTATATGGACGCTGCGGATACACGTCTCTACACTGTATACGGAGGCTGCGATACATGTCCCTGCACTGTATACGGAGGCTGCGGATACACGTCTCTACACTGTATACGGAGGCTGCAGATAGACGTCCCTGCACTGTATATGGACGCTGCGGATACACGTCTCTACACTGTATACGGAGGCTGCGGATACATGTCCCTGCATTGTATACGGAGGCTGCGGATACACGTCTCTACACTGTATACGGAGGCTGCGGATACACATCCCTGCACTGTATATGGACGCTGCGGATACACGTCTCTACACTGTATACGGAGGCTGCGGATACATGTCCCTGCACTGTATATGGACGCTGCGAATACAAATCTCTACACTGTATACGGAGGCTTTATAGCACGTGGATATGTTCTAATGTACTGTGAGCGCACAGCCTGCTGTAAGTGGAAACAATAGTGCATATAAATAACATGGGGAACAGCAAAAACAATATAAATAGTAAAAGCCATCCCACCACAAGATGTCCCCCAATAGTGATGGTCCTTGTACAGAGGTGTATAAAGAGGTATAGACTGGACGTTATACACCGGTGTCCCTGCTGAAGACCCCAATATTATAGTTATTGCTACAAAGAGAACTTCAGTGGGTGTAGCATCATTTCCCCGCGGTGACTGTGAACTCGCCAGTAGTTTTACTCTTTGATTAAACGGTTCCAAGCGCGGGCCGGCCTGTACTCCGAGCATAAGAGGGGCTATAACACCTACAGCAGGGCTTCAGGTGCAAACAAAAGACGGATTTTGGTAAGAACTTACCTGTAAAATCCTTTTCAGCGAAGGAAGGAAAGGAGACACACTAGTCATAAACTAGTGGGTAGGCGGAGCCCAGATGGGATAGACACCTCAGATTAAAAAGAGTGTTGACCGGCCCCTCCAGCTCGGGCTCCTCCTACTCAGCTCTCCAGTTGTACACAAGCTTAAGGAAGAGCAATTTCACCAGCGGAGCAACATAACCCCTTCTGAAGGACTTCAGATACAAAACACAAGAATACAGGTTATGCATGCATTTAGGCAAAAAACCACACAGTTCCAGGTACTACTCACTGGACCTGACCACTGCGATGAGCTGGCAATGCTGGAACAGAGCTTTAGCGCGTCGACCTCAGCCCAGATAATCGCTATCAGAGAAAGGGTCACGCCGCATCTGTAAATACAACAACACACTTCTGCCAAGGGAGGGAGCTGTGTCTCCTTTCCTTCCTTCGCTGAAAAGGATTTTACAGGTAAGTTCTTACCAAAATCCGTCTTTCAGCAGCAGAACGGAAGGAAAGGAGACACACTAGTCATAACTAGTGGGACGTCCCAAAGCAGTCCAAAAATAAAGGGTGGGAAAAAAACAGAAAAGGCAGAACCCAACAACCTAAGAAACTGCGCAACTAGCGCTGAAACACAAGTTAACGAGAACTTTAAACTACCGCCACCTGTAGGACCCTACGTCCCAAGGCTGCATCAGCGGAAGCACTAACGTCCACTTTATAAAATTTTGTAAAAGTGTGGACGGAGCGCCAGGTCGCCGCCCGGCAGAGCTGAGCTGCCGAAGCCCCTTGATGAAAGGCCCACGATGAGCCCACAGCCCTCGTGGAGTGGGCTCGAACCTTAATCGGGCAAGGTTCGCCCTTAAGTCGGTAAGCTTCCAAAATGGCCGACCGAATCCAACGAGCTATAGAATCCTTGGAAGCTCGTTGCCCACGTCGACGACCTGCTGGAATCACAAACAGAGAGTCCGACTTCCGAAAACCTTGAGTAACAGTCAAATAGAACTTCAAAGCCCGCACCAAATCCAATGTGTGCAAGGCCCGTTCCTTTGCATTCCTTGGCCTCGGACAAAGAGAGGGCAACACAATATCCTGGTTAACATGAAATTGCGACACCACCTTAGGTAGGAAGTCGCCCCGTGTGCGAAGCACTACACGATCCGGGTGAAACTCCAGGAAGGGAGGCGAGCAAGAAAGAGCCACCAACTCAGAAACCCTTCTCAAAGAGGTGACCGCCACTAGGAAGGCGACCTTCCAAGAGAGCAAAGAAAGGTTAACAGAGTCCATAGGCTCAAAAGGCCCATGCTGAAGAGCCTCCAAAACAAGGTTGAGACGCCAAGGAGACACAGGCGCCTTCCGCGGCGGAAACTGGCGGGTTACTCCACGAAAAAAGGAACGCACGTCCCTACGCGAGGCGATAGCCTTTCGGAACAGCAAGGACAGAGCAGAAACCTGACCCCTCAGGGTGCTTACTGCCAAACCCTTGTCCAGCCCGAATTGCAGAAAGGCCAACAAATTGGGAATGGAAAAAATCCTCGGGTTCCTTGAAGAACCCGAACACCACAAAAAGAAGGCTTCCCAAGTCTTGTGGTAAATTCTAGTAGTAGCCGGACCTCTGGCAGCTCGCAAAGTGGCAATGACTTCGGCTGAAAAACCTTGACGGGTCAATATTTCGGTCTCAAGAGCCACGCCGTCAAAAGCAGAGACTTCAGGTCCGGATGACGAAAGGTCCCTTGGGATAACAGGTCCGGGCGAAGAGGAAGTGGAAGGATACAGTCCGGGCGAAGAGGAAGTGGAAATGGCGGTGCCACCAGGAGTGACACCAGTGTCGAGAACCACGTTCTCCTTGGCCAATCTGGGGCTATCAATATAGCCGAGATTCTCTCTAGTCTGATCCGACGGAGTACCAGAGGTAGCAAAGAAATCGGTGGGAACACATAGATTAGTTTGAATTGGTCCAACGGAGCCACTAGAGCATCCACCGCTACAGCCTTCGGATCCTTGTACCTGGACATGAATGTCGGTAACTTGGCATTGAACCTGGATGCCATCAGATCCACTTGGGGAGTTCCCCAACGGGAGCACAGCAGTGCAAAAATTTCCAGATGAAGACTCCATTCTCCGGGATCCATCTTCTCGCGACTTAGAAAGTCCGCCGTGATATTCTGAACTCCTGGAATGTGGATCGCAGAGATGGCTGGAACTCTGGTCTCTGCCCATAACAGGATCCGACATACCTCCACCATGAGTCTGGAACTCCTTGTCCCGCCTTGGTGATTGATATATGCGACCGCCGTCGCATTGTCTGTCTGTACTCGGACAGGCAGACCGCTTAAAGGGACCGTCCAGTGTTGGAGGCAAAGGAAAATCGCCCTCAATTCCAGGATGTTGATCGGCAAGACAGACTCTTCCGACGACCATACTCCCTGAGTCCAGAGATTGTTCCAGACACCCCCCCAGCCTGTCAGGCTGGCATCGGTGGTTATGACCGACCACTTCGGAGGGAGGAAGGACTTCCCAGGGATAACTCTTTCGGACGTATCCACCATCCTAGAGACTCTCGTACCCTGTGGGAGATGATAACACTGCAATCCAGTGAGGCCTGCGATCGATCCCAACGGCTCAGAATGAACTTTTGGAGAGCCCTGGAATGAAATTGGGCAAACGGAAGTGCCTCCATCGAAGCCACCATCAACCCCAGAAGGCGCATACATCTTCGAAGGGACATTGCTGTTGAAGACTTCATAACCCGTGCATGTCGAAAGAGACATGCTTGCTTGTCTGGAGGCAGGGACACCACTGCTCGTATCGTGTCGAAATGCATCCCCAAAAACAGATTGATTGTGACGGTTCCAGAGACGACTTCTCCCAATTGACCAGCCACCCGAAGTCCTCCAGGAGCTGAAGGGATAGATTGCGAGCCGTCACCGCCTCCTCCTTTGAGGACGCAACAATCAAAAGGTCGTCCAGGTAGGGAAGAATCGTGACCCCCTGTCTTCGTAGTATCGCCATGAGAGGCGCCAGAATTTTTGTAAAAACTCTGGGCGCTGAGGCTAACCCGAATGGCAGAGCCACAAACTGGTAATGGTCCTGACCTATGGCAAAAGAAGGTAACGTTGGTGAGCCCTTCCGATTGGAACGTGGAAATAGGCGTCGCGAATGTCGATTGACACCAAAAAGTCGTTCTGCGACAAGGCTGCCACAACTGAGCGAAGCGATTCCATGCGAAACTTTCGGGTGTGGACATGCCGATTCAATCTTTTGAGATCCAGGATGGGACGAAATTTGTCCTCCTTCTTGGGGACCACAAAGAGATTGGAATAAAATCCTCTTCCCCTGTCCTCTGGTGGAACCGGTACCACCACACCCTTCTGCAGAAGGAAGTCGACTTCTTGCAGTAAAGCGGCACATAGCTCGGGCTCTGACGGAATGCGAGATTGGCAAAAACTGTTCGGGGGTCGAGAAGAAAACTCTATGAAGTAGCCTGCCGACACAACCCGCGTCACCCAGGAGTCTGGGACGCGGGAAACCCAAGTCAATTTGAATTTAAGCAGGCGACCCCCCACTCGAGAGCCCTCGAGCGGGACCCTGGCGTTAATCCGCCTTAGCGGGCTTTTTGTCAGATTCCCTCTTGTCTTGACGGAAACTTTGTTTCCAGGGAGTGCGGGATTTCTGAGCGGTCTTTTTTCCCGAAAAAGAGGGACGACCCGACCCCCAAGAGGGCTGACCGAACCGTCCCCTGGACCGAAAGGACCATCGACCACTACTGGTACCAGGCCTGCCAGACGTAGAAGCCACCGTTCTTCGCTGTGGTAAAGCTGCTTCTTTTGCCTTTGCTTTGGCAATCAGCTCCGTGAGGTCAGACCCAAATAGCTGACCACCCTTGTAAGCTAAAGATAGCAAACCTTGCTTGGAAACCGCATCACCGGTCCACTGTCTAAGCCACAGTGCTCTCCTGACTGTGACCGCCGAGGATTGTGTCCTGGACAGCAGTGACGCAGCATCCAGGCCTGCATCATGGCCATATTGAATTGCACTCTCTAACAATTCGGACAGTTCGTCCACCTCAGGTACCTGAGGTCCACATTTCCTCCGCAAACGGTCCAACCAGACCAGGGAAGCTTTATAAGCACACATGGAGCCTAGCACTGCTCTGAAACCATGACCCGCGGCCTCGTAGATGGATTTTGCCGCCGTCTCCGTTTTTCTGTCCAGCGGGTCCTGCAGACTCGCCTTCCCTTTAACAGGAAGTAAAGAAGATTTGCTAAGCTGGGATAAAGGAACATCCACTTCAGGAGAAGGAATCCAATTATCAATCAATTCCGTAGACACGGATACAGTGACTCAAATAGACGTGTCCCCTGAAAACGTTTGTCTGGACACAGACGCTCCTTCTCCACTGCTTGATTAAGCTCAATCAGGGATGGCAAAGTCGAAAGTGACTTATGCGACTCCTGAAACATCCGGGCCGACTTACCAGGACGTGTAGTTACTTCCTCCTGTAACTGTAACGCCTCCCTCATAGCTTCAATAAAAGCTTCTACACGGCCCGAAAAAGAGGCAGAGTGCCTTTGCCGATCCTCTTTATCCGAATCGGATATCCCCCCGAACTTAAAGGGGAACCCTCCATATCAGAGCTCTCTGAGTCGCTACATGGGAAAAAAGTCACCGGCCTGTGTCGCTTCCTGCCATGAGAAGGTTTGGCTGACACCCAATAACCTATAAGGTTAGACAGGCTATCAATCGAACGAGTGAGAGCCTCCATCTTTACATCACTGGGTCCTCCGACCGCTGCGCTTGACGCGGTCGATGTCTGTGTGTCAGATACGCGAGACTGATCTTGTAGCGGAGCCGGGAGATGGTCCGCACCTGGGTCCTGATCTGACATGTCTTACCCAGTACAATGGCAGGTTAAACCTGACAGTAACTAGAACAGTGTGGTTTCTAAAAGAAAAAAACAAAACGAACGCTGAAGGGTTAAGCTCTTAAAGAGAGAGCTACCCCAGCTGTCCCACAGTTAAGGGTTAACCGCCTAATAAGGGGTTAATGTCACAAGCTCTCCACAACCTGTATTAATGTAACGGATGTGCGAGCTCCAGGTGCCTTTATGAGGTAGCAGGTGCAGACAGTACAGTCCTCAAGGTATGCCACACTAAACGAAAAAAATCGCTAAAATATTGCGCTATTTAGCGCATCTCAATGAAAGCTTATGCGACTTAATAACCGTCGCTATCCTGATCTTAGCGGCGTTCAGTGTGCCAGAACCCCAGGAAAGTGCCCTGTGCTGCGAGGGTGAGGAGTTTTTAAGCTTCTGCCCTGATAGGCAGAAGCGACTCACAGAGCTTCGCGGTGCTGTTCTTCATAGTGCGGGAGGAACGGAGAGTGAGGAGCCCGAAGCGCTGCAATGGCCGCCAAGCTGAGGAGGCAGCCGGAAGATAAGGGCAGAGGAAATCCCGCGCTTAGGAGCGCTTCCTGCCCGGGAAGCGTGAAACCACGCCCCCCGCCTTAAAAAAAAAAAGCGCGGGACTCCTATTCTCCGGTCCCGTTCCCCGTCCCCGTCCTGCAGGCATCCACCTGCGGACAACAAAATAACAGTCACCAATCATGCACTGTAACAGCGGCTGCCGCAGCAGTCGCTGAATCACTCACACACATTAATAAAAATGTGGAGTACTCACCAGCCGAGCGCCACAGGGACCCCCAGGGGTTTCTGGCGCTATGCCCCTCGCTTCCCCCCAGGGCGGGGAACGCAGTGACCCCTGCAGCGCGGTTTGCGTCCCCGCCAGGGAAGCCATCCTCATCCCCCCGGGCCGGCAGGGTTCTGCAGGGACCACCATATAGGGTAATACAGATCCGCCAAGGGAGAGGTGGGGGTCCAGCAGCGCTGAGACCCCTGAGACCTCTAGACCACATTTGGTGATCCAAGTCTCTTGTCCGATAAAAAATAATAAAATCTTCTGAGGAGCTGCTTCCAGCAGCGACCATCCTCTGAGACCTCAAATTGAAAACTGGAGAGCTGAGTAGGAGGAGCCCGAGCTGGAGGGACCGGTCAACACTCTTTTTAATCTGAGGTGTCTATCCCATCTGGGCTCCGCCTACCCACTAGTTATGACTAGTGTGTCTCCTTTCCTTCCGTTCTGCTGCTGAAAGACGGATTTTGGTAAGAACTTACCTGTAAAATCCTTTTCAGCGAAGAAGGAAGGGAGACACACTAGACATTACTAGTGGGTAGGCGGAGCCCAGATGAGATAGACACCTCAGATTAAAAAGAGTGTTGACCGGCCCCTCCAGCTCGGGCTCCTCCTACTCAGCTCTCCAGTTGTACCAAGCTTAAGGAAGAGCAATATCACCAGCGGAGCAACATAACCCCTTCTGAAGGACTTCAGAGAATAAAACACAAAAATACAGGTTATGCATGCATGTAGGCAAAAACCACACAGTTCCAGGTACTACTCACTGGACCTGACCACTGCGATGAGCTGGCGATGCTGGAACAGAGCCTTAGCGCGTCGACCTCAGCCCAGATAATCGCTATCAGAGAAGGGTCACGCCGCATCTGAAAACAACAACACACTTCTGCCATGGGAGGGATGTGTGTCTCCCTTCCTTCTTCGCTGAAAAGGATTTTACAGGTAAGTTCTTACCAAAATCCGTCTTTCAGCTGCAGATGAAGGAAGGGAGACACAGTAGACATTACTAGTGGGACGTCCCAAAGCAGTCCAAAAATTAAGGGTGGGAAAAAACCAAAAGAGGCAGAATCCCAACAACCTTGATAAATGCGCAACAGGCGCCAAATACAAGTTAACTAGAACTTTAAACTACAGCCGCCTGCAGGACCCTACGTCCTAAGGCTGCATCAGCGGAACACTAACGTCCACCTTATAAAATCTTGTAAAGGTGTGGACGGAGCGCCAGGTCGCCGCCCAGCAAAGCTGAGCTGCCGAGGCCCCTTGATGGAAAGCCCACGATGAGCCCACAGCTCTCGTGGAATGAGCTCGAACCTTAATCGGGCAAGGTTCGCCTTTAAGTCGGTAAGCCTACAAAAACGGCCGACCGGATCCAAAGAGCTATAGAATCCTTGGAAGCTCGTTGACCACGTCGACGACCTGCTGGAATCACAAACAGGGAGTCCGACTTCCGAAAACTTTGAGTAATAGACAAATAGAACTTCAAAGCCCGCACCAAATCCAATGTGTGCAAGGCCCGTTCCTTCGCATTCCTCGGCACCGGACAGAGCGAGGGCAACACAATATCCTGGTTAACATGAAATTGTGACACCACCTTAGGTAGAAGGTCGCCCCGTGTGCGAAGCACTACGCGATCCGGGTGAAACTCCAGGAAAAGAGGCGAGCAAGAAAAAGCCGCCAACTCAGAAATCCTTCTCAAAGAGGTGACCGCCACTAGAAAGCTAACCTTCCAAGAGAGCAAAGACTAACAGAGTCCATAGGCCCAAAAGGCCCGTGTTGAAGAGCCTCCAAAACAAGATTGAGGCGCCAAGGAGACACAGGCGCCTTCCGCGGCGGAAACTGGCGGGTTACTCTGCGAAAAAAGGAACGTACATCCCTACGTGAGGCGATAGCCTTTCGAAACAGCAAGGACAGAGCAGAAACCTGACCCTTCAGGGTGCTCACTGCAAACTCCTTGTCCAACCCGAATTGCAGGAAAGCCAACAAATTGGGAATGGAAAAAATCCTCGGGTTCCTTCTACGAAAAGAAGGCTTCCCAAGTGGTAAATCCTAGTAGTAGCCGGACCTCTGGCAGCTCACAAAGTGGCAATGACTTCGGCTGAAAAACCTTGACGGATCAATATTTCGGTCTCAAGAGCCACGCCGTCAAACGCAGAGACATCAGGTCCGGATGACGAACGGGCCCTTGGGTTAATAGGTCCGAGCGGAAAGGAAGTGGAAATGGTGGCGCTGCCAGGAGCGACACCAGTGTCGAGAACCACGTCCTCCTTGGCCAATCTGGGGCTATCAACATAGCCGGATTCTCTCTAGTCTGATCCGACGTAACACCAGGGAAGTAAGGAAATCGGTGGAAAACATAGATTAGCTCAAATTGGTCCCACGGAGCCACTAGAGCATCCACCGCCACAGCCTTCGGATCCTTGTACCTGGACATGAAAGTCGGTAACTTGGCATTGAACCTGGATGCCATCAGATCCACTTGGGGAGTTCCCCAACGGAAGCACAGCAGTGCAAAAATTTCCAGATAAAGACTCCATTCTCCGGGATCCATCTTCTCGCGACTGAGAAAGTCCGCTGTGATATTCTGAACTCCCGGAATGTGGATCGCAGAGATAGCTGGCACTCTGGTCTCTGCCCATACTAGGATAGGAGATACCTCCACCATGAGCTTGGAACTCCCAGTCCCGCCTTGGTGGTTGATATATGCGACCGCCGTCGCATTGTCCGTCTGCACTCGGACTGGCAGACCGCTTAAAGGGACCGTCCAGTGTTGGAGGCAAAGAAAAAATCGCCCTCAATTCCAGGATGTTGATAGGCAAGACAGACTCTTCCGACGACCATACTCCCTGAGTCCAAAGATCGTTCCAGACCACCCCCCCCCCAGCCCGTCAGGCTGGCATCGGTGGTTATAACCGACCACTTCGGAGGGAGGAAGGACTTTCCCAGGGATAACTCTTTCGGACGTATCCTCCATCCTAGGGACTCTCGTACCCTGTGGGGGATGATGACACTGCAATCCAGTGAAAATCTGCGATCGATCCCAACGGCTCAGAATGAACCTTTGGAGGGCCCTGGAATGAAACCAGGCAAACGGAAGTGCTTCCATGGACGTCACCATCAACCCCAGAAGACACATACAGCTTCGCAGGGACATTGCTGTCGAAGACTTCATAACTCGTGCATGTCGAAGGAGACATGCTTGCTTGTCTGGAGGCAGGGACACCACTGCTCGCACCGTGTCGAAATGCATCCCCAAAAACAGGATTGACTGCGATGGTTCCAGAGACGACTTCTCCCAATTGACCAGCCACCCGAAATCCTCCAGGAGCTGAAGGGATAGATTGCGAGTCGTCCCCGCCTCCTCCTTTGAGGACGCCACAATCAGAAGGTCGTCCAGGTAGGGAAATCGTAACCCCGCCTTCGAAGAATTGCCATGAGGGGCGCTAGAATGTTTGTAAAAACTCTGGGCGCCGAGGCCAAGCCGAATGGCAGAGCCACAAACTGGTA
Source organism: Oophaga sylvatica (assembly GCA_033576555.1). Taxonomy (NCBI): domain Eukaryota; kingdom Metazoa; phylum Chordata; class Amphibia; order Anura; family Dendrobatidae; genus Oophaga; species Oophaga sylvatica. The sequence continues at coordinate 27,396,109 of JARQOD010000008.1, read as the reverse complement.
ATGGTCCTGACCTATGGCAAAACGAAGGAAGCGCCGTGAGCCCTTCCGACGGGAACATGCAAATAAACGTCGCGAATGTTGATTGACCAAAAAGACGTTCTGCGACAGGGCTGCCACAACGGAGCGAAGTGACTCCATGCGGAATTTTCGGGATGTAAAACATGCCGATTCAATCCAAAATAGGGCGAAATTTGTCCTCCTTTTTGGGGACCACAAAGAGGTTGGAATAAGAATCCTCTTCGGAACCGGTATCACCACACCCTTCTGCAGAAGGGAATCGACCTCTCGTAGTAGAGCGGCAAATAGCTCGGCTCTGACGGAATGCGAGATTGGCAAAACCTGCCTGGGGGTCGAGAAAGAAACTCTATGAAGTAGCCTGCCAACACAACCTGTGTCACCCAGGCGTCCGACACACGGGAAACCCAAGTCGGTTTGACTTGGAGTAAACGACCCTCCACTCGAGAGCGCTCGAGTGAGACCCAGACGTCAGACCGCTTTAGCGGGTTTTTTGCCAGCTTCTGTCTTAATGGAAGTTCTGTTTCCAGGGTATGCGGAATTTCTGAGAAATTACCCCCTTTTTTTTTTTTAAAAAAAGAGAGGAACGACCCAAACCCCCAGAGGGTTGACTGGATCATCCCCTGGACCGAAAGGACCGCCGACAACTACCGGCACTAGTCCTGCCAGACGCAGAAGTCACAGCTCTGCGCTGCGGTAAAGCTGTTTCTTTTGCCTCAGAAATCAGCTCTGTGAGGTCAGATTCAAATAGCTGACCACTTTGTAAGCTAAAGATAGCAAACCCTGCTTGGAAACCGCGTTCCACTGTCTAAGCCACAGTGCTCTTCTGACTGTGACTGCCGAGGATTGCGCCCTGGATAGCAGTGACGCAGAATCCTTCAACTTGAAAAGCCCATCTATCTCGATAGAGGGGATCCATCTTGTCACGCCGTCCGTAGACGGTCCAAACGGCTCAGGGAAACTTTACAAGTACACATAGATCCTTAATACTGAATCCATGACCCGCGGCCTCGCAGATGGATATTGTTGCCATCTCCATTTTTCTGTCCAGCAGGTCCTGCAGACTCGCCTTCCTTTACCAGGATAAAGGGACATTCACTTCAGGAGATCCAATTAACAATCAATTCCGTAGAAAACAGATACAGATTGTAAAGCCGTCGCGACCTATGCGACTCCTGAAACATCCGGGCCGACTTACCAGGACGCCTAGTTACCTCTCTCTGGTAACTGTAACGCCCTCATGGCTCCAATAGTACGGTCCATGAGAGAGGCAGAGTGTCCCTGCCGATCCTCCTTGTCCGAAACGGACATCTTCGCTACGCGAGAAGGAAGGCACCGATTTGTGTCGCTTCCTTGAGAGGATCTAGCTGACACTCCATAACCTAGAAGGTCAGACAGGCCATCATAGAAACTAGCGAGGGCCTCCATTTTGACACCACTGGAACCTCCGACCGCTGCGCATGACGCTGTCGGGGTCTGCGTGTCATATAGTCGCATCTGACATGTCCTTGCACAGTATATGGCAGATTAAACCTGTCAGTAACTAGAACAGTGTGTTTCTTAAAGAAAAAACAATCGCTGAAGGGTTAAAGCTCTTAAAGAGAGAGCTACCCCAGCATTAATAGTTAACCGCCTAAGAAGGGGTTAAAGTAGCAGACTCCCCACAACCTTGATAATGAAAAAGTTGTGCGAGCCCCAAGTGCCTCTTATAAGGCAGCAGCTGCAGGACAGCTTTTTATGCCACACTAACAGAAAAACGTTCCACAAGATCGCTAAAAATTGCGCTGTTTTGTATATCGCAATGACCGCCAAAGTTGTTAAGGAGATCGCTAACCGCTTATGCGATGTTAATGAGATCGCCCAGATTGGCAGCTACTAGCGACATTAAAAAATGATCACACAAACGATCGCATTAGTATGTGTCGTTATCAGGATCGTTAGTGGGAACGTATAGTGGCAGTATTAAAGTCGCAGACTCCCCACAAACTCTTTATTATTATTGAAAAGAGTGTGCGAGCCCCTTATGCGATAACAGCCGCAGGACAGCGCAGTCTGTCACTCATTAGTGCCCCAGAAGGCGCCCGCGCTGTGGGGGTGAAGGGGTTAAGCTTCTGCCTGCGGGCTAGAAGCGACTCACCCAGCTGGTAACAGTGTAACATCTTGCCGGGAGGGGAGGAGGGAGAAGAGCCAGAAGAAGCTTTCAGCCTGCTTCTTTAATGGCCGCCGCGCTGTGCCTCCGTGTGCTCCATGAGGGAAGCCGGAAATGGAGACAGCAGTAAAGCGCGCGCTCAGAGTGGCGCGAAAATTCAAATAAAAAGGCGCGCACTCCTCTCCTATGTCCTGCAGGCATCCACCTGCGGACAAAAAACACAGTCACCGACATGTAATGTACAGCGGCTGCCGCAGCAGTCGCTTAAACACTCACACACACATTAATAAAAATGTGAGGTAAAAATGTGAGGTACTCACCAGCCGAAGCGCCACAGGGACCCCCAGGGGTTTCTGGCGCTATGCCCATGCTTCCCCCAGGGCGGGGGACACAGTGACCCCTGCAGTGCGGTTTGCGTCCCCGCCAGGGAAGCCATCCTCATCCCCCCGGGCCGGCAGGGTTCTGCAGGGACCACCATTAGGGTAATACAGATCCGCCAAGGGAGAGGTGGGAGTCCAGCAGCGCTGAGACCCCTGAGACCTCTAGACCACATTTGGTGATCCAAGTCTCTTGTCCGATAAAAAATAATAAAATCTTCTGAGGAGCTGCTTCCAGCAGCGACCATCCTCTGAGACCTCAAATTGTAAACTGAAGAGCTGAGTAGGAGGAGCCCGAGCTGGAGGGGCCGGTCAACACTCTTTTTAATCTGAGGTGTCTATCTCATCTGGGCTCCGCCTACCCACTAGTAATGTCTAGTGTGTCTCCCTTCCTTCATCTGCAGCTGAAAATCTATTTTGTTTCATTTGTGATCTCTTTTCGGCCACCAGGCGGCAGCAGCGCGCTGACTAATCCACTAATGAGACAATCAGATTCTATCACATTCTCATTATTCGGTCACTTACCAGCGTCTGCACAGGAGCTGCACCCACAGGTTTCCCTTGACCCCCAGGGGTTTTCACACCTGCGCTGGGGTAAACATTGGAGTCTTGGACTCCAGGAGCTGCTGTGCCTGTAAGACATGGAGTCCGGGAGAGACTGATATTAGCAAGAGCCCAAAACGCAACATTTGTTCTGAAAACAAACCACGCGTCATTTCTAGAGTTGGCCCAAATCGATTCGCAGGACCCGGAATTTTTGAGAACTACCAAATACACATTCCACAGACCTACTGACAGGGAATCTAGACTGTGAGCCCCATCGGGGACAGCGACGATAATGTCTGTAAAGCGCTGCGGAATTAATGGCGCTATATAAATGAGTAAAATAAATAGCCACCGTTTAGGGTTTAGCGCCAATATACCCCAACAGGACGCTACAAAACCGAGCTGGAAACTTTTGACAACCAGAAGTGGCAGCAATGGGGCACTGAGCGGAGGAGCGCAGGGTAAAGTGAGCGAAGGAGCGCAGGGGGCGCCGAGCGGAGGAGCACAGGGAAAGTGAGCGGAGGAGCGCAGGGGAAAGTGAGCGGAGGAGCGCAGGGGAAAGTGAGCGGAGGAGCCCAGGGGAAAGTGAGCGAGGAGCGCAGGGGAAAGTGAGCAGAGGAGCGCAGGGGAAAGTGAGCAGAGGAGCGCAGGGGGCGCCGAGCAGAGGAGCGCAGGGGGCGCCGAGCAGAGGAGCGCAGGGGGCGCCGAGCAGAGGACGCAGGGGGCGCCGAGCAGAGGAGCGCAGGGGGCGCCGAGCGGAGGAGCGCAGAGGAAAGTGAGCGGAGAAGCGCAGAGTGGAGGAGCGCAGGGGAAAGTGAGCGGAGGAGCGCAGAGTGGAGGAGCACAGGGGAAAGTGAGCGGAGGAGCGCAGGGGGCGCCGAGTGGAGGAGCGCAGAGGAAAGTGAGCGGAGGAGCGCAAGGGAAAGTGAGTGGAGGAGCGCAGGGGGCGCCGAGCGGAGGAGCGCAGGGGAAAGTGAGCGGAGGAGCGCAGAGTGGAGGAGCACACGGGGAAAGTGAGCAGAGGAGCGCAGGGGAAAGTGAGCAGAGGAGCGCAGGGGGCGCCGAGCAGAGGAGCGCAGGGGGCGCGAGCAGAGGAGCGCAGGGGCGCCGAGCAGAGGAGCGCAGGGGGCGCCGAGCGGAGGAGCGCAGAGGAAAGTGAGCGGAGAAGCGCAGAGTGGGGAGCGCAGGGAAAGTGAGCGGAGGAGCGCAGAGTGGAGGAGCACAGGGAAAGTGAGCGGAGGAGCGCAGGGGGCGCCGAGTGGAGGAGCGCAGAGGAAAGTGAGCGGAGGAGCGCAAGGGAAAGTGAGTGGAGGAGCGCAGGGGCGCCGAGCGGAGGAGCGCAGGGGAAAGTGAGCGGAGGAGCGCAGAGTGGAGGAGCACAGGGGAAAGTGAGCAGAGGAGTGCAGGGGAAAGTGAGCAGAGGAGCGCAGGGGGCGCCGAGCAGAGGAGCGCAGGCGAGGGAGGCGGCGCACGAGCAGAGGAGCGCAGGGGGCGCCGAGCAGAGGAGCGCAGGGGGCGCCGAGCGGAGGAGCGCAGGGGAGCGCGAGCGGAGGAGCGCAGGGGGCAGAGCGGAGGAGCGCAGGGGAAAGTGAGCGGAGGAGCGCAGGGGAAGTCGAGCGGAGGAGCGCAGGGGAAAGTGAGCGGAGGAGCGCAGGGAAAGTGAGCGAGGAGCGCAGGGGAAAGTGAGCGGAGGAGCGCAGGGGGAGAAGTGAGCGAGGAGGCGCAGGGGAAAGTGAGCGAGGAGCGCAGGGGAAAGTGAGCGGAGGAGCGCAGGGGAAAGTGAGCGGAGAGGCAGGGGAAAGTGAGCGGAGGAGCGCAGGGGAAAGTGAGCGGAGGAGCGCAGGGGAAAGTGAGCGGAGGAGCGCAGGGGAAAGTGAGCGGAGGAGCGCAGGGGAAAGTGAGCGGAGGAGCGCAGGGGAAAGTGAGCGAGGAGCGCAGGGGAAAGTGAGCGGAGGAGCGCAGGGAAAGTGAGCGGAGGAGCGCAGGGGAAAGTGAGCGGAGGAGCGCAGGGAAAGTGACGAGGAGCGCAGGGAAAGTGAGCGGAGGAGCGCAGGGGAAAGTGAGAGCGGAGGAGCGCAGGGGGAAAGTGAGCGGAGGAGCGCAGGGGAAAGTGAGCGGAGGAGCGCAGGGGAAAGTGAGCGGAGGAGACGCAGGGGAAAGTGAGCGGAGGAGCGCAGGGGAAAGTGAGCGGAGGAGCGCAGGGGAAAGTGAGCGGAGGAGCGCAGGGGAAAGTGAGCGGAGGAGCGCAGGGGAAAGTGAGCGGAGGAGCGCAGGGGAAAGTGAGCGGAGGAGCGGGAAGTGAGGGAGAGGCAGGGAAAGTGAGCGGAGGAGCGCAGGGGAAAGTGAGCGGAGGAGCGCAGGGGAAAGTGAGCGGAGGAGCGCAGGGGAAAGTGAGCGGAGGAGCGCAGGGGAAAGTGAGGGAGGAGCGAGGGAAAGTGAGCGGAGGAGCGCAGGGGAAAGTGAGCGGAGGAGCGCAGGAAGTGGAGGAGACGCAGGGGAAGTAGCGGAGGAGCGCAGGGGGAGAAAGTGAGCGAGGAGCGCAGGGGAAGTGAGCAGGAGGAGCGCAGGGGGAAATGAGCGGAGGAGCGCAGGGGAAGGAGCGGAGGAGCGCAGGGGCGAGCAGAGAACGCAGGGGATAAGTAGCGGAGGAGCGCAGGGGAAAAGAGAGCGGGGAGCGGCAGGGAGGAGGGGGCGAGGGAAAGCGCAGGGGGAAGGAGCGGCGAGGGAGCGGCAGGAGGGAAGAGGGAGGGCGCGAGGAGGCGCAGGGGGAAGTGAGCGGAGGAGCGCAGGGGGAAGTGAGCGGAGGAGCGCAGGGGGAAGTGAGCGGAGGAGCGCAGGGGGAAGTGAGCGGAGGAGCGCAGGGGGAAGTGAGCGGAGGAGCGCAGGGGGAAGTGAGCGGAGGAGCGCAGGGGGAAGTGAGCGGAGGAGCGCAGGGGGAAGTGAGCGGAGGAGCGCAGGGGGAAGTGAGCGGAGGAGCGCAGGGGGAAGTGAGCGGAGGAGCGCAGGGGGAAGTGTGCGGAGGAGCGCAGGGGGAAGTGAGCGGAGGAGCGCAGGGGGAAGTGAGCGGGAGCGCAGGAGAGGAGGGCGCAGGGGGAAGTGAGCGGAGGAGCGCAGGGGGAAGTGTAGCGGAGGAGCGCAGGGGGAAGTGAGCGGAGGAGCGCAGGGGGAAGTGAGCGGAGGAGCGCAGGGGGAAGTGAGCGGAGGAGCGCAGGGGGAAGTGAGCGGAGGAGCGCAGGGGGAAGTGAGCGGAGGCGCGCAGGGGGAAGTGAGCGGAGGCACGCAGGGGGAAGTGAGCGGAGGCACGCAGGGGGAAGTGAGCGGAGGAGGAAGTGAACTGAGGGGTGCAGGGGGTGCCGAGCGGAGGAGCGCAGGGGGCGCCGAGTGGAGGAGAGCAGGGGGCGCCGAGCGGAGGAGCGCAGGGGAAAGTGAGCGGACAATTTAGACAAAAAAAAAAATACACTTTTGGCACACGGTCTTTTATACAAGTTCTCACCGGACGTCTTCATTAGCACGGATGCCGCCTGCTGCTGCATTAGTGTTGATAGCTGAGCTGCCTGGGGGACGCTCGAACCTTGCACCTTGGTCATGTCACTGTGCACCACTTGGGTAGGCTGGACCAAGACTTGGCCGGGGGAGTGACAGTGCAGAGGAGCCTGAGCTGGCACCGGCTGCCCCTGACTACTGAGCAACACTGAAGACGTCTGACCAGTAAACTGCGTGCCGATCGCTGGCGCTGCCTGTACTCCACCGTGCTGCTGCTGCGGCAACATTAAGCTCTGCTGCATCTGACAAAAGAAAGGTGCGATTAATTCTTGAATTACAATATGTTGTATTGTTCCTCAGTTGCTCTTCCTGGAAATGTTTTAATGGCTGCTATCATTGCCCTTCTCATAGTGCCAAAGCTGCCCAAATTAGTGCTGGCAGCGGAGGTGTAAATGGATGCACCCTCTGACCAAGGCCTTATCCTCGGCTGTCACTTAAGCCATCATTTCCAGGAGGAATAAGAGAGGAAGGATATGAAAAGTTAATGCAGAATTTGTATTTTATAGACATGCCTTAGCCGCTTGCCTCACCTGTTGGTATCGCTCCAAAAGCTGTTTTTGCTGGGGCAGAGCATTGGACAACGTCAAAGCCTGGAACTGGCTGGGGGTCATCTGGAAGGTACGCGGCTGTTCAGGGGTCAGATGGATGGGCTGCCCAGGGGTCTGGCCTTTAATAGGGGTCTGGGCCTGGAACTGCACAGGAAACATATGCGTCTGGGACTCTGAGGTGGGTGGCGTGGCCTGCAGGGAGACCGGGACCCCTGCCCGAAGCTCAGGCTGCGCAGTGCCCAGCTGCACCTGGAGCTGAACGTGCTGCTGCGGGGACGACAGGGTCTGCGGGATCTCGCTGGTCATCGGCTGGTGAGGCGGAAAAGGCGTCTGTACCTGAGGCTGAGAGGGAGGACGCAGAGGGTGCTGGGAAGAACCGTGAGGAGAAGAGGAGATCTGGTTCTGGATGACAAACAGGCTTTGCATCTGAGGAGTACAAGAGCGGGAGATGGGCTCTGACGGAGGCCGGGGAACGCTCTGAGGCTGGGATGGAGGCCGGGAGTGCGGGCGGGATGGAGGCCGGGATAACGGCTGCGGCTGGGATGGAGGGCGCGACTGGTGGGGGGACTGCATCTGTGAGTGGTGGGCAGCGGAGGCCTGCAGCTGAGGGCTGGGAGGGTGAGGTAGTGTATGGGAAGGCGACGCTCCGGGGAGCTTCTGTTGTCCGGCTGGAATCTACAGAAGAAAAAGGAGAAGATTATACAGTGACCGACGCGTTTCACGCACTCACCCCCAAAATATCTGCATTATGCCAAATAGGATCAGTCGAGTCTCAGAATATCCATTGTTCCAACTGGTCTCCCTCCCCCAGTCTAAACTGGCTGATAACAGGGAAAAACAGATTGTATTGACACCTTCAGAGGCTTTTCTTCTTATTCAAATGAGTGTATTTTTAGCAAAATGTAATTTTTGTAATGGGTAACATTAATAATTTTGTACCGTTTGGCTTCTACAGCCTCTGTGAATCACTGTACATAGACTGCAGAACGAGATAAACTGGAAAACCCCTGAAAAAAATAAAATAAAACAGGAGCTTTACTCACCTACCCCGGGTCCAATACTGAGCTCCACCGCTGCTCCCAGTGTCTGTTACTGTCTGGGGCAGTGACTTCACGTAGACAGCGCTGCCGCCAATCAAAGCTCTTGCCATCAACTCAGGCTGAGCTCAGTTATTGGTGCAGGATCAGCGCTGAAGACAATACCAGACGGCAGGAGCAGCGGCGGAGCCTCCATGTTAGACCCAGGGAGGGTTAGTAAGGGACAGGATTTGTTTTAAGCAAACAGCAGCCAGAGTACAGTGATACATAGAGGCTGTAGAAGCCAAAGGCTACATCATTTTAATGAAACCATATAGCAAATTTTTTTTTTTTTTTGAAAAAGAACAAACAAAAAAAAAAAAACATACCCTTGAAGGTGTCCACATTCTCTGAAGAATACGGACACTGCGGGGATCTTTTTTATTTAGTTTAAATGGATGTATTTTCTGCTAAAAAAAAAAGTCATTTTTGTAATTAAATTTCTTTAAAAAGTTTGACTTTTATGGGCTCTTTTGCGTCGATTGCAGAAATGAGTTATCCGAGCATCGGTCAGTGAGCTCCTCCATGCGAATTTTTCGACACAAAGTTCAGCTCAACTTTAAGAAACCAGCACAGAGAAGCTTAGAAAAAGTGAAAGGAGCTACAATAAAAGCTCACTGACTGATTTTTAGTTAACTCTAGTGCAATAAAGAGGCTAATGAAGGCAAACGATGCAACATTGTAAATAAAACTCAATTGCAAAAAATGATTTGTAACCCACAATACATGCTATTAAATTAAAAAAAATGCCCCTGAAGGTGTCCATGTGCTTTAAGTGGTTGATAACAGTGGACAATAGCATGTAAGCACTTATCGCGCCACGCAAAACATTACACCCCCATACACACAGCAGATCAGGACACACAAGACACAGGAAGAGTCAGCGACTGACAGGAACAGGGAGGCAGAGTGTGCGAGCGAGGAGAGGCGAGAAGAGGGGGAAACCAACCGGAGAACAGCAGCAGCGTTTAGGGGAGGAAGAAATTAGTAACGGTACAAAAAATCAAGTGCAAGCAGGAGCCACCTGAAGAGGAGGAAGAAAGACCCCCAATGCCAGCCGCAGCACCAGGGGAAGGGGTCCGTGCCGCTCTACATGTGCTGCTCATTGCAATGATTGCTGACTTTCCATGGCCGGGAACAGGGACGGGTTCTTAAGGCAGAATCAGGACTTGGGAAACTGGGTTTATGGTCTCCCTGCTTCAGTAACACCCCTATCCTCAGGTGCAGATTTTATTTATTTTATAAAACAAACTGTGCTATACTCACCCTCCCCAGGGTCCAGCGCTGATTATCTGCCACTGCAGCCAATCAATGAGCTCAGCAGAGATGACCGCTGAGCTCACTGATTGGTTGCAGAACAGGACCCAGGGAGGGGAAGTAAACAACAGCTTTTTTTTTTTTTTTTTTTTTTTTTAATGAAGGCCTCATTCACACGTTTGATTTTTCAGGCACAAGACAATTGAACTAGTGAGTGTGATCAGAACGCGATCAATGTCCGGTCAGAGCGCGATCAATGTTTAATCAGAGCGTGATCAATGTCCGATCAGAGTGTGATCAGTGTGATCAATGTCAGATCAGAGTTTGATCAATGTCCGATCAGAGCGCGATCAATGTCCGATCAGAGCGCGATCAATGTCCGATCAGAGCGCGATCAATGTCCGATCAGAGCGCGATCAATGTCCGATCACGAGCGCGATCAATGTCCGATCAGAGCGCGTCAATGTCCGATCAAAGCGCGTTCAATGTCCGATCAAAGCGCGATCAATGTCCGATTAGAGCGCGATCAATGTCCGATCAGAGCGCGATCAATGTCCGATCAGAGCGTGATCAATGTCCGATCAGAGCGCGATCAATGTCCGATCAGAGCGCGATCAATGTCCGATCAGAGCGCGATCAATGTCCGAATCAAAGCGCGATCAATATCCGATCAAAGCGCGATCAATGCCATCCCGACAATCAAGCGCGATCAATGTCCGATCAGAGCGCGATCAATGTCCGATCAGAGCGCGATCAATGTCCGATCAGAGCGTGATCAATGTCCGATCAGAGCGTGATCAATGTCCGATCAGAGCGTGATCAATGTCCGATCAGAGCGTGATCAATGTCTGATCAGAGTGTGATGAGTATGATCAATGTCCGATCAGAGCGTGTTCAATGTCCGATCAGAGCGTGAACAATGTCCGATCAGAGCGTGATCAATGTCCGATCAGAGCGTGATCAATGTCCGATCAGAGCGTGATCAATGTCCGATCAGAGCGTGCATTCACAGAGTGTCACCGATCGAGTGTGATCAATGTCCGATCTGAGTGTGATCAATGTCCGATCTGAGTGTGATCAATGTCCGATCTGAGTGTGATCAATGTCCGATAAGATTGTGATCAGAGTGTGATCAATGTCCGATCAGAGTGTGATCAATGTCTGATCAGTGTGATTAATGTCCGATCAGATTGTGATCAGAGTTTAATCAATGTACGATCAGAGTGTGATCAATGTCTGATCAGAGTGTGATCAATGTCCGATCAGAGCGTGATCAGAGCGTGATTAGAGTTCGATCTTTCACAGATCGATTGACTTGCACTGTCGATTTTGATTATTCCCTCAGATCAAAATCGAACATGTCTCCAATATTTGCAGCGGACCACTCAGTCTGAGGGAAAAATCGGACATGTGAATGGTCCCAGAGAATATCATTGGTTCGAGGGCTATTCATGAAGAAAAATGGATAGCACTTGTTTGCAAAAATCACACATCTGAATGAGGTCTAAATGTGGGATTTACTCCCTCTCCCCGGGTCCAGCGCTGCAACCAATCCGTGAGCAGAGATCCCCAATTGGCTATAGAACTGATAACATCATGACAGCACTGCAGATAATAACAGATCCTGTTTCCACAGCCTGGACCCGGGGAGGGTGAGTAAAACATTTTTATTTTTTAATTTTAACAAACTGCGCCTGAGGACAGGTTTTTTTAAAAAAAAAAAACGGGAAACGCCTTTAAAAGGTGCAAATGATTTAACAGACCTGTACTTTTACGGAGGATGTTACTCTCCTTGCAGGGACCCAGCAATCCTCATTGGGGGGAGGGAAGCAAATGAGGTCTTCTTCAGAAGGAAGAAAACATGCCTCTAGCGCCACCTATGGACCATACCATAAAAATGTCTGAAATATGAATAGGGACAGGAGCGTGTGGGAATGCCATGAAGACGTCCCCATCTTGAAAGTCCCTTTAACAGCGGCCATTGATAAGTTTGGGGGCAATCAGCAATCATTATGCAATTGCAATCTCCATGATGCCGGATATCCACAGTCTGGACTTCATTATTGGCTGCGGAAGTAAAAGGAAATTTGCCACCCACAGGTTACGGGGAAAGAAAATTAGAAGGAGGGGAGAAGCCAGAAAAAAAAAAAAAAAGGATTAAGGTGAAAGCAGACTGTATTTGGGGAAGTGGCTACCTGGCAGGACATAGCCTGCTGAGACTGGCTGGTAGGGAAATGAGGTAAGTGTCCTTTGGATTCCGGTGTCGTGGCATGGTTCTGGGCCAAGTCACGGTTGGGTTGGGCTGCGGAGCCGGCGCTGCTGCTCACTATGACGGAGGCGGGCACGCTACTGCTGCTGGAGGTGCTGCTGCTCATAGTGCTGCCAGAGGCGGCCATGCTGTACACAGGCATAGAGAGCTGTGGGGCGGCAGAGGTTTGCACCAGGCTGCTTTCCTGCTGTGGTTTCAACGTCACTTCATAATATTGCTGCTGTTGCTGTTCCTTCTGCAATGGCCAACATTGGCAACCGTCACTCACACAGAACGTCATTGTCATCACTTTTTTTTTTTTTACCATACCTGGAGGCAGTAACGTAGACCTCAGGACTGGCTATCACCAGTTATAATCATTTTTAACCATTCTCTCAATGTAATGCACCATTTGGCCACTAGGGGGCACCACTGAGCAGAGCTAAATTCGACCGTAACCACCCCCCCCACAATCCATCCCAAAATCTATAGAATTTAGGCCAGGATATTCTCTACGTGTCAAGTTTGGGCCCTTGGATATGGCACACAGCAGTTTTGGGGTCATATCCAAGAGTCACAAAACTAAGCCAATACCTAAAAGCATATAATAAGGCTTTAACGAAAAAGCACAAATAAAAGAAGAAGAAACAACAACGTATTAATAGTAAAAGCAGCATTAGAGCATGCACGGCCCAACAAATGAGCAATAAGACGCTGGGAGACCCTGTAATCCATCCTAGCACTCATGGCACAGGCCTTACCTCTCAGTATAGAGCTCAATACCGCCCCCTAATGAGTCAGTGGCCATGGCAGACATGTAGCCTGGCCTTCGGGCAGTATTTGCTAGCCTGAAATTAATTATAAAGGGGGTGTATATTGTTGGGTGCTCACCTGCTGGAGGAACATCTGCATGGAGTCGGCGCTGATGATGTTTCCTGACGCGGCTTGGCTAAGGATTATTTTGTCAGGGCTGGGCGGGCAGGGTGGAGGTGCTAAAGACTGCGGCTGTTGCTGTACATTCAGTTGGAGCTGGGTTTGTCCTTGCGATGGCTGCTGTGACGTTTGGACGGTCAATATGGAAGTCTGCTCGTTGCTGGACAGGAGGTTGGCGCCTTGTTGAACAATTCCCGGGCTCTGGCTGCTTCCCGTCGAGGCCTGTTGGATGCTCACTGCTTGACCAAGGCTCTCGGGGGTGTTGAACATGGCCACCTGATTGGGCAAAGTCACTCCTTGGATAACCGTTTGCCCGGCTTGGTTAAGCGACGTGGTTACTGCAGGTTGACTTTGGGTGCTCAGACTACCGGCGAGAGAGACTGGCATCTGGAACAACGTAGGTTGGCCAACTTGTCCCGCCTGGAGCTGGATGGGTGCAGACAGAATGTGAGCTGTGCCGTGCGCGTTCTGAGACGTGAGGACCTGCCCCAAGTTCAGCTGGCTAGCAAGGTTCTGGTTGGTAAGTAGGGCCTGATTGAGAATTTGGCCTCCTGGACCTTGGCTGGCAATGATGTGGGCTTGTCCACTGGGGTGGGAAGCAGCTAAGATCTGGCCACCCATGTTGGCCTGCAGTGCAGAAAGCTGCTGGACGGCTGAAGCTCCTGGCAAGAGGAACTGGTTCTGTCCCTGCAGCATAGCCTGGGCATGCTGAGCCGGGATAACTATGCTGCTGCCTTGGTTTAGAAGCTGGACACTCATGGGTTTGCCCAGTGTCTGCTGCTGCGGAGGAGGCTGCTTAAACACATTAGCAGGAAGGCCCTGGGGAAAGCTGGAGAGGACAACGTTTTGACCGGGTTTTCCAGCCATGAATGTCAGATTTTGCGGACCTTTCTGCTGCTGCAGCGACGAGTCACCTTGGATGGTGAGGGTTGTATTGTTGGGAGTGAATGGTTTGGGTGAGATCTGGAACAGCTTTGGCTGGAGCACACCAGCCGGTTTGGGTTGTATTGGAGTTGGAGTCCGCTGTATTATAACCGGGCTGTTCAGACTGGAAGTAACGGTGAGGGACTGCGTGCACTGCGCTGCCGACACACTGCCGAACATGGAATTACCATTCAGGGTGGTGGCCACGGTGGGAATTTTGTTTTGTAGGACCAACCCAGCGTTCTGCGGAGACACCCCACTTGATGTTAATGTGACCTGCTGCTGCTCTTGGGGGGCACCGGCCAGGTAACTACCCACTGGCAGATTGGCCACCTGCGTTGGCTGCACTGGCTTGGCAATGATCTGTTGTCCGGGCTGGTTAATGGCCATAACTTGTTGTCCCACCACTTGTATTTGCCCTATCCCCAATGCTCCCCAGGACTGCCATTGGGTAGCCCCGGGAGATTGGAGATGGGCTGAATTGTAACATTACCGAGGCCGACTTGTTGGATAAAAGGTTGTACGCTGATTGCCTTGTTGACCACATCTGCCCCCACGGACTGCTGAACAAGCGCTTGGTGTGTCAGCACTGCCGGCTGCTGAAGTCCAATGAGGTCTGCACCACCAGAAAATATCTGAGGGGTCCCATCCGGAGCAGTCGGGACCACTGGTTGCAGAGTTGGGAGCTGGAAAGAGCCCAAGTCCAGTTCAGCCTCAGCTTCAAGAGTCTGTTCTGTAATATTAGCCTCCTGTAAACTCTGCTGGAGGATGTCGCATGGCTGGTCAGAATTGG